>JAGKQL010000054.1:33367485-33378224 GCA_018398635.1 Cyprinodon brontotheroides
TGCAATTGTGTTTTCTTAATTTAAATCTAAATTGTCTTGTTCCATTGGCAAAATATCTCTTTTATCTCCTCAATTCAAGAACAAATGCATTTAATTAAATTTTTCCACTTCTTGATTAACAGGAGAATTTGAGAAAAACTTTGCTGTTTTTTCAGATTACATTTATGTAAATTATCATTTTATATATTTTATAGGTTTTTTTTATGTCTTTTTATATTTTTCAGTTTTATCTTTGGAAATCTCTTCATGGGTTTTTTTCTAGTTAAGTTTTCCAGATCAAAATCTCTTCAAGCAGAATAAAGCACAACTGTTTCTGATGATTGCAGCTCAGCTAAAGTCTGTTAATCAGCTATTAATTGAAATCAGCTGTGCTTTAAACTGCAGGACAACTGCAGCCAACTTTAGACATGCCTGGTCTAGAGGAAAGGTGAAGAGGATGTGATCTGGAAACGCAATCAGAAAAGTATGCTAGGAACGAGAAGAAAAAAAGTTAAATATTTTGAAAATATTTAATATGAGAAAACAGCAATGTTTCTCTGAAATTCTTTTTTTTTTTTTTATTACATTTTAGTCAAAGTTTCATCTCTGGATTAGGTCTACAGAATTAGTTATTTGCTTGAAACAATAAAGCAGTGGTTCCCAACCCTGGTCCTCAGGGACCCCCGTCCTGCATGTTTCAGGTGTCTCCTTATTTCATCACACCAGGAAAGAACTGATGATTAAGAGGTTTCTGCAGCTCTTGATTGCAGAGTAGGAGCGCTCTTTTGAATTGGGGTGCTGGAACTGGGAACCACTGCAATAATGGAAGAAAATTTACAGGGCCAGTGTGACAGAAGGTGAAAGAGAGAGTCAGAGGCAAACAGTCAGACCCGTCCTTCAGTTGATGCTATGTCTCAATAGCAGGCAGTCTGCTGGCATGTAGCCACCTCAGCATACAATAGTTTAACCCCTTGCTCACACTGGCCTCGGTGCAGTTACCGAGCCGACGGAGACCCGCAACTCCCGCGCACCCCTCTCACACCGCCCTTTTGACTACGGTGCGGTGCGGCTCTCATGACTCCGGCAACAGGTCGGAGATTTAACAGAAGTTCGCTTGAGTTCACGTAACTTCCACGCTGATAACACGGCCCAAATAAAGGATTTTTGCGCGAGCTTGTTGCGGGAGGAGCTCGACACGCCGCAAGGATAGCTTTCTTGGCGGAATTTTCTGCAGCGCCCGAGTGTCTCGGTAACCGCGGCCGGACAGCTCAGCAGCCGGTGAGAGAGGTTTACGTCTTTTAATGACTTGGAATCCTTGCGGCGCCGCACACACCGCAGACACCGCAGCGGTAAGACCCGAGTCTGTGTGAGCCTGGGGTAATGCTCCTACCTTCTGAACACAAGGACAAAAGCACCTGTTAGCTCTCTGATTAAGAGAACTAACAGGTAAAGGAGGGCCCTGTCACCCCTTGCTGATTCAGCCAGCATTGGGCGGAACTTTCTATGTATATTTTAATGTTGGGCGTATACATAGAGTATTCATACACAGTAAATTCCACAGTGTTCAATATGCAGTGTCAAAGTACATTGAGTCTTTTAGAGTTATTATAACAACAACTGGAGTAAAATATACGCTACGTAGAGTTCTAATTTAACACTAATTCCAAGTGGGACCAAAGCACTCTTAAAGCTACAGTGTGTAATTTTCAGCGACATCTAACATCCAGACTGCAGACCGCAGCAACATGAACATCTCCCCACAGCTTCTCCCCCAACGATACGGCGAGCGTTCACGGACAAAATGTCTTCCACGACGTCCCGCATCACCTACCTTCTCAAGTGATGAGGTTTGTTTACATAGATAATTTTACAGATAGTATTTCATTAGTCTGTGTAGGGTATAGATTTCAGTACCGTCTCAGTTCATCTCTCTCAACTTGCCGTAGTTACTTTTGAGGCGTAATGGGCCGTCTCAAGCTGTCGCTAGTTTGTTGGCTTTCTGGCGCTGCCGTAGCGCAAAGATGTCTGCCTCGCGTGGCTGCGAGACCCGCTCCTATGTAATTATAAATAACGTAATTCTAAGGCAACGCCAAATATTAAGGTTAAGAGGTTGAGCTCGTAGAGATGATGATAAATAACATAGTTATGTATAATATATTACATTTCTGACTGTATATCCCTGAAATTATTACACACTGTAGCTTTAAAGTGTTCCTTTAACACTTCAAAATTTACTGTGTATCGAGTCCAGAACTTATGTCCACCTACAGGCTAGCTTATGCATAACACACGGCACCGTAATGCCCATGAAATGTCACAAGCCAGTGTCCTGAGGGGGGCAGCAAAGTGCCCAGAGGCACACGGCTTGCATTAAAAGATTTCTTTGATCGCGGTATTAACCTAGCTGCTGTTTACTGCTCGCACAAAAAATGAATAAATAAAAAAGAAAGAAAGAAGGTACGCACTCATAGCAGATTCTGCATCATGTCTGCTAGGAAGTGTGTTGTTCTTGGGCGTGAACACAGGGAGGATCCATCACACTCAGCTTCTGGTTCAGCCTATGATGAGGATGAAGTCTGGAGGAGAACTGATTGTTCTGCCAATACGCCATTATACACTAGCTGGAAGTTAGAAACACGTTCAGCGGCCATCTGGAACACGTCAGATATGTTGATATACGTCGGACCTTGATAAGTTACGCCTAAGATATGCACAAGTTACTCATAGGTTTTGGATAAGCTTGACGCCATGACATATTTATAACGTACACTTAAGTTATGTCAATGATCAGACAACTTACCTGTAACTTATGGCCCACATATGGCATACGCTGGCATACTTAGGGAAATAAGAGCATGCTGTATGTCGATGTGTGTCAGCGTGTTTCAGCGTACTTCAACGTGCTCTTAACTTATCCAATGTATGCCAGCGTTTTTACCAGACTTTCCGTACATCAGGCATACGCTGGTCTAAATCTTTAAGGTGTGACAGGGGCTTTAGTAACTTACAGGACCAGCTGCAGCATCTCTGATCTTCACCAGAATCCATTCACCTCAAGGTCTAGAAACCTTTTACTACCGCAGCAGTTTGTTGTTTGAATTCAAGTCAAGCTGAATGAGCCTTGCCACTCTTGCTGACATCCATCACCAACATGGCAAGCTGCACCTTCAGGGTTGTAAGAGCTTTATCACAGCCTTCACTGTAAATTCCTGACATTACAGAGTGAGGATGGCGGCTACCGCTGCCAGGTAGGGCATGGCTCGTCCCATTTCTCTTCATTTTGGTTTAAAAAGGCTGAAGAGGGAGGAGGTAACAAGGTTATATCACAGTCATTTGCTTATGTTGGTGGTTTCAAGGTGAGCCTGGTGTAAAAGTGACTGAATGGTTCAAAGACGAATGCAGCGAGTTTGTTCTTGACCTTTTTGCAGATCATAAATCTCACAGAGTAACTGAGACCCCAATGCATCAAAATCAGTTCAATGTTTTCCACTCAATCGACTTCATGAATTCCCCCTTTTTACCTTTGGGAAGGATTTAGTTTATTGGGATTTCTGCGTTTCATGCTGTGTGATGTTTCGCCCATGTGACTTCTGTATCCAGTTTGATCTATTACTCAGACTTTGGTTTCATCCATTATCCTGCATAGATACTCTGTCTAAACTTAATGTATTAAAATGTAAGAAAATAGTTGTATTTTTTTCCCATTTTTTCTTGAAATAAAGGAAAGAAAACAAAAGGGGAAAAAATGGTAAATTTTTTAATGCTCTCCATGTAAATTCATCTTGGCCATAATTATGATCAATATCAATTACTAACAGTAATATTGAATTGAACTTGCATCATTTTTTTTTTTTATATGATTTTTTAGAAAGGCTTGTTGCTGCCGCAGACAGAACTAAAAGGTTATTCATCAAGAGGCTTAAAGCACCTCTGGTTGACTTTTTGTTAATAGGGACCCTAGACCTATAACTTCTAGATTTAAGGCACCAGAAACACTTTTGCCAACTTAGCTACTTTCTCGCTATCTTTTAAAATCCCTCTAACCACCTTCTGAAAGCAACTGGCAGCACTTCAGTGTTGATAAATACACCAGTCTGCCTCTGTGTTCTGGTTCTGGAATCAAACCAGTTTGAAAATCATGGAGTTCCTGGTAAATCCAAGGAAACATCCCCCCTCTGGATTAAATCCTCCATCAGAGAACCACAAACATGTCTGATTAGCTAAGGGTCAGAGCTAAAAGCTGTTAGCCTAGTTAGCTCTGACTAACGTAAAGCGGTGACCTTCTTACGTCACATAGGAGAGTTTATGAGAAGAGTATCACACATGGAGCATCGATACAAACCAGGAGCTGAATATTGACCTGAAAAATAATTTATCTTTATTTATCTCAAATTAAGCTAAAACGTAGGTCAGAATCAGAATTCTTTATTTGTCATTGCTCCACAGGGGTGCAACGAAATTTCTCAAAAAAAGAAAAAACAGTACAAGCAATTAGTGCAAATATAAAAGAAAATAAATAGATATGAAAAAGTTTAAAAAAAAAAAGGGGATAGCCTACTGCGGGCTCTCATGAGGCAGCGTGTACAGGTTATTGCACATGAGGTAGCATATTGCATTTAGTGTTACTGTCATTATTGATTGTTACAGTTGTTACAGTGTACGTGAGGTGTTCAGGGCAACAACAGCTCTAGGAAAGAAGCTGTTTTTCAGTCTGGTTGTTTTTGTCCTTATTGCCCTGAAACGTCTCCCAGATGGGAGCAGTTCAAAAAGATGGTCACCGGGGTGTAAGGAGTCCCTGATGATGTCAAAGGTTATACAGTGTCGCACCATCTTCGGTTAATTTTCGGATATTTTTAACCTTATTGGTTTTATTGAATCTAATTTGGCTCAAAGATTCAGACATAAACTGTCACAGTCTTGGTTTTGTTATGTTTATTTAGAGTATTCAGTCTTACTTTGCTTCTTGTTTTTATGTTCAATTATTATTTAGTTGTTTTCTTTTTGTTAGTTACTGTCCTCCAGGTTTTCCATTTGTTGTCCTCTTGCCGCCCCTCGGTTGTGTCCCTCTATCCCCAGCTCTTTGCTCCTCTTTCCTGTCCTCCCTTGCTGTTTTCTCTGTGCTGCTAAAGCACCTGCTGCCAATTTCCTCGTCCAGTTTCCTCTCCTTGTCTCCTGTCCCCTTTTAAAAAACCCTCCTCTTCAGTTCTTGTTTGCTGGATCCTCGCTCTTACTTCTCATCAAAACCTCTCTGGTCAGTTCTCTGTCGCTTCCTTCCCTTGTCTCTTCCTGGTTCTTAGTTTTTGCTTTTTCCCTGATGACTCTTAGATTCTGGTTCTTAGGATATTTTTGTTGGATTTTTTGACTCCTGTCTTGTGAGATATGTTTGTTGGATTTAAATGACTTCCTGCCTCAGAGCCTACTCATCTCTGCATTAAATCACTTAATTCATCTCAACCTACTCATCTCTGCATTTGGGTCCTCTAACCAACACCACCAAATCGTGACATAAACTGTTTTAACATCCATTATTTATTTACAATCATGGATGTCTTTATGCCTATTTTGGGTCTGAAGGGTTAAGCCCATCCTTAATGATGTCAAGCCCCCCAAAACAACTAACCACAGCATTAACAGATCAGTCGACGTAGTTGTCATATGAAACGGCGGCACTAGGACCCTGGACAGCATGCATGCCATCTGCCACTAACCTTAGAGCTGCTCTGCTGCTGGCAGTGGGGACCGTAGTACGTGGGCTGGACAGACCCAACCACAGTGGAATTAAAGGAAAAGTCCGGCCACATTCAGAATACAAACTTTCTAAAAGTACTTTTTAAATATGAAATTATTACACATACTGCTCAATAAATGATAAGTTTTTTAATTAGGAGTCATTTTCATTTGAATGTGCTTTACTGGAGACATCCATGTTTGTCGGAAGCAGAACACTACTGCCACCTACCGGTTTGTGACGCCACGGTGCGGTAAGTCGCTGTTGATCAAGTCCCAGTGCTGTATCCGTTGTTTATTACTACAAGCTATTATTATCCATGACGGCGACAACCAGTGCTCTATGTGAAGCAGAGAGTAACGGATTAAAGACGTGCTTTTTCTCAGGCTAAAAGTTCGATGGCAAATCCTCCCTCTTCAAGTTGGCAATCCAACGCATCTAACCCGCCTGTGGAGGATCAGGAATCAGAAAGGTAAAATAACTTTTTTTTTCCACTTTTCCCCGATGTGTTCCAACATCCAGCTGCCATGCACGTGGGCATTGTCAGTTTCACTATAGCTCTGGTGAATTTACAATGGTGAAGATATCAGGAGTGAGATGTTATTATATTTGGGCAAAAATGGCCTAAGAGACTGAGGAATGGAGGCCAACATGCATAGAGCAACACAAGATTATTTTAAGACCAAAGTTAACCGCAAATCAGCCCATTTAGCATGTAAAGCTATCTACTCAGGGCCCTAGAATTAAATGTTTTAGCACGAGTGTTGTGCTAAATATACGCCCCTAAAGATAGCCCTGGTTACATCCATTCTCCAAGTGAGATCCTGGTATCTTCAGTTGTCTATGGTTAAGAGGCAGGGTCCACCCTGGTCAGGTTGCCAGTCCATTGCAGGGCAACATAGAGACAAACAACCATTCACTCACACCTAAGGAGAATTTATAGAAGCCAATTAACCTAACAGTCATGTTTTTGGACTGTAGCAGCCAGAGTACCCAGAGAGAACCCACACATGCTCAGAGAGAACATGCAAACTCCATGCAGAAAGATCCAGAACCCTCTTGCCGCAAGGCAGCAGTGTTACTCACTCATCCACTGATCAGATGAAATCATTTACTGATTGTTGGTGTACTGACAGTTTTAAACATGCATAACAAGAGCAGTTGTATCTAAAATGTTCTTAAAGGATTTATAACTTTAGTTTGTGGTTAAAAAAATAATTATTATAATTTAAATCTGATGAATGTTGAAGGGAAAATCAGATCAAAACAGTTTTAGAGAAAATCCATGTCTAAAACGGAGCTGGTGCTCCATCCAGTTTTTAACAGGTCCAGTAGGAAGCAGCTGCTGTCATTATGTGATTAAAAATGTATGTTCCAGTAAATGTTTGATCCTCCTCTGTTGTATCATGAAATCATCCAGAGGGATTACAGAGCAGAGAGAGAGACCCTTCATCTGCACAAATCATGGTATTTGTGCATTATATACTAGTAGATGTCCTAATATCCACCAGCTTAATTCACAAATGCTGCTATTAAAAACAGCCTCTTATCTGCATTAGCAAAACACGTGGGAGTTAGATCAAAAACCAGACTGCATTTATGATTTATTCTTTTTCAGGTTATTTTTAGTTAAAGTCAATATGGTCTCATTTCTGCTATCACACATATTTGCTTTTTTCTATTCTAAATCTAGTTGATAATTGGGACTAAATCCCAAACTGAGTTTAGCAGCACAGCGGATTAAATTTCAGCAATGGTTTTACCAAAAACTGGACTTTTTAAAAGTGCAAATAAAGAAGGAATCAGGAGGGTTTGGGTCCTTTTAATGAAAGTCAGTCAGCAGTTCTCTCATATAGCAACATGTCACTTTAAAATTAAAAAAAGAAACAATTCTATTTTTCACATTGAAACCAAAAAACTTAAAGGACACTCACCCTTAAATCAACTTCTTTTTGCTTATAAACTATAATTATAATATTTCATAGAACTGTCTACATATCCAAAACATTATTTTGACAATTTACTGTTAATCTGTTCCTAGAGTTGCCTCTGTGGCGCCCTCCTCAGGTCTAAAAGGGGTTACTGCATCTGGTTTAATAGCTTTTTTTCTATTGGATGTAAGAACTGATGTCAGCAGATCTACCCTGGGCAGCGGTGGCTCACTAAATTAAATGAACCCATATTATTATATTACACTAGACAGAAGATGCAGGTTCGTTCTTAACCAGTTTTAAAGCTACAGTGTGTAATAATTACATGGATATACAGTCAGAAATGTAATATATTATACATAACTATGTTATTTATCATCATCTACTTAGCTCTCAGCCTCTTAACCTTAATATTTTGGCGCTTGCTCTTAGAATTTGTTACATATTTATAATTACATAGAGCGGGTCTCTCGCGAGCCATGGAGGCAGACATCTTTTGCACCACGGCAAGCTTAGAGGTAAATAAACTAGCCGACATGCTAGGATCGCCAAAATGTCACAAATCGATGTAGAAAAAATAACGTGGTATATTTATTATCTTAAGTCTACATGAAATCTTATACCCCTACACCAGACTAATGAAATACTATCTGTAAAATTATTCACATGTAAAACAAACCTCATCACTTGAGTAAGCGGTAGGTGATGCGGACGTCGCGCGGAAGACATTTTGTCCCGCAACGCCGCATCGTTGGGGGGAGAAGCGGTGGGGGAGATGTTCATAAAAGTTGCTGCAGTCTGACCGCTAGATGTCACTGAAAAATTACACACTGTAGCTTCTCCATATGTTTTAAATATATTTTTATGAAGGAAAATGTTTATGTTTTAATTTTTACCATGAAAACAAATGCATTTAATTTAGTGAGCCAGAAGAGACAGAATAATGGTTTGGTTAAGGAAAGAACCTTCCTCTGTTTCATTGGAACCTTCCATTTTTTTCTGTCTCACTGGAGAAAAATCTGCCCGCTCTGTCTCAAAACTATTGTTATGACTGGTGGAAGTTCTATAGAGAAATGAGGGAAGGGACTCATGTTTGAGTTTGTTGTATGTTTTTTTACTTAAACCAATTGAATAATCAGACGCCCTAAATAAAATCCATCACCACAAATCTTATTTAGGTAGTCTAATGAGAAAATAAATGCAGTTACATAAATCCCAGTATAAAAACAAGCTTTCTGTAAAGTTTTCAGTCTCCAGCATGATGTCCAGTTAAACTAAAAACTCAGGATTTGAATAATTACAACTGAATTTCTTTTTTATTTCTATTAAACATGGCGCGTTTAAATCTAAAAGACTTCAAAACAGACCTGACTGATCAATTCAAGCCGACTACAGTGTAGAATTTATGTAAACATGATGTTTGATGTTCTTCTCATGGTTATTAATGTTAAGCTGATGGCATTAGAGGAGGCAGCTGCTTTCTATTCAACATGCAGGAGACATGTCTCCTGGGGTTTCCCCCATGCTGGTGCAAAAGGGACACTAAATTATAAATCACCAACAAATATACACATGTTTTTTTGCACTGTTGTAACAGGGCACGGGTTGCTAACTAGTGTGTAAACAAGCACTAATGCTATGAAGTAAATAAACAAGAAAAAATACACAGGAAGGCAAATGTTGAAACTAGAACTACTAAGAGTCACAGTGTAGAAATAAATGGTTGTTGGGGAATATGACTGCGTCCACTCACTCACACACAGTGTCACTCTGCACTAGAGTGTGCTAATGAATGCAGCACCACCTGTTCAGTGAACGATCTAATTGCTCTCAGCAGAACCTCATTTCCTCACTATTGCTCTGTTTAGCAGCACCATTTAGCAGGGAGGAGAGGGCTGCTGCAGAGTCACCATCTCGCTGACACACCTTCTTTCAGTCTAACAGCCTTACAATGATAGCAACTGTTCATGTTTTTTAAATACCAGAAGTATTTATGTTGGAAAGGAACAATAAGATCATTAAAAAGTTCACAGAATGATAGGAGAGGTCGTGCTTTTCATCATAGGTTAACTTAAGAGTCGTAGGGAAATAATTTTTTAAATGTCAAATCATTCTGGCTTAAACATCTATAGAAATGTATTCTTTATCGAGACTGATATTGTCCCAAAATTCCTCTTCCACAACTTATCTTAGATCCCGCTCACAGCTATATAGACAGAGAAAACTCATCCATGACCCTCCGACACTAAACTCTCCATCTCTTGCATGTTTCACTCTGTCCATAGCGTTCTTGACAGTGTCAAAGCTTCTAAGTCACTAATTTAGTACATTTGGTCCCAATGGCATTTCCCATTGGGAACCTACTAGCATTAAGTTGCTAACTGGTTCAGGGGTTGACCTTAAGGATTTTTACCACTTTGGGTTCTTGCAAGTGCGACATTCACATCCCATTTGCCCAGATCAAATTTTACTTGTCCAGTATAATGTGTTTGATAAATATAGTTCATAATATTCATTGTTGTATATATATCGATAGTCCCATTGTTGCTTTTATTGTTTTTTTGTAATTCAGTAAGTTTACAGGTTCCTGGTGTATATGCATGTGTCAGATAATGAACTCCAAGCCTACATTACCGTGTTACACATGCTTTTCAATCCCCTTCCTGCACATTCTTTTTCAGAAACTAAACTTTTGCTTTAAACTGTTGTATGCTTAGAAAAATATAAATTGTAAATGTAAAAAATCTAAAAAACTTGAAAGGTTAAAACTTACACTACTACTACTCACCAGTTTAACATTTTTAGCTCTATAACATTTAAGTGCACCTCTCTAATGTCTAAGAGAAAAAATTTAATGAACATTTTTACACAAATGTATGACCTGCATCACTGTACAGAAGACTGCCGCTTTCTTAACCTGACAGTGTGCGCAGTGAGGATTTTAAAGTGGATTGCTGCTTTATGGAGCCAGTGCAAATGTTTTATTAGGGGTGTTACACAGTTCTTTGAATGTAACTTGCACAAACACACACCCGCATATGACACCAACTAAAAGATTAATACATCTGATATTATAAACCTACTAGATTACGTGACCCAAT
>JAGKQL010000054.1:33383224-33419607 GCA_018398635.1 Cyprinodon brontotheroides
AAAAAGGAGATTGTCATCATAGATATTCAAACTAGATATACTTGATGCGCTTGGATCCTCTCCCTTGTCTTTATCAGAGGCATGAAATGAGAGATCCACATCAAGAAAATATTAAGTGGTTGTAAAATCAAGTAGAACCCCATTTAATAAATCTGACCTATGCCTTTAAGATGTGAAAATGATCTGAACTCTAGAGCTTAAAGTTGTAGGAATTTCCTAATTCTCCCGAAAGTGGTGCACAAATTTACAATTTGTGAATAAAGTGAATGTGATTGGTCGATTATCAAGGGGGTGGGATTTTTTTGTGCCAGAAGTTTCCCAAGGGAGTTTGGTTGTGGCCGGATGATTGCGCTTAGCATCAAGCTAACCAGTTAGCAACTTTTGTGCTGAGTAGGTTCCTAAGGGGAAATTCCATTGGGACCACAAGTGCAGCACTAAAAGAAGTCGTGGATAGGTCTCCTCCCCTCGCCACATGTTTTTATTTAGAGGAGGAAAGCGGGATGAAGATGTATTGTGGAAGAGGGACGCTTTCAGGGCGGCAGAAGCTTGGTTTGGTGTAGAAGGCTTACAGCCGTACGTATTTGAGCCCTTGCCTGCGCAACGCTGCCAGTTCTGTTAGCTCTACGCCTGCTTTCGAAGACACAGACGTCAATCCCCTGTAGAATACTCCACTGGGATGGAACTCAATAAGAAGAAAGGAAATTATTATTATTTCTTATTTCAACCATTCCGTATATTAGCTCGCATTTATGGGCGAATCAAGATGCTATGAATTCACAAATTTGATTGACAGGATGACCGTTGATATATGATTAAGCAATTTAATTATAGGGTGTGTTAGAGGCTGATGTATAACTAACTGGCCTGCATAAGATGACGGGGGAAAAAAACACCTTTTAAGACAGGATATTTTTTTCAAATAGAAATTTTCTAACTTTTTGGACAATATGGGGTGATAAAGAGTACATTTATACACGTTTAAGCCAGAATGATTTGACATTTAAATATGACTTTCCTACGACTTTAAGAAAAAAGGTTTTCTTATTATCTGTCTTTTAGTGTTTCCTTTTATTTGTTTTGATTTTCTCTCTCAACGCTCCTTCAAATACAGCCACTGAGACAATAGATTAATGTAAACAGAGTAAATATTTTATTATTTATTTATTTCCTGTTTTTTTTTTTCTCTCTGTTAGTAACAAAGCCCCCTAGTTGCTAGGAAAGCCTCATCTGTTTGCTCTGCTAAATTCAAAGAGGAAAAAAGCTGTTTGTATGGCAGGCTTTTGAAATGTTCACTTTTTTTAACAGAGGATAAAAAAAATATACAACAGCAAAGCACTTTCAGGGGAAAACCTTCTCTTTTGCTTTGGAAATAAAAGAATGAGAAATAACCAGAATGCCACGGCTGGCAGCGTGGGCAGGCATTTTTCCTATATACTTCCCATCATATAAAGGCTTTCTGCTGACTTCTAACGTATTGGAGGCCTTTTTTCAAACACCTGAGAGAGGAACGCGTTGGAAATCACAACAGAGAAACAAGCCACTACACATGAAGTGCTGAGTTTGACTTGTGTTGGGAGGTACGAGCAAAGCAAAAGGGTGTTCTGAAGGGTTTCCAGGGAGGCTTTTTCTTTGTGTTCTATAGAGGCTGCCTGGGCTTTTATTTTCAATGCAATTATGCTTCCAGCTTTTAGGTTTTTATCATTTGTTGGAGATTGCTTGGGAATGCAATGCAGAATAAACAAAAAACATAGTCAAAGAAAACGAAGAAATAGTCAGAACTGTCCATTCAAGTGTTAATTGACTGAAACTAAGGACTAACACGGCGATCAGTAACTAACTTTCATCATGATGAAAGAGTTAATAAGTATTAAAGAGCACCTTAAAGCTAATTTCACTCACAATTTCTTCCTGTAGCTATGGAACAGCTTATTTACCTGAAAGGAGGGCATTTATTTCCACATCTTGCTTCAATTTATGTACAAAACTTCCCTCTTTTTATTGGGATTTTATTAAATAGACATAAAATAATCAATGGTTGTCAATGTTTTGGTTCAATGATTCATCCTATACATTTTAGACATGTCATGTGTATGTGTTTTTAATTCTGAAAAAGAAAATGAAAAACAATCCACTGGACTTTGTTTCCAAGTTTGAATACGTTTCGCTTGCCATCCAGGAAGCTTTTCAATTCCAAATGTCAGGAATAGCGTTGAGTTTGAGGTTTTATCGTCAGGGTATTCCTGATATTTTGAACTGATTTTGAACTTACTGTGCTTCCCTCGGGAAGTGCGTCCTCTTTTTCAGAAACCCAAATGTCAGAATCAGGTGTATTGCCATTGTTAGTGAGTGGAGTTCACAAACTAGGAATTTTTTATGGTACAATCGTGCAACATGAAACATATATAATATTTGTGGTCACCATAGATATGCTAGCATTGCTATCAATAGCTTAGCGACAGAATCATTTTTCCAGCATTTGGTTGAGATCTTACGGTGGGAACAGCCCCTCGTTTCAGTAAAAGAAGTTCAGCAAATCCTGCTTTGAACTGTCCAAGGTTTTGAAAGCTGTCTTCGGTAAAATGCTAAGAGCAAATGAACAGCTGAGCATTAAACTTTGCAGGGATCTTCTGATAGACAAAAAAAAATTGGATCCTTGAGAAGACTGTGAAAAAGTTCCCCTTTCTCTGTGCAGCCTGGAACGCTGCATTTATGACTGTGGTTCTGTCTCTTTTTTAAAAGAGAAATTGCCTGCTTTGTAATTCTAGTAGAAGCAAACCCAACTGTAGGCTAAACAGGTAAACTGGTGTCTTACCTCTACCTCTATTAATGTTCTTGGGTCAGTGAACCAGTGGGCTGGTCTGTATGTCTTTACGTAAACTCGGGGCTTTGTTTAGTTTGCCCATTTTATGGTGGAAGTTTAGAATGGTGAGATTTGCATAGAAAGGAGGTGTTGATGGGGTTAGAACTTCTCTGTACACCTATTTCACCCACTGAACTATCGTTATTCATCTATGACAGTGTAAAGGTGGTTTTGCATTCTATGACCCCTTTAAGAATTTAACAGAAGAATTATTTTTATTGGTTATTGAGGTTACTGGGTGTTGGTTTATCCAGAGATGTTGAGACCAGATTAGGTTTTATGCCAAGGTCTCCAAAAAGCTGAAAACATATTAAAAGTAAAAATCATAACATATTGCTCAAAACAGCCCAATAGTCTTGTAATGTGTTGCATTTCTCTTCCTCCTCCCTATCAATCCCATCAGCCTGACCTCCCAGATTTGAAATAAATACACAGAACAGTTGCTACATCATCTGTCCTGTACGTTTCATTGGGTTTCCTGACAGCTCAGTACCAAATGCTGGCAGTCAAAAGTTGAACATTCACCAGCGGCATCTCTAGCCAAGAAGATGGAGGTCGGTTTGTCTCCTTCCTTTATTTGGTTTGTCACATCAGTGTGCACCCAACCTGCGACTAAACTGGGAAAAAAAAAGACCTTGGAGGTGTTTGAGTAGGAAAACCCCCCAAAAGGGCTTTTTGGCAACTAGTGTACGTTGTTGTGACAGCTAGAGCCTGACTAGACCTGCCTCAGTTCACAGCACCAATCCTCAGGTTCATGTGCAGTTTTTTTTTTACCGTAGGGAAAGAAAAAATTCACACCCGGTTACAGGCCTGCTGCACACAATGCCCTAAAATCAAATACTCTCTCATCATTTATATGCAGCATGAGGAGGAATGTCAAAGACAACCATTAAGATATTTCCATTCAAGGCCTCTCCTACAATAGAAATACATTGGTTTAAAACGTTTATGAATTACTGCATGTTGTCCAACGACCGTGTCTAAATTTCCTTTGCGTGGCTTATCCGGTTTGTATGGTAATGCCATTCGTAGCGACCGGCACCAGGTTGCACAAACTAGCAAATGAGCTGCTGTCAGTCTGGGCTGCTGCTGCTAGCTACTTAGACAAAGCAGGTAAACCTGTGGCAAGCCAGGGCGATGGTTAGTGTTTTACTGCCTGGTACAGTAGCAGCCATTCAAATTGGCCCTTCCCAGTCAAACGCCAGCGGAATGGCGGCCTACTCCCCTGCGACTCCCAGCAAAATCCCCTCCAACTTCCAGCCACTGGCCTTCTCCTGGGCATGGATTTTTTTTTAAATCTGACTGCACCCTTTCACTGAATTACAGGGTCTGACCAGGAGATTATCTTTAGATCTTAATGTCCTAAAATCATGACAGTAGGAATATTTTAGTAAAAAAGATTGATGTCTAAAAAGGAATTGTAGGCGACCAGCTAAGGATCAACCAAGGACCATCAAGGAAAGTGGGGACAGGTTTTGGCTACTACTGTATTGCTGCAAGCCGTGTGTCCTGGTCCACCTTTCTCTTTGCTAATTTTAAGTGCTGCGGGTCGAAGCCTTCTACTCCGCTTGCCACACTTGAAACTCCTCCTAACTACAAAATCGCTCATATAAACCTGCTCAACACAAATACACTTATTTCTAGAAGTAGAGATGCCAACCCACACACCAACAAACATATCCAAACAGTTGAAGGTCATACAAACGCAGGCTGCTGTTCCATCAATCTGGCCCTACTTTGATGCCTTACTGAATCACCATTCAATGAATCAATCATGTAATTAGGAGACTGTCTTTATATTTCCTCTCTGTAGAATCAAACTGCCATGGCAAAGAAGAAACCAGCTCCTCTGTGTGGTATACCTAATATGCTGCCACAGGACATGTTTAACAAACAAAACAAAAAAACTAGAGCCTGAACGATTAATCGGTGAGCTGATTTTAGCGTCTGGCTCATTAATCGACATCAGCCAAAATGTAGCCACAGTTTACTCCATTGTAAGCTTTGATTTTGTAAAACTACACTTCAATGCCCCATGTCAAAAGATGTCATAGTGGAAACATGCTGTTAGGGTGCTTTAAGGAAACCAGACGAGTTTTATATGCGCTAGTTTTGGCAAACATTTTAGCATTTTAGCTCTATGTAAGTTTTAGCTCTTTTTGAAATAAGATTAGTACATTTTGTCCCACTATACTTCATGCTGCCATGCAGGTTGTACTGAGGCTCATAAATTCAAAAGTTAATGTTTTCATTAAAAGTATTTTTAAAAGGCTCCAACTTTTGTATTTAGCTGTAATTCTGTGTAGATGTTTTAAAAGATGCAGTAGTGCTATTTTAAGGTATAGTGGAGGATTTTCTCTTTCCAGTTGGATCATTAAAATAAGTGGTCCTCCTAATTGTCAATCATTCTCGTGATATGTTTACGTAAGGCCTCCTACATGCTCCTCCCCATTTTCACTTACTGATTGTGAGACTGACATTGTGGAAAAACTGTTAATCTTTTTTTGGAAAGTAAGCTTGTAAGAGCAATTTTTGAACAGGGCGTGCACAAGGAGAAATGGGCTCTTGCATACTCTCCCACGCGTTCAATAAACGTTCCCTCTTGGGAGTGAGTACAGGGTTGTGCATGTGCATTTTTTTTTAAGTGGAGAGGGTGGGTCTAAATGAATAATGAAAATCCTCCACTGTACATTGAAATCTAACAAAATTTTCAGTTTCTTTAAATGATGCTTCCATAAATGATTTACTTTTTAAAACTGTTTTACTAAAGCACCCTAACTTCCAAAAACAATTTTTTTATTCTAAAATGAATAACGAATTAATTTTAAAGGTAGATTTTTTTTAAAATAGAATAATACAAATAATATTTTTATGCAAAATTGCAGATCTTATCAGAGTGTTTCCAAAAGCATTTTGTACTGCAGAGACCAAACACAGTTTAATGAAATGTAAGTTTATTGTTAAAACAGAGATGTTTCTGTCTATTCTTGAAGCTCAGTTGTGGAATAATGTCAGCAGAGAGATGAAAACTCTGTGCTAATATTCTTTATGAAGAATGTCACAACATATTTAAGACATTAACATGATTGAATGACGAAGGAAGGACCAAAATTGTTCTCTTTTTTTCTTCTCTTTCTGTATTTTCTTTAAAAGAAAATATTAAACAGTGGTAATACTATTTAATTCCTGTTAAGAGACAAGCTGCTGCAGTCTAGATGGTGTGTAATTCATACAGAGCATATTTATCAACCCTCCAAAAATAATAATCCAACAAAGAGAATAAAGAAATGATAATTTACTTGAAAGCTGTAGAGAAGTATGAATCAAACGAGACATTGCTTTGCTACCGATGCACAAAATACTTTTCTTACTGAAGCTTTTTAAATTTCAATCCAGAGGGTAGTGTCCTTAGGCTCTCGGACAGCCCAAACTACTGCAAACTAAACAGAGAACAGACATATTCTGCATGGTAGCATGCAAGAGCTGCAGCACATTCAGCTCGGCTTGCCTAATGAATGAACTCCAACGGCAAACAGAGTGCTGGACTCGTAGCAGCAATGAGCTCAGGGACATTGCTGCAAACATGATGTGAACATATGACTTAACAAGCCTGCACAGTGAAATTTGGAGGGGAAAAAAAGCAGCTGCTAAGCACTGTAAAACACACTTAACCCACATTTGTCAGATGAAATATTGCACGATCAAACAGCCTCTTCAAGTATTTCCTGGAGTCTGTTTGGTGCATCGCCGTTCAAACGCAAGAGGTCAGTTCAAACACAAGAAGCAGCCGCACGTTGATGTTTATACAACAGAGAGGCGATATGAGGCGCCTTGTTGCTCTACACACAGACACACACATAGCCATACAAGGGTTAAGCACCCACTGTAATGAGATGAGTAATCACTTGTGTCAGATGGCATGTCTGCCAGCAGAAGAGGAGAACATGTGCCAAGACTGCACACCTCTCCCCCTCCTGCCCTTCGTCCTCCTCTTCCCCTCCGTTCACTTCTCCTCCTTCCTTGCTTTCTTGACCACAGGAAAAGATGAGTAGCAGGACAGTGTTTCCCTCCGGGGTGACAGAGTGGAGCATTTCCTTTCTACTCCTGTCTCTGAGGTTACATCTCAGAAGCGTATGGCCGACCACCTCTTCATCTGTTTCCAGAAGAGGACAGAAGTTGACTGAGAAATATGTCCAAACTACCAGCCATGATATGGTGTAAAAGGCTTGAACCAAAGACAAACAGAAAAAACAACCCTCCATCAACTGAAATATTAAGAGTGTTTTTGAGGAACAGCTTCCTGTGCTGTGGCCCATGTTGGCGAAGGCAAGTCAAGGCTAATCTATACAGAACAATTCAGTACAGAAACTGAATTCAAAGTGCTTTAGATTAATTAAATAGTTAATTAAAGGTATAGAGGACGATCTTTTCTTTCCGGGTGGATCCTGGTCCTCATTCTGGTGATGTGTTTACGTAAGGCCGTCCTACATGCTAGTCCCCAGTTAGCTATCTTTTTCTGCTCATGCGCACTTTCAGGCGTATATCTGTGGTGAGCTACAGACAGTCATTGACGCTCACCTTTCTCACCACGGTTCTTTAAAAATGGCAGAGGGTCGTAAGAGAAAAAGTGTCAAAAGTATGAGAAGAAAAGAAAGGTCTCAGAAGAGGCAGATATATCCCAGAATGCTTTGCACTGGAGCTATGCTCGCAAAGCATTAGGGGATTTGCTGTCATAGAGGCCCGCTGTCGCTATAGGCTGCCGCTACCCGACAGCAGCGACTGTCCCTACCCGATCCGCCCCGGAAGCACGATCCGTTCTGCGCATGCACCATCAGCTCATTTGCAAATCCAGATATACATCCAGGTCACCCTTGATTATATTTTGTTAATAGACCTAAATTATGTTTTTCCTCCCCATAAATAGTGAACGTACTGATATATAATGTGTTAAAGGTTAATAATGTATTTCCTGAAAAAATAAATGCCTTTCTGTTTTATCACTCGTCTCTGCCCAATCTGCACCATAAATGGAATCCTACGCTACTTCCGGGAGCTAACATTTTCGGCTTTGGATTTAAACATAAATTTAGTCTTAAATATTTAGTTTTATGTTTTCGTTTCGTTATAATCTTATGCTATATAGTGTGTAACCTAAAGAAAGAAACAACTGAAATGCAGATGAACATGGTTTAATCATATTTTGCCGGACTGCTCGGAGCATGTCCCATGATGACATCAGAGAAGCAGTTTAACAAAGAAAATGTAAAAAGCACATTGTCTCACAAATGTCATGAAATATTTTTTAAAGATGTGTAATAGCATTCTTTAGACAGTTAAGGATAGAAATAAGTAATTTTAGTACCATAATGACATTATTTATGGAAACCCGAATGTATATCTGTTTGCGCATGCGCAGGACGGATCGTGCTTCCGGGCAGTGACAGCACTACAGTAATAACAAAGATGGTGCATGCACCGTGAAGTGGACCAAAGGTGATCATCTCTCTGAACGGTCAGTTAACTGAGTCGCTATAAAGTCCCCTATATAGACCCCGCTCTATATAGTGAGGTTAGGGCGGACATTTGGGCACAATAAGCTTGTATGAGCTATGAGAACAGCAACATTTAAACAGAGCTTGCATGAGGAGAAATAGCCCGATGCATGCTCTCGCACAAGCATTTTTTTTAAGTGGAGAGTGCAGGTCTTCTAAAAAATTCAAGAAAATCCTCCACAATACCTTCAAGTTAACCATAAGTAAACTTAAACATACAGAAGAGAAATAAAAGATTACTTCTTCCAACTACTTTATCTATAACTACAAGATAAGCAGGATACAAAAATCCTAAACCGCATAAAAAAATCAGACTGGAGTCATGCTTCTGGACTTCCTCCCTTTGAAAATGTCAGCCCTATGTTTTAAAGCTGCATTCTGTACCATGAAAAAAAAAAAAAAACATTTATATAGAAGTCCAACATAATTCTATTTCAGGCTGTGTGGCAACTCCATTCCAACAGTGTTTAAATAAATATCTCAAACCTAATACTAGAATAAAAAAGCTGATTGTCAGTATTTATACGCTTCTGACCTAACTGTAGGAGGTAAGCACAAAAAATAGTTACTGAACTGCAAAATGTTCTCTCTAAATGTTGGTGGATGTCCAGAAAAGAGAGCTTGAACAGTGAAAAGTGCAATAAGTGGCTAAAGAAAACACTGCAATTTGCAAATCTGCATATCATAACATGCATAGCTGCTTTCTTAACTTGCAAATTAATCATTTTAAGCTCTTGCAAGGATAGCTTTTTTCTTATATAAGGTAACCTTGGAAAGGAGAATGAATACTTTTTGTCTTTAGTTTGCTCTTCCTTTTCTTTTTCTTTTGTAAGGTTGTCTTTTTGCTGGGAGGCCACAAGTTAAAGAAGTTTTGTTTGCTCCTCGATCAGCTTTGTGTCACATACATATTTGATCAGCTAATGACCTCTTGAGGTGCTTGTTGGTAGAGGTTAAGATCCTTTATTAGGCTTCCTCTCAGAACTGTGTTTAAAATGATTAGGGGCAAGAGTGGAGAGGGCAATCGAGCTCTTTGACAGGATCCTGCTTCAGAAAAGATACGTTCTTATTGATAATAAATAAGTTAAGGAGATGCGCTTCATTTCACCAGCCATATAGATAGATGGAAAGATGAATAAACAATTCAATTCAATTGCAAAGTCTATCTATATAGCACTCAATTCAGAACACACATCATCTCAAGGCTCACTTTACAGAGACAATTCACCAGATCATCCAGTCAAATTGATTCAAAGTGTGTTCTATTGGTTAAGTTTCAAACCAGTTGGACTGCATCAACTCATTGACTGGAAGGGAATTCCTCACAATAAGCATGCTTGTAGCAACAGTGGAGAGGAAAAACTCTCTTTAACAGGAAGAAACCTCCTGCAGAACCAGGCTTCAGTGTGAGCGCCATCTGCCTAGAGAAAATGACTGGGGTTCAAGCAAACAGAAGCAGAGATACAGAAAGAAGCAGAGAAAACAAAGGAACTCATCAACCAGCTCTGCAGGCGGCCCCGTCCAGGAGAAAACACACACAGCCAGGCAGACTTCCAGAAGCTCTGAGCCAGCTCATCAGTGTCCAGAGAGGAAGAAGAGAGCACATCCAGTTAGCTCACAGTCAGAGAAACAGGTCTCACACTGGAAAAACAGGCCGAGCTCAAACATCTATAAACAAAGGTGTTGAAGGCAGCAGCACAGCTGATATTTCTCTCCTGGATGGAGTCACAGCCAAACAGGAACAGGCCTGATGAAGCAACTATAGCTAAATAAACAGATTGTCATGATTCTGCTCTGTTTAATCCAACTTCTGGTTGGCAAGAGTTGCCAGATTATCGATAGCCTTTGATGAGTAACTGTCCAGCGTTATTGCTGAGCTTGATCACATTTCTGCCTCCTGGATTTTCTCATTACCTAGTCTTAGTCTCCCTTCCAATAGTTCACTTCTTTACTTTTACCTCAGTCGCCTGTCTGATTTCACAGCTTTGACCCAGGTTCTGTTCCCCACACCCCAGAGTTCCACCTTTTCCAATGTGTATTTTGCAACTAGAGCTTAGAGAAAACTGCCTCATTCAACCAAGGAGCTCTTCTCCACATCTCTAATTTTCCATCTTTATCATCTAGTCTTGGATGCGATTGATGGGCGTTAATGCTCCAAATGCGTTTGTGTTGTGCATTGCAACCAGACAGTAAAAATGCACCATAGGATCTCTTTTCACTCCTTGACATGAGTTTACCATGGACTTTTTAAATAGGGCATATCTGATTCTCAAAACACATTTGGTCGCAACGCAGCAGATGTGTGGTGCAAATCTTTGTACTTGAAAGCTGCCAGTTCAACAAATGTCTGACAAGATATCCAAAACAAAAAGAACATTGTTTTCCAAGCTTCAAATAGCCTTGAAAATATGCAGATTGGTAGTTAGGATTCAAAAAAAAAAACATTTCATAGTTTAGACAATAGGAGAGAAATTGGTATGAGATTGCCACTACTGTACAAAAACCTCAACCAACTATTAAGATGTTGTAAAATCCTTGAAATGAAACAATGGATGAATAAATGGAAAGCAGAGAAACAAAGACAGTCACAGATGAGAAAGACAGGCAGTATGTAACAGCAGAAGAAGAGAGATTTATGTCATATTAATTAGCAGCTAGTGTAACAGTCTGGAGCCAAACACACATTATGACAGATGAACATGTACAAATTCATGCACATGAGGGAGCTCTGACAGACAGGCACAGAAAACATCCATGTTTTTATGCATTCACTAACATATCTGCAGCCTCCTCTAGATGTTTTGTTTCAGCTCCATGAAGAAAAACCCCTGCTGTCACAAGCCACCGTAAGTAAGTCGTTTAAGAGCAAAGAGGTCACCATTGTGCACAACACAGTCTTGCCACCCCATATGAGGAAGAAGGGATGAGTAAAAAGGCAATAAGAAAAAACTCTAAATACCTATTTTTAAATGCATAACACACAAATGAGGGTAGAGGATTGTAGGTAAATAAAATCAAATTATTTACAAAAGTAAATTTTTTCTCTGTATTCAAATGTAAATGTTAAACGGTGCGTTCAAAGCGTCTCTGTCTCTTTACTGAGGTTCCTGCTGACTCTGCCACTGCTAAGGCTTTTATTCCTTTAAAGATCTAAAAATGTTGTTCTTTGCATTTAAAAGCAGCTGAAACAGGCTTATTACGACCAGATTGGGGAGACAACTAAGAGAAGAGTAATTATTTCCCATCAGGGCCTTGTTAAATATCAGAGTAATGTGTCTTTTACGAGACAGTTTAACATCCAAACGACTTTATTACCACCTCTGGCAAACCATAACCTACTGCTGCTCCTCTCACTTCAGCAGCAGATTGTATTCCAATCCAGTCCCATCAAGTAGTTATCCTGGTTCCATTAATATGATAACCTGGGTAGGAGGAATGGATTTTACTCCAAACATGGCCATACTTCTCTGACGGGTGCAAGTGGGGACAGAGGTTCAAATATTACAGCGGGAATATTTTGATTTACAGTTTAGGAAAGCTGGATGAACATTTGATACTCTGATAACCGCTGGTAAAAAAAAAAAAAAAAAAGCACTGACAAAAACTTGGTCGGCTGCTGAGCCACCCACAACACAACGTCAAGACAAGGTTTGATTGTCAAAGACAATTAGAAGAATTAGAAGACAATTAGAAGAAATGCATTGACACTTTTTCTTAGTCTTTGGCGCTCAGACCCTGGCTAGAAACATAGTGCTGAATTTTGATTGATATGGATGAACGGGAGTAAGAACAGGGCTGTTTCCCCCAGGCCTGAAACTGGTGGAGTGGAGATAGATGAAGTTGGTCGGTCTGTAGACTGGATGGTTTGGAGAGATCGGCCTGCTGGAGCTTAATGGGGAGACATCCCAGTGGACTGCAAGACCTGATACTAAGAGCTTCACTCAGGGACCTGGAAGAAGATGGAAGTCCAGTTTGGATAACACAGGTTGAGAGAACCTGTCCATGATGAGCAAGCATGAAGCTTTACAGTGGAGAGGAAAAAAAACTCCTTTTTTGGGAAGAAACCTCTGGCAGAACCAGGGGCTCAAGGAGCAGATGAGTTGCAGATCGGAGGCCTTTTAAGATGAACTTTGGTTGCTGTTTGGCTTTCGTGGCGGCGTGGTTCAAAGCTGATTGGCTGTGTCGTTGGTGTTTGAAGGCGAGTAATCAGTTTACTCAGTTGAACTTCCGCCTAGGCTCCATTAAATGGCATTTACCTTATCTCCCTCCTACTTCCAAAAAAACATATTCACTAAGAGGTGGGCCAAGTGGGTTAAATATGATGGCCTTGAACAGAGAGAAATATGGTATGGGTGTTATTTACTTTTTTCTTTCATTTAATGTTTTGTAGCATCTAAGGATTCATATTTCAATGTATCTCTCATACTTTACTTCAAAACAGCTTGATAGACAGTTTATTTATTTATTTTTTTGCTTTTTCATGTAGGTCTGTCTTTGTTTCTAAGTTTGAGGAAGCTTCACTTCCCATCCAGCAAACTTTTTCAATACAAAATGTTAACTTTGTCTTTTATGTCTATAATTTTGTACACACAAGGGTGGTGGTAGTAACATTGTACGTTCCCTGAAAGTAACTACCACTGTTTTGTAATGCTCTCACAAAATGAAAAATAAAAAATGTAAAAATAAAAAATAAAAATAATAATAATAATAACAATAATATATATATATATATATACTTACTTGCTATATATATATATACTCTTATATATATATATAACATATATATATATATATCTATTGAACGGGGAAGATTTAGAGGTTTTCCCCCTTTTGAGTCTTTAATCATTATATGTCATCATAACAAATCTGCCTTTAAGCTATATTAGTCAAGTCAGTCTTTTGGTCCAACAGTCAACTTAGTAGATAACTGGTGTCTGATTGGCCTCAAAGGCAGCCAGCCGCAGGATTACAAGCCAAACCTACAGTGACTCAGTCATAAGCCTTAAACATCAGCTATGAAAAGAATGGAGTGAGGAGGTCGCATTTTTAGTCAGTCAGCCAGTCACTGAGTCAACCTTCCTGTCATCCATGCACATCAGTCTTCAACACCAAAATAGATCCAGAGCAGCTTCAATTTTCACTTTTTCTTCCTCCTGGAAATTCCTCCTGTCAGCAAGTCAGAAAAGCAACCTGCGGCTCACCGAGTCATCTTGTTGGTAAGTTAGACAGTTGTCTATTATTTAACATCCTGTCACAGACAGTCACTGTTAGTTCTGCATTAGTTGTAAGTTTTAAAAAACCTTAAACTGCCTGAGTTTTGATCATTTATTCAACTATTTCAAATAGTGTTGCACCGATACCGATATCAGTATCGGACGGGGCCCCGATCCAGCACTAAAATGGTGGTATCGATATATGCGAGTAGTACCAACAAATAGGGCACCAATACCAGTTTGAGAGCCAAAAGTATTCAACTATTGCACCCATTCCAGGTAGGCAATAAAAAGTTTTACTGGATTCACTTTGTATTAGTCTTTTTTCCTGCTAAGCAAAGGTAGAAAGCAGCTTGACAAAGCCATGATGGCTATTATTTTATATCCAAGTAGTTTGCCGTTATACACATCAATTTCAAACAGATGATATCAGTATCAGCTCATACTGCACAGCCAGGTATCGGGTATCGGTGCCAAAAAATGGCATCGGCGCAACAATAATTTCAACATGATAAAAAAAAAAAAAACAGAAGCCACTTTATATATTTTTGAAAAGCCTTAAGGATAATATTTTAATTTAAAACAAACACAAAACCCAGATGAAACAAAAGACCAAAACAACTCAGGAGAGCGACAGGTGGGTCTTTGATTTGCATTTTGTGCTTTAGTAGAATTGACCTTTATTTTGCTTAAAAACATCCGAGCCGCAGTTACAGAGTCCTGTGATACAAACCAACAGAACTGACAAAGACTCTGATGGGGGTGGAAATGTCTGGTTGCCTGCAGACTGTTTTTTGGTTGCCATGATCGGAATGACTGAATTTGCACAGGCATTTTCCATCCATCTCAGGTACTCGGGCGGATGCGTCACCAACCCATTGCGGGGCAACACAGAGATGCACAGCAATGCATAAACACCAACCGACCTAACAACTTCGATTCTGGACTTTAAGAGGAAACCACAGCAGCTGGAGAGAACATGCAAACTCCATGCAGAAAGACTTCACTCTGGGAATCAGACCTTCCTGCTGCAGGATAACAGTGCTATAAACGCCTATAACATTATGACCATGCTTATTCATTAAAAGACAGACGAGATTAAAAGACACTTCCCACAAACAAATATTGTTTGAAAAGACGTCAGTATTTACGTCCAAACGACGTCTACTTTTGTTTGAAAAGTGAAGGTAAAAAGCCGTAATTTTCAGATAATTCATTATTGGACTATCATGGGAAAAAATAAATAAAAACCAACATCTAAATGACCGCTTGTGTTTGGGGGTAAAGTCACCTACTGGTGCATCTACAATAAATCAAAATTTTTCTTATTAAATATTATTCAAATGTTACTTCATTTCAATAATTCAGTTTAAGCAGTGAAAAATGTTATATAGATAATTACACTCACATTTCCCCCCCTATAGATAATAAAATCAATATGTTAAGGAGTAGGATGTTCACACACATAGAACACATGTGAGATTAATAAAAAGGTTGTTTTAAACTTTTCAAAAGGTGCTTAGAGTCTGATAAACGTACCAAATCAGAATCAATCATACAAATAGAGATAACTGCATTTTGTCATGTTCATTTATTTTAGGAATCCAAGCCAACAATGTTTTTTTCCCTGCAAGATATGTTGTTTAAAAGGACCTTGATTTAAACTAGCAGGGGCTTCTTGTCACTCTGATTTACCCTCACGGTCTATCCAGTGTTTTGATTAAGGAAAGCTCCTATATGTTTTTTTTTTAATTAGTGCTCTGGGTCACCTAAGATTTTTTAATTTAGATTAACTCTGTAATTATACCCTCTGTCTCTTCGAAAAAAAAAAAAACAAAACAAAAAAAAACAGTTTTTGTGTCTGTTAGCCATTTATTTCTAGCTTTAAACACTAGTTGTGAGGTTTGAAACAACCAGATGAGAGAATTTAAGCAAACAGGTATGAATGAATAATGGATGAATTATCATGATGGCTCTTTTCTGCAGCGTGCATAATACTGAAGGTTTTACCCCAGACTTCTACACATTAGATCAGCCAAACTTAGGGTAAAATATGCTATAAGTAATAAAAATCGAATGCTTTATTATTCAGAAAATATTTTGCTTTTCTAAAAATTGTGATGCTTCTAGAAGGTTCAGTCTGACTAATTGAATTAAGAATTTCAGCCTCCTGTAGTCAACAATCACACTTAAGGAGTTTAATTCAATATATTGCATCTATCTTATTTATTTCAAAATCCTCAGATTAAGCCATGACTTTGGTAAAACCTCATGCAGTGTTACTTTACTTTGAATGGACAAGCATTTTGGGATAAAACAAATAAAAAAACAGCAAACAATCAATGCTGCTAAAGCAAATTATCTTCTGAATATGAAAATGTTAAATCATTTTGATATGCATGGGGAAAAATCCTGCTGCATGCTTGAATGCCATGCCTGGCGACTTTTGCCACTTTATGGTCCATCTGTTGCTTCCACATGCCGGCCTCATGTTGTATGTTTTCCATGCTTCTATGTTAAATGCTGGATTGTCAGCAAAAAAAAGCAATAGCATTAGGGGGCGCACTGTTCTAGTTAATAATGGGTTGTGTTTGCAAACTTTTTCATATCGTGAAACAAAGATGATGTGACGTTTCCACAGTCAGTGATGGTTTGGTGTGCTATGCCATTTACTGGTAATGATAAAATGCATTTTTAAAAGTCAACAGTCAATGCAACCTTCAACCAGAACAATCTAGAAGACTTCATGCTCTCCTCTGCTAACTAGATGAATGGAAATGTTGACTTTGGCATCTGCCAACAAAGCTAAAGGCACCAGAAGCAGGTCCAATTACCATGGAGTTCCTGATCTTGATTAGCCAGCAAACATCCCTAAGCTGAACCCATATGTCTATGGGTTCCTGTCAAGAGGAAGACAAGAGACAGGACAAGATGTCTAATCATAAGGGTCATCCCATAAATTTATGTTTGCATTTCAGAAGTCACATTTATTGCAAGGAAGTAAAATGTTTAAAGGTATAATTCAATTTCTTCCTGAGTGATGCAAATTTATTGGTAGATTAATGTGTTCTGTCCATTATTCCAACACACTTCATTTTTATAAGTTCCCATCTAAAATTTTCAAACAGAAAGAACACCTCATGACTGTTTCAAAGTTTTTATATTTATTGGCTAAAATAAAAAAAAAAAAGGCTTGGCTGTTCAGCTGGATGCAGGGGTGAATGAGTCTTGAATCAGATCATTAGTGCAACATTTGTCCGGCTTTTGTCCTGATTCCCCAGTATTTGCATGCTATCTATGTTATATAAGGGCTTAGATGTTTTTGACATGCAAAAATAAAAATCTTTGGCTGGAACCCTCATTATGGAGGATTTTTTAAAAGACCCTCCCTCTCTACTTAAAAAAAAAAAAAAACGCGTGTCAGAGAATGCACAAAGCCCATTTATCCTCGTGCACAGCCTGTTCAAAACATGCTCTCCTCATAGCTCATACAATAAACTGTGTCTACATACAGTGGGGACTATATAGTGGACTTTAGAGCAAACTGACTATTCAGACAGATGATCACTACTTTTTGCTCAAGTTGGTCACGTAAATCCTCCTCTACTGCGCAGTGCCTGCACCATCTTTGTCACCATTGGCTGTCTGGTAGCGACAGCCTATGGTGACAGCGGGCAGCTGTGACAACAAATCCCATAATGCTTTGCGTAAAGCATTTTAGGATATATCTGCCTCTCCTGAGTCCTTTCTTTTCTTCTCATAAACTTCATAGACTCGTTTTACTCTTAAGACCCTCGGTCATTTTTAAACAACCGCTTTGAGAAAGGTGATCTTCAATAACTGTCTGAAACCGTAGCTTACCACAGATATACGCCTGAAAGTGAGCATGCACAGAAGAAAATAGCTAACGGCATGAACATGTAGGACGGCCTTACGTAAACATATCACCAGAATGATTGACAATCAGGAGGATCACTTATTAAGATGATCCTCCCAGAGATAAAAGATCATCCTCAATACCTTTAAGTGTTGTCAGGGTAACACTGTCAGAACTGTTTCGTATACTATGCATAGCAAAAGTGGATTTGAATCTGGAACAGAATACGGATGCTTTAAGGTAAAGCTTAAGGTAGATCCTGCAATGGATAAAGGATTTCTCTAAACCTGAAACAGAAACAACCTCCATCCCAGTAGTATATACCGCACAGCTGTATGAGTGCTCAGTGGTCACAGAAAAGTATATGGCATGGGTTTGAAGTCTCTGCGTGTGAGTGTGTGTATTTGTGTGTGTCTTTGAGCGAAGGGACACAATATGGCACCATTAAGCCACTTCTTATAACATCACATCCAGCATGGAGCCTCTAAGACCACAGTGGTCTCTGTTCAGGCCTGTGTTAAGGAATGTGAGAGGGTGTGTATGCTTCTTCAGGTGTCCTTGTGTGCAGTGTGTGTGCGTTGATAAAGCGAAAGGGCAAACACATGTGCTCAGCACGGATTACAGTGACGAAAAACGCTCAGCCACTCAGGCCAGCGTGATATTATTCTCAGCTTCACCTTTACAGCTGCAGGGAGCGTGCTTAGTTGCCTTTCTTACCAAGAAATGTCGGACAAACGAATGTTTTAGAAAATAAAGCAGTGACTGTAGGTACGTCAGCAGAGTATTAAAGCATATGTCAACAAAATTCATACATAAATCAAAGTCCTACATTTAAGTCTTGGTGAACTGGTAAAGTAAGGATTCTGTTTTATTTATTTTTTTGTTGTTTTTTTTTTTTTTTTATTCTTTATCGTTTACAGATTCGATTAATTATGCTGACCTCTTGTCAGTATCAGTCAATAATTAACCCTGCATACAAAAAAACACAAGAATCCATCTTGTCCTGAGCTGCTGAGCCCAGACAGAGCAATAAAAACAAAGGCAGTGCAGGCGGATGTACGGCTACCAGCTGCCTAAAAGCATAAGATTTTATGGTTTCTCGAGGCGTCTGCTGCTATTTACAGTATTTTGCCACCGTGATTGGCTTAAACCAAACTTTGGTAGGTGGGCATTTGGCGTCCCTTCATCTGATCCATTGGAAAGGCTCTGGTAAAGTTCCCTCCTTTCTCTGACGCAATTCGATCGCAGTAGTCCCAAATTGCTGCAGATTATCAAACTGGTTGCTGATCTTGGCTTTAAAAATAAACCTCAGACATTCGCCAATCTACTAATAAAACTCACTGATATAGAAAGCACTGTTTTTGTGACAAACATGAGAGGATTGTGGCTTCTAGTGACTATGTGTAAGTATCCATCTTTGAGAATTTATTACCTTCATTGAGCAGTGAGTGCTGCTGACAGGAAGTCAGACTCAGCAGCAAACAATGTCTGCAGTCAGAGAGAGAGGAGCGACTTTGCTCCACATTTAAAATGAGTTACACATGAACTTCCTCTGATCTCCCTGCATTAAAAAACAAGATGTTAATATATTAACCTTAAAGGGTTTTTTATATCCTCCCTGCATTTAACTAGTAAACAGCCTAATCCCCTAACTGTACCTCAGCAACTGTCTTTAACTCAAATGTTATAATGTAGCCAGACTGATTTACTGAGGTTTTGGTTCAGATAAAATATTTCATATATATTTATATTAGTGCTGTCAAAATTATGGCGTTAATGCTTACGCGTTAGCATAAAACCATTTTAACGGCCGATAATTTTTTTAGCGTGAGATTAGCGGCTATGTGGTTTTATGGGTACAATTTTTCCAAGTATCATGCTGCAGCCTCTTGGGAAGGCGGGGCTATTTTCCCCAGTGTACTGCATTTCACCATAGGCTTCAAGGCGGAGAGAGGAGCTGCCTCAAGGAAAAAGAGACGCTCATATACACTTAGGTGACGCTAGTGCCTTGCTTTTCTTTAAGCCCCACCACCAACAAACAAGTTGAGTGTCTGGTAACTAGTAACAACCTGAAATAAACTGAGAAAACAGATTACTGAAATTGTGAAATGGAATCCACCATTAGCAGCACTTCTGCCCGTCTGTATGTAGCCACAGATTAGGTGCATAGCTGATATTGTGTGTGTGTGTGTGTGGGTGTGTGTCGTGTGTGTTCTCATTTTTTGTTAAGAGGGCCGAAAAGTAACTTTCTAGAGCATAGACTACGTCCTTCATCTAGTGATGTCGGTCTATTGATTTTTGATGTATTGATAGAAAATTGTTCATTATTATCTTGGTTAATTAACATCTAATGTTAACTCTATTACATTTTATAGCAGTAGGGTAAAATGCTTGTCTTTGTTCAAAGGACTGTATTAACTGTAAAGACTGTCTTTTACATCAGCCTGTTTTCAGGGCCTTTTTGGCTACATATTTGTTAATTTTTGCTACATGCCTCCCCATCTTCTTGCCATATGTTTCTATGGCATAAATCAGTATCTGTGACCTGTTTTCATTTTAAAAAGAACATTGGCACAAACCTAGCCTGTATGTATTTTTTTGTATGTCATCGAGGTATTTAAATGATTTTCAATCAGGAAAAAATGTGCGATTAAAATAAGTTAATCGCGAGTTAACTCAGGCATTGATGCGATTAAATAAAAAATTTATCGATTGACAGCACTAATTTATATATATACTTGCAACAACAAAACAGAGTATTAGAGTATTTTAATCAATCAAATCAACTAATCAAAACAATTTCTGTATATAAACTGATTTTCACCTTGATAGTTTAGCGTTGATGTATATCTGGGGTGAGAATGAATCAGTCTTTCAACCTGTTTAGGCCTTAGGCTACTGTGAAATTAGCACTTCGAATGTGACGTGTTGTTGGAGACTCTTAGGAATTAAATGAATTTCTTTTTTGTTAAACTATTAATGTTAGACATCTAAGGCTATGTGAAAGATCTATTGTTATTTATTCATTTGACCCTCCTCCTTATCAGGCTGCTGGGCCGCTGACTGGACCGGACCAGGCATTCGAACTGAGCCATCAGTTCCGGGGCTGGTCCGGGTCCGGAGCCAGCCAGTGGCAGGGCAACCGAACCTGACCCGGTGACAGTATGCCCCGGAAGCACGGGGCCGCTACCATCACTGGGTCGGGTTTGGTTGCTCCGTCCCCTGCTGGCTCCCTCCCTGCCTGCGTTCCCAGACCAGCCCCGGTTTTGCTGCACTGCAGTCGACCAAAATCCCAGACAAATTTGAAATTTCCCCGGACATTTTGTACGCAACAATTTGATGTTTCAGTGAGTGAGTGCTTGTTGCTATGATGCGTCTTTTCTCAGCAGCTTAAAATTTCGTTGTAAACCAACCAATCAGCACACAGCTCATCTAAATATTCATGATCATACCATAAAGGAAGAAAACCTGTCATTTCATTCTAGGGCTTATAACCAGGCTTGCATTACTGGCTCATAGAACAGCAAATATGCCATTTTCAGCCCAACCAATGTTAAACACCCTATTCAGAGACCTTAAGGACCAAATACCCTGTTCAATCATTTTATGACACCTTTAATGATGTCTGACCCTGAAACTCTGAATCTGCGTCTGAGAACATGTTAAACATGATGGCAGCTATAAAGACGTCAGGTTTGCTTCAGGGAAAATGTATTAAACAGGTTATTATTTAGGAAGCACACATATCATACATTTATTTAGTAGAATTCAAATGAGGGAATTGAATCTAAATTAATTCCAAGATTACAGTGAGATTACCCTAGATTAAAAATAGTTAATCTGTGCCCACCACTAATAAATCTAATATATACAGTGTTTATTATCTCCCATTCATTAATAACGCTACAACAGTGCAACAAAAGCTGTGTTTCTGTCCAAATAAGTCACTTTCTCTGTTGTCTGTACTCGGCCTGCTTGGTTTGAGGGCAGCAGATAATAAAAGTTAATGAGGTTTAGGGAAAAACCAACTGAATTATTCAATTTCTCATCTCAATGCCCTTTTTATTTTTATTTATTTTTCCTGCGTGTCCCATCGTGATCAAAATGTAAAACCAGGAAAATAACTGTCAAATGAATTTCATTTTTCTTTTCTCCTTTTCTATCAACCAGGGATGATGGCAAAAAACAAAACAAAAAAACAGCTAAAGTTATAGAGAGAAATCTTATTTTTCTGCTTCATATATGCTGATAGGAGTTACTTTTGAAGAGATTTATATACATCACTATACTCAATGCTAAAGAAATTTCTGCCTATGTCTGAAAAAAGGTGCTAAAATCAGTGAATTTGCAGAAACGAATTGTGGAAATAGAGCTTCCTGTTTTGAATCCACTAATTTATAATGTTATGTGAAGCATTTTCCCAAACCCAAACTAAATAATGTATCCACATAAAAACAGTGGCAAAGCATGCTCGTACATTTAACCTTACATAAACACAAAAGCCGAATCTAGGAAACTAGATCTTTACTCAGATTTTGACCTATTGTTTGCTGTTTTACAACAAACTGGGATAAACTTTCCTGTTTTAGGTCTCCAAGGATTACCTAAATTATTGTAATGTGGTAAATGTCAGAATAATGACAGAGCATTTCATAGCGAGTTTAATTTACATGATTTAAAGTCAAATGTTAACATAACACAAATGAATTTAGATAATCACGGAACAATGCAGATGGTGATATCATAGCCATGTAATCTTCTGATTAATTCATGAGGCTTCAGCTCATCGGAGCAGAAACAAACACGTGAGGATGTATTTTAAGGCAATACTTCAAACACACTCCTTCCCTGTGGACCTCTGCCTGCAAACATTTAAATCTAAGAGAGTTGATTTTCTAAAATAAGTGTATTTTCTCTGGACTTGAACAGGTAGGAAAATGCTTCAGTAGAATAAATAGATTTATGTTTAAAATGAAGATAGAAACAACTCTGTGATGGTATACATAATACCTGATTATGCACATGATGAACAAAAATACTGATTCCATTGACAGATATTCTGATTGTATCACTCTATCAAGGGCAAATGTATGTATTTATTATTTTTACTTATTTTTTGTTGTAGAGATGAGCAAACTAAAAGGCAAAGGAAGAGTCCTTACTAGGATGCAAACATAAGCTGCTAGAACTAACCACAGTAAAATGAGTCCTGTTATTCCAAAAATACATTAGAACTCAGTGTACAGTTGGCCTATGCAATAAATGCAATTAGGACCAAACACTGCAAAAAACTAATTTCTCCCTGAAATGAGTTTTTGGAACTTGGGATGTTCTGTAACATGTGGTGGTGCGCTGTTACCAACGGTTCCATTCAAGGTGCGCAGTCACTATTTTTCCATGTGTGATGTGTGATCATATACTACTGAAAATTGCATAATTGTATCTTCTTGGCCGATTTATGGAACTGTGGTCATATCCTGAACCTTTATGACGTGTTGTACTTAGTATAGGGCCCACCCAAATAATGTTGCTTACGAGCCTATTGTTGTGTTGTTACGCCATTGGGCAGCGGCACATTGGCGTTCACTGCGAGACGCAGATGACCTGGTTTCAGAGAATAAATCAGCCTTTACTCTACCATGTGATCATGTCTTTTGTCTCTACTCCACCTAGGACTGGACGATTAATCAATATAACTGGTAAATTTAAGTAATTAACTGTTTATATAATCAACTCTTTGGAAAATGGGCAGTGATAGCTTAGTGGTTAGGGCATAGAGCTTGGAATCCAGAGGTTCTGAGTTCGAACCCAACTCCCACAGACCGCCCTCTGGGTCCCTGAGCAAAAACCCTTAACCCCACACTGCTCCCTGGGTGCAATGTGGGGCCCACTGCTCACCAAGGGGATGGGTTAAATGCAGAGGTAGAATTCTCCAATGTGAGATCAATAAAGTCAAAATCTGGATTTTATTTTCACCAGTGCACTTCTTGGGCTTCCATAGCTGAAGAATCAGTTCATCACCTCTTGTGTACGTATAACTGATACACTAGCTGACTGAGTAGCACCTGTAGCTGAAAACATTTAGTTTTGTTATATTTTCATAGTTTGTTGTGAAACATTAACTTATCACATTTTCAAGGCCTGAATTTTGTTGCCATTTAGATTAAGGTGGGCTCCCAAAAGGCATGGTTGAAATAAAAACAAGTTTTTGAAAATAAGGTATGTCATAGACATTTTATCATGAAAATTAAGAAAGAAAAAAATCTATCAGAATTGGTTGTAAAAAAATCAGACATTAGTTTCCACCAATAAGAGGCTGACCTGCAGGCAGTCGCTGAGTGCTGCTGCCTGTGTAACTTCTAACCTATTATGTAAGAGACCAGGAAACAGTGCTAAATCATGTTGCTAATGCTACATCCCCATAAAGAAGCACACATACAGGTCAGATTCTTATGTGTGAAAGGATTAAAGGAGCCAAACTTTGCTCTATTTACGTGTTCTTTTTCTTCCTAAAATGGTTGTAACAATTTTTTATAAAAACAATAGGGTAGCATGCAGGTCACACCATGCTGGACAGCCAGTAAAAACATGGAATCCGTTTTGTTTTTACACCAACTTTTTTAGGTTGAGGACAGCTTAAGAATGATCCATATCGGTTGGTAGTGCACGCCATGCGCCATCAGCTCATTTGCACATCCAAATATACGTCCGAGTCGCCCTCGATTTTGTTTTGTTAAAAAGACCTAAATGACTTTTTCCCTCCTCAAAAATAGTAAACATACTAAAATATAATGTGTTAAAGGTTAATAATGTATAATAATGTATTTCCTGAGAAAATAAATGCCTTAAAATCCTTTCTGTTTTATCACTCGTCTCTGCCCGATCTGCACCGGAAATGGGATCCTACGCTACTTCCTTTGGATAACTTTTTCAGCTTTGGATTTAAACATAAATCAAGTCTTTTTGAGTTTTATTTTTTCCTTTCATGTTAAGATTATGGTATATAGTGCTTAATCTAAAGAAAGAAACTACTAAAATGCAGCTAAACATGGTTTAATCAGATTTAGCCAGACTTCTCTGAGCATGTCCCATGATGACATCAGAGTCATTTTTTAACAGAGTGAAAAATAAAAAGCATCAAATTGTCATAAAACATTTTAAGATGTGTATTAGCATTCCTTAGTGAGTTAAGGATAGAAATAAGTGATTTTAGTAGCATAATTAGATTATTTATGGAAAGCCGGATGTATATCTGTTTGCGCATGTGCAGGATGGATGGTGCTTCCGGGACGGATCAGGTAGTGACAGTGAGGTAATGTGGAACAATAAGCCAACAGAGTCCATATTGTGGCTGATTTAACATAGACCTGATGTCAGTAGCACGTTTATTTGGACAGAGCTGGAAACGTTTGTGTGAGCAAAGCAACCTAAACTTCCCTAATTTATGCAAGGAGGTATAAACCTAAATCCCAGTAATCCTTTCCAATGCCCACAGTTATAAAAAACATAAAACAATTAAACAAATGTATGGCTATCAAACTTTGAGTATAGGGAAACTGCTTAAATATATAGAGTCTAAATTTTGTTAATCCATTCTGAAAAGCTTAAATCGATTTAATTTTGCTTAGAAAAAATGTTTGAGCTTTTTTTTTTTATTTTGATATCTAGTTTTAACTATGCAAGTATTTTCTTAACATCCAAACATGATTATAAATGATGGTTTGGGTCCAACAGCAGAGCTTGATGCAATCAAAGCCTCAACTGGAGAAATGTCAAAAAAAGCCAAATAAAATATTCAGCCCCCTGTGGTCTGGATTAAAGCGGTAATCGCAGCTACCATTAGTGGACTGATGGCGTGGGCCAGGCTTGCATATCCGTGCGTTGAAAGTCAGATGGAAAACAGACACAATGGCCCGAGTAGTGGAGCCAATCCACAGGTCTGACGAATTTATAAATTATCTGGTTGTTCTTACTATGCTTTAAATGCTTTATAAGTAATAGCAACACTTTAGTCTCGGGGGGGTAAACCTGTACATGAAACATAATTTCATGTACAGGTTTACTTTTTGTACATAAGTCTTGCCCTTCTGAGGCTATATTGTTTTAGAAAAAATTAATGTACAAGTTTAATAACGGAAATACTATTAGTCAGCTTTATATTCTTTAACATATAAAACTATTTTCTGAGAATGTGTTTATTTAACAGCAACTATGCAAATTAACAAATACCTAGAAAATGTAAACTATAATATATTATTTTCCATGTGATTCCCAGATTGTTTGTCATTCTTTTTGCCTTTACTAAAAACTGCTTAAAAATCAGTCCTAGCTGTCTCTATCATCCATGCTGGGTCAGATCCCGATGTTTGAAAAAAGGAGGCAGGGAAAGCAGAATAAAGCGTTAGCCCTCGCTGCATGCAGTTGGGGCCTTAGCCTTTAGCTAAACCCAGGTCCTGAAAAGGACGGTTCTTGCGTGCCTCGACCTGTCGATCACCGGCAAAACGTTTGCACTGTGGGAGGTGGTGAGCAAATACACTTCCTGTCTTCTATACCTTTGCTATTGCAGAAGAACTCCTGCGCATGTACAACTTTTAACGAGAGTCAATGGGTAAAGATTTTTACGCCCTAGCGCAGAAATACCTCACAGATCCGACAGAAATTGGAATGACGCTTTACTAGTCATTAAAGATTAAATATTTAAAATCTTGCACATCTAAATATATACATATCAATATATTTCAAAATATTTTAAAAATTAAATTAAGACATATTTTTTGTATGTCATTTGGTGGGTGGGGCGGCGCCCTAGCCTCCTCTATTGGCCAGCCGCCGCTGGTTTAGTCTATAGCTATGGAGGCAAAGTTGTTCCAATATTACTGAAAGCAAAAAACACAATAAAAAACAAAGAAATTTAAGAAAATACATTTTTAAGAACACAAATTTGAAAACCTTCTCAGTCAAATAAATGTTTTGGGAATAATTTATATTGTGTATGGAAAATTTCAACCACATTTCTCAGTTTGCTATTTTTGTCATGTTATATAACAAACTTTATTTTTTCTGATTTTATTTTTTTATTCATGTGGGGTGGGGAATTACATGTTATGAATGGTATTATTCCCACGTACTGTTTAAAAGGTATTACCCTCTAGATTTCTGGACTAGGTGAACAAACCTGCTCTGCCTGGACCTTAACAACAGCATTTCTATTGGTCTGTTTGCGGAACCAATAGAAATGAGTCTGCTATCTGCGAACGACAACTACAGCATTTCTATTGGTTCGCTCACAAACCAACTAGTACTGTGGAGAAGGAAATCTGGAAAACAGGATTTGAAAAGAATTCAATTTGTAAAACCTAAAAGGAGATAAAGAATAAACATCTGAAGAAAATAAACCCTTTAAAATAAGAATTGAAACAATAAAATCAGTAAAAAATAACAAACTTTGAAGATATTAAACCTTTGCATTCACATTATAAATAACTCTCAAAACCATTTCTCATAAAAAACCTTGTTATTATAGAAGTTTTTTCAAATTCTATTTTTAAAACATGTTCAATAATCATGGAATACTGGAACTAATTTCTCTCCATACATCTCTGTACTCTGTGTTTGATTAAGAGATTTGTGGGGAGAAGAAGGAAATGAATCTGGACTCTGATGAAGCAGCTTTTCCATTGTTAAAGTGGTGAATCTCTTTCATCTCATCCCAGAATCACTCTTCATATATCAAACCAAATCGTTTGTGTTAAACAGACCCACAGAATTAAATAGCAGATGAGAAAACAGGAGCTGTAGCATCATTCTGAAGTAAATACTGGTTATAATTTGGATTTTAAGGTGAATCATTCAGTTAAAAAGCTCCTCAGGAGTGAGAAAGTTTTCATATATATTCAATATATATATATATATGCATTTATTCTAAAATCCAAAAACATGCATGATTGCTTAGCTAATAATTCTTAGTCTTTATGAGATACTTTGAGTACGGATGTTTGTCTGTGATGTACAGTATGTGCTACCATGGCCTTCTGATGGCCCCGGCGATCTGCCCAGACGTTGCTCCGCCTCCCGCCTGATGACAGCAGGGAAAGGTGCCAGCACAGGCTGCAACCCTGGACCGCTTGAGGCGGGCACAAAAAATACATAAAAAAATCAGTAAGTGAGGCAAATTGTGTCCAAATGGTCACTGCAGACATGTCTGAGTTACCGTCTGGTGCAAGCTGGGCGTGTCTAATCCAGATTATCTCACAGTCACAGAAAAAGAGGCTTTGCCTGAAACCCTGTTAGGTTCTGATTATACAGGAAATTAAAAACACTGATTACCAGCTGTAGCTCTCACTCAGGCAGAAACATTCTGGAAAACTAACAGGGTTCATCTTTTCTGTTTTTAAAAAAGGAATTTGACATTTCTCCAAATAAAGTCTGTGTGTTACACCAGGTGAATAACTTAGTTATTATTTAGTTTTCTCCTTTGCTATTGTGGCCTGGCTGAAGCAAATCACACATTCAGTCTTATCAAGAACACCATAAACTAGTGATTACGTTTTAGCTCAAACAGCAATTTAATGCACAGTAGCTGATAAAAGAACAAACAAACAGATTTTTCAACATATATTAACTGTTTTAAACTGAACACAAATGAGTTTCTATTTAAAATCTAATGAAAATATGATTTCAAATAATTAGATTTTTGTCTTGGAATAAGAAACTTGAACCTATATTCTAACAATCACAGTTACCGATCAAAATATCACAACTAGACAGAAAAAGTTTTGTCTGCTCTTTATCAAATAGCTCAAGATCGGCCAGATTAATTTATTAGTGAATATCAGACCTGTTTTAATGTAGATCTGGATGCATGTTTACAGTGAAGAGTTGTCTGTGGGCTTGTGTACTAAAACGTTGAATCACTGTGTCACACAACCAGAGGTATAGCGGTCAAGAGGCCCAAGCATGCTGCAAATACATAAACGGGCACCTCTTCACACACATATTAATGCTAGTAAACACCAAAATTAGACCAACACAAAAAACTCATAGGAGCAAATTTGCAATTACAGAAAAAAAAGATTGAAGCAATGTGCAAACCCTCTGCAAATACAAAAACTCACTGCGAACATTGTGCAAACCTTCAGCAAATACAAAAACTCACTGCGAACAATGTGCAAACCTTCAGCAAATACAAAAACTCACTGCGAACGATGTGCAAACCCTCTGCAAATACAAAACCTCACTGCAAACAATGTGCAAACCCTCTGCAAATACAAAAACTCACTGCGAACGATGTGCAAACCTTCAGCAAATACAAAAACTCACTGCGAACGATGTGCAAACCCTCTGCAAATACAAAACCTCACTGCAAACAATGTGCAAACCCTCTGCAAATACAAAAACTCACTGCGAACGATGTGCAAACCTTCAGCAAATACAAAAACTCACTGTAAACAATGTGCAAATCCTTTGGCTGTCTTCCGATCTTGGTAGTAGCCTGGCTGACGGGCCGCTTTTACAGCTGCTTTTGTATCTCTCTGCTTCTGTCTCCTGAACCCCAGTCGCCCTCGGTGCAGATGGCCGCCACACTGAGCCTGGTTCTGCTGGAGGCTTTTCCTGTTAAAGGAGTTTTTCCTTCCACTGTCGCCAAGCATACTTAGTTTGAGGGATTGCTGAAGAGTCAATGAGTCGATGTGCAATCAGCTGGTTTTCCTTCTTTAGATAGAAAACTTTGAATCATTCTGACTGGATGATCTGGTTGAACTGTAAAGTAAGTCTTGAGATGACATGTTGTGAATTGGCGCTTATAGAAATAAACTGAATTGAATTGAATTGAACACAAAACACATGTAAATGAAACATTTTAAAAACAGAAAGAAACCCTGCAAGTTAAGAAAAGCAACAAACTAGCTTTGCATAAGATAAGTGCTTCAGACCACTAGGGGGACACGATCACAAACTCATGAGCAGGACGTTCAGAGACATAAAACTCCTGATCTTCAATGATTCCAAATAAGGAACATGGAAAAAAAAATCATGAAAAAGATGATAATACAGATTTAGGTTAGATCAAAATAAAATTTTGTTGGTCTGTACTTTTAGACACCTAACCAGGTTTATAATAAATGTGCAATAATTTGTCAGAATAATACCTGAGACATGTAAATAGAACTATAGGTGCTCTCTTTATACAGTTTATCAGCCCAAAAATATAGATTCAGAGATGATTGATTGTCCTTCCAATTATGCACTTCTTTGTTTTGGACGATTACATATGATCCCAAAACGGCCGACATAATGAGACCATTTAGGAGCCACACTTCAAGAAAGAATTATGGCTCTTATGTTATATCTCTTCAAATAAACTTATTTTCTGACCTAACTTGGCAGCCCGATGCAACTCGGACCCGTATCTGGCTTTGTGCCTGGATCCCTGTATTAAGACCTCACAATCCATGACACGCCCATATGGAAACACCATATGTCCTCATCAATACAACATACTGATCCATAATGCATCGCCATACACAGACTGCTAAAAAGACACATGCAGCAGTACACTGCGGTGCAGACAGCGTGTACTAACACATAGGCAGACTCACACCCACTTAAGTCGGTGTAATGACCCATTTGGCATTGAGCAGCATCTGTTTAGCAAATGAAGACTCATAGAAGGGATGCTGGTAATTTTCTGCCTGACACAGTAAACCGACAGGACAGGCAGGATTCTGTTTAGCGCTTACATGCAATGCTCCGTCCCGTTCCAGCATGGGGCTGTCATTGTTCTCCGTCCTAGCTATCTGTCCTCTCACTGTCCACACAGGAGCAGCCTTTAGAAAAACAAGGAAGGGCTAAACTCTTTTCAATAAGGACAACAGCAATCAATGCATTTCATACACATATTACCAAAAGAGGCAATGGCTACAGAGTATTAGGGCCATATCAAGATTTTTTTTTAATTATGGGAAGTCAAAAAACTAAGAAAATAATGAGGAATAAAGTTGTAATATTATAATACAAAATACTAGTTTTGATGAGAGAAAAGCTTCAATAGAGTTTTTAAACAATCGCATCCAAACTGCAGCCTGGGAGCTTTTTATCTCTTTCTAGTAAGAGTTAACATTAAAGCAGGTACTTCTTTAGTCTGGTGATACACCATTATTCCTGTTATATGTGATGTTGTGACTTTGATTTTGTAATATGATGAATAACGAGTACAATACTGGTTAGTGCATAGAGATTGGAATCCCGAGCTTTTGAGTTCGAGCCCCACTCCACCAGACTGTCACTCTGGAATTGTATGGAAAAATATTTGTTCAATCACTTTGAGCGCGCAGGAACCAAGCCGAGCGCACAGTGGGACAACACGCGCGCGCAAAACCGGTCTGGCGGTTATAGGTATAGGTATACTACATCCGGTTAAATGGAAAAAAATAAATAAAAATACAATCAGGAAAATCAAACAACTCTTGCAGTTATTTGATCAACACTCCTGTGGTGGATGATCCTCCACCACCACATTGTGTTAGTATTTTCTTTTCTGGCTTTATATTATATTACAATTTATGTTTAAGTGGATTATTTTAGACAGGTATTTTCTAATGGGTGCACACTTTAGTTAATGTCTGTCTGAATGGTTTATTTACACTTGTTCTTTTGTTTGAGGTGCTGCTGATACAAACCAGCTGGAGAAGGAAATCTGGAGCGTACCATCTTTGAAAGACTGACAGGGGAGACTTGTTTAAAGAAGTTTTCAATTAGTTTGTCACTTAAATATTCACTTATTGTTTCTGTTAAGTAAGTTAGTTTTGCTTTATTTGTTTCATAGAATGGTTAATTTTGTATTTATTGGTTCTATGTTATGTTGTGCCTCCCTCATTTTGTTGACTTGGGTTACTCCATCCCTTTTTAAGCAGCCTTTAGTTCTTTGTTTGCAGGTCAGTTTTTTGTTTGAGTTGGATCCTCAGTTGACCTCAGTTAAGTTGGGCCCAGATTCATGTTATTTTGTATTTAAGTTATTTTGTATTGCTTTTGAGCCTCTGTTAACCATTTTTACACAATTAAATGGAAGCACTTTTTTAAATTTTGAACACCTTTTGTCCTTATTTTAGTTTGGTCCCTCACAACTCCTAACCATTTGAAGGACAGAAGATAGTAGGCTACTATAAAATATCTTGAATTATCTCAAATAAACTTCAGTAAAACAGTTATTAGATCATTGCCTGTTCCATCTCTTTTACCTGATATTGACATGGATTTAAATTTGCTGTTTTAAAAGAAAAATAAGGAGGATATTTCAGATTCAAGCATGGTTCAACAATATATAAATTAAAAAAAATTATGGATATGTTAAATTTTTTTATGGATGCTTCAAAATATTCCAATATTAGGAATGTTGTTTTGTTTTGTTCTTGGGCAGTTTTTCATTTAACCCGATGTAGTATTTGGAACGAATGCTTTCATTGGAACGAATGCTTTCATTTGATGAAAAGAAGCTGAGCGTGATTGGCTGATGGTATGGTTCATTTACATACATTGCTGAAGTCGCGCAGCACAGAGAGTCAAAAGAGTGAGAGAGCAGAGACGGATCCGGCACGCAGAGATGAAACCATTGTTTACAGAGCAGTGTGTTGTGAGGGGTTTTCAGAGTTGAACGCGTGCACCGACCGTTTTGGCGCTGCGCGCTGCGGTGTTGTCTCACTGCGCCAGATTGGTTCCTGCGCCGCCAAAACCGACATGGCACAAATATCTCCATAGAATTGCCGGGTTCGACTATGGGGACATACTGCACGCACCACAATGACCAAAACAGTGGCAGAGCTACTGAGGGACGCCGCTGCTGCTTTAGAGAAAGTGCCTGCTTCTAACGGACCTGTGGCAACGGGCATCAGACCCAGATATACTATTGGATTCTACCTGCTCAACTAATTCTAAAAGTCTTTGTACAATTTGAGGGAGTGCCATGACCTGTGATGCTAAAGACCCAGAAATTCAACCAGTTTCCCGCTGGCATCTCACAATGTAATGCAATGCAAACCTGCACAGCGCCCCCTACCGAATAAGATGGGTAGCCCGGTCAGCAAGGACCTGAGGAAGAGCGGCTGCTGACGTCACTCTGCTGCGCCCGCCGCTCAGGATGCTTTTTCTTTTTCGAGTTATGGACAGTACTTTGCTGGCAAACCACGAAAAGGAAAAAGCAATGTCCGCTATGTTTTCATTTGATTATGGCAAAAAATTTGCAGTATTAAAGAAGAAAATGCAAATAGGAGGATTGATTACTAATTTCATTTATGAGTCAAGTAATGCATTCACATTCTTAAAATGAAAAAGCATTTCTGGAAATGCTTTTACATTTTTAAATTTTACATTTCAAATTGAATGTTGGTATGTATTTGCTGGGGTACATTTTGAAAAATAAATCTCAAATGTCTTTTTCTTTTTCATTTTATTTAAGTAAAAGGATGAGGAGTCTTGAAGAAGAAATTGCAAATGCCAACAGGATGATTGATTACTAATTTTATTTATGAGTCAAGTAATGCAGCCACATTCTTAAAATGAAGAAGTATTTCTCGAAATATTTCTAAGTATTTCTACAGCTTAATGCTTCATTGATGGTTAATTCTTCATCAAGCTGCTGACATCCAGTCCAGGTAATTATGAGGGATGTTCAATAAGTAATGCCCCTGACCCACTTCCAGTTGTTTGATCTAGCTGAGATTTTAAATGTGTAATTATTTATATCTTTATAGATTATGTGGAAAATTATGGCTCTGAACTTACTTTGGTTCCTGTTTTATAGGTGTTTGAACTGAGTCACGTCTGAATTGGAGCCTGTTGAGCGTCGAGCATTGATCCAGTTTTTGTATTTGAAAGAACAAACACTACGGGAGACTTTTGATAAAAGGAAAGTAACTTGGGGTGATAAAGCCCCATCGTATGGCCTTGAAAAATGTTTAACAAAGTCATATAATGGGGCATCATCACCATGACTGCATTTGCATCCTTTCAAATACAAAAACTGGATCATTGCTCCACATTAAGCAGGCCCCGTTTGAAGGCTTTAATTTGTTCAAACACCTGTCAATCAGAAACCACAATTAGTTCAGAGCTATAATTTTCTACCCAATCTGTACACAAGGGGTAACCAATTAAAAATCAGCGGGTCCGAATAAAGAAAATCAACAACCAGTAAAGGTCCGGCAACATTTATAATTAGAATCTGTTACTTTAACACTGAAATAAAATGCATCCATGATATACATTGACTTTTTTTAAAAATAAAAAAGAGAATTTTTCCATTCTAAAAAGTGTTTTTTGAAGTATAGAAAAACAATCCTAAATGTCTTAAATTAAATGTATTTACCCTTAATTTGAGTAGGCAAATGAGATGATTTGGCAATGGAATGAGGATTTTTACTCTTAAAATAAGATATGACTCTCCAGAATCTGTTAATTCAATCTCTAATATTTGTTTATATCTAACCTTTTTAACTCTAAGCTTTGTTTATAGATGCTTTAGATGGGCCTGTTTTTCAGTGTAGTCCTGTTTCTCTGTGACTGGCTGGACGTACTCTCTCCATCCTCTGACATGGGAGCTGGCTTGGAGCTTGTCTGCCTGGCTGGAAGCTGGAGGTTTCTTCCTGTTAAAAGGGAGTTTTTCCTCTCCACTGTCGCTACAAGCATGCTTAGTGTGAGGGATTGCCTTCGAGTCAGTGAGTCGATGCAAACAACTGGTTCTCCTTAGATAGAAAACTTTGAATTAATTTAACTGTATGATCTACATAAATCTACATGTTGTGCATTGGCGCTATGGAAATAAACTGAATTGAATTGAATGTGTAGACGGAGTAACTCTAAATGTATTTTTATTATGCTTTAGTTTGGCCCTGTGATTTGTGTTGTTTTTCTCATAACATCTTTTATATTTTCTATTTTGTGTGTGTGCTCCATCCCAGTGCTCATGCAAAAGCAAAGAATTTCACTTGATATAGGAATGTCAGTTCCAATGTGCAAGAGACAACACCACTTTGAATTAAATCAAACCTCAGCAGTGCACAGAGCTGAGAGACAATGCAAAACCTTTCAGCTACAACTTGGTCCGATCCCTTCTATGGCAGCTTTCACTGTGAGCATATATATGTTAGACACGCAACATTTTCTATGCGCCATCAAATCTAATCATAGGCAATCGTTTGGATTTCAAGAAGAGGAAAGATATTCCCCCCAAAATCTGTGGAGCATTAAAAACCTATAATAGGATGACAGTTCTGGATGTGATGAACATGATGGAATATTACAGAGATGCAAGCTTAACTGTCAAAGGCAACACTTTGGAGATGCAAATCTGAACGGCTGACTAGAATATTATCATTAAACATGAAGCAATGAGAAAAAAAACGGCATCAAACTTAAAAAAAAAAAGGTAACTTCATCCACAGTGGATAAAGAATGACATACAGGAAGCCACTGTCACTAGCTGATCCGTTCCAGAAGCACGATGTGTCCTGCAGAACAATAAGATTCGGATTGCCGAAAAACTACATGATAACGATACTAAAAATACTTATCTATATACTTAATACAATAAAGAATGTTAAACTACATCGTATAGAAAATATTGAAGACTTTTCTAGAGCAAATGGATAAGTTTTGCATTCTCTCCGTTATATTGCGAGACGTCCATTAAGACAAAAGAATAAAAAAGTAAGAAAAATGAAGTATTGTCAACCTGGAAGTTATTCTGTTCGCGCATGCACAGGGCTGTTAGGGCCTTCAAAGCCTTCACAGCTGGCCTTAAATCAATCAGAAACACTAACCTACATTCATAACCTAAAGCTTCATTTTCTTGTTTCCAACTGTATTAATTTTATTCCAAACAATCTGTTCTCCTAATTTTGTAGCGTTTCTCTTGCTTCCATTACATTTATATGGTGTTTATATTTTTTGTCCAATCAGATTTCAGCGTTAATGCGTTACTATGTCAATTAAATCTGCCCAGGGCCTTCAGGATCAGCAGTGCTGGCTGATATTACCTTAACTATATTAGTGAAAGAACGTTTTCTTCAAGCCGGTGTGATTTTTTGCCCTTTTTGGGCGACTTTCCAGTCATATAAGAATTTTCAAGGTACGATCAGCCTCCATGACCACCTCCCAATCAGGAATCATAAGCAAATTGCGTAGTTTGCAAACAAAGATTCTTCTTCTCAGATGATAACGAGATGCCTGATGTATTTCCATTGATCTGCCGTAACTCCTCCAGTTTGGGGGTCACTGTACCGAGGGCCCCAATGACCACAGGTACCACTGATGCCTTGACCTTCCAGGTTTTCTCCAGCTCTTCTCTGAGCCCCTGGTATTTCTCTAGATTCTCATGTTCCTTTTTCCTGATGTTGCAGTCATTTGGTTGCTATGTCAACCACATCGGCTTTCCTCTACTTTTTGTCCACCACCACAATGTCCAGTTGGTTTAAAATTACCATTCTGTATCTGGAAGTCCCACAGCATCTTATTGTAGCTCGGTTGTTTTCCACCACCTTTGGAGGTGTTTCCCACTTTGACCTTGGGGTTGCCAGCCCATACTCTGCACAGATGTTCCTGTATACTATTCCAGCCACTTGGTTAGAATATATATATAGACATCAAGGAATAAGAAGTAGATTAAATTGAGGGGTGTCTTTACACCCCAGAGCAAAAAGCTGAGTTTAAAGATCATTTTATGGTTTTCAGGCTAATTGAGCCACGCTGTACACAAAAAGGGGAAAAGGGTTAAAACAGCAAGTAGTAGTTTACGGTAACTTATTAAACAAATGCTAGAGTTAATGAACATAGGCGGATCTACTGGGGTGGCATAGGGTGGCAAGTGCCACCCTAAATGACAGCCTTGCCACCCC
>JAGKQL010000054.1:33419707-33476679 GCA_018398635.1 Cyprinodon brontotheroides
TTAACGCGAGGCCATGTTAATGGCGATAATTTTTTTAACGTGAGATTAACACTATGTGGTTTTATGGTACAATTTTCCCCCAGTCTATGCATTTTCCATAGGCTTCCAGAGCGGAGCTCCTCAAGGAAAAAAGACGCACACACTGGGTGACGCTAGTGCCTTTTCTTTAAGCCCCACCACCAACAAACAAGTTGAGTGTCTGGTGGCTAGTAGCAACCTGAAATACGCTGAGAAAACAGATTACTGAGGTGAAATGGAATCTGCTACGGCATTCTTGAATTGTAAATTTAATTTTAAAGTTTCAAATAATGGATCTGTTAATAAGACAAAAGTCATCTGTAGCTATTGCCAGTGTGAATTAAGTTATCATCGTAGCACCTCGAGTAACACTTACAAGTTACATAGCAAAACATAGGCTGTGTGTGTCTGTCTGTCTGTGTACGCCACAGGTCAGTATGGTGTGTGTGGGTGTGTGTGTTCTCATTATTGTTAAGAGGCTGAAAAGTAACTTTCTAGAGCATAGACTACCTCCATCTAGTTATATCGATCTATTGATTTTGATGTATTGATTGAAAATTGTTCATTATTATCTTGGTTAATTAACATCTAATGTTAACTGTACTACATTTTATAGCAGTAGGGTAAAATGCTTGTCTTTGTTCAAAAGACTGTATTAACTGTAAAGACTGTCTTTTACATCAGCCTGTTTTCAGGGCCTTTTTTTTTGCCTACATATTTGTTATTTTTTGCTACATGCCTCCCCATCTTCTTGCCATATGTTTCTATGGCATAAACCAGTGTCTGTGACCTGTTTTCATTTAAAAAAAAGAACATTGGCACAAACCTAGCCTGTATGTATTTTTTTGTATGTCTTCGAGAGTATTTAAATGATTTTCAATCAAAAAAAAAAGTGTGATTAAAATGCGATTAATCGCGAGTTAACTTAGGCATTGATGCGATTAATCGCGATTAAAAAAATTTAATCGATTGACAGCACTAATATTTTTTAAATATATATATATATATATATATATATATATATATATATATATATATATAGACATCAAGCAATAAGAAGTAGATTAAATTTAGGGGTTGAGGCGTATGAACCATATGGACCGCCCGCCACTGAGTTTTAATATTACCAGGTGTCTTTACACCCCAGAGGAAAAAGCTGAGTTTAAAGATCATTTTGTGGTCTTCAGGCTAATTGAGCCATGCTGCACACAAAAAGGGCAAAAGGGTTAAAACAGCAAGTAGTAGTTTAGGGTAACTTATTAAACAAATGCTAAAGAGTTAATGAAAGTATAAAGGTTGGTGTGTTACCAAATGTCTGACGCACAATAAGTGAAGACAAAAGGAAATAAAAATAAAGTGTGTTTGTTTTCAGCTGCAGGTTGGTGTCCCTGTGCTCCTGGAGGTACGAGCTACATGTCAGGTAAGGTCAAAACACCGGCAATAATGGAAACAGGAAAGTGGAGGAAAAAAGTTGGACTGAGGCTAAAGAGAGAGGAATGACAGACTCACACAAACCCGAAAGAAATGAAAACATCAGGGTCAGAGAAAAAGGAGCACTTGGGGCGAAGAGCAATGAAATCAGAAGGAGACAAAAGATGCCGGGCAGAAGCAGAGTCTAAACGGTGACATGATTTATCGCCCGCTCCCACACACCCAGAAACTGTTAGCAGCAGATTTGTTTCCTATTCCTGGCTCGATCACTTCATATATACTCCTGCTCTGCTGCTCTGTCCTATTTACAAACTTTATTCCATGAGCAGAACATCTCTTTGTGATTTAAGACCGATTCACTTTACTGATGAATCTAAAGCTTTTTCTTTCCACCGGGCCTGAAACGACGCGGCCTTCAGAGCTCCCTGCAGGCTGGTTTTACAGGTTCCGTCTCGCAGGATGCGACACGTAATCACGACTTGAAAAGAAATGATGTGTGCACAGCAGGCACTCAGATCCTCATTAAAAAGTCGTTCTGTCGGAGCAGTTATAGAGAGAAACACTTCAGGTGTCGTTAGCTATAGAAGGTCAAAAAAAACAACACTTCCCTGCTTTTTGTATTGGGACATATGCTAATGCTGCTGTGTTCGCTGGGTCATGGGTGCAACTTTATCACCTCTGCTTTAATGGTTTATTCAACAGCTTAAGCAGTTTTATTGCCTTTCTGGCTGCATAGATACAGACAGTTCCACTTATAACTTTACAGAGCCTTAAATTTAGAAGTGTATGTATGTTTTTTAACCATCTTATTAGCATTATTTCTGTCAAATACTCATGCAAATTTAAAATATTCCAACAAAGAAAATGGGAATTAGATGTTTCCATCAGTTGGAGCAAAGCTTCATTTCTTATATAAGTTTAAATTACTAGCTGTATGTTAACAAACAATTAATTACTGTGTTCTTTTTGTCAGTTTATGGTTAATATTAACAGCTGGATAGGACTCTAATTGAACGTATCACTGCTAAGGCCATAGCCACACATCTCCTTCAACATAAAAACAAACACTGAGTTTATATATATATATCAAATTCTCCATAATACTATATTCTATGTGAGACTGTAGAAACTTAAATATGCCATTTTTGCTTTGAGTGTTATCATTGCTTTATCCCTCCTCATGAAGTTATTCTCATCCGTCTTCTTGTCTGGATCCCACATCTAAATCTTTTAAGCCATTTGTAGCTTAATTTGCTGTTCTGATGTGTCTTTTTCCTCCGCAGTACCCACCAATCCTTTGTAATTGGTTTTAGCAGGATTTACTGTAGTTTATGCATTTAAGTGGAAGATTCAGGGTGAATTTAATTACACCAAAGGTGTTTGAACATTCTGTATTTTCTAGTACGTCTCTGCTGCAGACTGGTGTTATCTATATTATATAAAGCCATTAGGAACTACATCAGCTAATACTGTCACCTTTTGTTATAATACATCAGTAATCAATAATTATTTTTCTAGTTTTCAAAATAAGTCTATCCTCCATGTACTGTAGCTGTATTACAGTAGTTACTGACATCTTATGTAGTAGAAAAAAATCAGGCAGGATATGAAAATGATGGTGTAGACTACGCTGCTGCTTTTTGAAGCAGTCTGTTACACCATATTTTTCACGAACCACAAGGCTTAATCGCATACTAAGCAGCAGTCTTCGAGTTATGTGTGCCATTTTCTGTAATTTAACTTACACACATAAAAACGGCACCTGACTATAAGGCGGCGTTTTTTATATACAAGGTACATGTCACCTACTACGCTTAAAAATACCTCTACTGCGATGTCGAGCTGTTGAATAACAGCGAGCACAGCATTCATTTGTTTCCCCATGTTTTTCACATCAGTGAGATGGGCACGCATGGAGTCACAGATTAACAGCTTATGGTGATGAGTGGAAAAACCACCTGGTCTCCCTTACATTCAGCCACTCTTTCATCATCTCCTCAATGAGGTGGTCTCAAAAGTCGCAGTTACATACACACATTAGGGCGACCGCATTTGTGCGCGGGCGCACCCACATTTTGAGGGAAAAAAAAGACGCTTTATGTGCGCTTTATAATGCGGTGAAAATCCAGTAGTTTGTCTTCAAGTGTCGTATGTAGTGATGTTATGAGATGATGGGGGAGGAGCCAAAATAGATGATGTCCGAAGCCTTGCTACCGCCATACCTCGTGACACTTCAGGAAGGGGTTCAGCTCGCCTGGTGTAGGTACCAGATCTGCTTATTACGTCAACATATGGCAACTCCACTCAGACAAACTGTATTGCGCCCATTTTTTAAGGATCAAATCTCTTTTGGATTCTTAACATATTATCACCTATATTTGCTTTTATTTTACATTTCATTGGAGATCTAAAGTCACTGAAAGTAGAAAACAATCATTTTCAGTCTTAAAGGAAAGTACTGTGTTCTAAGACTGAACTCTGAACTCGGCTTAATTTTATTATTTTATTTATTAATTTATTAAAACTTAATTGGTCATTAGACACTTTAACACTGCATACTGACGCTGCGTGATGTTATTATCTTTGTCTGGGCAACCACAACGTTTTACATCATGTGGCAACGTTCATACGTTCATACACACTCCGCTTTGTTTTTAAAATATATAAATATTAAAAATATAACTACGGATGTCTGGGGGACAGTGATTCTCCTACATGTTAATAATGCTGGCGTACCATAAAGAATAAATTATGAACAGTTTAGTTTGTGCCTTCAAGTCATTGCCCATAGGAAGACATTACTTGGATATAACCTAATGAAATATCTTCAGAACAGCTCCAAATGACACAAAACTAATATGGGTGAGTAGAACATGATGTAATAACGTAAAATCAAGGGGTCCAATGTAAAAAACAAAACAAAAACGGCGTTCCCCTTTAAATGGGGAAAAAAACTATTGCAAAAAAATCCCAGTTTATGTTACTGATTGTAGTTCTGCACTCTACCAGTAGGTGGTGACATGTCCACATGGAGCTTTATGAACTGTGGGGATCGTTGAATCAATTTGACTAAATGGTTCAATGCCTCATGAGGCCTAATTTCACCATCACTATTTGTATGTTAGTAGACAGTCAATCCCGATTCTTTTTTCCTTTTCTAAGCTTTAATAGAGGAGGTCAAGTGGAAAGTTATGTAACTGAGGAGCATTGAAAGGAATCAACTGCAGAAAAAGCCTAAATCGAACCAACCAGACGTTCACTCGGTTTTTCTGACATTTCCATACCTATCCTGGAGTCTGTCGATTTTGTCAGACTAAAGCAACCGGTAGTGGAAGCGCTAATGGTTTCAAGCACCATGAAGGTTCATCCTTAAGCACGTTCCAAGTCAGAGGCAAATCAAAGGGTTGCTGGGGTCCGTTTCTTTGTATGGGTTTTGTGTTTGGCTAATCATTCGTAGTAATTCTACTTGGAGCGAGCTCCAGGAACCAATTTTCAATTCTTGGAAGCTGAAACTCCAATTCTCCTCCTCTGTTCAGTGATGTTTTTTTGTTTGTTTTTTTTTTCTCAAAATGGCTTCTTTCACCCCTTTTTTAAACCACCTGTCATCTTTGTCCAAAATCTGAACATATTGTTCTTCTAAGGTATGTCCTTTGTCTTTAGGGTCCAGCTGAATCTTGCCCAGAGCTGCTGGCTCTCCTGCTGCATCATGGTTTTGTGCATTTCTTGTTCGGTTTCTTCGATGTAGGAGGCTGAGGTTGCAGGCCTTTATTATGTTTTGTGTGTTTTGTCTTTAGTATGAAGCAGTTTCTGTCTAAGTGTGTTGTTTTATAGAACATCTTTCTGAGCTTCTCCGAAACTCCTGACACATACGGAAGCACAACATTTGTGCATCTCTGTTTTCTCCTGTGTGTTTGATGCAGTGTTGTTCTTCCTGCTTGTTTCCTGATCCAACAAACGTCCAGTTTGGATATTCACATGCTTCAAGGGATTTCCTGACATGTTTGGCTTTTTTCATCTCTCCTCTGTTATTGAGGGAATATTGTCAGCCCTGTAAATCATGGTTCTGATCACGGAAAGTTTGTGTCCCAGTGGGTGATGGGAGTCAAAATGGAGGTCCTGGTCTGTATATGTAGGTTTCCAGTAAACCTCCACAACATTAAGACCATGGGAGCCTGTGCACTGCTTTGGGTGTCAAAATGTTTTCACAAAACGGAGCAAAGATCACTTTTGGCTCCAATTTAACCCTGTTTTGTGGTTGATTCTGTTAAACACTACTCAGCAATATAACTTTTAAATTGACCCGCCTATATTTCCATGACCAATGTAAACAAATATTTGAACAGACACACTGAAAAAAAAAAATCAAAATCTAGATAGGTAATTTTTTTTCTTAAAATAAGTTAATTTGTTCTTGAATTGAGGAGATAAAAGATACATTTTACCAATGGAACAAGACAATTTACACTTAAAATAAGAAAACACAATCGCATTGTCTTATTTCAAATGCATATTATCTAATTATCTTATTTTAAGAGTAAAGATACTCATTCCATTAACAAAATATCTCCATTACCTACTCAAATTAAGGCTAAATACATGTAATGTAAGCAACTTTTAATTATATCCAGATCGTCTTTTTCCAGTGAAAGTACAAAACACAGATTGTGTGCACACTGGTAAAACAATCTAGAAAAAAGTAAACATTTCTTACATTAAGTGTATTTACCCTTAATTTGAGTAGGTAAATGAGATAGTTTGTGAATGGAATGAGTATTTTGACTCTTAAAATAAGATAATTGGATAACATGCACTTGAAATAACAAAAAGCAATTGTGTTTTCTTGTTTTAAGTGTAAATTGTTTTGTTCCATTGGCAAAATGTCGCTTTTATCTCCTCAATCAAAGAACAAATGCACTTATTTTAAGAACAACTTATCTAGATTTTTATTTTTTTTCAGTGCATTAATGAGTAACGAGTAAAAACTTTCTTCATCTCACATATATCTAAGAAATAAAAACTGTAATGAGACTGTGTTTCTCTCAATATGATTTCCTTTTCATTCCTCTTTAATTAAAGTAAATAAAATAGATCCTGAAGGTTTGTTTGTGGTTTCAGATAAAAATAAACCACCTCTTTTTCCAAAGAAAAAACAAGGTATACCCAGCAATACTTGACAGTTTCTTACAAAAGTATTTTTTTTGTAAGGTGTTCTAAAAACGAAAATAAAAAAAAAATCAAATTAAATATAAATGCTATATTTTATCTCGCTCTGGAATTGGTTTAACTCGAATGACGTCTTCTTTCTAAAATTCCTTCCTGCTCAGAGTCTGCCTTACTGTAATTAATGATGACATTTGGATTAAACCACGGATCAAACATTCATCCCTCAGTGTCAGTCATAACTTCAATGGACAGTAAATTTAATAACACATAATGAAAAAAGTCACAGCTTAAGCTGCATAATATAATTCTCCAAGACGACAGCTTATATTATTACAGGATTACATTCAAAGTCTACAACTGATTAAGATTTCAATCCGCCCTCATAGAAACTTTTCACACCAAACTTTTCACCTCAGATTGTCCTGCAGTTAGAAATCTAACCAGTAGTGACGTCCACCTCTCTGCGTTTCACATGCAGAACCCTCCAGAAACACCACCTTACCTGCCTCCTATTTGACTCCTGTTGAGGGGAGGCTCTGGAGGACCCAAATGCAGAGATTAGCAGGCAGAGATGAGTTTTGCTGATTTAATGAATGACTCACAGGCAACTGAGGCAGAAATCCAGAATTGTATAACAATAACGAATAGAGAAAAATCCAGAATCTATGAGACATCAGGGGAAAGATACATGAGTAGCCAGGAAAAGACAAGGAACCAGCACTGAGGAACTGCATAGGGAGAGTATATATGGGGAGACAGAACAAAGACTGGAATAATGAGCTGTTAAGGAGCAGGTGTGGAAGGAAGCATCTAGATCAGGGGGAACCAATTAAACATCATCAGGTCTGAATAAAGAAAATCATCAACCATTAAAGGTCCAGAGACGTTTTTAATTATAATCTCTTACTTTAAACAGAATTTAACACTGAAATAAAATGAGGTTTTTATGCATCCATGTTATACATTGAGTTTTTAAACAAAAAAATTATGTAAAAAAAATAATAAAATTGATTTTTTTCTCCATTTTAAAATCTAAAGTGTTTTTTTTTGAAGTAGAGAACAACAATCGTTCAGTTTGGTATATAGACAATTTCCTGATCCACATATTTTATAAAATATCTGAATTGACCGTTTTTTTCTTTTTTAATGGCTTTTTAATGGCTTAATGAGAGCAGTGGGTTTTATGCTGCCCTGCAAGGCTAAAATTCAACAAAGCCAATCTCAAGCACAAATCATTTTGATTCTGTTCATGGTGGAGAATCCTGCTTCACAGCAGCAGGTTGAGCCAAACATCCTGTAAATGTTCAGGGTCATCTTTGAGCACCATTTCACTTTTCTTTCACCAGTTCACCACAGTTCTTCCAGCAGCAGTCCACACTTCTCTGCTCTCTTTTTTCTCGCCATCTTCTCCTTCTTTCACATCGCCTGGCGGCTTGCCACAGGTTTGCCTGCTGTGTCTGCAGTAGCCGCAGCAGCAACCCAGACTGACAGCAGCTCATTGGATCATTTGGATCACGCGGTAGCCTGGTGCTGGACCCTAACAGGAATTTACCGTATTAATAAGAGAAGCGGCGCAAGTGAAATTGGACACTGTCGCTTCAGACAACATGCAGTAATTTATAAATCCTGCCAGCAGGTGCATCCAGATCCGGACCGTCGTCCCCTAATCTGTGACCTCTGCTCTAGAAGAAAACCAAGGGGAAAGGAAACAAACACAAGGGGGCAACAGAGAGTAACTCAAGATCAAAAACACTGCTAGAAAACAACTACAAATACAAAGAAACTAAAAATAAACTTAAACAGAGGGCAGAACTCTGATTCTATTGATCTATCACATAATATTCTATATTGAATAGCATTAATTTGGTTAAACTATTTTAAATGTCAAACTTTCTTGTAATTAAATTGAATAACTGTATTTTTTTTTCATTTTCTCACATGTCAATACAGAGAATCTGGTTCAAGCCAAAAAAACACTCTGTAAGTCCAATGGATGCCATGCTTCAACAGGTTCTTTGATTTTCTCTGCTAGATGTTGGATTTCAGAAGGTAACCTTGCTTCTTCCTAGCCTTTAGGAAACAGCTTAATGTGGAATAAACTGTGTTGACAACATTAGTAACTTCATTCACTCCAGCAAGTCTCCTCCTGTTCATGTCTGTCATGGTGACAAATCCCGTGACAGCAGGGAAACTTGGAGGGAGAAGTCGGTAGCAGTCTCAGAGGGTAATCTCAGGCACTGAGGGACTTGTGTGGACATCACAGCACAAGGACATCTTCCACTGCTCTCTGAAAAGGGATGCCAGAGGGGAGCCCTGTCTGCTCCAATGTGATGGAAGGGGGTGGCTGAGCGATAGCCACAGTGTGTGACTTTCTAGAAGTGAGATTGTCCTCCAGAGGCGTTCCTCCAACGCTATAGTTGTCAAAAGTCAGCAGTTTTTTTATTTTTTTTATTTTACGGTTAAAATATCAGCTGTCATTACTGTGATCTGAAAATGGCCATTTATGGATAAATGTGGAAACATTTTAAACAGAAGCTCTTGTCTGTTAATGTAATTTAACAATAACTTTACTGTCATCCAATGCGGTGCTGTCATTAGGCACATTTCCATCAACCATCAAATTGTAATTACAATAAACTACAGCTGCTTGGCTCCAGGTACTTAGAGATTCACTCCCATACAGAAAGCTTCTGTATGGGACTTAACTTCAGCTTCCACAGTATACATGTCAGATTAAATAATACTACTTATACTTCAGCGATAGAATCAAGGTGCTACTTTATTGTATCTCTTATACTTTATCCATTGGTTGTGTTATTCTTTTTACATCTCTTTGCAGGTGATGAAGCAGACTGAAGATGTTTTATATTGTTATCTCCCTTTTATCTCCACTTTCGTTCATCTTTTCTTCTTTTTTTCAGTTTTTTCCTTTTGTTCTACTAACATTGCAGTGTCCATATAATCTGTAATTCTCCCTACATGAATTATAATCAAGTTATTTACATGCAATAATCAAACAGAACACTATGGTGATAGTCGAACTGCTCCAATTGTAAAAGTAAAATCTGTTGGACCCTTGTTTTGCCATTCACACAATTATTCTTATTGCCACATTGACAGACAGGACACTGTTGTTATTACGAAAATATGTTTGCAAAATGGAAGCACTACGATTATGGATAAAAAGTTCTTGCACTCCAATAAGATGTTTTGTGTTTTTTTTTTTGGTTACCAAAATGCGATGGAAAAACTTTTAATTGTTTCAGTCAATCACATGATCTGCAGATGGACCCGACTGCCTTTTAAAGAGACAAAGCAGAAGAACAGAAGTAGTTGGAGAACGATGGAACCTGCTAGCACTGTGGTGAAAATCTGGATATACCTTATGTTCCACTATGTTGTTTTTAAAAACATATTCATGTGCAATTTCAGTTGTAATTGCTATTGGTCAATTGCACAGTATTTTCCATCCGTTTTATATTGTAAATAAAGACAAAGGCCTTCATTTACTGACAAACTGAACAAAAACATGGAGTAAAAGACAAAAACAACAAATAATAAACGATTGCCGATATTTTTAAAAAACTCTGTATGAAACCAGAGTGAGCTATTGGTATAAAAATAAAGTCACATTATAATACTTTGCACCTTTAATCTACACCGCCCTAACAAAAATATCAACAAAGTGTGCAAGTTTTTTCATACTGTCATGTTATCAACATAAACTGATGCAACAGCTACACAACTCTTTGCTGAAAGAAAGATATGGAAAAGATCAGCAGCTAGTCTAATTCTTAATTTACAGAAACTAAATGGTTATATGGTTACATTGTTAAAACAGCTTCTCACCCATGACGTCCATTTAAATCTACTTAAATTAAGACATTTCTGTATCAAGATATGAGAGGCGGGGTCCACCCTGTTGCAAGTCCATCGCAAGCCAACACAGAGACACTCACACCTAAGGAGAATTTAGAGAAGCTAATTAACCTAACGGTCATGTTTTTGGACTGTGGGAGGAAGCGGAGTACCCAGAGAGAACCCAAGCATGCTCAGGGAGAACATGCAAACTCCATGCAGAAAGACCCCTGGGCCTGGAATCGAACCCAGGACCTTCTTGCTGCAAGAAGTGCTACCCACTGCGTCATTGAGCAGTCCGCTCAATGACACATATATGTATTTATTTATCCTACATTTGGATTTGGGCTCTTCCTGCTTTCTTTATTCAGACCAGTACAGCCTGCTAGCCGGGCTAATAAATGATTGCTGGAATGAATTTCCATCAAAAAGTGTTCCTTACTTTATTCAGAGTTCTAAGTGACGGCAGTGACTGCTTCTAAGTCAGCATGTTTCATAACAACAATGGCTGTTATGACTGGCCTTAACTTCAAAAATGTCAAATGGCACAATTTTGTCTGTATGACAAGAGTAAGGACTGTGCAGCAGAGTAAAACTCATTAGGTAATCCATCTCTAAGGCGCTCTCCTCTTCAGGAGGGAATGGTGCCAACTCATTTTGCAGCGCAGACTCGCTGAAATAAACAGAGACGGAGGAAAATAGAACAACTGTTGCGTTTCACAAGGCCAAATCCCTGAGCGTGAGCAAACTAGATGAGCTTCAGGACACGAGTTGACATTATGTTTCATTTCAATAACAATGCCACTGTGAAGAGGGCTGCCTTGGCACTATCCCCAGAGGGAAACACACACAGCAACACAAATAATAAAAAACAACTCGTAGTCGTCTGTCAAGAATTAATGCCGTACCATTAAATCATAAAACACTTACTGAGAATCTGACGTAAAAATCCTTCAAAGATGGCAAGTTTTAATGACTTTCCTGCTTTTTTTTGTCTCATTGTCCCCATAGGAAACTGGTGTACAAACTCACACACAGTAAACTGTTAATTCTCTCTGATATTTCCTCCGCAGCCCTTTTTACAGCCTGCTTCACTGACACCACAATGCACCACTGGGACCCTTAAGAAATTATCTGCAGGCAAGATTTATTGCACACACATGCTGAAGGAATATGTTTATCATACACATTCTCTCTCCCTCTCACTTAAATCCTTGCACTGTGATTCTCTCTCTTTCTCTCCCAAACACACCCAATATGGATAATGGCTTCAATCACACCTTTTTCAATAGACACACTCCCATGAATGCAGCACGGAGAGAAGCCAGGTCGTTTGTAATTAAGTTCTACATGTGCAAATCCAGTTGTGAGGCGCTGCTTATGAGATTGCCTGTGTAATGACATTGCCCCAAAAGGGGGAGACCGCTTACTTAGCATTTAAATAGGTTCTTTCCCCCACTGAAGCAGTTTATGTGCATTTGGAAAACAGACGTCGCCTTATGCAGTACTTTATTATGTGTGTAAGCCTCAGTGTGAAATGGGAAAGTGTACATTTCACTAGTGTGTGTTTATGGTGAGTGCAGGTGTGCGTGAACACATGCCTTTATGTGGCCGATCTTCTGCAGTTTAGCCGTGATTAATGTTAACATAAACAGGTGAGCAGTCGGGTTGCCAGGTTCTTTTTCCTAGAGGTTCCAGCTCCCGCTGGCTTTTTTACAATTCTCTTTTATTAGTTTTTAGCAATCAGCTACATATATGATATGATTTATACACCATCTGTTATGCACTGTGGAAAAGATCTGAAATGTTTGCAGCAAATCTCTGTCCACATTAAGAGAGAGAGATTAGATTTCCTGTTATAGAGTCTCTGTAAACTTCATTTTCCTAGAGATATTTATTGTTGCAAAATGTAAAATCAATCAGTTTTATGTATAAAGTCATAATGGAAGCTTGATAGATATTATAAGTTTGGAAAGGTAAGCAGGAAATAAAAGATAAAACAAAGGAATAAAGGACACAAAAAGCAAGAAAAGAAGAAAGAAAGAAAGAAAGAAAGAAAGAAAGAAAGAAAGAAAGAAAGAAAGAAAGAAAGAAAAGAAAAGAAAAGAAAGAAAGAAAGAAAGAAAGAAAGAAAGAAAGAAAAGAAAGAAAGAGGGAAGGAAAGGAAGGACATTAGGAAGGAAAGATAAAAAAAGCCGGAAGAAAGGAAGGCAGAACCCAACGACAGAGAAAATAAATGACACAAGGAAGAGAAGACTGAAAAAAATATGAAGGAGCGAAAGAAATGACAAAGAAGAGAATGAATAACAAAAGAGAAGGAAGGATTGCGGGAGGGGAGGTAGGAAAATGAAAAGGAAAAAACAAATGTAGGAGGCAGCTAATGAGAATAGGGCACACAAGGACCTATAGAGAAAAGGAAAGAGAGGATATAAAGGACCTTTGTACAATTCATTTCTGTATCAGTTTATGTCACAGTTAGTGTTCAGGCAAACCTGAACACTAACTTCTGTTTTATCATTATGCAGATGATGATTAGGATCCATCTGAATCAGGCAAATCAATAAGGACTCTTAGATCATAGGTGGATGGATGGACGGACGGGCTGATGGACGGATGGACAGACAGATCGATAGAGAGATAGTTGGAAAGATATAGTATGAGATAGTATTTACTTTTAATTTTCAGCTGAAAGGACAATACGGTCATAATGGGCTTTAAAGATCTGACCAACATGCAGAGAACCACTCAGAGACCAAGGGTAAAAGTTTAACAGGTTCATTGCAGGTTAGCAAACACTGATGGAGATTGAAACTCTGTGGGGAAACAATGGTGGAACTCAGCAGACTGGTGAACCGGAACCGGAAACTCTTAGGGGGAGATCACAGTGACCAGTTCAGGAACAGTGGGAAAATAGGCTGAGGCTTGAATATTGCTGGAGAGGCACTCACTTTTGGGGGCCTTGGTTTATCCTTGGATCCAGTTTGTGGGGGTTTAATCCAGAGAAGAGGGAACTTACCTGGAGAGCGGACAGGCAGACATATGTTGGACCCAGAGGAGTAAAGGAGCCGGACTAGACACTGTTTGGTTTTCCAGGATATGGACTTCCGAACGGATCATTTGGAGGTTTTCCCCTTGCTCAGTGAGACTCAGTAAATCCTTCCAGGGGTAGAAGGTCCAGGCTTATCCAGTAACACAGGAAGTCTTCCTAATACTGGCAAACACTCTGGCGTTGAGGTGGTGACAGCCCGCTGCTCAAGTACTCCTCTGGTAATGACCCAACGAGCCGCAGGTGTGCAGGGAGGCCCAACGAGGACAGGGCAACCGCCTGGTGGTGTAGAGAGGAAAACACAAAAAACAATCCACACAAACTGGAATCCTAACTGATACAAATACTACAGAAACTGATTTCTTGATAAACTGAAGTGCTGCTGCTGTTATTGGTCCCCATCATCCTCTGTCCTCCTGTTACCCCTCCTCCCCCCAGAGAAGAGTTGTACAGTCTGATGCTGTTTGAGACAAAGGGATTCATCAGTCTGTTGGTCCTGCACTTGGAAAGAAGCAGCCAGTCACTGATCAGGCTGTTCTGGTCACTGAAGACGATGTGCATAGGGTGATTGGCATCATTCTCAATATGTCCAGGATATTTCTAATTTTTGTAATATTTCAGAGATGGAAAAAGGACATTCCACAAACTTTTTTGATATGGAATTTAAATAACACCAAGATTTTTTATTTATTATCAGAGATTTACGTAATCCCATCCAGATGAAGCGACTGACCAATCAGCTTCCTTTTCAGAGACTCTGGTCCAAAGACTATAACTTCTGTTTTGTCTGCATTCAGGAGCAGAAAGTTAAGAGTCATCCAGGTTCTTATGTCTTCAAGACACGCCTGCAATTGATTTAATGAGTTAACTTCATCTGATTTCATAGACAGATATAGCTGAGTATCATCAGCATAACATTGGAAATTAATCCTATGCTGTCTAATAACTCTACCGATTGGTAGCATGTATAAAGTAAAGAGAATTGGTCCTAGCACTGATCCCTGTGGTACTCCCACAGGTAACCTTTGAGCTTGAGGAAGATTTATCATTAACGTGAACAAACTGAAATCGATCAGATAGATAAGATTTAAACCAGTCTAGTGCTGTTCCTTTAATTCCTACAAAGTATTCAAGTCTTTCTAAAGGAATATTAAGATTCATCACTTTATCAAATGCAGCACTGAGATCCAACAGGACGAGCACAGATACAAGTCCATTATCTGAGGCCATGAGAATATCATTAGTGACTATTCACCAGAATGTTTCAGTGCTATGATGAGCTTCAAAGAAGCCAGACTGAAACTCTTCAAGTTCATTATGGTGTAACCGATCGCGAAACTTGTTTGGCAACTACTTTCTCAAGAATTTTAGATAAGAAAGGAAGATTGGATATAGGTCTATAATTGACCAAGTCATCTGGATCAAGAGACAGTTTCTTAAGTAAAGGTTTAATTACAGCAACCTTAAAGGCACCCTTAACGCCTCCACTCCCGGCCCCAAACCAGAGACACATTTCTAGCTTTCTATTAATAACACTATCAATTTATTCATTTTATGAATCTTAGGAAGTAATAACAGAGAGGAGAGTCCCATTCCTGGTTTTACACTTGATATTGTTGTTTAAATGTTAATTCGTAATATTATAATTTATTTTTTCATTTAGTAATATATCAAATAAATGAAACCATTACTGTCCCAGTTTTCTACAGTTAAATGTTCATCACATATATTTATTTTTATCTACCAGCTGGATTTCATTTCAGAAATCTGGTCACTTTATTTCAAAGACTGCTCTGAAAAAATAATAAATAAACAAGATCATGCTGAGCTGAATGAGGATTATCTGGAGTTTAGGGTTTTTAATGTATCAAGTAAAACACAAAATGCAGGATTTTACAAACTGTTTTGAAAGCAGCAAGGTTGCAAACAGAGTTTAAGCAACAAAGTTGTGTGAAAACAGGAATAGTGATTTCCCTGTAATTTCTTTGTGTTCCTATGAACGTCTGGTCTCTGATCATGCACATCAATAGCCTTGGGGAAGGAGCCTGAACAAAACCTCCTATTCCTGAACTGTAAGCTGTGCTGTTGTTTGCCAGAGGCATCAACAGTCCACTGATAGGTGGGATCACTCTCTCTCTATTATTGCCGCCCTGTTCAAGCAAAATTCCTTAGCTTGTTCTTCAACTCCTGAAAAAATACCCAGTTAATTTTTCAACTGAAACCAAACAGCCTTATTTACAGAGGTGGGAAGCAGCTAGTGATATTTACTCAGTTAATTGAATACATTTTAGAAAGAAAATCAACTTTTACAAGTACTTTTATGGCAACATACTCTTTACTTGTTGAATATCTTGATAGAATATCGGTACTCCTACATTAGTAAACAGTTTGGATCCTACATCCTTTGTGAGAAACTTAATAACTAAAAAACTTGTTTAAAGAAATGTTCCAGAGAAGGACACATATTAATGTTTATCTAATTATTAGTTTTCTTTTTTGAACACAAGCTAAGATGGCCGTAACTCTTAATTTTAGGTCTAGTTTTGGTTCTGTCCAACTTTTCTTTGGTCTTATTTACATTTTTGCTTTCTAGTTATTTTTGGTTGTATTGAGTTCTTAGATGTTTCCTGTTTGCCATCTTGTGCCAGTCTCCTTCTCCCTAGTTCCCTTCTAGCCTCTGTTCACACCTTCTCCCAATCTGCTAATTATCCTGGTCTTTGTTTCTGGTGGTGGTGGACCTACTGGTCTTTGTTTCTGGTGGTGGTGGACCTACTGGTCTTTGTTTCTGCTGGTGGTGGACCTACTGGTCTTTGTTTCTGGTGGTGGTGGACCTACTGGTCTTTGTTTCTCTCTCCCATATATTCTCCTGCTGTTCAGTAGTAATGGTGAGATGAAGCCTCATGAGGCATTGAACCATTTGGCCAAATTGCTTCAATGATTCCCACAGTTCATAAAGCTTTGTGTGAACATGTCACCACCTACTGGTGAAAAGCAGAACTACAGTTTGTAATATAACCGATTTCTTTTTAAAAACATTTGGTCTGTATAATCTATAGATTTTTGTGTATAAAATGTCTTAGAAGAGAAAAATAATTGTAGGTACACTATTTTTGCCATTTTAGTGAAATAAGCTCAAGCAGACAGTGAAAATGTTTGTGCAAATTGGGCAATGATGAGCAAAATGAAAGGTGTTAGTTATTTAAACATAATAGTTTTTCCACAGTTTGTGGTTTTAATCCGGTTGGAAGTTATGTGTTAAACCAATCTTTTGGTTAAATCCACCAATCTATATTTATACTAGGGCAACGAACGCAAATTAGCCACACTAGCCAAATTAGTAGAAGTGTTTCATGAAAACCTTTAAAAGTCTGGAGACAGATTGGAAGTCCATCTCCTACAGCTAACTCCACCAAGTAGGTAACATATCAACACAAAGCAATACTAATTAGAACCATTACATCTATGATCAGTGGCTTGCTCAGACTTTGATCGTTACATTGTTTAATCTTACCAAACTATTTTTAACCAACTAGATTGGTTGGGGAAAAAAAAAACCAATAGAGCATTGGACAGAACATTTTAAAAGATGAAAAAGTTGTTGTTTTTTTATCTTAAATGCAAAATGTTTATACATTTTTTTTTTTACAGTTGTGATATAATTACTGCTTTGAGTAGGTTACTCTCTCAGCTAAAGGTAGGTATTAGACTCTCTATACTCCAGTTAACGATTAATCGATCACTAAGTTATTTCAATAGTTGATTAATCAGGATTAACGCGATTAATCGTTTCAGCTTCTAGTTAAGAGGTCAAGCTACTATACAGAAAGGAGAACATGTTGTAACTGGAGGCATTGGTCAGTAAGTGTTACGATAGAAACTTATCAACCTTGTTGGTTTGAAAATGTTTTTACTCTTATTTAAGCGAAAGAATGAGGAAGTAGTTTTACTCGTATTTGAATAAAATCACTGGGTACTCTACTCACCTCAGAGGGTGACAGCGAACTCATTTTGAATGACTGCTACTGTAGGTGATTATATACCTCAGTTAAACTGTTAATTGAGTTAACATTAGTTTAAGTTTGTTCTCCAGGTGTTTTATTTACTTTACTACCTTCCATTTGTCATGTTTTTATCTTTACTTGCCTTTCCTTGCCTGTTTCTGTTTTGCTTCTATTTTATTATTTAATTCATATCAAGCAGTTTGAAAGGTCGGTTTGCTATGTTTTGCTGTCAGTCAGTCCTCCAGCAATAAAGCTGTTTCTTTTTACCAAAGTAGTATTTCTGATGCCTTTCCATTTAGAGGGCAAATTGATATTAGGGGTGTGGGTTTCTTAGTGTACTGGTGAGAAAGTAAGGTAAATATTAATATTTAATTTTAAAAACATGCGTATCTGCCTAAATTTAAATGAAAGTCAAAATACTCAATTAGATTTAATAATTGTATCTGTTCATTGTTGTCAAACCATACCTGCATGTAACATCAGGTGGTCCAGTGGTGAGAATTCAAAGTCTCAGTTTAAAAAATAAAGAAACATTTATTAGAAAACAAAACATTAACAGTAGGTAGAAGGAGAAGGAGAGGCAGTCTATGCTCTAAAGTCACGGCTGCTGAATATTCTAATGAATCGGTAAAACCCATAAAAGTATCGGCTGATATCGATACAAGTCAAACGCTAATAATAGTATTTACCATCCATGAATCAGTCTAACTCTATCTATTGTAAGGATCTGGAAATTATATTTTAATGCCTAATAATTACCGCTAAGTAGATAGCAAATAGAACTGTTTAGCACATCAGGGCACATTAAATGTGTTTGGCATCATGTTAATGGCCTGATATAGCAGAGGCCTAATTAACAAATGTAGCGTATCAGCTTCCTGGTATTCTATAAATGCTTCATACATCCAGTCTGCTGTCAGTTTTACCTTTTTAGTGGAACCTTAAATAATTCACATTTAATTAGGCATGAAACTTTGCTCTTGTTATTTGATTCAAAAACAGAGCTAACCCATTTGTTCATTCACTTTCATGTTAACATGAATTATTGAGACTTTCCCCCATTTGTTAAATACTGAGGAGGTGATTTCACAGGCTGCCATTCTAATGCAGTTCTCCAACATGGTGGAAACAACACCTGCTTCTTCTAACAATCTCTGGTCCACTGAGTCAAAGTGGCATTCTGGGAAATTTGCTAAAAAGAAACATCAAACTATAACAAAAGAACAAACATTAGTAGAACTTAAACCTATTGAAATAACTTACAAGTTAAAAGTACGTGCTGGAAACAGTAATATGTTACATTTACAACTTTTATTTTTTGATCAGACCTAAATTATTGTCCTTTTTTAACAATTTTTCAGCTTTTCACCTCTGAAAAAAGTTTGCTGTTGTTGTTTTTTTAACAGGTGTGGTTAGTTTAACATTGCCTGGGGGGCTGTGGTGTTCCATCACTCAAAGCTGGCAGTAATACATTTGGATTAAGTATATAAGGTTTTCTCTTTTAAGTCTAATCTATGTATTTTGGTTGTTAAGTGTTACCTTTAAATGAGATGAAACAAAATTGCTGCTCCATAATGATATTTTCCTAAAACTCTCCAGCTTTTGCATTCTGAACAAACCTTCAAGTTAAAGAGGCCAATAAAGACCATTGTTCAGGATCATAATTTATGTCCTGCATTGATTTTAGACCTTCTGTATCATCTACAGAAATCCAGCATTGGCAAACAATTAAATACATTTTATTTGGCTACAAACAGACACAGAGTCTCATAACACCTCTATAACCTTTGAAATCGCTTTAATGTCGCTGGCCAACGAAGACGTGCAGCTCAGCATCACAATCTTCCAGCTGCAGCCGATGCACAAAGCTTAGCCTAAACGATGTCATTCTCTCACCTCTGCCCAGAAAGGCTCGTTTAAAGCAAGCCAGTTTTTAGGTCATTATAGGGTCATCGTGAGGTAAGGTTCAAATCTCATATACGTCCATAAAATTCATTAAAACATTTTCTTTTTTCAATTTAGTCCAGTGTGACTAGAAATCTGTTGTCTCACTCCTCTTTTTTTTTTTTTTGCTTCTAAAGCCATGGCTGCAATGAAGCAAAGCTGACTGAGATTAATGGAGAGCAAGAGGATGGTGGAGGAGGGAAAGAAAAGAGACTAGAGAGCATGACACAAGGGGATGCAGGAAGGAGCCTTGCTTGTTGCTTATTTTCTCTGGCCAATATTGCACACAAGGTTTCTACTTTTTTTGTTGTTTTTCTACACTGAGGGGGGAAAAAATCTTTCCCCGGAGACAGAGAGGTTAACCTGTCGTTTTAAAGCCTCCATGCACAAACACACGTGTAAACACACAGGGTCAGCTCACTTTTCACTGTCTGGGAGGAGATTTGGAGCCAGCTGGAAAAATTGTTGGTATATGAAACTAATTCACATCCCTGTTCAAATGTCGGGTCTTTGTGCTGTAAGCAGGCATGAGCACAAATACATCAAAATGTATTTCAAAATAAAATACCAAATACCCACCTTAAAAAATTATCAAAATCAAATACCGTATTTTTGCATTTTCAAAAAAACTGCAAAATCCCTTCACCTTACACTCTCTGGAAAAACATCAAAGTAACAAAGCAAGCAATGTAACTGAAACTTGTAAAATATTACTGAAATTGTATTGGTAATGCTTTACATTGCTGCATTACTGTAGCCTAATTAAATTACCCTTTTTACTTCTTTACTCCCAACACTGATATTGTGTAGGCTTCATACAGTCAACTTCGGAACATTTTTTAGGTACAATGAGATAATGAGATATAAAAGTCCTTTGTAGGCTATAGGCTGATTACATGAAACAAAAGGAAACAGTGTAACGTAGTAATAACTTTAAAAATGTGATTCTTAGAATGTTCACTGGTGAAATCAACGACAGTGAAACTAACACAGAGAGTTAGTTCGCAGCGAACATTCAAAAGTTAAAGTTACGAACACTGAACGTTACTCTGAACAGGAACATGCGATAAAAAGAGTGATTCATGGTTGAGAATAAATGAGTTACTGAAATAAATGAGGTGAATTTAGTTGCTCACCTTGTTTTGAAAGAACTTCCTTGACTGGACAAAGTACCAAGTAAAATATACCTGACTCAATCTAATATGCACTACCGTGCGTTTTGTGTTGATCGTGCGATGTGCCCATAGCAAGTGTGAAACGGTGCCAAAATTCCCTAGTGGCCGAGAGTGGTATGACAGGGACTTTATGTCAAAGGTGCCACAGACACTATTTCATGCTTTATAGATAGTTAGATGTCATTCCAGACTGTGTCTCAGAAAGTATTTTACAGTATTTTGAAAATAAGTTGAAGTATTTTCATACAAAAAAAAACAAAGGAATTTTCATCATCTCAATAAAATACAAATTACAAAATTGTATTATGTATTTGAAATAAGTATTTCAAATACTTTATTAGAAATACTGCCCATTTTTTGCCCCCGTCAGTGAGCTGTTCCCACTGCCACTAAAAGCCGATTGTTCCTGCATTTAAACGGACAGTGGGAAAGGAGTATAAGCTAAACTACATGTAAAGAACAAATTTAAATATATTACCTGCACAGAATAAAAATCCTGTGTCAGAAATTCAATGCCTTTAAAAGGCTTGATTCTAACCAAACTATATTTAGCATGTGTTGAATTTTTATATCCACTTTATTTTCTAACTATGAGACATTCAAACAAAATATTTCGCAAAACCTAAAGGAGAAAATACAAAATATATGAAACGTAAATCTGGGTTTAAAGTGAATATTTCCACTAGATGTTATGCTGGATTACTGTATCACCACACACAGTCAAATATGATTTCTGCATAATAAAGAGACCAACATTGGCAGTTAACAGGCAGGGTTATGTCATACCCACTGGCTTTACTTGCTGCTATGTTGATTTAAAGCTTTTTAAACTGGTAATGACATGTTTAATCCCTGATGATTTAGATAGAGCTGCAGCAGGCTTTGATCAGACACAAGCCTCAGCACCTCTCACCGCCTACCATACGGATCTCCCTGCAAGCTGGGCTTCACCCTCAGAGAAAGTCTCTGCTGCCATGTGAGAAAGTTCATGGAAAATGACAGTCTGGCAAAAGTATTCACACCCCTGGAAGATTGAAATGTGCCACAAAGTTAAGGGAAGTACTTGAATGATCTCCTAACTTGAGTTCTTTAATGTCCTGCTTGGCATTTTATCCACATTTCTAAAGGAATTTCAAAGGCTTTCACTAATGAGTTTGATTTAATAGTAAAAAAACAAACACTTTATTTGTTAGTTTTACTTTTAAGGTCACAGATTTTCTATCGTTCGGTGTTTTATTTGGTTTCATACTTTTTCCTCCAGATTTCACATCCTCTGTGCTCGCTCTGGTCCATTTCCATTCCAAGATGGTTGAGCCTGGAACAGCGTTTGGAGCACAGTGTAAACGCTGGTGTTCACTGGAGCTGAAGCTAAGCCGAGGCGTTTAGATGCGGCTGCTAAGCTGATGAAGTCCTTTAAAATAGTAACGCTAGCGAAAGCAATGCTGTTCTTAGCCTCTACAGTCATTATAGCTAAATATTAATTATCCAGGTTTTTTCTTTATTTTAGTAGTGATGTGGGAAAAAAATCAATCTCCTATTAATTTCCTTTTAAATATATTGCTTTATGAGGGCGGGGATTAATTCATTGTGGCCTCAGAGTCGTCTAAGGGAGAGAGCTAGTTTTATCGATTAGGAAGTGTTTGGGATAAAAATAATGGTTCTCATAACAAGCTAGACTGTTTCTCATGGATTATTTCATAACATTTCATGTTGTTAACTTTCTGTACAGGTTCAAAGAAGGGTATGTGGAGACTTTCACAGCGTTTCTGCAGGGCTTAAATTGGTGAGACAAAGTTTGTCAAATCGAAGAAGGGCTGGACATCCTGCCATCTTCTTCTCTTTCCTTTGCAAAGAAAATAAAATGCAGATTAACTGAAATCTATCAATCTCTGTTTAATTAACTGCACTGTGACCTAGTTAAAACAGCCAACCCCCCTGGAAGAATGTCTTTCATAGAGGGGGCTAACATTAGGGTCTAGTATAGTCTATATTCCACCAATCAGGGACTCTTCTGCAGGCAGTCTTTAATAATTGCAATTAATTCAATTTAATTCACAACACATGTCATCTCAAGGTACTTTACAGTTCACCTTTTAACCAATTATATAAGTTCAAAGCTTTTAACCAATCTGACTGTAGAATCCAGTTGAATTGTCTCTGTAAAGTGCCGTGAGATCAAATGTGATGTGAATTGGCACCATATAAATAAACAGAACTGAATTGAAGACACCAGGAAACAATAGTTAACAACCCATGGCTTATTGCTAATGCTGCTAACGCTACATGCACATCAACACGCGTAGGTCAAAATCTGGTGCGTAACATTGCTAAAAGGGAGAAAAAAGGGTGTGAAAAGGTGGTCAAAATGAAAATTTTTGTTGTTTTGTTTTGCTTGTTTGTTCATTTATCCAAAAAAACTAATAAATATGAATTTGAAGACAAATTTAGAAAAACTGTTTATGTAAAAAAAACAATGTCATTACTCATTTAATATAAATATATTTTCCATTGGGGAGAAAAAGTGTTTTCTCTTTAAATATACTCTATCTTATGGAAGCTAATTTCTACCACTGGGACGTAATAAAATAACCAACAATATTTCATAATTATGAGATTTAAACACATATTAATGACATTTATAGTCATAATTATAACATTTAAAGTAATAACCTTCACTTTCAAAGTCAGTTTTAGGATATTTAAAGTTTTAATTCTGAGATTAAAAGTCATAATTATGAAGAGAGCAGGAAACAATAGTTAACAACCCATGGCTTATTGCTAATGCTGCTAACGCTACATGCACATTAACACGCATAGGTCAACATCTGGTGCGTATCCTCACTAGAAATAAATAGGGGGGTGAAAATGGGTAGGAATGATCTCTATTATTTATTCTGCTAAAAATAATTAAATGGGAATTATAGACACTCTCAGAATGATTGTATATCTAAATACCAGGTTATGATTCCTCTTACACCATCCTTTAGTCTCTGAAATGATTTACCCAGCGAGGTAGAATCAGCAGATAAACGTGTTGAAGCAGTTCTGCGGGACGCTGATCTTTACCGTATTACAGCTGCTGTTTTAGCAGACTGGGGCTGTGCTGTTTCTGCTGTGTACACTACTGCTCTATTTGATCAGAATCCATAGGGATTGCTCTGTCAGACCACGTTAAGTCAACTAAGAGGCTACACACACTAGTAGATGTGCTGAGAGGGAATGGGCCGCTCACAGTGAGGAACAGGAAGAGGCATGTGGAGCAGCAGGATAAGATTGAAGTATGAAACCGTCCTTCTTTGCTGTATGTTTATTTTATTTCACTCTCAAATGTAGCAGCCAGAGTTTATATTCATCTGAACTGAGACATTTGACAGAAATGCAGGGTTTCAGTGCAGAGGGAAAGAATACAGAGTGAGTCATGGAAACGAAGGAGGAGAGGAGGAAGGGTGGAAACCAAACATGAGGAAATGTGAGCAGAGTCCCAAATCTGTAAAATGATGCTACTGTCTGCCTAAAGAAAGCCCCCATTGCTTTTAGATTTTAATCACAATATCACACGTCTTCCTTTGAAGTCATTAGCCTCCAATGAAGCAGGACTTAAAGGTACAGTGGAGGATTTTAAATAAATTTCTAAAAAGACTTGCCCTGTGCACTTAATAAAAAAAAATTCACATGCACCTGAGCTGCAACATCTAATAATGCGCATGTGAGAGCATGCAGGAGCCCCACTGTATCTCCTCGTGCACGCTCTGTTTAAAAGTTGCTGTTTGCATAAGCTCATACAAGCTTACTTTCCTAAAGAAGATTTGCAATTTTTTCCACTATGTCAGACTCACTTCCGGTAAGTGCAAAAGGGGACGGAGCACGAAGGACGACCTTACGTAAACATCACCACTATGACTGACAATTAGGAGGACCACTTATTTTGATCATCCACCCAGAGAAAGAACATCCTCCAATATACCTTAAAAGTAAATAAGATGAATCTTTTTCTGAAACTGAAGCAATGTTTGTGGAAGCATATTTTTCCTTGGCCTAATTGTGAGATAAAATATTCTGAGTTGCCTTTTCTCTGCCTAAATAGGGGTGATTGGTTAGAAGCCTTGTACCAGTCTGTATGCTGGAGTTAAGTTATGGAGTCAAGAGTGGGGGTGACAGAAAGCAGTCACCTCCCTAGACCAGGGTGAAGGGAGGGTAGTGAGAGATACTAATGAGTTCACACAGCCTCCTTCATGCTGTGAACGGGAGACCTGTTCTGGTGTTTATCTGGCTAAAATTTCAGTCCTAATGAATTGAAGTGTTGTTTTTTTTTCTTGGGAATAACCAAATGTTGGTGTGTGAGAAAGTTCTTTATGTAGGGACTGGGATAGTTCCAAGGGAGAGAGTGAGTATTGGGAGTTACTGTATTAATGTATGTACTGAGCTTTGCCCCGTCAGATACTATCTTTCTGTCTGAGGATGTTAAATAACTTTGAACCTTATTTCTCACAACAAATGCCTCAGCTTCCTCCCTCCACACATTCTACAACCTTCAGTTAAGCATCCCCCATCATGACTGTCATACCTTCAAGATGCCATTTAATACATATTTTTATCTCAAAGTAATTTCTGTGAGCAAGATCATCAGTTCCAGCTGGTTATTCGTTCACAAACCTGCAAAAAAATCTCCAGTTTCACTGCTTTTGTTCACCTGATATTTAGCCAGAAATGAACCTGGCTTCAACAGTAGTTTGCACAGCGAGCGAAAGGCTCTGTCATCGAACCTGGTGGTCGGTTTCACCTCAACATTTTACAGAGCGAGGTCTGAATGAATGGAGCTGGAGTGAATGCACTGAATGCAGGGAATAATTTATTAAAACAAGTTAATTTGCCCTTGATTTGAAAGGAAAAAATAGATGATCTGCCAGTGGAATATAGACTAGATATTACACACTTGAAATAGGATAACTGGTTTTTACTCAAAGTTTTTAAAACAAATTTTCTTATTCAAATGGAAAATAGTCTCACCCGCCTGCTCAACTCAAGGGATAATACACGTATCTTAAGACATTTTCACTTCCTTAGTTTGCTTCTTGCATCCGGTCCCCTTTTAACCATCTACTGTCCATTAATCTGTGAACCGGTCCTGCAGTCAGATCTGTGATCAGAAGTCATTCAGTCGATGTTTTAATGTTAGTGCGGTTTGGTTTAAGGCAGAATCCCTCCAGGCTCAGTTTGACCCTGTAAATCAGGGGGAACCAATTAAAAATCATCGAGGTCCGAATACAGAAAATCAGCACCCAGTAAAGGTCCAGAGCCATTTTTTATTATAATCTGTTTCTTTAAACAGAATATATAACTGATATAAAAAGCAGGTTTTTATGAATCTATGTTATACATTGAATTTTAAATGAAAAATATAAAAAAATATAGAACATTTTTTCAATTTTTTTTTAATCTAAAGTGCTTTTTGATGTAGAGAACAACAATCGTTCAGTTTGGAATAAAGAGAATTTCCTGATTCGCATATTTTTTAAAACACCTGAACTGACCATTTTATGTTTATTCTTTTCTTTTTCTGTCTTAATGTTGGCAGTGGGCTTTATGCTGCCCTGCAAGGCTTTTAAACCTGGTTTGAATGGAGACTAAGCCATTCTAAAGCACATATCAAGGAGCTCATTTTGAGCCTGGATCCATATTTATTTTTGATTCTGTTCATGGTGGAGAATCCATGCTTCACAGCAGCAGGTTGAGCCAAACATCCTCTAAATATTGCAGGGTCATCTTTGAGCACCATTTCACTTTTCTTTCACCAGTTCACCACAGTTCTTCCAGCAGTTCACACTTTCTCTGCTCTCTTTTCTCATCTGTCTTCTCCTCTTCACATATTCACCGGCTTGCCACAGGTTTGCCTGCTGTGGCTAAAAGTAGCAGGCAGCAGCAACCCAGACTGGACAGCAGCTCAATGGATCATTTGATCACGTGTGACCTGGTGCCGGACGTTCTGGAGAGCTTTACCGTATTAACAGGAGAAGCGGCGCAAGGGAAGTTAGACACTGTCGTCGGACAACATGCAGTAATTTATAAATGTTTTAAGTCAGGTTGGAACCAGATTTGCCAGCATGTGGGTCCAGATCCAGACCACAGTCCACTAATCCATGACCATTTGCTGCAGGAATGCACAAATATTATAAATAAAAGGCAACAGAAATACTTTATAGACCTGAAAGGACTGATGCTTCACAAAATGTGCCTTTTTTCCCTCTTATGTTTAGACACACATCAACCCGAGCAGCGAGACAGGAAGCAGAATAACAGATCCTTTGTCAATCAAATTTATCTTGATTTTCTATGCTGCTTAATGGTAAATAACCACTTGGGTTATTCTGAGCGGTCTGTGCTAAATGTTGTGGCTACTAAAGCACATCTGATTGACAAGCATCACATTAAAGCCTAACGCTGGATTCACCCACACAACTACTGGCTGAACAGCCATGAGTGATAGCAACCAGATTAAGTCTTGGTTTTATATCGACGTCTTGATATCTGACAGTTTTTTTTTGTTTTGTTTTCCAGGAGCAGATGTAAAATAAGGCACAGTTTACGGCTCAGTATTGATGAATGAAGAGGAGGCTGAGACAATGAACGCTGGGGAAGCAAGTTGGACGATGAAAAGGAGCAGATTGGGATAAACATCTTGATATCTGCTTATCTAAGAGGATGATTCTGATTTATTCCTATCAGATCTCCCCAAATGTGGCTAAAAAAATGTAGAGTTGGAAGCAGTTATTAGTGGCCAACCATCATTGACAAATCATGTGAAATCTGTTTAGTTGAGGGTTAAAGGGAAGTTTGGACAAGTTATCCATGTTTATGAAACTTCTCCAATAGAAACTTTAAAATGAATCTCTTTTTAAAAACAAACAAAACCTGGAATGTCAGTCAGTGACAATCGCTGCAATCGTAGACTAATTTATATTGAAATACTGGATATAATCTGGATTATTAATTATTGTCCAGTCCAAGTCATTGCTACAACTTTATAGAAAATGATATATATTTTTTTAATGAATTCATTTACAGAATATAGAGTAAATGTTTTTGCATTAGTGTTGCAAGCAAATAGTATGTTTTGTAAATGAAAATATCAAAAAAGAAAGGAAGAAAACTGCTTAATACAAAGGCTGTAAAAGATTTTTGTTTTTTGTCATTATACTTTCAAATTTTAGTTTTTAAATCTTTATTTTTTTCACAGATTCAAATTCTGTTTCTCAAATCCAATTTTCTCGTTCATTTCAGAAGTGAGGGGGATCAAGTATTTTTAAATATAACTAAGTTCACTGTGTTTGACCATCCAATCAGAGACGCGATTCAGTGGCGCATTAGATGTTTGGACAGTGAGCTTCTCAGGAGTGACAGCGGTGACAGCCAATCACACAAGAAAAGATGGAGGGCCAATCAGGAGCTTTCTGGCGGGCAAAACTAAGGGAGGTGGGCTTCAGTTTAGGCTGCGGTTGTCTGCTTGGTCCTAGTGCTCGACTAATGTCTGTGTTCTGTAGCATAACATTGTTTTAGGACAGTGCAGGGGACCAGAGTGGACGTTTGAAAAGTGCAGAGGACGTGTCCCCGTCGAAGCTGTGGATCAATTAAAACATTGATGCCAACATCCAGCCAACCAATAGAAATATGTTTTTGCTATTTATTCCAGAGGGGAGGCACCTTTAAAAGTGAGGAGAATTTGATTTAGAAAGAATACAGCTTATTTAAAACTCAACCTTGAAAACACAAATAGATAAATGTATGAGAAAGCGGCAAAGCTACTCTTAAAAAATCTTTTTAAATGTCCATTTATAAAATGTGTTCTCAACAATAATGGAGGCGATTAAGCTTTTGAGCTAACTACTGGCTGGGAGGAGTTGAACTTGTAACCTCTAAATGCTCTCCTATGGCTCAATTTGTTTGTCTCAGCATATTGAGTTCCTTCCCAACCTTCCTGCAAGTATTTGGTCCAATTTATCGACCGAATAAAGCAGGACTAATAAAAACCCCAAACAGCCAATCTATACTGAAGAATTAAAGCATCGTAAAGCTTTGACCTGAACATGAACAGGAAGCAGAACGACTTCAGAGCAACCGGTTGAGATGTAAACATCAGTAAAATTATTGTTAGAGCTACAGATAGAGCCTAGGGGGGGATTTTCAGTCTGCTAACCCCTACCAGCAAGAAAACTGTCTAGAAATAAGTAAAACATTCTCAAATTAAGTGTATTTAACCTTAATTTGAGTTGGTTAATGAGATGATTTGCAAATGGAATTGGTATTTTTACTCTTAAAATAAGAGAATTAGATAATTTGCACTTAAAATAAGACAATGAAATATTTTTTTTTCTTATTTAAATGTAAATTATCTTGTTCCATTCCCAAAGTGTCTCACTTACCTCCTCAATTCAAGAAAAAAATGACTTTTTCAGATTTTAATTTTTTGCAGTGAGCTGCCATTTTCTCCAAACCTCATCAACAGCCAATAGCCTCCAGGAGTCTCCTTTATAAGCTGCCTCTTCACGGTCTAACCGCACCCTTCACAGCCATGGATCACCACCTACTGTACTCCATCAGTTAAAACAATAAACTGACCCATTTAATTGGTCTGAAAATGTTTACCTTTGATATTTTTATTTCATTTGCATTTTGCTTATTGTCTGACGGTCACCAACCTTCTAAGTGTGCAGAATCCAAATGAGCTTAGTTGCATTGTGCTCCTTACAGGCATTGTACTGGCCAGGACACATCAGCACTAATGTGTGTTTCTAAATGACTGGGGCTGAATTCCCCTTGGATGCGCCACCGCTGAACTCCCACTAACGGCATGCACACACCGACCCCACAGACACAGGCGCATGATGGTAAATGCATAATGTGGGATTATATATTATAGTTGTGGTAGTGTTGCCCAGCAGCGCTGGTTACCCCTAAAATATAGATTTTTTAATATGTAAAACACACCAAATAGTAAAGCAAATGCAATAGGATGTCATTAAACAGCCTGAACTTCAAAGGCCAGAGGAAGGACATAATGTGTATTAGGGGAATCATCCTGTTTGTTGAAAGTATCTGCAAAGAGGTAGAAATGCGCAGCAAATGGCGAAATGAGCTGCAAACACACGTATGATGCAAACTCCAAAATGTACAGACAGAAAAAAAAAGCAACAGAAAAAGAAAATTGCTGCAAATATTCATCCATTTTCCAGCATGCTTATCCCAAGCAGGGTCGCTGGTGTCTATCTCCAGCTGTCTATGAGTTAGAGGCGGGGTACGCCCTGGACAGGTCGCCAGTTCATCGCAGGGAAACACAGAGACAAAGAGGACAGCCAACCATTCACACACACTCACACCTAAGGGGAATTTAGAGAGGTTAATTAACCTAACAGTCATGTTTTTGGACTGTGGGAGGAAGCCAGAGTACCCAGAGAGAACCCATGCATGCTCAGGGAGAACATGCAAACTCAGAAAGACCCCGGGTCCAGAATCAAAGCTAGAACCTTCTAGCTGCAAGGCAGCAGTGCTATCCACTGCACCACTGAGCAGCCCATGCTAAAAACAATCAATTAAATCTCTTGAATTTAGTTTATAACTAATAAAATGCTGCAGAATTAAAGTGTGCATCTGATTCCTTCATTCAATGTTCTTAAAATAATGAAGCCGAAAGTGCAAAGTTGCCTCTATGAGGTCTTACTGCAGAGCTCTTGATTCAGGCTGTTTAAGCTTTTCAACATATTTTGTTTTAATTATTTTATTAAAGAAACTGCGGATTCTAGTCAGTTTTAACACAGTTTATTCTGTTCAGCCAGGATTCAAAGTAAACGAAGTTCTGGCTTGCAGGACAGGTGGTTTTCCTTTAGGTGATGGCTTTAGATAAAACTAACATGATGTTCCCACTAAGATCTCCTAGATTCTCACTAAAAACAAAAGTAAGCTGGACACAAAGGTAGATCTCACACACAGTATAGTTTAAGGTCATTCTGGCACGTAGCCATCACTCAACCTAATAATCGTACTCTGATCTCCTGTGTCAGCCGGGCTGCATGATGCTGACTATAAGCAAGACTCTGAATCACTGAATCCCGGTGAGCTGTGGGGCTCAAATCTGAGCAATGGCTGACAATGATAAGAACCGACCCAGAGGCGACGTAGGAGCTCAATCACAAAGTGGGTTACAAGATGTAGAAGCAGCAGAGGGGTTGATAGAGCTAGTTCAAACAGAGCTGCATTCTAGATGCATTTTGCTGATGGCTATGTGCAGAAGAGAATCGCTCTGAAAGCTGGAAGACAACTTTTTCCACATAAATACTGGCTTTTATGTCTTTGTGCTTCTGTCTGTTCATTTTCCAGCACATAGATAGAAACTGTTCCCACCGGAGTGTTGCTGCCGGCAGAGTGGAGTACTCACACACTAAACTTTAAAGCTGTAAATGTTTACATGATAATCTGTTTAAAATGACGTTAACATTTAATATATGTAAGGCATTGAAGATCCCTTCAGTTACTTTAGTTATATTCTTACTATGATGCTGCTGCATTTTCTTTTCCTCAAAGTCTCAGTCTAACCAAATCATGTGGTTCAGTAAATTGTAAACTGTTTGTTTGCTGTTACAGAGCTTTACATAGAAATCTATTGAGCTGGAAGTGTTAAGAATTGTATTTTATTGATGTGTTCACTTTATTTTCCCCCAACTTAAACATGAAAAACAAACTGATTTTAATTTCTCCAAAATAATAAGGAAATCAGGTGTATCAAATGATAACAGATATGTATCTAAATAAATCAATTGAATCAATGATGTCATGATTGTTTGTCATTTGAACCGGCATGGAGGCAAAACCTGAGGTTCTTATTTTGTCTGTGGGGGTCGAGCCCAAAGGACAAAACGGCTGGAACTAACCGATCTGCACTGATATCACCATCCTTACATCACCTTATTTGCACAACCACAAATACATATTTCACATTATCTGCCATTGCATTGTGTCACTAGATTGGGATGGCCTGTAAATTACTTTCTTCCTTTAATGTAAACATTTACAATTGCTTTTATTTTAAAATAAAATTACAAAACGAAAATATAATAGCAGTTGTTACATGTAACCTTGTTAGGTTATGTTACATATTAGTTGTTGTTACACATTACTTGCTTTACATGTAATACTGATGCATGTAGCATTGTTAAAAGGTGTTACATGTTTTTGCAAGTAAAATTCTTACATGGTGTTAAATGTTACATTGTAAACAGATGTTGTTACCTGTTGCAACATGTTGTTACATGTAACATGTTACAGACTTACCCTACTGCTTACAGAAGGTGCATTTAATGATAAAAAAAAAAAGGTTCCTTGATTTTCTAAATGAACCAATAACTGGTAGAGCCTGATTAAGGAGAAAACCAGTTGTTTTTGGTCACTAGTTTGTTTATCTGTGCATCATAAACCCTCCATATAACCCACCTATTTAGAGTTCCCCAAAAGACTAATTCAAATACAAAAAATATATATTTTTAAAAGGGGTTGTTTGGAAAACTAATATATTAAAGTCCAATTAAGGAATAAATTAAAAGCGACCTGAAGACCTTCCTCTTTCTAGACAGTCTCACTAAAGTCTGCTCCCTGTTTTTCTATGATGCATATATATGCAGTTATCCTTTCAGGTTGAATTCGCTTTGCTCATCCTGCTATAAAGCCACTGGGGAAGTTTCTTTCCTATGACACAAATATAAAGACTCTTTGATCTTTTTTAGCATGCATGACATCAAATTACCCTGGAGTTTCAAAGAAATGTTAAGATCCCTGCATTGTATGACATCACTTTGATCAAAGTTGCTCTTTGAAAATTCCCACACACACAAGTCATAATAAGATCATGCATGCAACGCTGCATACAGCTAATCAGATAGCACCAACATCCTGTTGAATAACCAAATAGATCCAGAGAATCCAGAAATCTAACTTCATTCAACTCTTTTAGACTTTGCAAAAAAGTTCAATTCTTATGCACCTTTCCTGTATTTTGATATAATATTGATCAAAAACTATGGTTTTTAGTCCTTCTGTAGGTTTTTGTTTTATAGATTTGTTACCAGTCATATTCTTAGTCTTATGACCTGGAAAATGTATTTGTATCCGTTATGAGCAGCTTAAGATGAGCAACAACGTAAAAAAAAGTCACGCTTTCTGAGTGTAACAATCAAAACAATATAACACTGGTTTTAAAAAGGGTTCAAGATGTCCCAGATAAAACATCCTACCTTCCATCTGCCATCTTGAAATTGTTTAAGTGTTTAGGATTGGTTTACATAGATTACCTCATTACCTCAGGAACATTAATGAGAGCTACATCCGTATATTCCAAATAAATCATTAAAGATGGACTAGATTCTCCTAAAAGCCCTTACTAATAAATATACCCACATATTTACACACCTGATTTGTCTAAATTATAGTTACAGCGGATATTCTTCTTTCAGTTCAGGTTTCTGGGTCATCTTATGTCTTGGTTGGTCCACAGACTTTGCTGCGTATGAAGACTTCCAGTGTTTATGTATCCAGTTGGCTACAGTTGCAGCTAATCTGCTTTAACTGGGTGCAGACATGTTCACAAGTCATTTTTTGCAAGTGCAAGTCAAGTCTCAAGTCTTGAGAAGGCCTGTCACAATTATCAATTAATCGCACAATAAATTCTAATCACTCGATTAATTAAAATAAGTGCAATAATTTGCGGTGTTTGCTTGTTTCTCCCTGTGTTTTCATCTCCGTCCCTCACTGAGACGGTATAGCTTAAAGGTCGCTATTATATCTATGGAATGATCATTATCTTGAACTGGTAAATGAATAATACAATTTAAAAAAGCACACAAACAAATTTTTTTCCAGTTAAATTTAGCATCTTTAGTTTTCTCTTTAAAAAACAACAGTTTTCTTACAGTATTTACCTGACATGTGTGGTTACAACTTTTTCTAGTTTTAGGAGTTAATGTCTGCTTTTTTGTTTTTAAGTGAAAATGCGGGCAATCACAGTCCTGCTTTTTATTAATACATATTAAGTTAGCAACTACAACAGATAAAGAAAACCCTAAATAAATACCAGGACAATAACAATACCTTTATAAAAGAAACATTGTGGCAATAACTTTTTGTAATTTTAATGCCCTGGAACAGACAGAACCGAATTGGCGGGCAGTATTTTAAATTCAATTCAGTTTAGTATTTAGCTAGCCAATTCACAACATTATTCACAACATATTTCCTCTACCACTGCCATGAAGTTTTTAAAGCTTGGCTTGTCGATCATGCATGCATGCTGATCGGGAGAGCATATGTCACCGAAGCGCTTGTGGTCAGTGACGCCAGTGCTACGTGACAGTTTGACACAGCCCTCTGCCGCTTTTATTTTTTTACCTCTGCTGTGTGCGGGTAAGGCGAAGCGGCGATCAGTCATGTTAGTAAAACAAATAACACTTTAAAAAAAAAATATTGTTCACAAGTCAGAAATCACGAGTCTAAGTCGAGTCTGAGGTAATTAAATATGCGACTTAAGTGCTTACTCGACTTCACGAAGTCACAAACTCGAGTCCCCATCTCTGACTGGGTGCTTTGAAAATGGCTGACTCAAAAAAAAAAGAACAGAAAAAACTGTCATACAAGTTTATGAGAAGAAAAGGAAGACCTCAGGTTTAGTTATTATTCATCTCTAATTACATAAAGAACTCCTAGATGTCTTACAGTCACATAACGATGCCTTCAATGCCATAAAACTTCCAAACTAGCCCTGAAAAGAGCATCAATTCTGTAACTGCCATCTGAAACGTTAGGATATCTTTGTGGTTAGTTGTGGTTAATATATATAAACAACTAAAATGTTGATTGAGAACACAACTCTGGCGCAATAATAAAAATAATCCTCTAAAATACAACTTGCCTAATTATTCTGCATACAGTGTATTCTACAAAGTAGGGGAGACCGGGGCTAGTTGTCACACTTTTTACATTCATATAAAAATATTGGAATCAGAACACCTTATATAAAAAACATATGTATCAGGTGAAAGACCAAAGTCTCAGGTATATATTTTGTATTCAGGTCATTTTTATATCTTATTACTGTGCAGAGTTATAAGCGATCTAATGGAGATTGTCACTATGTGACAAGTTGCCCCTCCACAGGGTAAGTTGTCACATTATATGGGGTAAGATGTCACACTGGGTTTTGCAACCAATACAATAATGGCAAAAATTCATTTTGTTGTTATTTTTTTAATGTTAAGTGAACAAATGACAATAAATCACTTTTACTGCTTATGAAATAAAATGCAACAAGCATTACAAAACTTTAACTGGTGCATGAACAAAAGGAAATTTCACGAGTCAGACTCCTCAACTCAGCTGCAGTTTGGGCATAGCTTATGTAGGATGAATTGGCAGGAGCACATGCATCTTATGAAATAACATGAAATAAATATATAAATAAATATTATAAAATATTGATTATGAAAACTGATTCTGGGACAAAGGAAAAAAACCCAAAAACCCTGAATTTATTAGTCACAATTCACATCTGAGTTACAGTTTTGGCATATGTAGACTGAATTGCCAGGTGTGCATTCTTCATGTGCCCATCCTTTGCATATGTGACAATTTACCCCAAAATGACTGTGACAAGTTGCCCCAAATGACCATGTTAGCTAATTATTGCACTAGCTTAACGTTAAGGCTAAATCACAACAATGATTGAGGTATGACTGTATGCCTTAATATCTACTTTAACAAGTCCATATGTTTAACTGCAAGAATTCTTATCTGAATGAAGGTTATTTAAAAATAATATAAAGTTAATATTTTTTACTTTGGGTAGTGGAAAATGGTCAATTGGTGCTCATCTCAACTTACAACGTCTTGTCCTCTTTTTACTCAGTCCGTGAGACCTGACCATGCAAAGGAAGAAAACTAATATTCCACTTTTTAGTTGCATCCCCTGGTGGAGAAGATAATTGCAATGTGACAACTTTCCGTGTGACAACTAGCCCCCGTCTCCCCTACTTCATAATAAAGTATATAGATGAATCTTATCTTATAAAAAAAGAACATGTGGTTCACATGTGAGGAATCTGTGATCACAAGTTCCACATGTGATCAGAAGTTTAATGAAATATAGAATACATGAACAACATGACAGATCAGATGTGGAAATGTGACCCACAGGATGGGAATCACATGTAAAATTCATGAGGTGTGTTTTTCTAAGGGGTGTTTACTCTATTAATCACCTGCCGTCTCTTACAAACAAAAATGATTCTGTTTTGCTGATGAAAGTCAGAGTTTGTTAGATTAAATTAGACCGCAGGAGTATTTTATATAATCAGTTCACTACTGATACACGTCCTGCTCACTGTATTAGATAAAACTCTACAAATCCTTGTTAACACAACCAGTAAGCTGATACGGTGGCAATAACTCCAGGCATCGCAGACATGGTGAAGACAAGTTTCTGAAGTTCAAAGTGAGCAACAGAATGAGGGGAAAAGGGGATGTAGGTGACTTTGATCATGACATGGTTGTTGGTGCCAGACGGTGCATCACAGGCTGCTGATGCTGAGATTTTCTGACATCACTCGGGTTCACAGAAAACCTTCCAAACAAAGTAGAAATGCACTGAATGACATTACCAGTTATTAAAACCAGTGCTTTAAGACTGCCCAACATGTCCGACATTGAACAAGAGGGGCTACAGATGTTCTCCAATCAGATGCATAAAGTTTTAACTGTTTAACATTTGTGTTTAACCTACAAACTTTGTGATTCTAAAACAGCAGCAGTGTTTCTTCTGAATGCTTTTTTTCATTCTAAAGGGCTGGCTATCCTCCTGCAGCAGTGTGTCGCAGTGAGCTTGTAACAATGCTACAACTAGTGCTAACTGGCTGCTAAAGTTAAACTTGTCGCTCTCACCTTGAGATTATCTGATCATGTTTCTATCTAGACATGGTAGCTTCTACATTCCTGGGAGCTCTAGATGAGTTTCAACCAAAGAAACGTGCAGAATGAAAGCAATGCATCATTTAAACAGGTCAAGAGTCCAAAAGTTTAGCATAACGCACCTACCTGACTGCTTTGATTAATTAGTATTATAAGTGAAATAAAAGTAAATTACAAACCTAGCAGATGTGTCATGATCTTGGTGCTGATGGATTTCTTAATGCTCATTTCATTGCTGTCTAACTCTGCCCTGTTTCTCATCACTGCTCATTTGATCCACCTCCTCCGCTTCTATTTGGACTGATTGGTCCCAGCCATCAGTGCCAGATTATTCTTGACCTTTGGTAAGTTTTTCTAATGTTACTAATAGTGTTCTGATTGCCTAATCCTGACCCATTTCTCTTGTTCGAATTTTGAGCCTGCCAGGGTTCCTACCCTAAGGAAAGTTAAATTCAAGACTTTTTAAGACTTTTTAATGCCACTTGAAATAAAAATTTAAGACCAAATTCACAAGAAACAAGAAAAACCTCCTTGCGACAACTTAACCCAAAGGTTCATTATAACATAAACCACTGCATTATTGTTTCAAAATTTAAAAGCTTCCCATACAGGAAGAAAGCTAAAAACACACAAAATGACAGATATATTTTAACAATTATTTAACTGAATTCACAAACCTTTGTTTTAGCAGGGAACAAAACAAATCAGTTTTAAAGCCACAACATAACCAGTGCTAAGTCTTTTTGCACCTATTTTTCTTTGTATCGTTTTCTTAGTATGTTTGATTTGGTGATAAGTGGAGGCATTGCAGAGACAAGGGTGGAACTAAACTGAGAAATACCAACTGTTTCTCAGTAACTCGAATTTGACGCTTTTGTGAAGATTTGTCTTTCGTGGCTTCCGCTATGCGCACTCCACTGCCTTTTAATTCTCATCGCTCCGAGCTTGGATCGCTTCTTGCACAAAATCCACTGTGCCTCACGTGATGTTCCCTGGTTTTAGCCACGCGAGAAAATTTGGCTGGAGACAATTTTGGTTACATTTACACTTGCTCATATTTTTTCAGACAAAAAGTAAATCTCCCAAATGTCCGGCCGCAACAACACTTTTATTGGTTCCGCTATGCCTGGGACGGAACCAATAATGGTGAGCCATTATTTTTTAAATAAAAAGAAAAGGTCAATTATAATGTTTTATTTAGATTACAAAAATAAATCAAAATAAAAATGATTCTATTTATGATGTTTTAAAAATTAAGACCTACTTAAAGACTGATTTAAGACATTTTAATACCAATTAAGGCCTTAGTTTTATTTTGAAGAATTCAATGCCTTTTAAGACTTTTTAAGGACCCGCGGGAACCCCTGGCCTGCATACCCCTGTTCCGATCTGTTTGCCTGACCTGTCTTCAGATTCTATTAGATTCTGCTGTGGACTGAACCTGAATCTGCCTCTTGACTTCACCCTCTGGATTTACCTGCCTTCCTCCGTCATCTGCTGCCGCAGATCTGCAAACCAGCTGTCGTTGCTTTAATAAACGCTTTTTAAGTTATCCCACTGTCCATCTTGCCTAAATGTTGGGTCCCTCTGTTCTGAGTCATTTCAAGATGTTTAATTTGGATTAAACCAATGACCGACAAAATGTATTTCTACAGAAATGTGTTTCTGTATGACGGAGGTCTTCAACAGGGGGTCCGCGACCCCTAGGGGGTCCACGGAGGTACTGCATGGGGGTCACGAAAGTTTTGGTCGATTAGACTTTTTGTTTATATTCCCCCTGCAATTTTTTCAACTAATTGAAATGTCTTTAAATCCACATTAACATGAATTCAACACACTGTAGTAAACAGATAAATGGAGGCAGAAGATGTCTTTCAGTCATCAATGCAACACATTCAGCGATTACACAGGAGCTCTTTCAAGCTGGACATTCATTCATTAAACCTGTCCTGTCAACTAGGAATCACAATCAGAAAAATGTTATAATCCCAGGGTGAAATTACTTTCATTACATTACTCCATCTGTAATAGAGTGACTATAGAACCAGTTTGATAGAACACAATTTCATACAATATATATAATTAGGGGGTTCCCCCTCCATCTCACCATCAGTTTGGGCTCCTTGGCCTGGAAAACATTGAAGACCCCTGATCTATGATGTTTAGGTCATTTTCTCTTGAAGGTCATGCAGAACGATGAGAGTTAACAGTTTATTTTAAAGGTTGAAGCAAACTGCCGGAAGTTTCTATGAGGAGTTTGTGGTCACAGTCGGTAAAATGAACACATTTGGTCGAATCATGCGGTGCGATTCTCTGTGAGAGGCTTCATGGGTGGTCAACCATCAGGAAGTAACACCGTGGAGCCTGGGTGTCCCTGGAGGAGCCTGAGTCTTCACTAGCAGTTAGGTAACCACTCAGAATGAGGCTACGTTGGAAATCACCTGAGATTTGAGAGGATTTCCAGGAAACAGTTTGATGATGTTAAAAATATCCAAGGATTAAAATTAATATTGGTAATGTTAAAATCATCCTGCCTTTATTTTTCTCTCCTTCTCAACCCTGATCATCCGAGGCGGGATCTCCCTCATATTTTTCCTGTGACTCTGTTTCCCATCATCTCTTCCACAATTTATGGATCTTTCCACATTCTGACTGCATCTATATTTATTTCCCTTCCTCTTTCAAAACTTACACCACCCCTCCTCTCTCCATGATTTCTTTTGTCTATTGGTCTCTTTTGTTTTTCTTGCATCTAAAGAAGTATTTTATGAACAATTATTTCCTTTTCTAGAACTAAATGTTGCAGATAGCAGCTTTGGAGGTAACTGCTCGGCTCTTTTAAGCTGGATTTCACTTACTGTGCAAGAATTTAATATATCGCATGAGCACCGAGGGACAAAATGAATTTGTTTTACCACGGAGCAATTACACTGCAATAAGCAGCAGCAAGTCCCACTACGCTACGCTCCTCCTCTCAACTTCATTCTCCATCTTTCCTTTCTTTTTCTTCTCTTTTCTTTGTCTTTCTTCCTGCAGTTAAACCATTTTCCCGTATTATGTCTGATATTCTCATGAATTTACTGGATTATCTTGAGCCATCTCTAAAATCTGCACATCATTCTCTTATTCTAGTTGTTTTATCCACATCTTCCCACTGTTTCCACCAAAACAAGCATCCGGTTTTTTTTTTCAGGGATGTCTTCAGTGCAGCTGGGGATTGGTGCTGCCCTGGCGCAGTCTTGGGCGTTGCGAGGCTATCTATCATTTAGCCGCTGGGGTCCCATCAACTATTTCCTAACAAAACAGCGGAGTCTGGTTGTGAGCCTTCGACATGTTATGGATGCCTTTAGGACGGGTCATTACTGTAGACGTCCAGGGAGAGATTTCTCATTCAGGCCTCTTGGATTATTTCACTGATTGTTTGCAAAATGTCCCAAAATGTCTGGAGTTTGATGATCTTAGGGGCCTCAGATGATTTGTTATTTAGATTTTTATTTTAAGTCGTTCTTCTGCCTTGGATTGAGAAAGAGTCATAATCTTTGCTAAATTTAGTTTAGATTTTTTTGCAGTATTTGTATCCTGCCCCCTTGTTCCCTAAACTACAATCATGCACCGGGTTGGGTACCTGTGGATATCCAGCAGGTATCCGTGCAAAATGTAAATCTACAGGTAAAAAAAAACAACATATTATTTCATGGCTGCAGGCACAAGTATAAATTAACAAAGTCTGGTTTTCACAGAGTTACAGCATGAATGAAACATATTTATATTTTCTCATTTATTAACTCTACGTCTTAAAACATAAGATTCAAGAATATCCAGATAATATTTTTTAAGACAGTCAGTCAAACCTTCTTACTTTAATCAATTTACAGCCGTTAGTCTGTGCGCGCAGTGTGCGCTGGATGTGAGCGCAGTGTGCGCTGTGCGCTGGATGTGAGCGCAGTGTGCGCTGGATGTGAGCGCAGTGTGCGCTGGACGTGAGCGCAGTGCGCGCTGGATGTGAGCGTGAGGCAATGTTCCTTTCTGCCACTGTTATTATAAACGGCTGTGTGTTCACTTTGTGATCAAACGTGGTGAATTAAACTGCAGCGAATGAAATTGTGCGGATTGAACTCACCTGGTTCAGCTGCCGGGCAGAACAAACACATGACATAGAGATGAAATGTTGGCTCCAGATCCTACATCTCTATTTTTGTTAAATTTAGTTTTAATTTTTTTGCAGTATTTGTATCCTGCCCCCTTGTTCCCTAAACTACAATGCATTGGGTTGGGTACCTGTGGATATCCAGCGGGTATCCGTGCAAAACGTACATCTACTGGTAAAAAAAACAACATATTATTTTATGGCTGCAGGCACAAGTATAAATGAACAAAGTCTGGTTTTCACAGAGTTACAGCATGAATGAAACATATTTATATTTTCTCATTTATTAAATCTACATCTTAAAACATAAGATTCAAGAATATCCAGATAATATTTTTTAAGACAATCAGTCAAACCTTCTTGCTTCAATCAATTTTCAGCTGTTAGTCTGTGGCGCAGTGTGCGCTGGGCGTGGCGCAGTCTTGGCGCTGGGCGTGGCGCAGTGCTTGGCGCTGGGCGTGGCGCAGTGCGGCGCTGGGCGTGGCGCAGTGCGCGCGGTGTGCGCTGGATGTGGCGCAGTGCTGGCGCTGGATGTGAGCACAGTGTGCGCTGGATGTGGCGCAGTGCGCGGCGCTGGGCGTGGCGCAGTGCTTGGCGCTGGGCGTGGCGCAGTGCTTGGCGCGGTGTGCGCTGGATGTGAGCGCAGTGCGCGCTGGATGTGAAAGCACAGTGTGCGCTGGATGTGGCGCAGTGTGGCGCTGGATGTGAGCTGGATGTGGCGCGGTGTGCGCTGGATGTGGCGCAGTGCGCCGCTGGAGCGTGGCGCAGTGCGCGGCGCTGGATGCGCGCTGGATGTGGCGCGGAGCTTGGCGCTGGACGTGGCGCAGTGCAGCTGGCGCTGGGCGTGTGGCGCGAGTGCGGCGCTGGATGCGCTGGATGTGGCAGCGAGGCGGCGCTGGGCGTGGCGCAGTGCTTGGCGCTGGGCGTGGCGCAGTGCGCACTGGGCGTGAGCGCGAGTGCGCGCTGGATATGAGCGCGAGTGCGCTGGGCGTGGCGCAGTGTGCGCTGGGCGTGGCGCAGTGTGCGCTGGGCGTGGCGCAGTGTGCGCTGGATGTGAGCGCAGTGCGCGCGCTGGACGTGGCGCAGTGCGCTGCTGGGCGTGAGCGCAGTGCTTGGCGCTGGGCGTGGCGCTGAGTGCGCGCTGGATGTGGCGCAGGTGTGCGCTGGGCGTGGCGCAGTAATGCGCTGTCGCGCTGGGCGTGAGCACAGTGTGCGCTGGATGTGGCGCAGTGTGCGCTGGGCGTGAGCACAGTGTGCGCTGGACGTGAAGCACAGTGTGCGCTGGGCGTGAGCACAGTGTGCGCTATGCGCTGGACGTGGCGCAGTGTGCGCTGGATGTGAGCGCAGTATGCGCTGGGCGTGAGCGCGAAGGTAATGCGCTGGGCGTGAGCACAGTGTGCGCTGTGCGCTGGGCGTGGCGCAGTGTGCGCTGGATGTGAGCGCGGTGTGCGCTGGGCGTGGCGCGCAGTAATGCGCTGGAAACGTGAGCGCAGTGTGCGCTGGATTTGGAGCGCAGTGTGCGCTGGACGTGAGCGCAGTGTGCGCTGGACGTGAGCGCAGTGTGCGCTGGACATGAGCGCAGTGTGCGCTGGGTGAGCGCAGTGTCGCGCTGGACGTGAGCGCAGTGTGCGCTGTGCGCTGGATGTGAGCGCAGTGTGCGCTGGATGTGAGCGCAGTGTGCGCTGGATTTGAGCGTGAGGCAATGTTCCTTTCTGCCACTGTTATTATAAACGGCTGTGTGTTCACTTCGTGATCAAATGTGTTGAATTAAACTGCAGCGAATGAAATTGTGCGGATTGAACTCACCTGGTTCAGCGGCCGGGCAGAACAAACACATGACATAGAGATGAAATGTTGGCTCCAGATCCTACATCTCTATTAATCAGCCATCAGTTCACATCGAGTCACTTTTCTTCTTTAGATTCATTCAGTTTCTAATCAGCCGCCTTTGCCTCATCCAGTGAATAACTTGGCAGCTTAGCTCGTCCTCTCAGTTGGCCAGCTCTTAGTTAGATTCTCCCTATCCACAACAGAAGGCTTTCCTTGGAGTCCTCTAACAATGTATTCCACTCCGGATCTTAGTTTTAGTAAGTTTAACAGATTTCCAATCCAGGCCTCTGAAATTTCTACAGCTGAACATTTATTGTTTGTGTTTTTTCAAAGACTGGTACATTTAAACCAATTAACAGATAATGACAAACAAACGGGTCTCAAACTGTCTCACAGTAAAGTGTTCACACTCGTTCTGATCCCCGTACAAAACCACTGTAATTATCAAACCGGTTAATCTTCTATAATCCAAATTACCAGAATCTGTTCTCTCTGTGTTTGCAGCTGAGTTTGGTCCTTCTTGTTGTCGGTTTGTCGTCTCTTTTAGGCTGAACCGTTTCCTCACACATAAAGCCATTTATTTGCAGCACAAAGAGCATGAAAAGTTTATTAGTCAGCAAGTTATAACCGATTAACTATGCTGATAATTCAATAACCCTTTGGAAGAATTACACTGACAGGGCTCGATGTTAACCATCGCAAGATCTCCCGGGGCAAGTCGTTTTATTGTCGGGGGAGTACAAATTTTATTGCAATGGCCCGCCGGGCAAGTGCAATGATCGAAAAAAAAATTATTTATCACTCAAAATTACTTCAAAATCACTGACATTCGATGAAAACGACCCGGAAGTGTTGCCGGCGCCATATTTGTTGTTTTGTACACATTCTCGCGTGATTTGAAAAAGCCGGGTGATTTCCCGCCAGATGGCGTGATTTCTGTCTGGGAATTGACGTGAATCAGACCCATTTTTTTCGACTTGGCAGACTAAAAATCATCAGACTGGGACCCTGTGGTGGATCCTTCTACCTCCACCACAAAGTGTTTTTATAGGTTTGTAGTTTGTATTTAGTTCCAGATTTAGTTTATTTATTTAGATCAATATCATTAATAGTCTGAATGGTTTAACTCACACTTGTTATTTTCTTTGAAGTTCTACAAATGCAGATCAGCTGTAGGTGGAAGCCAAGAACAAACCACTATCCCAAAGAACTGAGGGGGGGATTATATTTAGGTTGACCTTAATATTCACCTATTATTTGTGCTAAGCTAAAGAGATGTTTTATTTGTTTTAGTTTATGTTTTAGTTTTTAATGGATTTTTTTGATTTATTGCTTTTCTGTTATATTGTGTCGCCCTCATGTGGCAAGTTTAGGCTATTGCACCCTTATTTAAAGCTTTTTCAATCGGTCAGTTTTTTTGGTTTGAGTTACTGTTCAGTTGACCTCAGTTAAGTCGGGCCATGTTATTTATTATTAAAATTATTTTGTATTGCCTTTGAGCCTTTGTTAATTATTTCTGACATTATTAAATGAAAGTTTTCAATTTTTGAACACCTTTTGTTTGGTGCCTCACACCCTTCTTCCCACTGGATCCCTGCTCTTTTTCGCCCTCATGTTCCTCCATTGTCGTACAAACTTGCCCCTTGCGTTTTTCCACTTCCCCACCGCCTATCTAGACCCACAGCTACGTAGTTCCTGATTGTCTCTCTTGTATTGTGGCGTGGAATAACATAGCGCAGACCATGCGCTATGTTGGGCATAAATCAAAAATATCTGCATGAAACTCGCCACAAGCTTACTGCGACACACTGCTGCTAGAGTATAACCAGCCCTTAAGAGGCGTAGTCGGGGCTGACATTGGTTTGAAGGAACACTTTTATTCATCAGAGTAAAAGATGATGAGGGTAAATATCCTAGAAGAAAACCTCCTATAGCAATTCTATATTTTCTAGAAGGGACTTTGCCTTCATCTATGATTCTGTACATGGATCTAATCACATTATCTTTACTGTTTCTGTTTTTATTCCTGCTTGTTCCCTTAACTGCACCCCCCCTATTATAAATGGCTGCTGTTGGTCAGTGTGACACTCTGCTGCCGGTTCATCCACACTCAGATCTATACCACGCCGCTCCTGCATCATAAATCCACACACCCACAAACCAGTAGCCTTCTCGGCCTTCTTGTGTTCTGACAATTGATGTGCACCTTGTTGCTAAACGGCTGAGATAATTAAACCCTGCGCTTCCCTCCCCCTTTGTTTATGAGTGTGTTGAAGTCTGTGTGAATACAGACACACACAGAAGACGGAGACACCAACCACTCTGTCTCTCTGCCTCCTCTTCAGCGCGATGCTAACACTATAAATCCTCACTCTTTGTCACCCAACACTGGCACATGCACTCACACACAACTTGTCTTCCCCTGTGGATGAGGGAGGGGGGAGAGAGAGAGAGAGCACCTGCTGGTGCAGTAAAGCTCTCGCACAAACGGCGTCTGTGTTCCGGATGACTTGAACAAATGGGAAAATTATACAGTGCGGCCTAAACAGGAGCCGTTCAGCACAAGGTGCATCAACCTGCCTCTGCTGCTGAAGGGGATTCTGGAACAGGAGTTAAGAACGAGTCATTTTCAGGAGAGCTTGAGGAGCAGAGTTAGAGAAAAGTCAATCAGAATAAACAAAAAAATGGCTACAGAGTCTAAATCACGTCACAGTCTCTGCATCAAACTGACCATATCAATACGGTTTTCTTGCACCATGTTTTTTTTCCTCTCCAATTTTTACAGCTGATCACTGCTGCACTTTAAGAAATGGAAATGTCATGAGAGATGTACAAAGCAAAATCTCGTTTTCTATACACTCTGTATATATAAAATGATAATAAAGTTTGACTAAGTCTAAGTCTAAAGGGATGTTTATGGAGTGAAATAAGTTCCAGGTGTTTCTCTCCTCTGATGCATACATGCTCAGTATGAAGGATTCCTCTAAAGTCAATGACTCAGTGCTTTCAGCTAGTTTTCATTATATAGAAACCTTTAACTCAATCTGACTGGACGATCTGAGTTAGTCTGATTGAATCGTTTCTATAAAGGGCCTTGAGATAATGTGTGTTTTGAATTGGAGCCATGGAAATAAGCTGAGCATAATAATACTCAGCTGTGCTGCTGCCATCAATATATATATAGATGTTGGGGATCGGCCTGTTTTCCAGTGTAGTCCTGTTTCTCTGACTGTGACTGGCTGGATGTGCTCTCTTCATGCTTTGACATGGGAGCTGGCTCGGAGCTCGTCTGCCTGGCTGTGTGTTTCCTGGATGGGGCCGCCTTTTACAGCTGCTTTTTGTATCTCTGCTTCTGTCTCCTTGAACCCCAGTCGGCCTCAGCAGATGGCCGCTCACACTGAGCCTGGTTCTGCTGGAGGTTTCTTCCTGTTAAAAGGGAGTTTTTCCTCTCCACTGTCGCTACAAGCATGCTTAGTGTGAAGGATTACTGAAGACTCAATGAGTTGACCACACAGTCAGTTTGACCGTATGATCTGGTTGAATCGTCTCTGACATGTTGTGAATTGGCGCTATATAAATAAACTGACCTGAAACTGAACTATTAATATCTCTGTCGGTCCCGACACTAAAGCATTTCTAGATTAGGTATAGGTGAAATGGGCGAGATCTAATATACATTCAGACATGTCATACTTGCCTTTAGAGAGGAGTTTATTGCTAGAGCCAAACCATTACGGGATTTTGAAGCCCAATATCGATATTAAAAATATAATATTCGATATATATCGGCCAGAATATTAAAAACATGGACATTCATTGGATACACACTGTCAAATTATAGTCCAAATCAAATTTTCATAATAAACAAAGATAATATTCAAGACAAACAAAACAGAAAATAGAACTATAGAATTAAAATAAGCAACTTTAATTTGAGCAGTGTCAACATAAGACTATATAAATTAATTTCTGTGGTGCTGATTTAGATTTTACCTGAAATCTGGGGTGATTTCCTCCTTACTGGAGCTGGAGCCCTGACTAACTTAAACCCTGCAGATGCTGCATCCAACAGCTGCTACATCCTACATGAAGTGGCTCCCCACCTGACTGCTCCCCTCTGCCTGGGAAATCAATATATATACATTTACTGTATTTTGCTAATTACATTTCACTTCAACAGATCAGCATTTAAAATGAAAACAAGTGGCTGCTTACAGCTGAAAATGAAAACACACTGGTTAATGAGAGGATTTTTGTATCTGGTTCATTTTTAATAGAGTAATTCACAAAAACACATCAGAAATATACATTTGTCATATTTATAAGCTTGAAAGTGAAGTTGAAGTTTTCTAGAAGTGGTTTTGCCTCTTATGCAAAAGGCTTCTTCAGTTCTAAATAATGGTGAGGAGCACTGAGATTAATATACTGTAGGTCTAACAAAGAATTAGGGAAAACAACAACCATCAACCCCCCTGGTGACCTCAATGGTCAGTCCAGTAGCAGGGATCAGAGCCACATTTTGTTCCCCTCAATTCTCTGTTTCAGCTTCAGAGCAGACATATTGGGGATCAAAAACTAAACCTGAATATTTGCCTAGGGCCATAGTGGGAGGTCCCCTTCCCACTAAAGGACGTTGGGCCCTCAGACCACCCTCATGAAGTCTGTTTCTGATTATTTGATCATAGACATTCACACCAGTAGCCTGCTGGAGGTCATTCTGTAGGGCTCTGGCAGTGCTCCTCCTGCTCCTCCTTGCACAAAGGAGCAGATACCGGTCCTGCTGATGGGTTGTAGACCTTCTACAGCCCCCGTCCAGCTCTCCTGGAGTAACTGCCTGTCTCCTGGAATCTCCTCCATGCTGTTGAGATTGTGCTGGGAGACACAGCAAACCTTCTGGCAATGGACACGTATTGATGTGCCATCCCGGAGGAGCTGGACTGCTGCCTGTGCAACCTCTGTAGGGTCCAGGTAGCGCCTCATGCTAACAGTAGTGACAGTGACCCTAGCCAAATGCAAAACTAGTGAAAAAGAAAAGATGAGGAGGGGAAAAAATGTCAGTGCCTTCACCTGTAAAACCATTCCTGTTTTGATGGTCGTCTCGTTGTTGCCTCTCTAGTGCACCTGTTGTTGATTTCATTAACACCAAAGCACCTGAAACTGATCCCCCCTCTGCGCACTTACCTGACCAGATCAATATCCCAGAAGTTAATTAACTTGATGCTATACTCTGATTGTACAAAGTGTGTAGTAATGTGTGTAGTAATGAGTAGTGTATATAATAAGCATTAAATGTTTATCCTGGAGCAAATGTCACATAGCAGCATGAGGTGGGGGAGGAGCAGTAAATGCTCTCAACGCGTGGAATTCACCTCATGTCACTCAACCACGTGGTTTGGGTTTTGTTGCATTGATGAAATGATAGAAACAGGATAAAAGGAATCTTTCTATGGTGGACGTTTCTGTTGGGAGGAGCTGATGGAGTCATGAGGAACTAAGCAGGCATGACTCCATCAGAGCAGAGCTCTATAACCCTGAAATCCCACATCCCAGCATTCCTGGTGTGATTTATATTTTTAGGATTTGGGGGAAAAGATGGAAGAAAGTTCCCATCCCTGCATCAGAGCTCTAACTGTTGGATCTGTGGGACGCTTTTTCCATCCTTGCAACCAAACTCACCTTGGTAGTAGAGATTTGGAGATGCAATCCATTTCTTAAACTCTATCTTTGCTCTTCTCTAATTTTATCCAGAAGTTCTGCAATCACATTTTTCTCTCCCTCTCCAGCTTGATGGTCGGCTGCATATTTTCCTGGAAATGCTCTTTCCCAAATTTTTATTTCTTTTTATTTTTCCCAACCTCTCATTTGAAAGCAAAAAATGCAGGCAATCCTTCCGGGCAGTGATAATGAAAGCAAATGATTAAGTCAATTCTTTTTTTTCTAAATCCTTTGTTTCTCATCAGGTATCTTCCTTTTTTTCTCCATGGATGGTCAGAGACACACCCACCGCTTTGTTTGCCTGGCACCGCTCCATGCTGGTTGCAAGTTATGACTACTGATCTCTATGGCTACGACGCAAATTATTGTTTACATTTATTTATTGTACAAATGTTTACAGCATTGGAAAACAAAACATTTTAGTTTGACCTCCTGCACACCATAATAAAACAAACTAAAAAATACATTTTCATACATTTTTGAAAAAGCTCCATAGAGCCACAAGGGGGGCGCTAAAGAGCCGCATCTGGTTCCAGAGACACGGGTTGGCGACCCCCGTCCTCGTGGTTGAAGCAGTGCACTGTTGCTCTGAGAAGGTTGCAAGTACGAGGTTCGATCCCCACAGCCTGCACTCTGAGATCCTGAGCAAGACCCTTGACCCCACATTGACCCATGATGAGGTAAATGTAGAGAGTGAATTTCCCCTTTGTGAGACATTAAAGGGATTTACATTTTTTCAATACAAAATAGCAAACATAAAATTCTTCTTTCTTTTATGGCACTTTGCTATAGCATGAAATCTCAACCAAATATATATTTTGTAGTTGTAGCATAACAACAAATGAACTCAGTTAGGTGGAAGATTCTAAGTCAGATCGACAGAAACAGCAGCTGGTCGATATGTTTGGCCAATATTTCAACATTTCTTCTTCTATTTCGGTCAATACGTGAAGCGCATTGCTGCCCCCTCACCGTTTGCTTTCCATAGTTAATGTTTTATTTGATTTACTGATTATTGTTCATATTTTCTTAAGTGGGGCTTGTATAACTTTTACTAGAGCTGCACTGATTGTAGATCTTTTGCAATCCCGATTTTTTTTTTTAACACTTTTAGTAGTTATATGATCACGGACACCTACAATATTTAAGAATGTATCTTAAGAAAAATGAATCAGTTCCAATGAAACAATAAAAACTTTTCAAATTCCTGCTCTTGAATATTAATTCAAGTTTAGAGAATTGACATCCAGGTTTCGGCTGATAATACATTTTTCCAAAATGACAGATATCCTGTCTGATCGGCCGATTAATCAGTGCTCAACTTTTTGTCATCACATCTCATTTTTATGAGCCTAAAGAATCTGGCCAAAGATCCAGCAGCACATAGTGAGGATCAGTTATCAGGGTCCACCTTAAGGAAGTCTGCAATGGTCGATTTCTACTCATAAGAACTCGAAAGTCATATAAGTTATGCTGATAGCCCTGAGAGATTTGAAATGATCCCAAAATCAAATAAGGGAACCGCAGAGAAATGCAAAGTGTCCGCCATCAGACATGCATATCAAGACAAAGTTAGTTTCTCCTCAACGGAACAGCAAAACAGAAAGAGGCTGAAAATGTGATGCAGATGAGTCCAAATGTGTTTCAGTTCTTCTCATGAGAGCGTGTGGGAGCCTCACTTCTCTGTCTGACACACAGGGGACCCTTTTCATGTCTGGACTCAGGAGCCTCTTGTTTTATAACAACTTCCAAGATGAAAGCGAGGATCCGAACTGATGCGAGCGAACAACCATCCTGCATATCTTGGGTTGGGACAAGGCTGAGACCGATGTGTTTTTACGCATGGCGTCTGGCTGCACGCTCACTCATCAGCCTGATGCGCAGATAAATATCCACAAGTCTAAAACGATTCTCTCACAACAAGCTGAAAACTAAACACATTCCAGCAGACTTAGCATTGGATTTTCTTGGTGTGATTGTATTGATTTCCGCTGCTTTCATTAGCCCATCATAACCCCGTCCTTAAATCAACTATTCAGCAACAAGTTATGTTTTTTTAAACAAATATAGTTACACTGATGAAACAAACAAAAAAACGACAAACCTGGATAATGAAGTATGGATTTCCTCTGCAGCATTTTTACACAAAATAAGACATGTTTTAAAATTGCCCTGAAGGAGAAACCGTGAATTATTAAAAAAGACTACAAAACGATAAATAGACAAGAAGCGCTTCGATAGATTTCTAAGAAGTGCTCCAGCATTTTAGTTCCATCTGTGTCGAAGCCATATATAAATGTCAAATTATTCTGGGCTTAAACATTAAACGTATATAAATGTACTTTATTAGATGATATTGCCCAAATAGTTGGAAAATTTCTATTTAAAAAAAAATATTGTCTTAAAAATCTGTTGTTTTTTTTGTTATGTTATGCAGGCCAGTTAGTTATAACGTCAGCCTGAACACCTAAATTCGGGCCAATCATATATCAAATGGTCATCTGTCAATCATATTTTTTCGTCATAAAGACATCTTTTGATTCTTCTGTCGCGAGCTAATAAAACACAACAGTTGAAATCAGAATAATGTGTCTTCAGCATGCGTAGAGCTAACAGAACTGGCAGCGCTAAGTGCAGGCAAGGGTTTCAAACATGTACGGCTGGAAGCCTTCTACACCAAACCAAGCTTCTGCCGCCACATGGCGTCCCCTTCCACAACATCTTTCGTCCCCGCTTTCCTCCCTCTAAATAAAATGTATGACGGAGGAGACTCATCCACCTCCCTCCGACACTAAACTCTCTCCTCTTGCATGTTTCCTCTGTCCATAGCGTTCCTTGACAGTCCTCTCATTTCTAAGTCACCAATTTAATGTTACTTGGTCCCAATGGAATTTCCCATTGGGGAACCTACTAGCACTAAGTTGCTAACTGGTTAGGCAACATGCTTCCAACAATCCTGCTACAAACCAAAGTTGTGCACCACTTGGGAGAATTTGAAATGCAATCGGCTTGAAACAGCCGCTTCTCACAATACTCTTATAAAATGAGGTTGGGGTTCAGCATGAGATGTTTGACTCTAAAGGTTCCTAAGGCAGCATAGGAGGGAAAGGTGGAGGCCACAGTATCTTTAGTTGTCACCTAATACAGCAGCTTCACTTGAACATCTTATTCTGTTTGCTGTGGATCTCATCTCCACTCATACCACTGCTGCTTAGCTCCTGAATCCTGGCAAAGGTTTAGTCCTGCAGGCGCCTGCAAAGAGGAACTTACTGGTCCAACTGGTCCCAGTTTAAAGATTGTTTAAACCTTATAAGCCTCTTGTTAGCGCACACAACCTGCATCTGGAGACCTTAGTCCTCAACGCGGTCGACCCGGGTTCAAATACAGCCTGTGGTCCTTTCCAGCATGTCTCTCCCCCTCTTCCATAACCCCTTTCCTGTCAGCCTGCTGTCCATGAAAATGAGCTACTAGTGCTGTAAAAACTTGAAAAAAGAAATCTGAGCTGCAGAACTGATTTAACAATCAACAAAAATGTCTTCAAATTAAAATCTTTGGCAACAGATTTAGCAGGTCAATAAAATGATCTGCTCATGATACGAGTATTTTTGGCTGTAAAATAAGATAATTAATCATTAAGCATTTAAAATAAGACAATTAAATTGTTTTTTTTTTTCTTATTTTAAAAATAAATCATCTTACTCCATCAGCTAATTATCTTACTTATCAGCTCCAATCAGAGGAAAATACACTAAAATCAAGAAAAGTAATTGACTTGAAAATGTGACCTCTACCTAGAGGATGGCAGGTTTTTCTCTTATTTCTCTTAGCCAAGTTGTTTTTATCTCATACATTAATTTAACCATCGATTTATTTTTCTCGTCGCCTTGATGATACCCAGACACTCATTGGAATTAGTTCAAGCTGCATTTCTGTGATTTGCACTTTATATTTAGAGATTTATTTGTGTTTTATTTTCTCTGCATCCTACAGTCGTTGTATTTCTGCTCTCTATATGGACTAAAAGTTTGATAAATAAAGCTTTTGTATGAGGAATTCAATTAAAAGCTAGCTAAAAGCTCATATGTGAAGCAAAGGGAACATAATCAGATCTGATGGATCTTTGGATCAGATCTTATGTCTTATCTGATGTTCAGAGCCATGTGGGCATGGAAGCTCACATGAAGCTGTGGGATTAAAATATTCACAGGGTCACATAAATAAGTAATAGGGACTCATAAGGTGATGGTGACACAAGCTATGACCCCCACCACCCCCAGCTTGTGCAGCTCTGGATGCGGAGCCACATCTCCCATCCCAGCTGACATGTTGACATAGAGTCACTTTTCAATGAACAGCAGGTCGTTATGTCGGTAATTTTCTGCAATTTCTGCAAATTGAACCGACAATGAAATGGCAACGCTGAAACCAATGATGTAATATTGTTGGTTTGACATTCAACTTCAAAAACAGTTTTAATGCTGCTTCTGTGGTGAGTTAACAGCCTTTTAACTCCGCTGGAAAAAAATCCAGATCTAGATAAGTCATTTTTTCTCAAAATAAGTGCATTTGTTCTTCAGCTGAGGAGCTAAAAGAGACATTTTACCAAAGGAACAAGACAATTTACACTTAAATAAGAAAACACAATTGCATTGTCTTATTTCAAGGGCATTTGATCTAATAATCTTATTTTAAGAGTAAAAATACTCATTCCATTGGCAAATAATCTCATTTACCTACTCAAATTAAGGGTAAATACACTTAATTTAAGAATTTTTTACTTATTTCTAGATTGTTTTTCCCATCTATTAGTTGAATAAATGTTTGTTTTATTTAAACTGACGTTATCTTAACATTTTACGTCAATCGGATGCAAAATGGGATGTTGAGAATTATGACATAAAAACACAAAACAGGCAGAAAATGACTGAGCAGCATGAAACAAATGAGCCTCTGAACCCAAACTGGACCTCATCTTCATCAGACTGGGTCCCAGAATGACAGGATATTCACACTGATTGCCAGCATGCTTTAGTTGGTCTGTTTTTGGCTTCCTGCCCCCCCACAAATAAACACCCCCCCACAAACACTCGTGCGCGCGCCCTCTTCTCTTACCTGACGCGTGGATGAAAGTAATCCTGGTTTCCTAAAGCAGCAGATGGTGCTGAACTGGAGGAAAACGTGCAGCAATAATCCACCTCTGACTCTGTCCCCAGATTCCAAACACAAAACTGCCTTAAAGGAATAAAAATGTGAAGATCTTCCTCTGCTCGTTTCCAAAACGATGTGAGCTGTTCTGTCACAGAAGAACAGCCGGATCAGATCTGGTCTCTTTCCTTCAGGCAGCTGAAGTCCGCTCCTTTACGCACCGTTCCCGCTGCGCTCTCCTCCGTCTGTCCCGCTCCTCGCTCCTTCCAGGACGGAGGAGGTGAGTCAGCGACCCTGCGCTCCCTCTGCGTCTCCTCCTGTCCCTGTCCGGGATGGTGGTGTGAGAGGAGTCGCTCTAAAAATAACTTCCAATCTCCAAACCTGAAATAAAAATCCCTCTTTGAAGTAGGAAAAGGTTTCCAAGCAGAAGCGGATGAGGTGAAACTCTGATACTTTCTTTATGCCTCCAATGAGCGGGATCACCTAGAAAATGATTTATTCCTCCTCCAATACAGCAGTCATCAGTTTGCATCGCTCATCTGTCAGCTGATCAGTTCGCAGCGAAGCAGGTTTGGGTTCAAGTTCTCCTCCTGATGATGATGATGATCAATATTCAATCAGCCAATCAGAACACTTCATTCCAGCTCTAGAAAGCTACTGATTCCTTAGATGTTTGTAAAAGTGTCTCCTTCAAGCCTTTCTTGACTTCCCCGCTCCAAAGCCTCCCTCAGGGGTCAGCGAGGAGGGGACTCAGCCTCCCCCCTTGATTTATTTATTTTTTTTATCACTGCATGTTTCTTCTCTTCCAAAATGCAAAGATATCCCCCATCAAAAAAAGTCCACCTGGAAATTGGTAGATCTGTAATCCTCCCTGCAGTTCAGGGAATGAGATGCGCAAAGCCCAGAGCCGCTTCTTGGATTGTCCTCACAGACCGATGAGAGGACAGGGGAAGGAGGGGGGAGAGGGGGGAGGTAAGAACTGCTCCCTTCAAGCTGCAAAGTCAGAAAAAAAGGACTAAAGTGACTCAGTGAGGGAAAAAAGAGGAAAGATCCGAGTTTTATCCAAATCTTCCTTCTCCAGCGGAGGATTTGAAGTGTTGAAGGAGTCCACCACCTCAGAGACTGTAACCAGATAACCTTCCGCGGATCACAGCGACCCGACACATGCAAGATAGTCCAGTTTGCCTCCTGGACTAAAATGATGGAGCTGAGATCAGCCAGAGACAGCAGATGAACCCAGCAGCCTCCCTGAGCGGCTCCCGCTCCACAAACCACCGGGCGCTGTCCTTTCAGCGCCACACAGCCTGGAACCCTCTCTGCTGTCTGTTTCTAACTGCTGGAGTTCCCATCCTGTCTGCTCACGGTGTGTTTCCGGACTTCATGTGTCCCAAATACGCTTCTTATGTCTTAAAGGCAGAAACAGATGGAGGGGAATCAGTTTAGAGAGAGGGAGAAGGTAGGAGAGCGGAGAAAGAGAAGTAAAGTTAGGAGATAACAGAGTGCGAAGGAGAGCGACTTGGTGCTGCTTTTATGCTCTTTGGCGCCCCCTTATGGTCATTTTAAAGAAGTTATCCCGGAAATGAGATCTAAGAGTGCTGCTTGAGATTTTAACCTCATGGCCACCAAGAGGCTCCTCGAAAGTTTGAGTTATTTAACATAACCTAGTCAGTTACAGACTATTTTAATTATTTTCCTGTCAAAGGAAAGCAAACACTTTGGAGACTCCGTCAGAAGTGTGAGGAAAACCACAACTGCTGTGGTTTCAGAGAAAAGGAAGATGAAATCTAGAAAAAGGACTTTTTCCCTCTCATCCGATTTTTTAAATGCATTTTAAGGTCGATAAACTTTTTATAAATATAATAAATAAGGTCAAATTTTTTTTATTTTGTTTTCATTTATGTTGTGTGTTTAATTTAATAGTTTATTGGTTGATATTCTGATGTTTTATGTCATAATGTTCTGGAAACATCTGGACAAGATCTCTGTTACTGAAGAAGAAATAATGTGATGGATACACAATAAAAAAGAAATAAAAATAAACACAATAATACACAATAAAAATAAACTTTTTAAAATATTTAGATAAATAATCCCTTGTAGAGACGTATTCCTGGACATTACTGGTGAAAAGACTGATTTAGCTGAGTGAAACTAAAGCCAAGTTAGAGAGATTTGCATAAAAAGATATCCTGCCTTTGTTACAATACACAAAAATAGAGTCGTGTTTATTAATACACAGTTAATACAGTTTTTTAACATGTCTAAATGACTTTTCTGTGAAGATTTTCATTTAACAAAAAAACACACATCTAATTTCCACCTAATTTCAATAAAGGAACCAGAAAAGGGATAGAGGGAGGGGTGGAGTTCTGTCAGACCAGCATACCCATAGTAAATACGCATAACGTCAGATTACTGTTTATCCCTTTAGTTTTGTATGAAAGATTTTAAACTACATCGACAGGCGTGTATCCCTTCAGTGCACGTACAAAAAAAAACAAAAAAACAATTTAAAAAGGTCAGATAATCAAACGCTTCAAAGAACAGCAAAAAGTAAGTAATTAAATAATTTTTTAGTACATGACTAAAGGGATTCAGTCCCTTGGAGGTAGTTTAAAGTCTATTTTTCCTGCAAAACTGAAAGGTTAAATTAAAGGGACAAATGGATATTGACTATGTGTATGCTGGTCTGAGCAGGTATGCTCATCTGACAGAACGGTGGCCTAGTGGTTAGGGCATAGAACTTGGAATCCTGAGGTTGTGAGTTTGAAACTCACTGCCACTCTGGCTCTCTGAGCAAGACCCTTAACCCCACATTGCCTCCTTGGTGCCCTACAATGGCATTCTCGTTGGCCTTCCTGCACACCTGCGGCTTGTTGGTTAATCACTGAAGAGTGTTTGAGGACGGTCACTACCTCGACGCCAGAGTGTTTGCCAGTTGGGTTCTCTAGCCAAGCTGAGTTTAGCTGAGTCTAATCTGAGCCTTTGTTTCTCTGAGTCTAACTTCATTTTTGTCTTTGCCTTTTTGACAGGAAGCCTTCCTGTGTAACTGGATGCCTGGCCTTCTACCCCTGGAAGTATTAACTGAATTCACACTGAGCAGGGGAAAACTTCCACACGTGCCATTCAAGTCCCCATTGGAAATCCAAGTGACAGTCCATTGCTCCTCAGGGTCCAACGAATGTCTACCTGTCCGCTCTCCAACAAGTTCCCTCTTCTCAGGATAAACCCACACCAACTGGATCAAGGAAAGACAAGAACCCCCTCAAACGTGAGTCCCGCTTCCACTATGCTAAAGACTCAATACCTTTTTCCTACGGCCCATGAACTGATCACTCTGATCTCCTCTCCAGACTTTCCAGATCTGGTTCACCAGTTCTCTAAGTTCCTGATTCAACTCCTGTACAGTCTCCTCAATAAACCTGTTAAACTTTTCCTCTGATTCTCTGCATGTGGGCAGGCGCGCTGGAAGCTGTTTCAAGCGAGGGGGGCTGATGGCTGGG
>JAGKQL010000054.1:33477179-33494260 GCA_018398635.1 Cyprinodon brontotheroides
AATCTACTTTTTCATGATATTCTAATTTTATGACCAGCACCTGTATATGGATTACAAATTTAGAAGTATAAATCACCAATTTATAAACAGAAAACACAAAATAAAAATCACTATTTTATTAATATAAATCACAAACATTAAAGTAGGAATCACAAATTTACAACAACAGTAACTCGTATTACAAATTTTATAATCTCCAAGCCCTGATAAAGCCTTAGCGCTCCTTATATGCTGATGGTGGCGTTGCACCTAAAAGTCTTTGCATGCCTAGCTGAAGAAAAGCTTGCCTGAGCATCATGCTGCCACTACTATGTACCACTAAAACTAAAACCACTTTTTTTTTTTGGATAAAGTGATAAAAATGATAGCTACACAGAAAAATGCTGTTGTGTTATAGACCTGATTGGTCCAGTGTAATTCAGACCACAGAGTATTGAGCCTTACCAGACTGACCAGGATCTGCTAACACCTGAGCTCCATCTCACATGACTTCATCCTATGATTCCTATTGGTGCAGGATCCTTACAGGTCAACGCTGACATCATAACCTGAAACATTTATTGATAGATTCCTGACCCGTTAAAACTTATGAAAAGATACATTTATGTATCATTTTATTCAGTCATACTGATGTACTTTAGATGTATTAGTTAAAAAGAAATATTTTTTGATGACAAAAATGGAGCAACGACCTTTAAAGTCGTAGGGAAGTCATATTTAAATGTCAAATCATTTTGGCTTAAACATGTATATAAATGTATACTTTATCAGACTATATTGTCCCAAAATTTTTAAAATTTCTATTTTGTTCTTTGTGTTTTTTTTCTCATTATCTTATGCAGGCCAGTTATTTTTACATCAACCTGAGCTCCTAAATTCAGCCAATCATATATCAACGGTCCTCTGTCAATCGGTCATAGCATCTTATTCATATGTTACAGCTAATATACGCAACAGTTGAAATAATAAATCAGAATCATTTCCTTTCCCATTGAGTTCCGGCCCAGTGTTCACAGGGATGGACGCCTGTGTCTTCAGCAGGCGAGCTAAATGAAGAACTGGGCAGCCGCTATGGAGAGGCAAGTGGCTCGAAACATGTACGGCTGAAGCCTTCACACACCAAACAAGCTTCTGCCGCTCTGGCTGCCCTTCTTTCCACAAGATCTTCGCCCGCCATCCTCTTCTAAATAAAACATGTATGAGGGAGGAGACTATCCACTAATTTAATACTAATTTAGTGCTTCTTGGTCCCAATGGAATTTCCCATTGGGAACTCACTAGCAAGCACTAAGTTGCTAACTGTTAGCAAGATGTTTCAGAGAAACTGCCACAATCAAACTTGCTTGCAAACTCTTTTATCATTGAATAATCCTCCGCCTCGATAACAACCAATCAATGCTCACTTTATTCACTGGTGTAAAGTCGTGCACCACTCGGGAGAATTCGGAAATGCAACGTTGGAAGGGCCATATCTCTACAATTTTAAATTTATTTTTTTTTTTTGCTTTAGTCCGACTATAGACTCATTGCAAACCCATAAGATGAAACAAGAATGTGTTAAAAAAAAACAAAAAAATTGACAAAATTCCTCTATTCATCGAAGTAAAACAACAGAAATGAGGCTGATTAATAACGTTTTAGTTATACAATTAGTTTTTATTGTATGTAACAATAGACTGGATGTTTTTTTTTTTAGTTCTGCTGAGCATCAGGATACCGTCCTGTTATCCATGGATTGTTTCTCACTGTTTAACAAATGCATCTGAAATCCCTTAATTGGTGAACTGCTGAGTTTAAAGACTTGTAACTTGATCTTCATATGAGGCACAATGCCAGTCAACATGCTGCAAAACAAATGTCACAGTGAAAGAAATAGCAGATTTCTATACCACCACTGTTCATGACGTCTAAAAGTTGACATATTTATAAAAAAAAAGACACTGAATTCCACCTTTAAGATGGTTTACGTTTCACAAACTCCTCTCCTCTCTGAGAGTCATTGAGGCTTTATTATCTGGACTCCATGTGACAGCAGAAGCTCTGTGTGTTTCTGACGTCTCCTCTCCATCATGGTTTAGTCTCTGTCGGACCTTTACATGTACTTCAAAGTATTTGGTTCTTTTTTTCTTAATTATTCGTTAAAGTTACAGGTTTTAAAACGTTTGTTCCAAACATATTGTGTGAAATAAAGTGGGGTGATTTTGTTCCATCACTGTTATTAATAAAATACCAAGAAAATCAAAAACAATTCTAAAATTTGTATTTATAAAACTACATTTGAAAGTAACTTTGCTTTTTTTTATATTTTATTTTTGCATTTTTTTTTTCATTTTTAATATGATGTTTCTTCAGCAATTATTTTTCTAAGAAATATTTTCAGTAGATAACATTTATTAACATTTATATTTTGATATTTTACTATTTAAACGTCTCTGTTTTTGATTGTGTCTTTGAAATTACATTCTTTTCAAATGACAGATTTCATTCTGTTTACTTGAAGTCCCATACGTTACAAACACTGCCTCGTAAATCATAATGATTTTGTTGCAAACGTCCAGCAGATCAATAGAAATGTGTCCCTGCATTGCACAGGAAAGATCGCCCCCTTAAGATCAATTTAGGAAAAAAGCAATTTGTGAAACTCTATCTGAAACTTGAAAACATCAAATCTGCAAAAATTGAGAAAACATAAACTTTGCGGGGGAAAAAAAGAAATCAGGTTAAAAAAAAACCTAGCAAAGTTAATCTTAAAAGCTTTTTTGATTAAAACATTTTTCTAACAATTCTTTTCTGTTTTTTTTTTTTTTTTTTTTCAAAATATAAATAAAACGAATCATGTTTATTTGTAATAATGATGGAACAAAAATCCCTCCATAGAGGCTTATTTGACCACTTTTGCTGTAATGCTTTTGCTGCTGTAATAATACAATTTCCCCACTGTGGGAAAATAAAAGGAGTTTCTATTCTATTCTATCTCATTCTATATTCTATTCTATTCTATTCTATTCTATCTCTTCCCTGACAATAACCAACTGTATATCCAGTGTGTTCTTGTGGAGGGAAATCAGATCTGTTTTCCCCTCCAGGACAAACATCACTGCTGCTGTAATGCAGCATCAGCTCAATGACCTCGGTTTTCTGGAACCCTTCAAATAAGTCATTTTGGTTCATGCGTGCAAACATAAGCACAAAGAAGCCACACTCAATCACGAGCGCAAATACTCTCACCTGAGCTATTATTTACTCAATCTACGCCTGCTGACGAGGAGTATTCCTGGTGGACTTGTGTTTTCTGGGATTGTGCAATGGTGGGGTAGCTAACAGAGTGATCAAGTGAAGCACTCGGCATCACCTCCATGTGTATTTTAATGTAAATGCTGGAAGTCTATATGCACGGAGTCACTTTATCTTCTCCACTTCCACGTCTGCAGGGTTTGCAATCTTTCCATCTAATTTAGGCGCACATGGCTGCAGGGAATCTGTGATGATATCTGCCGTGTGATGCCGTAACTTTGTGTTTGTGGGTGTGTGTATGTGTGTGCAGTACGTTTGTTTTGGTTAGCAGAAAAGAGGTGACTTCAGGATGAACAAGGTTGTCGTCAGCTCCTTGCTTTTGATAGAGCTAAGAGGATTTTCTGCTTCTTCTAAACCAATTAGCAGAGTAAAGGGTGGTAATTGTTTTATTCTCTGTCGCTGCGTACCTTTCACCTGTTCATTCCCTAATGTCTTCTATTAATTCTACTTCAGTTAGTCGATTTCTTCTTTACCTTCTCTTCTTTTGTTCTCATGGCTTATAGAACCCCCTGTCTCTGGGTTCCTCCCCCTCTCTCTGTGCTTTAGATTCATTGTGATCTTCTCCGTGTTACGCCGTGGCCATAGGGGGAAGAGGCTATGCGATAGTGATCTCTGCTGCCTTGATCATATCTTGTTTTTGCCATTGCTGAACCATGAGATGGTTTATTGATATTTTTTAGGGGAAGACATGTTCTTAAAGCGAGCGTGTCTTGATTTTGTTCCTGATCTAACCAGGCAACTTGGGGATTAACAGCGCTTTTCACTGAAACATGCTCCAGGGCTCTTTGTTTAGAAAATTCACTTAAACTGAAAGTGGAGTTTTTATTTGAAGATATGCTGCAGCTGCAGCTTGAAAACACAGCCTCTTTAAAAAGATAAAAGATTGCAATACTGTGTAATACAAACTATTGCATAAGGTCATAATCTAAGTTAACTAAATTACATTTCATGGTGATGGCTGTTACGTAGCATTAATAATCAGTTTACTGTCTTCGAGCTCTCAGATGTTTTATCCCAGTTTAACCAGAGAGTCGATGTGAAGATCATTAAATGGTCCGAAAATTGGATTTACATGAAGTGCTGCAAAATATGAGATAAAGACTTTCTAGATGCAAGAAATACTTTTTGTTTTTGTCACAGATGTGTCCGGCCATTAGCTACGCTGCATGGCGTAAAACTATTCATATTTAGTTATTTTATTTAGGGAAGATACTAACACTTTAATGCTAAATATAAACATGGAAGAAACTAGATCCATAAAAACTGTTTCACTCTTAAGCTAAAATGGTCGAGCTCCTCTTGTTTTTTTACGATAACAAGGATTCGGGCTCTTAATGATCCTACAGCATCCCTCTCAATGCAAAAAGCTGCCAAAGATTCTTCCCTGGACTACAAATGTCATGATCTTGGCACTAATAACTGGATTTGGCTCATTTGTTCCTCCAGCTTAGCTCAGCGCAGCACTGACTGTCACTCATCAGATCTACCTTTTCCTGTTTCCTATTTAAGCTGCCTGTTCCCAGCCATCAGTGCCAGTTTAGTTAAGCAACGTGGGAGAGTTCTCTAGCATACTAGTATGTTTCTGATTACCTGATCCAGCTAGTTTCTCTGTTCTTGCTCTGTTCTGCTCTGTTTGCCTGATCTGTCTTCGGACTGTTACTTGGATTCTGCCTGCTTATGACCTTGAATCTGTCTCCTTTAGTAGCTCTTTAGATCTCTGATCTTCTGGCCTGAAAACTTGCTCCTGCTTCTACTGTGGCTTTGGATTATCCCTCTGAATACTTCTGCTCTTCTGGCTTCTGCTCGTTCGTCTGCTCTGTTTCCCTCCTGGAACTCTGTGGGCGGCTCCCGCCTCATGCTGCAGAGAAACAATTCTTCTGGATTCAAGTCCTTCCTCTGACTGAACTGTAATCCAGAGTATCCAGTGATCTTGCCCCAACTGAGCCGCTTTACGCAGAGCAGTTGATAAATGCTTGCCTTGAAAGCACTCTGATCTGTCTGCTTGAATTCTGGCTACTTCATTCTGAGCTTCTGACAGAAAAACATGATAGAAGCATAGTGCTAATATAGTTTTTAATCAAGTTACTTTTTGAAACTCTGAAACAGTTGAACTAAAATAATGGGCTCTATGCACAGCTCCACTACTTCCTGAATTTAATGCAGGATTTAGTCCGATTAATCCAGGTGTGTCTGGCCAGTTACTAAGGTCATACACACTCTGGATTAATCAGTGCATCCAATCATGAAAGACAGGAAACAAAGGAGCTGCATTAAATTCAGGAGTAGTGGAGCTGTGCATAGAGCCTATTACCACAGTAAATTGTTCAGGTAACCCCACACCACGTTTTTACCCAATTTTAAAATTCAATTCAGAGAAATGAAGGGTAAATAAAACCTTAAAGAAAAATCCTTTGAATTTCACATGTCAAAATCACACAATATACATTTATGTGCAAAATATATTTATTCTATATCTGTATATAATATGTACGATTTTTATTTTTGGATGCCCAGATGTGCACATTGTACATATTTAACATGTTTTTCATATATTTCCTACTCTGTCTCTGCACTGGTGGCCTATAATCTTATTGTGACAATGAAGGCAATCTGATCAGAATGATAAATAAAACTGAATAATTGGTTGACACTGCAGATTGTTATCTTTTGGAACTCCTTATTCTATTATTAATATTTTTAATATTCTATACTCATTGTACATTATGAGATGTTTACATACTAACCAACAGCTGATGAACATATGGACCTGTACACACATGTGGAAGATGAGAATAACCTGTGCAGCTAATGGGATTTTTATTATTATAAGGAAACAGTTTTCCTGAATGCCTGCAGTGTTTGTTCCTCCGTCGCTGCGAGATCCTGCCTTGGTATCAGGTGGAACCGGTGGGTTCACCTGGTCTGCAGGAGGGAGGAAATGAGGCGGCACACAAAGTGGAAGAGGTTTGATAAAGTAACTTAGATTAGTTACCACAGCTAGCTGCAGCCTGCAGCAATAATCAATGACCACTAACACACACTCATCCTTAGCGAACCTCCACCAAACGTGGATCCACAGGCAGCCATACACCAGGGAAGAGGTGTCAGTCAAGATGGATGTTTGAGCTGGACCCAGATCCCATATGGCAGCCGGTCCTGTATGTGTGCAGAACTCGTCCCGCGGGCCGTGCCATAGGATTTGGCAGCGTTCAGCTCCGCTACATCCGCCCTCCTGTTGGGATGGTTAGAGCCCCCCTTAAACACACGGTTACTTGGTCTGGGCTGAACATCTCTATTTCTCTGCTCAGCAGCTCTAAACCCCCCCCTCAAAATGCCTTAGGGAATATTTAGCAAACATACAAGACAGAACTGAGACTAAAGACGTGAAAATATTTCCTCTGAATAATACATTTTACAAATAAATGTTGATAAAAACAGAATAAGAGAAATCAAACCTCTGAGTGTGTGTATAATGGGACTGGGTTATATGTCTGTTCTTACTATATACATACTGTATATACCATTAATCACATGCAAATATGCTCCATGTTTGTTTTAAATACCTTTAGAATTGTTGCAAAAAGAACAAGCAACCTGTGAGCATTTTGGAATAATAATTTATTGCAAAGTGACACAGAGGAGGAGTCTGATGGTTCATTTTTAAATCTCATATTTCATGTTAAATTGATATTTTAACTTTGTCGTTCCTCCTTGATTCCTGGAAGGATGCTAAGCTTTCTATCTCCACTCTCATTTCTTTTGCACCAATCAGTGACCTGCAAACAGTCAGTTAGTGTTGCTGCCTGTATATCTAGTAGACTGAGGCCATTTCTCAATACTTGTGTGTTCTCATGTTCTCATGTACTGGTGAAACGTCATCAGCCTCAGCACTAGTACTGTTCCAATTCACAAGAACAAGAAGACTGAGAACGGACAAAGTCCCCAGATGTTGTTCTCCCCACTCCCTCTTTACCCAGCATGCATCAGAGCAGACTTGTCCGTTCTTCAGATCGACAGCTGTCCCAGCATGCACTGCAGCAGCAGCTTCCAGGTTAGGCGCTCACAGAGCTCAGAGGATTAAGTTAAAAGTTCTCTTTTCTGTTGCTGTTGTTTCAATAAAAAGTATGTTTTGAATTCGAAAGTTTTAATACTTTTTAGCCCATTTCTCTGTAGTGTCAGGATGACGAATGATGATCGACACAAAAGTTTTGGTTACCAATCTTTGTTTGCTCATTTAGAATCAACCCCTGGCTGCTTTAGAATGGCTTCATAGAGCATGTCCGATAATGTCCTTAAAACAACCTTAAACGTTTTTTTTAAAATATGCTACTCACGAGGTCGTCAGCGCTGTTCAATGACGCGTTCAAAAAAGTTTTAGAAGAAAAGTCTCGCTCCTGTAGTGTTTTATTTAGCATTTTGTAAATCCCACTGGAGTTCTGTAGAATAGTCAATATTCCGCTGCCACCGAAACGGAAATGGGGCCTGTTTACACAGTTGTAGCCATTTAGCTTCACTCTGTGTACTCCGGACGCCGCAGGTGCTAACGCCTCTGTTAAACACTTTTAAAAAACTCTGGAAAATGGAATACGAAAAGGGGGTGGATTCTTGATTCTCGACGTCGGAGTACACAGAGTGAAGCTTAAAAGACTACAACTGTGTAAACATTTCCTTTCGGTGGCAGCTGAATATTGACTATTCCTACAGAACTCAGTGGGGATTTACAAAATGCTAAATAAAACACTACAGGAACGCTTTTTCTTACTTTAAACTTTTTTGGAACGTCATTGAACAGCGCTGACTTAACACGGTGAGTAGCATATTTAAAAAGAACGTTTAAGGTTGTTTTAAGGACATTATCGGACATGCTATATGCTAACGCCATTCTAAAAGCTGTTTCAGGGGATCTTCAAATGGCCAAAAAGCATATAAGGACCAATTGTCAAAATTTTGAGTTGTCGATCATTGGATTTCATCCTGGACACTACAGAAAAATGGGCTAAAAAGTGTTAAAACCGAACTTCTCCTTTTAAGATCAGTAAAGGCGAGAACATTGTACTTTTAAGGGTCACTATATGGCCAGATTACTGATTTAATGCGTAATTAAAAAAAAAAATTCAGAAGTTGAGAGGATCGTGGCAACCGGCGGCCTTCAAGGCTAACGGCAGCCAGGTCTAACCACAGCTCCCGTCTGCAGCAGCCCCCTTGGCTTAGCGTCTCGTGTGTGAAGTGCCACTGGCTCATGGAGTTTTTTTGTTTTATTTGCAAAAACTTTCACTTGATTTGTGTTTGTCTGACTGTGTTAATTATTATTCCTTTACTAAATGAAAAAGTAGACTATTAATAACAGGAGGTGAAATGCAGCTCCAGACGAGCAGTGTGTGGCGACGTCATCAGTACACTTCTGTTCCAGTTGAACCATATTTATGCTGTGTGCTCCCGTGCTTTCCTGTGTTCTTCTCAAGAACATACTTGGTGAGGACACTAGTCTGAAGTATGGCTAACTGCTAATAGCAGTAATGCAATATGCATAAACGCACATTACGTTTAAGTAGAATGAGCACCACTTCATTTGTTTCATTTTTGGGGGCTAAAAATGATTAAAAATTAACTTAAAGACATCTCAGAAGCGTTCGCCTCCTTTTATGGGTTTTAGATGACTAGCAGTTTTTTTTAATTTAAAGGTATCAAAGTAAAGGGTGCTAAATAAAAATGCACTTCAGACTTTTCCAAATTTTATCCATAAGAACCATGAATTACCCGAAGCATCCAACCGCTTCATTAATATGGGCTACATTGTGTGGTTTTATCACCTAAGCTCCCTAAAAGATGTTACTTCAGAGAGAGTGGAAAAGTTGAAGATTTCTTGTGATCTTGGTAAATCTGTTCTACTTACGTTTGAAACAAATACCCATGTAGTTTTCCTGCTGGTTTCTTCCTGCATCCAGTAGGAAGCAAGCTGGAAATCCTCTTTGATTTCACTTCAGATTCTCCTCTTCTGCTGATCTAATCTTCTCCATTTATAAATATTTCAAAAATACAGTTGCTGCGTGTCAGCACCGATTGGACAGCTCCCATCTCGGCCACACAGCCTCTGTAGATGAGCAAAGTGAGGCGCCCCTCTGATGGAGCCATATCGCCCAACAAGTGCTGCACAGTCTTGCTCATGCAGGCAGTAACCCCCATTTCTTGCTGCTCCTGAACACACATGCTCTGAGTTTAAACCTTGATGACATGGATGGATGCACGGACAGATTTATGGACAGAGAGATAAAGCCAAATTGCTTTAATTTTTACTGCTTTGTAAAAAAATGCAGATATTTCTGTTAAATAAGAAAACATTCATACAATTGGTCATTCGCTTATTAATAATATTTTATTTTGCTTTTATATAATTGTTTTAGTTCAGTAAGAGTTTGATAAGATATGTGTGACCATTGTTTGACATCCTTCTTCTTAAATTCATTAACTGCAAGGATTCCTTGGGTGTTATGAAGCAGTGGTTTTCGTTTTCACTGCGCACCCACTGCCACAGTGATTTCACTTTCCCCACCGAGCTCTTTTAATTGAATCACTTGTCATATTAATTGCATGAAGTGTTTGTGTGGACAAACAAGCAAGGCTCATAATGAGTGCATTAGTTAATAAACATTTGCAATGTCAATTTTCTGCATCTCATTAAATACCAATGACAGTTTGTGCTGTGCCTCACAAAAAGGAGCAATGTTGTGACAGCATGAGAGCTATTTATGGTACAGGGCAATGATTTTTATCTAACCGAGGGATAAATTAGCTGCGTGGGCCGCTGAGAGAAGATTCCGTCTGGTGAGAGGAGACGTGACAAGGAGAAGGGCTGAAAATGTTGTTCATTACTGGAGAAAGTTTGCCACTCTAGATGATGCCTTTGATTAAAAGATTTTAAATGTTAGATTATCTCGTACACGACGAATTGACTCTGTTGACTTATTTTTCATGGTTAGATAAATTGGACAGAGTAATGCAGCCAGAGCCCCAAAAAAGAAGTTCATGTGGGAAGACTGAAGGACAGAGGCCTATATTTGCCTCATAATGAAGTTTACCTTATTTTTCTCGATATTTTTACAGATTCAACAACCTTATTATAATTCTTTGTACATTTTTTACATTTACACAAGTTATGAAACGCAACAATTGGAAAACAAGATAAAAAAAAACTTTATTAACAACGAAAATATTTTGTTTTGTTTTGTTCTACTAATTAAAGTATAGTTGTTATCTTCCAAATATTTTTAATCATCATTACCTCTAACAACATGGCTAAGAACCTCATCTTTCTTTGATAGCCACCCCCAAAGTTACCTCACATGATTTGTGAATTCGCAAAATAACGAAAAAGCATCTTTGCCAGGAACCAGCTGATACGTTTGGCTCGACACAGAAATCTTTAGGACCAATGAAATGCAGTGATGTGTTTGACGTCAACAAGTCAACCAGCGGCGGAAGCAAAACAAAGATGGCTGCAATGGTTTTAGCTGGAATAGCCTCTATTACTTTTTGAAAAGCTAAACAAAAGAACATGATTATTATGGGTGAATGGGAAGATGGTTGTGTGTTCTTCCCGACCGATTTCCTAAGAGTTTTTTTTATCAGTTACCTCCGTGAAACAAATCAACAATCAGCCGCTGCTGTGCTTAGCTAAAAACTCCACATGGGAGGGGGGCACCAAATCAGCTCAAAGAATTGTACTGAATGTCCCTCCGTTTTGCAAACACTTTCTACAGGAGGATTTCCAGATGGATACTGTGTAAAGTTCAGAAAGAATTTGGTGGATCAATCTGGCTTATGACAGGTTACCTTTAAATAATTTCCAATCTGCTCATGTCAATGGGCTGGAACCTAATTGGTTCGTACATCTTATTGTACAGCCATCTTTTTGGATCCTCCACATCAGGTGCACCTTTTGCATATACAAAGGAAAACATAATAATTTAGCGCCGTTTATCTGGAATGTTTTTCTCAGCTTTGAGCGGAAATGGCGGCACCCTGCCTCAAAGGAATGCTCACTGATATGAAAAAGTGGCTGTAATGGTTTTACATTTGAATTTCTGGATGCAAAGCGGGCGGGGTTTTGAGGGCGTGACGACAAAGCTGCGCGACGCTGGAAAAGCACAACATGAAGATGGCAACAACTATTGAAATGTTCTCGTTTGATTCAGCTTTGGAATCAGGTTTGGAAGGATTAGACTTGGGGTTTTCATTGAAACATGAGCAGGAAGAAGCTCTACGCTCATTCATTTTAAGAAGGACGTATTCGCTGTTTTACCAACAGGCTGTTTGTTTACACTCCCCCTACCAGCTTTCTGTCGCCGCTTACTCACGTCACAGTCAGTTGGCGCTCATTGGTCGTAGCGTTGGCCAATAGGCACAGACATGGATTGAAAAACAACGACTGTTCTCATCAACAATCGTCCGATGTCTCATTTATCGGGGCCAGACTACATTACACATTTAATCTCACATTTAGTCTGGTTTAGCAGGCTAACAATCCAAATGACTGTTAGGTTAATTGGCTTTGCTAAATTCCCCTTAGGTGTGAGTGTGTGTGTCAATGGTTGTTTGTCTCTGTGTTGCCCTGAGAGGGACTGGCGACCTGTCCAGGATGTACCCCGCCTCTCGCCCATAGACAGCTGGAGATAGGCACCAGCACCCCTGGCTTCCCCAGCAGGGATAAAGTCTGATGGAAAATGAAAGGCCCTTCAAACACCAAACGTTTTCTCATTAAGACAGGGAAAAATAAACAATTAGCAATCACTGTCAGAGACTGCGATCTATGAATGCCAAGACATGAACAGTTGAAGAAGACATTCTGTACAACACAAAGCAAACTTTCCTTTTGATATTTTAGTCTCTCTGTTTATTAGATAAAAACTCCAAATAAGTTTTTTTGAGGTATTTGAAACAAATCGAGTCATAATCTGAAGCAAAATCCCATCAAATGAGTCGCAGCAGGTACAGCTATTCTCAGCTCCATTTACATCAATTATGTATAATCAGGCTGAAAATTATGCCTCTTTTTTTATCGGATTCATTTTTAGAAAGTCCAATTTTTACATTCTGGTAGAATAGTCTGGAAACAAATATTTCTCCATATTCAGTTTTATTTCTTTCATACCGAGTTTGAAAACCTTTAAAAATGTTAGATGTTCATCAGTTTAACTAGTGCTAGTTAAAGCCACCAGGTAAACTTGACCATGGGTGTGCTGCACAGAGTCCATGCCTCAAAGTTATATTTCTGGGATAATGGAGAAGTCCGAGTATAAATAGATTGTCAGCAGAATGTTTGTGCTTTCAGAGCAGCCGTGGGCGTAGCAGCAGGTAATCAAGGTGACCGGACATCGGTTAGGTTGCCAGGTGATGGGGCAATCTTTCCCCTTCCAGTGTGATTCAGATTCAGAGGTTTTGGCATCATTGAGCTCATGGCTGAGATCTGGCAGCTTTGGTTTTTAGGTTCCCATTTAGAGTGGAGAGTTTCCTGTCGAAATAGACTCTAACTGCTTTTGTTGGCATTTAACCTGAATCTTGACCTTTAAAGAACATTTCAGAGAGTGTAAGTCAGACGTTATGCAGCAGTGGTACCTGCAAACATTTAAGGTGGATTGAAACTCACAAATACTATTGGCCACCTTCCCCCTCTGTCCACATCTTTCTGGACTATGATGGATCTGTGCTTTACTCTCACAGGAAGTGCTTTCGCCTCCTGTTCTCCATGCCAGAGTATTGTCAGAAAACACTTCATGTTTACTGCATTAACCCTTTATAGGGCACTCAGGGAATTACTATGAAAATCTAAATTTCAAGTCAATAGTGTTGTTGGAATCCAGGACAAGACTTTATTACCTTTGTAACATAAAAAATATGGATATATTGATGGCAAAAATGTATCTTGATCTAATAACAAGAAACACCAACTTTCCCGAATATATTAGGAAAAATAATAAAAGTGCTTCTATAAGAAATTCATGAAAACCACTCTAAGAGTGAAAGAAACAAATTTTTTTTGGTCCAACATAACCTTAGATGCATTAATGCTGATACTGGGCCATATGTTTTTAAATTTATAAACCTAAATATAATTTTTAACTAGCTGGTGAAGGTTCTCAGTTATAGTTATTCCAAAAAACTAAAAACATTCCAAAGCACTTACAATTGTAAGGGGTATGCATGTGATCAAAAAAAGGTAACTTGCCCTATAAAGGGTTAAATATTGCTGGGTTTAAAGCAATGTCAGGGTTATATGCAGATTTCTAGAAGCCTTACATTGGTATTGCTTTCTCCACAAACTTGTGCTGCTAGTGGTAAAGAACTTCATCACAGTTTCTAAAAGCCTGAACACATCGGACACAATTTAGCTTCCTACGGATGTTTGACCAGCCTTGTTTCTTTTGGATGTATGTGGCTGGTTGGAAAGCAGACGATTGTCTGCATCTGTGCTTATTTGTCTAACTCCGACTGAGATAGACAGCAGGGCTCGATGTTAACCATCGCCCGATCTCCCGGGGCAAGTAGTTTTTATTGTTGGGAGAGTACAAATTTATTGCATTTGCCCGCCGGGCAAGTGGAATGATCGCAAGTAAATTTTATTTATCACTCAAAAATTACTTTAAAATCACTGACATTCGATGAAAATGACCCAGAAGCGTTGTCGGCGCCATTTTTGTTGTTTTGTACACATTCTTGAAAAAGCGGGTGATTTTCAAGCCAGATGGCGTGATTTTTGTCCACCTAGCGGTAATTTTGATTTAGTTACCAAAGCGACAAACGGCTGCATTTATTTTTGTCAGGGGAAAACTAATCCTGAGTCAGTTAAAAGTCAGAGAATTCTGAAATTATGTAAGACTGTGGAAAACCTGTGTATAAAATAACTATGTATAATGATTCTCTAGAAAAGTCACATTATATTAGTAGTATTATCTTGTATAAACATACCGTGACTCTAAAAATAAGTTATTCATTTGTGACATTGACTTCTGTCTTGTGATTTATCTTAAGTTTTTAACCTGTCAAGTTTTTTTTGTTTTTTAACATTACAATTTATATTTTTCCAAGCATACAACAGTTTAAAAGCAAAGTTTAGGTTTGAAAAGAATGTGCAGGAAGGATTGAAAAGCAATTAACACCGTTCAATGTAGGCTTGAGTTCATTATCTGAGGCATGCATATACACACACCAGGAACCTGTAAACTTAAAAATACTGAATTAAGCAAAAAACATTTGAAAAATAAACATGTTTCATTGGATATATAAAACAAAATGAATATTAAGAACTATATTTATCAAACATTATACTAAGGCAAGTAAAAAATTCGTTTCTGGGCAAATGAATGTGAAAGTCACTTGCCAAAAGGGCAAGTGGTAAAAATCCTGTAACACTCAAACCCTGGACAGCTCCTCTGTTTTGGCCCTACAGGAAGAGAGACATGGTGGTGCAAAGAATGATCTGTGAAGAAACGGGGTGATTATCTGTGATGTACATAATCAAAAAACATAAAAATAAACAAAATACTTTTTTACCCAGACACTGGAGCACCTGGAGTGTTAAATTAACATGTGTCTACACCTTAAAAGTTATTTATCTCTCCGGTTCTTTTTCCTGAAAAAGAGATAAATCGGGACAAACTCTTTGAATAGCACTTTATAACTTATAAATAACCAGGAGACATGAAAACAGATTCTGATAAAAAATTGTCTGGACTTTACTCAGATCAGAGAAATTGCTTAGAATTACAGAAAGCAGCTGCTTATCCCGGGCTCACCTCTCAGGAAGTGGCCCCGATTTATAGTTAAAAAGGTTTTTTATACATCTCCAGTCTGCTACATCATCTTATTTTACATCATACATGTTAGCGGATGATTAGACATCCATGGATCCAGCCTTATCAAAATATTACACTTCGTTCTAGCTGAAGGACGCCACTCTCTTTCCATTCCCAAATATTTGCCACCTACAGGATGACAATTACAACTGCATATCCAGAAAGAGGAATTGTGTTAATTAGATAAACTATTGTGGAAAACATCAGTTCTGAAACGCAACAAACAGCTAATATTAAGGTGTAATAAACTCACACTTCATCGATGATGATTATGATAACAGGAGAAAACAAAATAGATATAAAAAAATAGCAGTCCGCTGTGAGCTTAAAAAGAACGATTGTGGAAAAAATATGACGCTTCTATAAAGCTTCTTCTTTTTTTGCTGTGATTTTATTTATTTCATTCACATTCCTCTCTTTAATGATATCTTCACGCGGTCCTTTACTTTAGGGATTGATTCACAATGAAAAAGAAACTCACAACCCTCCATAGGGTTGGGACCCTAAGCGAGGGCCCCAACCCTATGGAGGGAATTTTGTTCTGTTATTGTTGCAAAACAACAACCATATATAAAAAAAAAAATTTCAAATTGTTTATTTAACATTTTAAATTTAGAAAAAGGTTTTGAGAGTAAATTTGCTGTCTTCTCAGATTTAGATTTTTCTTTTTTTATATATTCTTTTTGAATGTTTTATTTTTCTAATATTTTTTAAAAACGTATTTACATTGTGTTTTTTAATTCTGATTTTAGAATCTGACTGTTCATCATAAGCATAGAATATATACATATACAGAACTGCATGAATACATATAAAAAGATTTTTAAAAATCTGAAGAAAAAAAATGATATATATATAAATAATAGATAAATAATAATAAAAATAAAATAATTTTAACAATAGACAATCTTGTTTTTGAAAAATAAAAATAACTGACAATATAAAGAAAGCAACAGAGTTACTCTCAATCATATCCGATTAAAAGGGTTTTTTTGGGGTTTTTTTTTTCTAGATTGCAATTTTTTCCACAATTTACTTTTCTTTTTTTTTTTCAAATTTCCATTTTTCAAAAATCATGTTCTTTGATTGGAAACAATATTGTAACCAAATTAACTCCATACAACTCACACACTTTTCCGAACCTCTGCTCACTTTTTCTTGTTCACGTAGTAGAAATAGTAAAAAAGAAAACTTTAAGTGAATCTTAAACCACATGGTTTCAAATTAACAAGCAAAACCAAATAATTACCATTTTCAGGTTACTGTGAGATGATCTATATGATCTTTACTATCTGCTAAGTTAGATTAAAACTCTAGGTAAGTTTTCAGCTTTTCCCTCGGACTTTTGATTGAATGAAAGCATTAGGCAGCGCCGACGGCTGTCAAGTGCTGCAAGTTTGCATCAAATTAAGACTTGATCAGAGTCCGTCTCTTCTGCTGTTCAGCACTTTTTCTGCACCAATTCCACTGTGGTTAATTCCTAAAATATTCAGGAGATGTGGACAGCTATGGAGGAAAAGGAATCTGATTCAGGGAGGACAGATAAGCATGAGATAAAATGTTCAGAGAAGAATGATCATGAATGATGGAGATACAGCAGAAAAACATTTGGATTAAATCCGTTTTGCTGTTTTGCCTGGCGGGATGGTTTTAGCCTCTTATTTCAGATATGCTGTCTGTCATGGAACTCTCCTTGTCAGATCGCTTCTTCCTGGAGTTGTTAGTTGTGTTCCACAAGTAAATTAAGATATTTCTTTTCTTTTAAATGTTTCTACTCTCGGTTTAATCACATGTTCCTTTATCCAAAATAGTCCAAAAGAATATTGATACTGATTTTGAAAATGAGCTCTTCATGTTACATTGCTTCCATGATAGGCAAGTTTTAGGTATGTCATTGTTAACAGAACAAATATGCATGTACAGTGGTAGTGGGTGCAA
>JAGKQL010000054.1:33494760-33524760 GCA_018398635.1 Cyprinodon brontotheroides
AGGAGGACCACTGACCTTTAATGATCCACCTTGAAAAGCAAAAATCCTCCACTATACCTTTAATATAAGATAACATTTCTGCAACATTTGGTTCCCTAAAATTTAACTCTGAATTTGCATTCCTGTTTCTTTTTTATATACCTTGAACATCAACTTGTTTTCCAGAGAAAAGAGCAGGTGTGTTTGGCCTACAGCTTAAAAATGATATGGGAGGAAAACTTACAGAACACATTCGCTGACAGAACATCCACTCCTAGAGCTATGGAGGGAATTTAGCTCCATTTTTGTTGCAAAGAAAAGAACAAGATTTGTAAATGGAAATAGAAAAGAATCCAGAAATAAAATGTGGAAAATAAATAATTTCCCCCCAAAATATATATATATATTTTATTACAAATTTTATAATTTCAACCTTAATCTTTCATTATTTTTACATATTTTATATTTTTTAAATTGTCTTTCTTAGACTGAGTTTTTAAACATTTCATTCTCTCAGCTGAATACAAATGCTCGCTCTTGATGCACACATTGACCAATAAGGTGTTGTTGCTAACGTCCAGCAGACCAATAGAAATGCCTCATTGCTCCGCCCCCAGAAATATAGAAAATTTCATCCATGAAGCACAATTTGCATATAAAGCAATCGATCAAATGTATAAAAGCAAGTTTGAAAATGAGAAAGTAAAGAAAAAAATTCAACAAACTTAAATTAGAAAACAAAATTATGAAATACAGGATATTGCAAAATCAAAAACACAAACTGTTTAAAAAGTTTTAAATATTGTTTTTCAAATTCCACTCACTGATTTCCACTTGATTGACTGAGCTTGAGGTGTTTAGTAAATCAGAATGGACATCATGGTATGTGGTGTGTAAACTGGTAAAGAAGTTTCCTGAAAGACATAAGGTGTTTTTATGAATTATTGCTTTATATCTAACATGAATAAATTCATCTCCTTGCAGATTTATATCAAATTCAGAAAACCATGCATCAATTTTTATTTACCTCACAGTTATTTCATATATCCTGATGTGCAACTATGACATCAGTTCTCTTAAAACTTGTAGGTTTGTGATTAGAGATTGAATGAAGGTGAAAAGTTGCAGAAGAGAGAATAGTTTTCCTTGAACCAGTATTAATGAACCCTTTATCTGAAAGTTATCTTCATATTCAGGGGTTGACGTTAAGGATTTTTATCTCAATGTCACAAATGAATAACATATTTTAGAGTCACGGTATGTTTATACAAGATAATACTATTACCATAATGTGACTTTTCTAGAGAATCATTATACATAGTTATTTTATACAGGTTTTCCACAGTCTGACATCATTTCAGAATTCCCTGACTTTTAACTGACTCAAAATAAATGCAGCAACAAGACAATAATAACATAACAGGCCACCAATTAAACATGTTTAGCTCTATAACATTTAAATGCACCACTTCAATGTCTAAGAGAAAAAAAATTAAATGAACATTGACCTGCATCACTGTACAGAAGACTGCCATATGATAGCCATATTTACACTGTGTGCATGGCATACAATTATGCCAATTTCCTAATCCCTGACAAATAATGTTTAATCTAGGGTTATCTGGGTGATATGGGTGGAGGGTAAAATAGTGGTGGGCAGTGTGCTAAATACTCTGTCAATATTTGGGGGGTCCCCATCTCCCCATTGTTGCTTAATACCGATCTAAATTTTCTCAATATGCAGTAGGCCTATAACATTTCAAAGCCAAAGTCAGCTTTAATGTCAATTCTTCAGATTCACCAGATATACAAGGACGGAAGAGGACGTTTGTTTCTCATTCACCAACAGTGAAACAGATAAAGTGCCCAGGCACAACAGATAAGATCGGTTTCCTAATACTAAAATTTAAACATTCAATTTCACAATAAAATATAAAATGTACAATAATATGAAATATGCAATACTTATGCTAGTGCAAAAAGGCAGATGGTAATGGCAACAGAAAAATTATTATTATTATTACCAATTATGTAAGATATAGCATTTGTAACAGTAACAGTGCAAAATAACAGTAAATAAATATATTAATATTGTAGTGCAGGAGTGATTTTTTTTTTTTTGAGGAGGGCTCAGCTTCCTGACAGCTTGATGGATGAAGCTTTCTGTGAATCTGAGTGGGCAAGAGCCTGAATAGACAGTCTATGAAAACACACATACAAAGACTGTCTGTCTGTCTGCCTCTTTCATGCATGCACATGTCCTGCTTTAATCCAGTTTCTGACTAATGGAAATGGGTTAAATTTGTCCAGAGGAGGTCCGTTGAGGTCCACCAACAGGAGTGAAGACCTGCTGTCTTCACGCAATCTGTTGCCCATGTTACTAACTGCGGAAAAGCACATGGCTAATTTGCATACGCGAACAGGATTGGCTGGCTCCACTTCGCAAAAAACAGAGCATATTTGTGAATAAAGGTTTTGAATTTTAATACTGGACATAGGGTGGCCATACGTCCGGTTTTAAGACGGACAGTCCGGTTTTTAAAAGGTCTGTCCGTCATCCACCGTTGCTTTGAGACGGACGCCCTTTTGTAAAAAGTATACTTATTTAGGAGCAAATTCTAAAAATTCTATACACTTAAATAAAAAAAATAATTCCATCATAATCCACTGTGGCAGCTTCCATCAATCCATCCGTTTTCTGACATGCATATCCCTCATGGAATCGCGAGGTTGTGGCAGATAATTGGATGAAATTGTTAAATAAATATGAGACATTTTATTGGTCAACGGCACTGAACGGTAATCAAATCAGCGATGTGGACGTGCTGACGTCAGCTCAGCAGCTGGTAGTCCACCAGAACCGAGCGCACCTGCAGACCGCAAAAATGCCTAAACGGAAGACAACATTTAATCCTGAATGGACCAAAGACTATGGATTTATATCCAAAAGCAGGAAGGATGATTCTCATGCATATTGTACGCTGTGTCGATGTGATGTGGATGTGAGCAGTAAAGGCAAAGGGGCCATCGATCGACATGCTAGCACAGACAAGCACAGGAGCAACAATCGAAGTGCGGGAACCTCTTCACTTTTTTCCTTTTTCCACGAAGCCACATCTCCGCAGGATGACAAAATATCGGCTGTGGAACTTTGCAAAGTGTATCACGCCGTCAAGCATCACCAATCGTACCGGAGTGTAGACTGTGGAGTAAAAGTTGACAGAGAAATCTACCATGACTCATTAATAGCCAAAGGGGTAACCTGTGGAAAAACGAAAGCTAAAGCTTTGTGTGTAAATGTTCTGGCGCCTTACTCCATCCAGGCGCATTTGGACTACATAAAAGAAAATGATCTGCATTATTCACTGGCGACTGATGCATCAAACAAAGGTACGATCAAGTGTTTCCCCATCCTATTGAGATATTTCCACTTTAAGGATGGCGTGCAGCATGCTTTGCTCGATTCCTACAGTGACAGTAATGAGACATCGGAAGCTATAACAAATCAGATAATGACAAAACTCCAGGGATCTGGTCTGGAGTTGGAAAAAATGGCAGCATATACAGCAGACAATGCAAGTGTGAACTTTGGAAAACACAACAGTGTTTATCAAAAGCTGAAAGCAGCTCAAAGTGACGTGCTTGCCGCCAACTGTTTAGCACATATTTTGCACAACACAACAAGATATGCAGCTGGCAACTTGGATCTAGACATTGAAAATGTTGTTTTAAAAGTATACAGCCATTTTAGTATCTCAGCCAGTAGAACAGCGCAACTGAAAGAGTTTTGTGAGTTTGTGGAAATGGATGAGTGCAACCTGCTGCGGCACGTCATCACAAGGTGGCTGTCTCTGCTGCCGGCCGTCGACCGAATGCTAAAGTGTTGGAAACCTCTGAACAGCTACTTTCAGAGCCTGGGTGAAGAAGAATGTCCTAGGATTTTGTGGAGGTGCTTTGCAGAGGATAGCACTGAAGTTTCTGAGATGTACTTCCTTTTCCTCAGTCACATTCTTAAGGTGTTCTCAGACTGTATTGAAGCACTAGAGGCCAAATCATTCAGCATAACCTCAGTCTTTAAAGTGATGACTGAACTTAAAGCGAAACTTGAGAGGAGGCTGAAGGACCATTTTTTTGGCTTTGCTGTAAACACCAGACTTAAACAACTAACACCTTATTTGACAACAAAATGTGAAGCTGATTTTAGTCAGTTCTATGAAAGAGCACTGAAATATTTGAGTGAGAGGTATGACTTCTCTGAGACCAGCTTTCACAGCAAAATGACAAAGCTCAGCCTTACAAATGCTGTGTCCTATGAAGAGTACAGTGATGCAGTCCAGGCATGCAAACTGAAAAACATTGATATGGATGGACTGTATGAGGAATATGGCATGGTGGAAGCTATTCTCAGCTCCCCAGAAGTGGAAGGTTGCCACAGTGAGGAGTGATATCTGAAACTATTTGCCAAAGCTGATGTTCCACTGGTAAACCTAAGAAAAGTCAGTGCCTACATCTTCTCCATTCCATGCAGCAATGCAAATACAGAGCGCGTCTTTTCAATGATGTCCTCAGCATGGAGAAATGAGAGAAATCGTCTCGATGTGGAAAGTGTCAAGGCAGAGCTACAAATTTGTGTCAACTTTACACTGGAGTGCACAGACATGTACAGGATTTTTCTCTCGAATAAGAAACTATTGGAAGCAGCCAGGAAAGGACACAAATATAAGAAGTAGATCTTCACATCTTTGGTGAGTACAACGGTGCCCTACTATGTTATAGGTTTGATATTATGTTTTTATCCTAGTTTTGCTGTTTTTTGAAAAGTGTCCTCCTTTTTGGTGTTGTGAAAATGGCCACCCTAACTGGACATGTTGAGCTTAAAAACATTTTAGTGACCATTAGCGACAAAAAAATTTTTGTCCTGCCCTCACTCCTAGCAGGTAGATAACCATCATTTCCAATAACCACACCGTAAGCCTTTTCTTTGGATTTATTGGCTGGTATGGATGAATGAACGAATGGTAAAACTGCAACAAAGAAATAATGTGCATAAGTCTTTGTGTAAACAGGCACAATTCCAAATAAACAGGCACAATTCTCCTAAATAATAAACTCAAAATATTCCCTGAATATGTACAGAAACGCATAATGACACAAACAACACGTTAACGTTAGCCGCTAGCTAGCGGCATCGCTAAGGGCTAGTTAGCGGCATATGCTAGCGGCTAGTTAGCGCGTATGCTAGCGTCTTTTTAAACTTCTCTCCTATATGTACATAAACGAAATACACCCTTCACATCAAATTACATGCTGTACTGGCCAAAAACGCAGCACAGAGAGAACAGAATAAGCTATGCAGTGTTTACTCGTTAAACAGGAAGACACCAACTGCTCAACCTCCGGTGCTTTCAAAATAAGACTATATCAAATATTATACATAAGAAAGCTTATAGTATATAACTTAGAAACAATACGTAAATATGAGCAATGGCTTCCTAAAATTCCTTAAATTTTGCTTTTGAGGGCTTTCAGGGGGTCTCATGGGTTAATGATTAATCGGGGGGGTCGAGTTACTCTACTTACATTTTTTTGCATTGTTTTTGTTTTAAGCCTGCCAAGTCGAAAAAAATGTGTCTGATTCGCGCCGGACAAAAATTACGCCATTCTGGCGGAAAATCGCTTGACGTTTTTGAAATCACGCAAGAATGTGTAAAAAATAACAAAAATGGCGCCGGCAACCTTTATGGGTCGTTTTCAGCGATTGTCGGTGATTTTAAAGTAATTTTGAGTGATAAATATTTTTTTCGATCATTGCATTTGCCCACGGGGCAAGTGCAATGAAAATTGTACTCTCTCGATAATAAAAACTCCTTGCCCCAGGAGATCGGGCGCGCGATGGTTAACATCGAGCCCTGATTGTTGACACACAAGGGGGGTAACTGACTAACAAACTAATAAACAAATAAACTTAATTAAACAGATAAATACTGGCCAGACACTAAATTTATCTAATTAACAAAATTACCCAAACTAAGAATATTTAAACAAATGACAAACAAATTTCCCTTCCCATTACAAATGGTTTGATCCGCTGATTAGCCTGCAACCAATTGTGGAAAGCTGGAGCTCATTGCAGCCCTCCACCAGCAGATCCCAAGGAAACTGGCAACTCAAAGAAATTAATTAATTGCATCTTGACAAAAAAACAACCTGACAAATAAGGTTAACTAAATATGTGCACTGCAAAAACAATAACTTAAAGTCAGGCTAATGAAAATATATGAAATGTGCAACTGATTTTGAAAATAAAAACAATGTAAAAGTTACCACACAGCTTCAGAGTGTGGCAGCAGGCTGTCACATTGACATCTAAAATATATTTTTCCTAGTAGAAATGATCAAGATTTATAGATGTCTTTTAATGCTATATGATGGTGTAATATAATACAATGCAATACAATACAATGTAATATGATATATTTATGGTATAATATTTGAATGGTACAAAATGTAAACATATATTCAATATATTCATGCTTTGTTTCACTATTTACTGCTGAAAAATGAGGGAAAACATGAAAATGTATTTAGCTGAGTTTGAAAAGCTAGGAGAGCGAGGTGCACGAGAACGCTGGAACCCTTTTTCCATCCGGATCTCCGCTCTTTTTCGCCGTCATGTCCCTCCGTTGTTGGGCTACTCGCCCCCACTTCCTCACCGTATCTAGACCCACAGTGTATAGCGCAGAACACACTTTAATATTGAGCATAAACCAAAAATGTCTGCATCAAGCTCACTGCTGCAGGAGTATAACCAGCCACACAATCGTTCTGATCTGAAAAACAAATGTGATCACTGGTAGGTGTGGTGGTAACCAGCCAGCGTTAAAATGACAGATATTCGTTGGCCTTCATTGTTCTGAGTTTCCCTTGAAATATATGATACTGGTGGCCTATTTCCACTCAGCCTGCCTCAAATAAAATGTTAATTAATTTTTTTTTTAAACTTTGTTTTTCTCAAGTCAGTTTGGCCAAGATTCCATTCTGTGTCTAATTTTTTCACATTGCTGTGCAGAAAAAATTCCTCTGCTGGAAGATGTCTGAATAATGTTCTGTATACCGTTATGGTAACTGTACTTTTTCAATAAATGAACCTAGTATTTTATAGGTTCAGAGACACAAAATCTTGTTTTTATTCATTCCACTGGTAGCCTGTTTTGATCAAATAGAAATAGAGGCCTGCCTCTAATTCTGGCCTCCTTCCAATAATGGCCTGGACCAAGATGTACCTGTATGAAATAAAGGCCCGTCCTATATTAGAGGATTTACGGTACCTCAGATTAATCTTTTCTTCACCTCCACCCATGTCTGACTTAAAAAAAATGTTTTTTAAACAATGTCCTGTCTGGCGATGTGGCAATAAGAATAATTGTCTTGATGCTGAAAAAGAGCTGAACAGATTTTACTTTCACAAGTGGAGCAGTACTGCTGCTATCACGCCATAGAGTTCCACTAGATGGGGGCCAGGGGTGGCCATGGCCACCCTTAGCCAATCATTGGCCACCCCTGTGGCCACCCTACCATTTTTCCCCCCTCTAATACAGATGGTGGCAGCAGAAATACTCTCAAATGGAATATTTAAAACATTTAACAAACACAAAAAAACAACAAAAACACAGTGGTTAATTATGCACATCAATGTACTAACATTAAAGCTGATAAGTACAGAATTCATGCCTTTTTTAGAAATAATTTTTGTGATATTTGAGGTAAAGAGAAAATTATGTGTCTCTGCAAGTCATCTAACAGTCTTCAGTAAAATTATTGCTAAATAGTTATTTTAATAAAATGTATTAAATAATCAATTTATGTAGATATAAGTACTTGTAAATATCAATTTTATGCAGAATGATTATTGATAAAAGCAGGTAAGTAATGACAATGGAAAAGATGTTCACCCAAAACTCAAAGAATTGTATTCACTTTACCTTTTATCTAGAAAGCACAGATGTTTAAATATTTATGAGTCTATTTGTCAGCAAAGGTTGTAGAAAAGTATAGTTAGTCTTTATTTGAAAATATGGATGTTGTGCCCATTCATTTTCCTGTTGTAGATTGACCCTGAGGTTCTGGTGCCTATAAACTTTCAGCCACCCCTCAGTTTACATTGGTTATTGCCTCGCCACCCTTATAAAAAATGTCTGGCTACGCCTCTGAACAACATGAGAAGGATGCTAAAGATTTTTTATTTTCCACATAAAAATAGTTCTATTTAATTGATTTCTACTTCTAGAAATAGAATAAAGACAAACAGAGGAACACTATTTACATTTATTCTATTTTTCTAGATTTCCACACGATCCATAAGTAAATCAGTACAAATATTAATGTTTGGTAAATTTTTTACAAAAAATTTTACAATCTTGGTAAAATTCCTGCTCTAAATGGGTCGCAATGTCGGATAAAGGCACATTTTAGTGGCCCTATACTCCAGTTAATGATTAATCAATTACTAAACTAGTTGACGATTATTTAAATAATCAATTATTTTGATTAATTGTTTCAGCCCTAGATAAAATGCATGAAATTGGCGACACAGAGTAAATACAGCCCAGATGTACAACTTGTATAGTGAAGTTAATATTTTAAATGCTCAGTGTCAGTTCCTCTTATAGTTTCAGTGCAAATGTAAAATACAATACATTTATTTGCCGTCCCTGTACTGGTGTGTAACTTTAGCTTGACATCTAGCGGTCAGACTGCAGACCGGTAAGCAACATGAACATCTCCCCCCACCACTTCCCCCAACAGTGGCACGGCGAAGCACGGGACAAAATGTACCTTTCCATGACGCCCCGCATCACCTTCTCCAAAGTGATGAGGTTTGTTTACATAGATAATTTTACAGATAGTATTTCATTAGTCTGTGTAGGGTATAGAGATTTCATGTAGACTTAAGATAATAAATATACCCGTTATTTTTTCTACATCGTTGTGACGTTTCGGCGATCTCTATCAGCTAGTTTGTTGGCTCTGCGCTGCGCCGTAGCATAAAAGATGTTCTGCCTCCATGGCTGCGAGACCCGCTCCTATGTAATTATAAATAATCTAATTCTAAGACAACGCAAATACTAAGGTTAAGAGGCTGAGCTCGTAGATGATGATAAATAACATAGTTATGTATAATATATTACATTTCTGACTGTATATCCCTGTAATTATTACACACTGTAGCTTTAAATGTTTTATTTTGCTTGATACAGAGAGAGCATATTAGATATAAAAAATAAGAGTGGGGTTTACCTCTGCACAATTCTATATCTTCAAAAGAAAACACAGGATATTCCACATGTAACAGACATAATTAGACTATATTTGGTTAAATAGGCATGTATTTACCTACTGTATAAGTGGAAAAAAGTCCTAATTCCACATTGGTCAGAGCCAGTGATGCTTTAAACATTGATAAACAGCATCTAGTGTGTGTAGTGCTTATAAGATTTGTATTAATTTATCAAGAAATGCTGCTGTTCTCTTTAAACACATTAAACACTGATGCTCACATTAAGCATAAAAAAGAGCATGCATATTTTTTCAAAGGACCAATGACATCAGACCAATGAAACTGAAGACCAATAGTGTCACTACCAAAGTTGAAATTAAACCTACGCCCTTGGGGCTCAAAGTTACTTAAATACCTTATTCCTCAAATTAAATAAAAACTATTCTAAAAATATCATTTTTTTTTTTTTTTTATATTTCCTTTTTTTACTGTAATATATGCAGGGGCTCTGGTAAGGAAAATATGTGCACTGCTAAAAAAAAGTAGATCTAAATAAGTATTTTTCCTTAAAATAAGTGCATTTCTTCCTGAACTGAGGACTTAAGTGAGACACTTTGCCAATGGAACAAGAAAACTTACATTTAAAATAAGAGAAAACAATTATATTGCCTTATTTGAATGGGATATTATCTAATTATTGTATTTTAAGAGTAAAAAATCTAACCCCATTTGCAAATCATCTTATTTACCTACTCAAATTAAGGGTAAATACACTTAATTAAATTTGTTTTACTTATTTCTAGGTCGTTTTTGCAGTGTAGACATGCCTGGAAAACTGGACTCATATTTGGGGACACTGAGGGGACAGTTCGGGGGGTTCCCCTTGGATGTGATGCAGTAATGTGGTTCTTTTGGGGGCATTGGACCTTCTGCATGCACTGGAGCAGTTCAGAGATGAATATATACCTATAGAGCGGATTAGAGTAATACACAATTCTTACTCATAGGATTAATAGTCTCACTTGAAAATCATAATTAACTAAAAGTCTCTCTTTATATCAAGTGATTAAACAACATTTGATTAATGAATCAGTTACTAAAAGAATCGATAGCTGCAATAATTCCTCATTAGAGGTGCTTCATCTGCTCTTAGTGTCAAACACCATCAGTCATGATCCGCTTGTTCAGTCTCTGTGTTTAGTTAATGTTTCCCAAAGAAGTTAATTTTCTAAAGGATTAATGTTGTCACAAATGATCAAGCTGAGCAGTGAACAGCCCTGGCCACACTTTCTCCCTCTCTAAGTGATTTAAGTTGTTTGGAACATGTACTTGTTCACTCGTGAGTCAAATATCTTGGATGTGGCCTGCGTGGGTTATGCTCCTATTTGCTTTCTGCATAAAACATTCCCTCAATATTTATACTGATTTCAAAAGGCTCAGAGGGAAATATCAAAGTTTCAATTAAATTTGGTCTTAACCTTTTAAACACCATTACACGATGTGTTCGATTGAGCCCTCAATGGAGCGGGGTCCTTTATGAATGCATTTGGACATATTTTTGTTGATCCATACTGTGGATGGAGTTTGTATCATTGGAAAAACTTAAATCAAATTCTGCTTTTCCTAGAAGCCCCAAAATACTGATTATTTTGCAGATAGCCTAGCAGGCTGCTAGCTGATTAAAGTCTTAAAAAAATAAGGTGAACACAAATAATGAAATCAGACCTGAATTTTTGAACTTGGTCTGCAAAAAACTTGTGTTTTTAAAAACATGAGTTAATGCATCTTAACTTTGTCAGCATGCAGTGAAATAATCTTTTAAAAGTTAGTTTACCACCATGTTTTCATGTTTCGGCAGGTGTTTTTGTTCCCTCTTAATTTTTTATTTATTTATTGATCTTCTTTTTCTTTTCTTTCTTTTTTTTTTTATGTTATCATTATCATTATAATATGTCATCATGTTTTTACTCGAGGAATTCTGTGTTTTTGTAGCCCGGTACAAACAGCTTTTATCTTATGCCTGTAGAATGCTGCTCAGGAGTTCAAACTGAAAAAGTTTAACGTTACTTAAAGTCGTAGGGGAATGGCTGTTCCAACCTTTCCATTTCCGAATTCTCCCGAGTGGTGCACGACTTTACACGTTTGAATAAAGTAAATGTGAATGGTCGATTATCAAGGGGGTGGGATGGTGTGGCAGAAGCTGTACATGTTTGAGGACTTGCCTCGCAACGCTGCCAGTTCTGTTAGCTCTACGCCTGCTGAAGACAGAATGTTATTACAACCGTTGCGTATATTAGCTGTGACAGAAGAATCAAGTATGCTGCGACCGAAAAAAACTTGATTGACAGATGACCGCTTGATATATGATTGGCGAATTTAGGTGTTCAGGTTGATCATATAACTAACTGGCCAGCATAAGATAACTGAGAGAAAAAAATAGATTTTACCAACAAGATTTTTTTAAATAGAATTTTTTCAATTTTGGGACAAAATGATAAAGCGTACATTTATATACATGTTTAAGCAAGAATGATTTTGACATTTAAAATGTGATTTCCATTTAATTTTAATGCTGTTAAAAACAGCTGGAGCTACAGGTAATCCTGAGCAACATTGCAGAATAAACAACATGGCAACATCCATGTGAAAATGTTATACCTTAAATTCATTGCAAAATGATACAACTTACAATATATTTACTGTATTGAATTTAAATAAAAATTTTATATTTCTCAAATTCAGTCTATTGTTACAACTAATTGGGATCCCATTAGAAATATGCATTAAGCCCATAATGGCAGGAAAAACATGTCCTAAAGTCAATGTAGTGAAATTGGTAGAAATCCTTTAAATTCCCTGAAAGAAAATCCATGCTGTTTAAATTAAGCAAAGTGTTGATTTCTACTCCAGGCCTAGAGGCAGATAAATCCTCCTATTCCACTTTATTTCTCTACTCACTCACCTCTGTGTCTCCTCAACAGTTTTTTCTTAATTCTGTGCTTCTTTCAGCTAAAGGTTTTCACCCAGACTTCTCAGCTCTCTCCTGGACATTTAGGCCAACTGCAGCCGATTGGACGAGGGCTCCTCCTCCCTTGAACAGGAGGCTTGTGAAGGAGTAAACCGAGTAGATCACACCCCTGCGGGAGGACTCGGAGGTCCTCCTGCTGTGCTCCTGGAGAGCCCTCTCCACTCTTTACACCAAACACAACACAGGGAATTAATGAACCGAATTCATTATAGGAAAACCAGCTCTCTGCAAACTCTCCTTCTAAATCTCTGCGAGCTGCAGGAGCTGATGCTGATTCAGGCCGACTCAAATACACAAATGGGGAGCAAAGAAAAAAAGATGGGGATGCATGTTTTAATATCAGAGACAAGCGGCTCACAGCTCGCCTGTTGAATCACGGCTCAGTTCTCTCCTACTGGAAACACAGCTTCTTCTCTGCAAGCCATTTTGTTCACTCTGGGAATTCATCCAAATCATTTTTTTTCTCCGTTTGTGAACATCCTCCCTCAGGCAAAAGCAAATGGCATGCTATGCCTAGCATCAGAAAATAAAATGGAAACCAAACATCCCGACTCTGCAGCATTCACTGAGGGCAACTGGAGGAATGATTCTCCGTTCTGACACAGGAGAGAGAGGGGCGCACATCATGCTCACCCCTGTCTGCCTTTCACGCCCTGTGTGGAGGATTCTAGGGCCCAGATGGTACAGAGATACTGTTGCTGAAAGCAGACAGATGCATCCACACTTAAGTTTGAAAGTAGACCCAAGATATTTTAACTATGGCTGCAAAGGCTCCCTCTACACAGAGGAATGGATGTTAAGGTGCCTGCAGGCAGATTTTAGTGAGCCTCAGTGGTGAGACCTGATTTCAGTTTGAAGCCAAAGGACCGCTTCAGTTTTCCCAAGATCAGGATTTTAATTAACAACGTGGCTGCTTCACTTTGATTTTCAATTAAATCTTCCTTTTTAACCTCACTTGATGCCAAAGGATTCCACAGAGTAATCTCTTACCTCCATTCAATGAGTCGATTCAACCAGCCAGTTTTCTTTTGATAGAAAACTTTGAAACAATTTGACTCACTGGAAAAAACGATCTAGAAATAAGTAAAAATGTCTTAAATTAAGTGTATTTACCCCTTAATTTGAGCAGGTAAATGAAATAGTTTGCAAATGAAATTAATATTTTTACTTTTAAAATAAGATATTTAGATAAAATGCATTTGAAATAAGACAATGCAATTGTGTTTTCTTATTTTAAATGTAAATTGTCTTGTTCCATTAGCAAAATGTCTCTTTTTTACCTCCCCTCAATCCAAGAACAAATGCACTTATTTATACAAAAATATTTTGATTTTTTTTCCATAGCTGTATGATCTGTTGAATTGTAAAGATTACAGGGATGTGAATTGGTGCTATAAAGATAAACTGAATTTAATACACTACCGTTCAAAAGTTTGGGGTCACATTAAAATGTCCTTATTTTTGAAGGAAAAACACTGTACTTTTTAATAAAGATAACTTTAAACTAGTCTTAACTTTAAAGAAATACACTCTATACATTGCTAATGTGGTAAATTACTATTCTAGCTGCAAATGTCTGGTTTTGGTGCAATATCTACATAGGTGTATAGAAGCCCATTTCCAGCAATGTACAATGTGTTTGCTCATTGGCTCAGAAGGCTGATTGAATGATTAGAAAACCCTTTGTGCAATCATGTTCACACATCTGAAAACAGTTTAGCTCGTTACAAGAAGCTACAAAACTGACCTTCCTTTTAGCTAGAGCAGATTGAGTTTTTGGAGCACATCACATCTGTGGGGGTTAATTAAACGCGCTCAAAATGGCGAGAAAAAGAGAACTTTCATCTGAAACTTCGACAGTTCATTCTTGTTCTTAGAAATGTAGAGGCTATTCCATGCGAGAAATTGAGACGAAATCCTACAATGATGTCTACTACTCCCTTTAGAGGACAGCACAAACAGGTTCTAGTGTGGGTAGAAATTTAAGTGAAGATGCCGCGTTAGGGATCTGAGTAAGGCGATCTGTTTCTCAAACTTTCTAATTCTAGAAACAGACGCCTCACAGGTCCCCTAACTGGCATCTTCATTAAATAGTAAAAACCCGCAAAAACACCAGTGTCAACATCTATAGTGAAGAGGCGGCTACGGGATTCTGGGCTTCAGGGCAGAGTGGCAAAAAAAAAGCCTTACAGTATATCTGAGCCATATCTGAGACTGGCTAAATTAAGAAAAAGATTTAGATGGGCAAAAGAACACAGACATTGGACAGAGGAAGACTGGAAAAAAGTGTTGTGGACAGATGAATCCAAAGTTTGAGGTGTTTGGATCACAAAAAGAACGTTTGTGAGACGCAGAACAAATGAAAAGATGCTGGGAAGAATGCCTGATGCCATCTGTTAAGCATGGTGGAGGTAATGTGATGGTCTGGGGATGCTTTGTGTGCTGGTAAGGTGGGAGATTTGTACATGGTAAAAGGGATTCTGAATGAGGAAGGTTACCACTCCATTTTGCAATGCCATGCCATACCCAGTGGACAGCGCTTGATTGGAGAACCAATTTCATCCTACAAGAGGTATTATTTAGAGCATAGAAGCACGGCAGCTGGTATTCTATGGTAATGGAGTGGCAAGCGCAGTCACCACATCTGAACCCCATTGAGCTGTTGTGGGGGCAGCTTGACCGTATGAGTACGCCAGAAGTGCTCCATCCAACCAGTAGTCCAACTGGTGGGAGCTGCTTCTGGAAGCGTGGGGTGCAATTTCTTTAGATTACCTCAACAAATTAACAGCTAGAATGCCAAAGGTCTGCAATGTTGTAATTGCTGCAAATGGAGGATTCTTTGACTGAAAGCAAAGTTTGATGTAGAAAAAAAAACTTATTTCAAATACAAATCGTTATTTCTAACCTTGTCAATGTTTTTGACTCTATTTTCTATTCATTTCATTTCATGGTGGTGAATAAGTGTGACTTTTCAGGAAAACACAAAATTGCTTGGGTGACCCCAAACTTTTGAACGGTAGTGTATATTTATTATCTATTTTCTCTTAGAAAGAGCATTGCATTATGCTTGGAATGTTTTCCAGCATTGAAATCTCTGTATTAAAATCACATTTTCACTTTTTGCAAACTGTGTTTTCTGGGTTAAATAAATCACCGTATCACAGAAAGTGTTTCTTGTTTAGACATCAATCACTGACTGAAAGCCTATTTTCTCCACCACCCAACCTAATATAGACCGTCTTCTCTCACACAGACAACAGAGACAAGGTCCAGCATATTTTCTGCATGACTGAGTGGTTTATTGGCTGTCTGCTGCCTTCCACCTATGAGCTGCATGACACCGGGGTGAGGGAAAGGGTAAGGAGGACTGCCAGTGATCCTAAACATCTAGCTGGCCATCTGTTCCACAGTCTTTCAGCTTGATACGGTCCACAGTTTTCAGAAGAGATATTCTCTTGGGAAACATAAAACTTCCAATCATCCTGAGGGGGATTTCTTCAGAATATTTGTTCCAACCTCAACAGGTGCTTCAAGAGGGAAATACTCAGTTACTCAAATTAATTTATCATAATTTTAGGCTAATGTCTCTCTAGCTTTCTGAAACGGAAAAGATTCCAGAACCTACCCTGGATTGTAACTAACCCTGCTTTGTGTCATGGGGCCCAGGTGGCTCCAAAACAAACAGCATCTATGCAGCAAGCAAAGATCCACCAGAGTACAAACACATTGGTTTTATTCACAATCTCCTCAGGATTTAACCGTCCAGGAGAAAAAAAATAAGAAAACACCAGAAAAACCCTGCATAAATAGAGCTTACCCAGTTCATGTTTTTCTCCACCAACTCCCAGATCCACCACATTTATTCCTGGTTTTTACCCCAGTTACACTTGGTGCTTGGTTGTAGTTACTTAAATGTAATGGATATAAATCAATTCTACTGGCTTTGTAGATTAAAACTAGACTCATTTCTGTAAACCTAGTTATAGACGTGCAAAACGGCTTCTAAACATATTCAGTAATTGAAATTTATTGATCTCACATTGGAAAAATGTACCTCTGCATTTAACCCATCCCCTTAGGGAGCAGTGGGCTGCCATTGCAGGGCACCAAGGAGGCAGTGTTGGATGTGCTCAGAGAGCCAGAGTGGCAGTGAGTTTCAAACTCACAACCTCAGGATTCCAAGCTCTATGCCCTAACCACTAGGCCACCATTCTGTCAGATGAACATACCTGGTCAGACCAGCATACACATAGTCAATATCCATTTGTCCCTTTAGTTTGACCTTTCAGTTTTGCAGGAAAAATAGACTTTAAACTATATCCAAAGGACTGAATCCCATTAGTCATGTACTAAAAAATTATTTAATTACTTACTTTTTGGTGTTCTTTGAAGTTTATGATTATCTGACCTTAAATTGTTTTGGTTTTTTTGTACGTGACTGAAGGGACACACGCCTGTCGATGTAGTTTAAAATCTTTCGTACAAAACTAAAGGGATAAACAGTAATCTGACGTCTTGCGTATTTACTATGGGTATGCTGGTCTGACAGAACTCCACTCCTCCCTCTATTCCTTTTCTGGTTCCTTTATTGAAATTAGGTGGAAATTAGATGTGTGGGTTTTTGTTAAACGAAAATCTTCACAGAAAAGTCATTTAGACATGTTAAAAAAGTGTATTAACTTTTGTGATTAAAACACACAACTCTACTCTACTTTTGTGTATTGTAACAAAGGCAAGATATCTTTTTATGCAAATCTCTGTAACTTGGCTTTAGTTTCACTCAGCTAAATCAGTCTTTCCACCAGTAATGTCCAGGAATACGTCCATTATCTCTACAAGGCATTATTGATCTAAATATTTTAAAAAGTTAATTTTTATTGTGTATTATTGTGTTTATTTTTATTTATTTTTTATTGTGTATCCATCACATTATTTCTTCTTCAGTAACAGAGATCTTGTCCAGATGTTTCCAGAACATTATGACATAAAACATCAGAATATCAACCAATAAACTATCAAATTAAGCACACAACATAAATCAAAACAAAATTAAATAATTGTGACCTTATTTATTATATTTATAAAAAGTTTATCGACCTTAAAATGCATAAAAAGAATCAGCTGAGAGGAAAAAAGTCATTTTTCTATATTTCATCTTCCTTTTCTCTGAAACCACAGCAGTTGTGGTTTTCCTCACACTTCTGACGGAGTCTCCAAAGTGTTTGCTTTGCTTTGACAGGAAAATAATTAAAATAGTCTGTAACTGACTAGGTTATGTTAAATAACTCAAACTTTCAAAGAGCCTCTTGGTGGCCATGAGGTTAAAATCTCAAGCAGCACTCTTAGATCTCATTTCCGGGATAACTTCTTTAAAATGACCATAAGGGGGCGCCAAAGAGCATTAAAAGCAGCACCAAGTCGCTCTCCTTCACACTCTGTTATCTCCTAACTTTACTTCTCTTTCTCCGCTCTCCTACCTTCTCCCTCTCTCTAAACTGATTCCCCTCCATCTGTTTCTGCCTTTAAGACATAAGAAGCGTATTTGGGACACATGAAGTCCGGAAACACACCGTGAGCAGACAGGATGGGAACTCCAGCAGTTAGAAACAGACAGCAGAGAGGGTTCCAGGCTGTGTGGCGCTGAAAGGACAGCGCCCGGTGGTTTGTGGAGCGGGAGCCGCTCAGGGAGGCTGCTGGGTTCATCTGCTGTCTCTGGCTGATCTCAGCTCCATCATTTTAGTCCAGGAGGCAAACTGGACTATCTTGCATGTGTCGGGTCGCTGTGATCCGCGGAAGGTTATCTGGTTACAGTCTCTGAGGTGGTGGACTCCTTCAACACTTCAAATCCTCCGCTGGAGAAGGAAGATTTGGATAAAACTCGGATCTTTCCTCTTTTTTCCCTCACTGAGTCACTTTAGTCCTTTTTTTCTGACTTTGCAGCTTGAAGGGAGCAGTTCTTACCTCCCCCCTCTCCCCCCTCCTTCCCCTGTCCTCTCATCGGTCTGTGAGGACAATCCAAGAAGCGGCTCTGGGCTTTGCGCATCTCATTCCCTGAACTGCAGGGAGGATTACAGATCTACCAATTTCCAGGTGGACTTTTTTTGATGGGGGATATCTTTGCATTTTGGAAGAGAAGAAACATGCAGTGATAAAAAAAATAAATAAATCAAGGGGGGAGGCTGAGTCCCCTCCTCGCTGACCCCTGAGGGAGGCTTTGGAGCGGGGAAGTCAAGAAAGGCTTGAAGGAGACACTTTTACAAACATCTAAGGAATCAGTAGCTTTCTAGAGCTGGAATGAAGTGTTCTGATTGGCTGATTGAATATTGATCATCATCATCATCAGGAGGAGAACTTGAACCCAAACCTGCTTCGCTGCGAACTGATCAGCTGACAGATGAGCGATGCAAACTGATGACTGCTGTATTGGAGGAGGAATAAATCATCTTCTAGGTGATCCCGCTCATTGGAGGCATAAAGAAAGTATCAGAGTTTCACCTCATCCGCTTCTGCTTGGAAACCTTTTCCTACTTCAAAGAGGGATTTTTATTTCAGGTTTGGAGATTGGAAGTTATTTTTAGAGCGACTCCTTTCACACCACCATCCCGGACAGGGACAGGAGGAGACGCAGAGGGAGCGCAGGGTCGCTGACTCACCTCCTCCGTCCTGGAAGGAGCGAGGAGCGGGACAGACGGAGGAGAGCGCAGCGGGAACGGTGCGTAAAGGAGCGGACTTCAGCTGCCTGAAGGAAAGAGACCAGATCTGATCCGGCTGTTCTTCTGTGACAGAACAGCTCACATCGTTTTGGAAACGAGCAGAGGAAGATCTTCACATGCTTAGAGGTTTGAGCTTCAATTGACGTCGATGCACCAACTGGTTTTCCTTAGATAGAAAAACTTTTCTCAATCAATTTGACTGGATGATCTGGTTGAACTGTAAAGTGCCTTGAGATGACTTGTGTTGTGAATTGGGGCTATAGAAATAAAAAAAAAAAGAACTGAATTAAATTGGAATCATAGGGTGAACCAGAAGCTGAGTGTGATGGATCCTCCCTGCGTTCACGCCCAACAAACTTCCTAGCAGACATGATGCAGAATCTGCTGTGAGTGCGTACCTTCTTTCTTTTTCTTTGTTAATTATTTATTTATTTTTGTGCGAGCGGTAAACAGCAGCTAGGTTAATACCGCGATCAAAGAAATCTTTTTATGCAAGCCGTTTGCCTCTGGGCACTTTGCTGCCCCCCTCAGGACACAGGCTTGTGACATTTCATGGGCATTACGGTGCCGTGTGTTATGCATAAGCTAGCCTGTAGGTGGACATAAGTTCTGGACTCGTTATACTCTATGTATACGCCCAACATTAAAATATACATAGAAAGTTCAGCCCCATGTTGGCTGAATCAGCAAGGGGTGACAGGGCCCAACTTCACCTGTAAGTTCTCTTAATCAGAGAGCTAACAGGTGCTTCTGTCCTTGTGTTCAGAAGGTAGGAGCATTAAACTATTGTCTGCTGAGGTGGCTACATGCCAGCAGACTGCCTGCTATTGAGACGTAGCATCAACTGAAGGACGGGTCTGACTGGTTGCCTCTGACTCTCTCTTTCACCTTGCCTATTTACAGAGACCTACTTTTCCCTTTAATGACATTCCTTTCAGAGACATGTGAAACTACCACATGGCAAAAACACCTTGCATAGTGAGCCACGCCAACAATTCCCTTTAATGAAACAAAATGTCTTCAAACTTGGAAACAAAGTCAGTAGATGAAACAAAATGTCTTCGAACTTGGAAACAAAGTCCAGTAGATTGTTTTTAACTTTTTTTGATTGGCAAATCGATCTACTGGAGAAGGCAATTGGATTCTTCTGTCTTGTAAATGAGGAAATCAATGTCAGGAATACACTTTGGCTTGCTACACATGGATCACGGTATTCTATTTCAACTATCTAGTGTGTCATATCTTTTGTCTGCGAAATATGTTCTTGTGATATGGGGAACTCCTTTTTCAGGACTCTGTGGCGCAATGGTAGCGCGTCTGACTCCAGATCAGAAGGCTGCGTGTTCAAATCACGTCAGAGTCATTGTTCATGGCTTGTTTGAAGGAATACTTTTAAACTTTTGATGAAGCCTCTAGGTTGTGGCTTCATCCATGTGAAACTCACACATATAGCAAAAAGACCTTGGCTCTGTTCGAATTCATGGGCTGCGTCCTTAGAAGTCCAGATTCGAAGGATGATAACGTCATAGCACGGTGTGGAGGTCTGGTTGGATTCCAAGACTCCTTGTTATGCGGCCTTAAAATGCGTCCTTCTCTTTGCTTGATTCGAAGGACGGTTCCGATGTATCCTCGCTATCCTTTGATATCCCAGAATTTATTGCGAGACCCGACAAGCCGGCTGCTCCGTGATCAGAGGAAATTGTACTTGGTGCCAAACAGTGGTGAACATTTTCAGTTTGATATAATACAAGTCACTGAATAGTTCCGTCTGAAATTAATGAAAATAGTTGTTTTAATGGTCATTGAGTCACATATGTGGCGGTAATGTTTGCTTTATCTAAATGTTGTTATCTGTTACTGTGTAAATGGGTTTGGCTTTAATTTAAGGACAGATTCTAATATATCTGCATTGTGGGGATATGAGTTTTATTTTTATTGCTGTTTTGCACAATTTGCTTAACTAAGTATTTGTTGTTGAATATAAGAGATTTTGCAGATATATTTTGTGGTATAAATTGTTTAGATTTACTTATATATTTCTACCCATTTTATAGAATAGAAAATCCCTTTATTGTCCACACAATGGGCAAATTTACAGCAGCAGAAAGATTATTGAAAATGGTCACACAAATGTGGACCTTAGAAAAATGTCTAAGAATAACTTAATAGGGAAGAGTTAAAATATGAACAATAAAATACTGTAAAGTTTTTTTTTAACAATATAAAACTGTGCACCTGGAGAATAAATAACCAATCTACAGCTATGGACATTTTACAGTAATTGATCATTAATTGCAGCAACAGCAGAGATGTGCAAATGACAGCAGCATGTTATTTAACTGACTAAGGTTTATATCATTACATTTGCTTTTCTTTGTTCATGCTCCCGGTCAGTGGCGGATCTAGGGGGCGGCTACTTGGGCTACAGCCCCGGATGTTTCCCCCAGAGCCCCGGATCTCGCTTTTGAGCTGAGCTGAGTAAAATGTGCAGTACTGGAATTCCCCAGATGGTGGCAGGATGCGCAGGAAAGCAGCCTGTAACATTCCCAGCGCAGAAGAAGAAGTTGCCACCACTTGGGCTCTGTTCAGAATCCTGTGCTCTGTTCGAAAACCTAGGACGCATCCTTAGAAGACCGGATCTCGGCGGCCGGTTACGCCATAGCAGCTGGCGCGCCGAGGTCTGAGGTCGAGATTCCAAGAGTCCTAGTTATGCGGCCTTAAATCGTCTCCCTTTTGCCCAATTTGGAAAGGGCCGGGTCCGATGTATCCTCGTATCCTTGGATATCCCAGGGATTCATTATGCGTCACCAAGCAGGCAGTGATCTGAGGAAAAGGTTACTTGGCGCTGAACAGTTGTGAAAAATTGAAGTTCAGTTTAATATAATACAACCCTCGTGAATAGTTCCGTCTGAGATTAATGAAAAAATAGTTGTTTTAATGGTTATAGAGTCAGATATGTGGCGGTAATGTTTGATTTATCTTAAAGGTTTTTAATCTGTTACTGTGTGTAAATGGGTTTCGGGCTGTAATTTAAGGACAGATTCTAATATATTTGCAGGGTGGGGACTATAAATCTGATAGGATTTTTTATCTTTTTATTGCTATTTTGCACAATATGCTTAACTTCCTATTTTTTGTTGTTGAATATTAGAGATTTTGCAGATATATTTTTTATACATATATTGTTTAGATTTACTTATATCTTTCTACCCCTTTTATAGAATAGAATAGAAAATCTCTTTATTTTCCCACAATGGGAAAATTTACAGCAGCAGAAAGATTATTGAAAAATGGTCACACATAAAATGTAATAAAGTATAAAAATGTATAAGAATAACATAATAGGTAAGAGTTAAAATATAAACAATAAAATACTGTAAAGTGTTTTAACAATATAAAACTGGAGAATTAATAATCAATATGCAGCTATGGACATTTTTACAGTAATGGATATTTGAAAATAGCAGCAACATCAGAGATGTGCAGAATGACAGCAGCAGGTTATTTAACTGACTAAGGTTTCTATCATTACATTTGATTTTATTTGTTCCTGCTCCCGGTGGTTGGAACCTTTATTCCCTCTGGATTCTTGTGAGTGTAGTTTTGTTCACTTCACAATAAAAAAGAAATAAATAAACAGTTTTGAAAAACTTCTGTATTCATTCTTTTCCTGCTTTGTGTGTCAACGTTCAATGCGGTTGCTAAGCAACAGAGCATTACGGGCGTGTAAAACCCCGCCGTAGGGTAGACCTGGTCGAATTTACAGCCAAAACTTTTCAGTCTCCTTCTCTTCGCTAAGGATCTCGGAGGATCCCCAGTCTAGGTAGACTCGCGCGTCCTTGGAGGACCCGCCCTAGGTTTTCGAACAGAGCCCCGGGCTGCATCCTCCAAGGACACGGCCTACCTAGACTGGATCCCCTTCGAAGCTCCTTAGAAAAATAAGAAGACCGAAAGAGTTCTGCCTATTAACTCGAACGGTCCAGCCTCCTTCTGCTGCCTCCGCCCCTCATTCGGTGTAAGGTTCTTTGCTTAGCAACTGTGACACTTCCCGCACAGGGCAAGAAAATAATGGATGCAGAACGACTAACCACTGTTTTGTTAAGCAATCGAATTTTTGAAGAGCTCCAGCAGCAGTACCCTCACCTGAGATATTCTAGATATCTGATGCTGATGAATAATCGTGTTCAGGTAAAGTAAATTTCATCATTGTTTTTATTTGTGTAACTACAGAAATAGATGCAGTGTAATGGCAAGTGAAATGATCAAATATTGTATGTAAAAATGTTGCTGCATCAAACGCCTTTTTGTTACTACTGTCAAGATAAATGTAACTTTAAATAAAGTTATTTAAAATAACCAGGCCCTAAATTCAATGGGACACCTGTCCCTGCTGCACACCTAATGTAAATGGAAAGCTGATTAACTACAGTCCTCTGAATGAGGGCTTTTAGAAGAGAAACATGCAGAACAGGCAGGGCTCTGGACCTCCGTGCTTTGAGTTAAAGAACCCTTCTTTAGAATTCCCTTTTTGTTGTTCGTTGCGTATTACAGCTCATTTTATGTGTAGAATCAGGGGCGCAACTACATATTTTTGAGGTGGATGCGAAAACACAAAATCGGCGCCCCCCACCCCTGTACAGTAACCAATCTTGTCCAACTTTCTCTCCATTAGACAGTAAACGAAAACAGTATCCTTTGGGAAAACACCTCTTACTCTTCTCTCCTCCATCAGACATTTTCGGTGGGCCATTTTCAACCATGTACTGCCTTAATATGTCCCCCATTTTGTGTGGTAAAGGCCGTTCAGATGGATCTTCTGAATAAAGCCTTGCCTCAGCACTCTACTCTGCAGCTCTCTGCTCCTCTCCCTCTTCATCATCATCTGGTCCTCTCTGCTCCTCTCCCTCATCTGCACCTTTCTGTTCCACATTCTCCTTTGTGGTGATTGACTCACCATGTTTGCCTGCACTAATTTTCCCAAAAAAGAACACAATGAGAGATGGTCATCAGAAATTCAAACCATTATGGTATATATGTTTTTGCTGCCTCCCTAATGTATTTATTCCTACCTGATGTCCTCTTTTGTCTCGTCTATCACCGACCTCATGTCTGTCTCCTTCACCCCTTGTCTGTGGCGTTCTCCACTAAGTCATATGGTCAAAAAGCATTATAAATTAGTTGTAAAAATTACAGATCTTAATACAGTTTGTAAAAATAATGTTTAAACATTATCGATTGGGATTAAGTAGCTGTTCCCTCACTTCCACCTAATATTAGACCAACCTGTTGCTTTCCCCTGTCTGTCCTGATTCTTCCTCTGTCATCTTCTCTTCTTTCTCTCCATCCTCACAGCTGAATTAAATTAATTTTATGTTAAGTAGGGTTAAAAAATACAGCAGTCAAACCACAATAAAAATTCATCTTTAAATTTGAATGATCTTCTTGTTGGATAACAGTTACTGACTGGACACTGAATTTGATCTGACTTATCAGATACATCACAACACCACTGTAGTGATACTGAATAAAACATTTAAACTCCAGTGTCCCCCTGCCAAAAAGGTTGCTAACATGGGTCACCGAGTCTAAGGGCTTTAATCACACTGGATTAATGTGTCTGATACTCACATAAACTTGTACAACTCATCTTTAATTAAAAAGATCAATAATAAGAAATATACATATGAGTGAATAAATTGCAGCTAAGCGTTGGACCATAGCTGGGCGTTGGCCACGGCATTTTAGCTTTCCTGTGTTAATATTTCACAAGTTTTATTTCGGTCATTCTTACACTTAGTGTGTGGATATGTGTGTTACAGGCGTATATATCAGATATTCCTAGAAATATGGAACAAATCGCGTTCCTTATCGCTTCAAAAGGGGACGCAACATTTAACAGCCAAAATATGGGGCGACTCCGTATCAGAGGCTAGCTTTATCTGACCTGCATATTTACAACCCTCCTGTCCTGTTGTCGATACACTGACAGAACTTACCTACTGTCTTTCAACCACATTGAAAGGCTTTTTTTCATCCCGCCAACAACTTTATTCTTCTCCCTTTTCTTTTTCTGTTTTGGCGCCTTTCCGATAGTTTTCTGGCCAAGTTCCATCTTGTTGCTGTTAAGTGCGACTACGAATGGTAGATCAAAAGAATAAAAAATAAAAAACACCACTTCGAGGCGCCTCTTAGGGCGGCGTGCGCAAGCCACCTGTGTGGGAAGGAGAGCGACAGTAGGGGAGGTGAAGGGGGCGCATAATCAGTGCTGTCTCTCTGTTATTGATCGTTTTATGCTGTTAAATGTAGAAAATGACAACTAGAAAAAATTATTTTCTAGAGGGGCTACTTTGACGCCCCCTCGAGTGCAGCGCCCCTATGCGTTGCATGCGCTGCATACCCGGTTTTTGTGCCACTGTGTAGAATGAAATACAATTGAAACTAAAATTCCTTTATTGTCCCACAATGGGGAAATTCTGGTGTTTACAGTAGCAAGGAGATTATGGAAAAAATGGCTACACAAATTTGGACCTCTTAGAAAAGTGTATTCCTGAATATCACAATAGTGAAGAGTTTTAAAAGAAGTACATTTCGTTCTCTCAATGCACGTTCTAAATAAGGTAAAAACACAATTGTTAGAATACATTATTTTTTTTCTGTTGTTTCTTCGTCTGTAATTAAACTAGACCACAGTACTGCAGGATCAACCTCAGTGTCCCTGTCCCTCATCCACTTCTTTGATGAGGAGGACACCAGACCTGATTTCAGACTGAGCAGGGAGTCTTTGGCAGTGCTCTCAATCTCCTGAACCAAGATCGGCCACATGGATGGGGAGCCACTATTGAAAACATTGGTGTTCCTTTTCTGGCTGGCAAGTGGTGCATCCTACAGGGTGGTGTCAGCTTTGTTCGGAATTCCACGTACCACTGTCCATGACATCATTCATCGGGTCACAAAGGATGTAGTGGCCATCCTTTCCCGGGTTATCTACCTCCCCAAATCTGCACAGGATGTTGATGTTGTGTCTCTTGGGTTTGCACGGCTGCCATGTCAACAAGCTTTTTCCAAAGATGGAGGGTATCCCTGCCTATTTCTTTCCCCCCACACCGACCCCCCCTCATCAATCCCTACAAGAAGCCGGTACAAAGTGTGGGAGCCCTGCGCTTCAATAGCCATCATTCCAGAGCGCGCTGTATTGTGGAGCGAACTTTTGGAATGATGAAGACCAGATCCGGTGTCATCTTCATGCAAGTGCTGGAGGTGCACCACTCATTTATACCTTATGTAGGTTTTTGCAAACCCATGGAACTTTCCTGAACACGCTACCTATATACATAACAATTAATGCTAGAAATATTTTCATAAAAAGAGAGATTTATTTCTGAATCTGTTATTTGCCCTCCAGGTCATAACAGCATGCGCCATCCTTCACGACATCTGCCTGGGTGCTGGTGATGTGATGTCACCAGACGACGAAGCAGAAGAGGCTGTAGATGAGGATGAGGGGGAGACAGAGCTTGGAGCAGTCAGTGGTGCTTTGTGGCGGGACCAAATCGCAGCTGAGGTGTCTGCCCTGGAGGAGGTACCACCAGACCACACCTAATCAAAATAAATAATTCTCACATCTAGGAATTGATGTGTCAGAGTATTATCACCATTGTGGTATTAACATTCCATGCACAGAATCATATGCTTCTGCATGCCTTTGATTTATTCATTTATCCTGATTTCTTGCATATTAGTGATGCTGAGGTTGACTGTGCCAGCCCTGTAAACCCAACTGGATGATGGCGTGGACGCTGCTTGATACCATCCGAAAACCTCCACAAGCCACTGAGTGATGCTTCACTGGCTATCCAGAAAAAAGCATGCAGTCTATTGGAGCAACCCATCCATGTCTCTGGTCTTAACAAAGCAGAAGACACACTACCAAAGACCTCCTGTTTACTAAACCATTAGACTGTTACCCTTAATAGAAAAATATGCAGAGTCTGATAAATGAGGTCAATCCTGTTTATTTACTATTGGAAATATTTTGTCTATTACAAGATTCTCCTTGAATATATCCTTTATTTTGTTTAAAAAATGTTGTGTTATGACCTCTTTTCTTAAGAATTACACAAGTTACAATAAATGTTTATATTGTGGAAATAAAAGATGGGTGCTACTTAATTAGATGTAATGAAGTAACCTTTTGAAATCATCTACTATAAGGAGTAATTTTACAGGCTTGAATTGTTTACCTTTGAGTAAAATTCCTGGCTATTCCATTCGCATAATGGAAACAAGGTTGTTCTAAATTAATATGAACCACAGAGACACTTTTTTAAAACTCTTTGCTTGAGTAGGCTTTTTAGCAAATACCCTTTACTTTGACTTGAACATTTTGCTTAAAGAGCAAATTTCTTTTACTTCAACCAGGGTAACAATATGATTAAGTAGTGTTACACTTATGTACCTTTTTTGGGTACCGTGTTCACATCTGGGGGAAATGTGTTTGAACATTTGAGTAATGGGAGATGAAGGCTCACCAACAATAACTCATCTTCCCAAAAACAAGATATTTGAGACAGAATTGTGAAGAGTCATTTATTAGCAAATTTCTCCAAAATAGAAAAAAGTTAGTCCATCCTCTCTCTGCTTTCCTTTGCCCCCCCTCTCCTCCACCTCCCTTTGGAGTTTCACGTCCTCCTTGATGAGGTCCAGCAGCTCTGCATTATGATCTCTGTGCCGTTTCGGGCCCCTTCTGGCTGCTGACTCTGTTCATCGTCCTCCTCCTCCTCCTGGTTGGCCACTGCTGCACTTGGCCCTGGAGTGTCCTCTGGGATTGAAGAAATCAGGACAGGGGGTGCGATGGAAGCCCTCTGCCCGAACACTTTGTCCATTTGAACAAACCAACCCCAAGTAGCAGCAGTGGGTTCCCCACTCGTTCCCTCCCCTGACCCTAGGAACTTGCAGTCCTATAGACAGAAGAAAGAAAATAAAACCCAGTTCAATAATCAAAGGTCAACACCAATATTTGATGATATGTGTTTATTTTATTTATTGTTTGTCAAAGCAAAGCTGACTTACTTCATATTTTCTTTTCAGATTGTCCCATTTTTTCTTGGCCTGCAAGGGGCTCACCTTTCCCTGCAGGCCCATCTTCTCCAGAATGATTCTAGAACATACAGAACATGAGAACAATTAGTGGTTTAGAAATGATAAAAGCTATTATTCAGTATTCCATAAAACCAGCATGGATGTTTTATCATGTTATATCATGTTTCCTGTTGTCCAGACCAAAGAAGAGGGAATATTAAAACATGGGTTCTGTTGTGGTTAAAGCTGAGAAAGCAAGGGGCAGATGCTGCTTAGGCTGTTACTGTACCTCCAAGCTGTGTGGGCAGAGTTCTTGGTCCCAGTAAAGAGACCCCCTGATTTTCCCCCCTTAGCTTTATGAAAAGCTCCGTCTGCTCCTTGCTCACTATAAGAAATTAATCTTCAGGATGACATGAACCATGTATTGTTGCTAGCATTCAGGTTCTTGTCTTGGCATACAGAAATATGATTAGAAGTACATTTTTACAATAACAAAAACATATCAAGGCTTCAATAGGATTCAAATGTTGACATGTGAAGTCAGGAATAATCTAATATGTTCTATTGCGTTTTATGAAGGGGATATATGGACTGGCAATGGAAATTAGGAGTGTGGATAAATATGTATTGAATCTAGAATAATAGAATGCGTAAACATATGTAAATATTTATAGGTATAGCTATTGAAGTTCACCAAAATCTTTCAGCCTGCTATGCTTGAAAAAAAGAGAGACTGGTGTGGCTGATGGATGCCGTTTGATTGCTTATGTTTGAATAAACTGGGGTTCTTAGGGAGAGAACATTTTAATAATCAAATTATTTAAATCATATTGACGTTCAAAGAAATTTAACTGCATTCTGGTCATGCCAAGCAACAAGTGCTGACAGAATTTCAGAGGTTAAAGGCACTTACACTACCGTTCAAAAGTTTTTCGGTCACCCAAATAATTTTGTGTTTTTCTGAAAAGTCAAACTTATTCACCACCATAGGCTATGTTGTGAAATGAATAGAAAATAGAGTTAAGGCATTGACAGACATTGACAGACCAACCCCGTCAGCCTGAAACATAAAGTTCACAAGAAAGCGAACTATTAAAAAGTATTATAAAAATATAACTTATTTAAAACGTAATCCAGTCTACAAAGGGTTAAAATGTTTATAAATACGGATGCTGAAAAGTGGATTTCAGACAAACACTGAGACACCCTGAGGTTAAAACTAATAGCATGTTTCAGGATGGAAAGGATGAGCTGCTACAAAGTCAGCCGGTTCCTCCTTGATGCTCGGTCCAAATGTTTCAGGGGCTCCGATGATCCTGATCCCATCCAGGAGTCCGTGGTGACAGTTTCCTCTGAGCTCCCATGAGTCAGGCTGAGAGGAGACAGCCGAGGAGGCGAGGAGTCCTCGTCCGACTCATCCGGAGGTCCTGCAGACAGACAGGGAAGGCTGCGGCTTAACAGACCTACAGAAGCTAACCTTAAAGTCGTAGGTTCCAACCATTTAATTTCTGAATTCTAGTAGTGGTGCACGACTTTACACCAGTGGATAAAGTGAATGTGATTGGCCTGGCTTTATCAAGGGACGTTCGGGATTATTGTGGTGGAATGATCGCGAAACCAGTTTGGTTGTGGCTCGTTTGTCGGAAACATCTTACTAACCAGTTAGGCAACTTAGTAAGCTAGTAGGTTCTCCAATGGGAAATTCCATTTGGGAACCCAAGTAGCACCTTAAATTGGTGACTTAAGGAACTCAGAGCAAAAGGAAACAAACAACACAAACCAGTGACAGAGCAGGAGGTGCATATATAGGAGAGCGAAATAAAGAACAGGCTAATTAGCAGAATGGGAGCAGGTGTAAACAGAGGAGTCTAGAAGGGGGCTAGGGAAGTGGAGGGCTGGACACAAGTTTGAAAAACAAAGAAAAA
>JAGKQL010000054.1:33525260-33583605 GCA_018398635.1 Cyprinodon brontotheroides
TTAGGAGATAACAGAGTGTGAAGGAGAGCGACTTGGTGCTGCTTTTAATGCTCTTTGGCGCCCCCTTTTGGTCATTTTAAAGAAGTTATCCCGGAAATGAGATCTAAGAGTGCTGCTTGAGATTTTAACCTCATGGCCACCAAGAGGCTCTTTGAAAGTTTGAGTTATTTAACATAACCTAGTCAGTTACAGACTATTTTAATTATTTTCCTGTCAAAGCAAAGCAAACACTTTGGAGACTCCGTCCGTCAGAAGTGTGAGGAAAACCACAACTGCTGTGGTTTCAGAGAAAAGGAAGATGAAATCTAGAAAAAGGACTTTTTCCCTCTCATCCGATTTTTTAAATGCATTTTAAGGTCGATAAACTTTTTATAAATATAATAAATAAGGTCAAATTTTTTTTATTTTGTTTTCATTTATGTTGTGTGTTTAATTTAATAGTTTATTGGTTGATATTCTGATGTTTTATGTCATAATGTTCTGGAAACATCTGGACAAGATCTCTGTTACTGAAGAAGAAATAATGTGATGGATACACAATAAAAAATAAATAAAAATAAACACAATAATACACAATAAAAATTAACTTTTTAAAACATTTAGATAGCTGGGTCCATGTACATCCAGTGTTGCCATTCCTGGACATTACTGCTGAAAAACACTGATTTAGCTGAGTGAAACTAAAGCCAAGTTACAGAAAATTGCCTAAAATTTTATCTTGCCTTTGTTACAATACACAAAAGTAGAGTAGAGTTGTGTGTTTTAATCACAAAAGTTAATACACTTTTTTAACATGTCTAAATGACTTTTCTGTGAAGATTTTCGTTTAACAAAAACCCACACATCTAATTTCCACCTAATTTCAATAAAGGAACCAGAAAAGGAATAGAGGGAGGAGTGGAGTTCTGTCAGACCAGCATACCCATAGTAAATACGCAAGACGTCAGATTACTGTTTATCCCTTTAGTTTTGTACGAAAGATTTTAAACTACATCGACAGGCGTGTATCCCTTCAGTCACATACAAAAAAACCAAAACAATTTAAGGTCAGATAATCATAAACTTCAAAGAACACCAAAAAGTAAGTAGTTAAATAATTTTTTAGTACATGACTAATGGGATTCAGTCCCTTGGATATAGTTTAAAGTCTATTTTTCCTGCAAAACTGAAAGGTCAAACTAAAGTGACAAACGGATATTGACTATGTGTATGCTGGTCTGACCAGGTATGCTCATCTGACAGAACGGTGGCCTAGTGGTTAGGGCATAGAGCTTGGAATCCTGAGGTTGTGAGTTTGAAACTCACTGCCACTCTGGCTCTCTGAGCACATTCCACACTGCCTCCTTGGTGCCCTACAATGGCAGCCCACTGCTCCCTAAGGGGATGGGTTAAATGCAGAGGTACATTTTTCCAATGTGAGATCAAATTGTGAGATTAAATTTCAATTACTGAATATGTTTAGAAGCCGTTTTGCACGTCTATAACTAGGTTTACAGAAATAAGTCTAGTTTTAATCTACAAAGCCAGTAGAATTTATTTATATCCATTACATTTAAGTAACTACAACCAAGCACCAAGTGTAGCTGGGGTAAAAACCAGGAATAAATGTGGTGGATCTGGGAGTTGGTGGAGAAAAACATGAACTGGGTAAGCTCTATTTATGCAGGATTTTTCTGGTGTTTTTTTATTTTTATTTTTTTCTCCTGGACGGTTAAATCCTGAGGAGATTGTGAATAAAACCAACTAGTTTGTACTCTGGTGGATCTTTGCTTTCAGCATAGATGCTAGCTGTTTGTTTTGGAGCCACCTGGGCCCCATGACACAAAGCAGGGTTAGTTACAATCCAGGGTAGGTTCTGGAATCTTTTCCATTTCAGAAAGCTAATTAGGACATTAGCCTAAAATTATGATAAATTAATTTGAGTAACTGAGTATTTCCCTCTTGAAGCACCTGTTGAGGTTGGAACAAATATTCTGAAGAAATCCCCCTCAGGATGATTGGAAGTTTTATGTTTCCCAAGAGAATATCTCTTCTGAAAACTGTGGACCGTATCAAGCTGAAAGACTGTGGAACAGATGGCCAGCTAGATGTTTAGGATCACTGGCAGTCCTCCTTACCCTTTCCCTCACCCCGGTGTCATGCAGCTCATAGGTGGAAGGCAGCAGACAGCCAATAAACCACTCAGTCATGCAGAAAATATGCTGGACCTTGTCTCTGTTGTCTGTGTGAGAGAAGACGGTCTATATTAGGTTGGGTGGTGGAGAAAATAGGCTTTCAGTCAGTGATTGATGTCTAAACAAGAAACACTTTCTGTGATACGGTGATTTATTGAACCCAGAAAACACAGTTTGCAAAAAGTGAAAATGTGATTTTAACACAGAGATTTCAATGCTGGAAAACATTCCAAGCATAACACAATGCTCTTTCTTAGGGAAAATAGATAGATAATAAATATACACTACCGTTCAAAAGTTTGGGGTCACCCAAGCAATTTTGTGTTTTCCTGAAAAGTCACTTATTACCTCACCATATGTTGTGAAATGAATAGAAAATAGTCAAGACATTGACAAAGGTTGAAATAATGATTTGTATTTGAAATAAAATTTTTTTTTTTACATCAAACTTTTAGTCAAAAAGAATCCTCCATTTGCAGCAATTACAGCATTGCAGACCTTTGGCATTCTAGCTGTTAATTTGTTGGTAATCTGGAGATATTGGACCCCAAACTTCCAGAAGCAGCTCAACAAGTTGGATTAGTTGGATGTGCACTTCTTGCGTACCATACGGTCAAGCTGCTCCCACAACAGCTCAATGGGGTTCAGATGTGGTGACTGCGCTGGCCACTCCATTACCGATAGAATATTAGCTGCCTGCTTCTGCTCTAAATAGTCTTGCACAATTTGGAGGTGTGTTTAGGGTCATTGTCCTGTTGTAGGATGAAATTGGCTCCAATCAAGTGCTGTCCACTGGGTATGGCATGGCGTTGCAAAATGGAGTGATAGCCTTCCTTATTCAGAATCCCTTTTACCCTGTACAGATCTCCCACCTTACCAGCACCAAAGCATCCCCAGACCATCACATTACCTCCGCCATGCTTAACAGATGGCATCAGGCATTATTCCAGCATCTTTCCATTTGTTCTGCGTCTCACAAACGTTCTTCCTTGTGATCCAAACACCTCAAACTTGGATTCATCCGTCCACAACACTTTTTTTCCAGTCTTCCTCTGTCCAATGTCTGTGTTCTTTTGCCCATCTAAATCTTTTTTCTGAATTTAGCCAGTCTCAGATATGGCTCAGATATGCTGTAAGGCTTTTTCTTTGCCACTCTGCCCTGAAGCCCAGAATCCTGCAGCCGCCTCTTCACTGTAGATGTTGACACTGGTGTTTTGCGGGTACTATTTATTGAAGATGCCAGTTGGGGACCTGTGAGGCGTCTGTTTCTCAAACTAGAGACTCTAATGTAATTATCTTCTTGCTCAGTTGTGCAACTCGACCTCCCACTTCTTTCTCTACTCTGGTTAGAACCTGTTTGTGCTGTCCTCTGAAGGGAGTAGTAGACACCATTGTAGAAAATCTTCAATTTCTTAGCAATTTCTCGCATGGAATATCCTTCATTTCTAAGAACAAGAATAGACTGTCGAGTTTCAGATGAAAGTTCTCTTTTTCTGGCCATTTTGAGCGTTTACCCCACAAATGTGATGATCCAGAAACTCAATCTGCTCAAAGGAAGGTCAGTTTTGTAGCTTCTGTAACGAGCTAAACTGTTTTCAGATGTGTGAACATGATTGCACAAGGGTTTTCTAATCATCAATCAGCCTTCTGAGCCAATGAGCAAACACATTGTACATTGCTGGAAATGGGCCTCTATACACCTATGTAGATATTGCACCAAAAACCAGACATTTGCAGCCAGAATAGTAATTTACCACATTAGCAATGTATAGAGTGCATTTCTTTAAAGTTAAGACTAATTTAAAGTTATCTTCAGTGAAAAGTACAGTGTTTTTCCTTCAAAAATAATGACATTTTAATGTGACCCCAAACTTTTGAACGGTAGTGTATTAAATTCAGTTTATCTTTATAGCACCATTCACATCCCTGTAATCTTTACAATTCAACAGATCATCCAGAGCAAAGAAAAAAAATCAAAATATTTTTTGTATAAATAAGTGCATATATTTATAATTGAGGGAAATTAAAAGAGACATTTTGCTAATGGAACAAGACAATTTACATTTAAAATAAGAAAACACAATTGCATTGTCTTATTTCAAATTTTTTTTTTAAATATCTTATTTTAAAAGTAAAATTTTAATTTCATTTGCAAACTATGTTCACGAACGGGGAAAAAAAATGATTTGGATGAATTCCCAGAGTGAACAAAATGGCTTGCAGAGAAGAAGCTGTGTTTCCAGTAGGAGAGAACTGAGCCGTGATTCAACAGGCGAGCTGTGAGCCGCTTGTCTCTGATATTAAAACATGCATCCCCATCTTTTTTCTTTGCTCCCCATTTGTGTATTTGAGTCGGCCTGAATCAGCATCAGCTCCTGCAGCTCGCAGAGATTTAGAAGGAGAGTTTGCAGAGAGCTGGTTTTCCTATAATGAATTCGGTTCATTAATTCCCTGTGTTGTGTTTGGTGTAAAGAGTGGAGAGGGCTCTCCAGGAGCACAGCAGGAGGACCTCTGAGTCGTCCTGCAGGGGTGTGATCTACTCGGTTTACTCCTTCACAAACCTCCTGTTCAAGGGAGGAGGAGCCCTCGTCCAATCAGCTGCAGTTGGCCTAAATGTCCAAGAGAGAGCTGAGAAGTCTGGGTGAAAACCTTAAGCTGAAAGAAGCACAGAATTAAGAAAAAACTGTTGAGGAGACACAGAGGTGAGTGAGTAGAGAAATAAAGTGGAATAGGAGGATTTATCTACCTCTAGGCCTGGAGTAGAAATCAACACTTTGCTTAATTTAAACAGCATGGATTTTCTTTCAGGGAATTTAAAGGATTTCTACCAATTTCACTACATTGACTTTAGGACATGTTTTTCCTGCCATTCTCAGACTGAGCGTCTCCTCAGAAAGTCCTTATTAGTTGTATACAGACTTTGCAAATTTTGTACTGATGCCCTTTCTGCTGTAAATGAGTTTCAAACCCTGATAACCTGAAAAAAAAAAGATACAGACTTACCCAAATCCACCACAGAGGGGCGCTGTGCTGACTTTTGGAAATGGTTTAATCAGGAATCTGGTCTTAATTATTTAATTAGGAGGCTTCTAGTTTGGGTGAAAGCCCCTTTAAGGTTTCTTTTCTTTTGACTCATACCCATATAAGGTGATGCAGGCAGAGATAACATGCAAAGCAAATTTTAACAAAAAGCTATTTCTTTTAGATAAAATGGAAATCTAAAGCCATTATAGGCTTAATGCATATTTCTAATGAGATCCTAATTAGTTATAACAATACACTGAATTAGAGAAATATATATTTTGATTTAAATTCAATACAGTAAAAATATTGTAAGCTGTATTATTTCAATAAATTTAAATATAACATTTTCACATGGACCTTGCCATGTTGTTTATGCTGCAATGTTGCTCAGGTCCTTTAGCTCCATCTGTTTAATAAAGAGGGAACAAAAAAAACAAAACATGAAAACATGGTGGTAAACTAACTTTTTAAAATTATTCCACTGCATGCGACAAAGTAAAGATGCATTAACTCATGTTTTTAAAAACACAAGTTTTTTGCAGAACGTGGACCAAGTTAAAAAATTCAGGTCAATTTCATTATTTGTCTTCACCTTATTTTTTTTAAGACTTTAATCAGCTAGCAGCCTGCTAGGCTATCTGCAAAATAATCAGTATTTTGGGGCTTCTAGGAAAAGCAGAATTTGATTTAAGTTTTTCCAATGATACAAACTCCATCCACAGTATGGATCAACAAAAATATGTCCAAATGCATTCATAAAGGACCCTGCTCCATTGAGGGCTCAATCGAACACATCGTGTAATGGTGTTTAAAAGGTTAAGACCAAATTTAATTGAAACTGTGATATTTCCCTCTGAGCCTTTTGAAATCAATATAAATATTGAGGGAATGTTTTGTGCAGAAAGCAAATGGGAGCATAACCCAGGCAGGCCACATACAAGTACATGTTCCAAACGACTTAAATCACTTAGAGAGGGAGAAAGTGTGGCCAGGGCTGTTCACTGCTCAGCTTGATCATTTGTGACAACATTAATCCTTTAGAAAATTAACTTCTTTGGGAAACATTAACTAAACACAGAGACTGAACAAGCGGATCATGACTGATGATGTTTGACACTAAGAGCAGATGAAGCACCTCTAATGAGGAGTTATTAGGGTTGCAGCTATCGATTCTTTTAGTAACTGATTCATTTATCAAATGTTGTTAATCACTTGATATAAAGAGAGACTTTTAGTTAATTTGTTAGGTTTGTCCAGTTTGTGTTGTGGGTTGTGCTTTTGTTTGTCTTCCCTCTCCACCACCAGGCGGCGCCTGGTTCTCGTTCACCTCCTCACACACCTGCAGATGGTTACCTCATTACCGGAGGACTCTTAAGCTGCTGACTGCCACTACCCACCTCGGCGCCAGACTGTTTGCCAGTTTTGGGTACTTCAAGCCAAACGCAGCTGAGTTTAGCTGAGTCAAACTGAGTGAGTTTTTGTCAACCTGAGTTTAACCTTTTTTGTTGTTTTGTCCTTGCCATCCTGCAAACTGGATGTTTGGACCTTCTTCCCCCTGGAAGGATTCTCTGAGCACCAAACTGAGCTGAGGATTCTGAGCCAGTGGTTTGGATCTACTTTTCCCCCAAGGATTATTTGGGCTTCTCTCTGAGCAGGGGGATTCATCTTCATAAGTACCGTTCAAGTACCGCAGGAAAAGGTTAAGTGGCAGTCAGCTCCTCGGTTCCTCAGGGAAAAACCGCAATCTGGGTAAACCCTGTCCTGCAAACCCTCAAACGAGCAAGCCATTCACTGGAACAACCAACACCGACTGGATTCAGCAAAGAGACACCTTTTTCTGGAAAACGTGAGTCCGCAGCCTTAATTCCCTTCTCTCAAATCTAAGACACAAGTTTCCCACTGAGCCTGAACTATCCCAAGAATCTTCCCCTTCAGTTTTCAGTTTCGGTTCGACTGAGTGCTGAGCAGCACTGGACTCTTTTCACCAACTCTCAATGAAACCTGTTGAACTTTTCCCTGGTCTCTCTGTTTGGTCTTCTGCATGTGGGTCAGAGCCTTAGATAAATTCATGACATAATCCTGATTTTCAAGTGAGACTATTAATCCTATGAGTAAGAATTGTGTATTACTCTAATCCGGGCTATAGGTATATATTCATCTATGAGCTTCTCCAGTGCATGCAGGAGGTCCAATGCCCCCAAAAGAACCACATTACTGCATCACATCGAAGCGGAACCCTGAAGTTCTCAAGTGAGTCAAGTTGTCTTGTTCCTTTGGCAAAGTGTCACACGTAAGTCCTCAGTTCAAGGAAACATTTTTTCTTATTTTAAGGACAAATACTTATTTAGATCTACTTTTTTTTGCAGTGCACATATTTTCTTTCCAGAAACTCTGCCAGACCCTTTTTCACTGGAAGAAAAGAAACAAGCGATATTACATAAAAAAAAAAGGAAATATTTTAAAAAGAAAAGAAAAAACAGGGATACTTTTAGAATAGTTTTCATTTAATTTGAGGAATAAATTTTTTAAATATTTTTGAGCCCAGTCAGTTCTATTGTTTCTTTCTGAATTATAAGAGCAGGGTGAACTACAGACGTTTTACTCAGGAGCAACTTTAACTTTAACCTTGTTTTCTCTCAAATAAGGGTAAAAAGTTGTAATATTAGAAGTTGAACAAGTGTGAAAAAGTTTGTGGTAAAGTGCATCTATGTGTTTAACACATCTGATTTAATATTTGGTATTTAATATCAGATTAGTTTATGTTTCAGCTTGTAAGATACTAATGTAACAAGCACTTAAAGATTAACTTCAGGGCCGTCACTAGGTTTGAGAGACATGGGTGGCTTAGCCCCTAGGTAAGATATTGCGCGCGCGTAGCGCGCGCCGAAATTTTTTCAGTGCACTTTCTAAGGCGCTGTCTATAAATTCATTATTTTAAGAGCAACATACCTGGGAAACACTTCCCTCACTAATGCTACTTCACCAACTAAACTACACATCGAGACATGGCTATGAGTTTGCATTCAATGGACATCTCTAGGAAAAACAAAACCCTACAAAAGACCTCAATTAAACAGTTGATTCAAGTAACAAACAAAACTGTTTACAAAAGAAGGTGAAAAAATAAAGAAGCTAATTAAGAGATACATATATATATATGACTCACCATATAATTTAATTTCTACCTACATATTTATTCATTGTATTTTTGGAGGCAATTAATTGAATGCTTATTTATTTATTTATTGAGCATTTATTTATTTATTTTATATACGGTAGAGCTGTTCCTCCATAAAAAATCTTATCTGTGCACAGCCTAAAAACAGATTTATGTAAACATCCTGTCAGGTAAACTAGGCCATGAAAATACAATATCGAAGTTTCATTACTGCTCTCTAATTAGAGTATCTTAGTGGCACATAGATATGGGAGAATTATCCTGCCATAATGCAAGAGCACATAACTTCAATTAGAGAAAAGAATTTCATCTTCTTGCACTCAAAACTTATAATGCTCACACTCAAAACATGCGCTCTCTCTCAAATATTTTCTCTTCTCTCAAAAATCTTTTGTTTCTTCTCTCAGATTTAAACAGATATTTTCTATATTATCACAGATATTTTTTCCTCTCGCTTGCCTCCATCTCTTCGCGCACAAACCGCGCTCTGCACGGGTCTCAGTTACGCTCTGCTTGCGGATTTGTTTTGCTCTCTCAGACTGCAGTTGGATCGTTGCCTAGCAACCTTTCCAGCCAATAGAACGACAGCCTCGGAAAAGGTGCGCTTGTTTAACCCTACGGAGTGTGCCTGTGCTACTACGCCACTTATAAAGCGTCAGCTGAAACTGCTATTTACAGTAGTTTTGTGGCTGATTGTTGTTTAGAAATAGAAAAACCTGGTTTCATTTCTTAGTTTTGCCCTGGATTTTGTAGCGTTTGTGGACGCTACGTCGCTACTTGATCAAAACAATAACGTCGCTACAGGAAAGTTACTTGATAAATAAAGCAGCGACGCTACGGTCAAGCTTACTTGAAAATGTAGTTAAACTAATAGCTTCGCTACATGTAGCGGCGCTACTGCCCATCACTGCTCCTGTGACAAAACTATTATAATGATGCTAGTAGGCTACAACAACATCGTGTTTTCCCACACCACTGACTTTGTTCACCATGGTAACGTAATTCCTACTGAATCAGACAAGCTATTAGGCCTATATTGTCTCTTTCCTCACTCCAGGTAAAGTGAAGAAAATGTAAACCGCTGACATCAAATGGCAAACTCACCGTATGTATCTGCACGCAACCATAACTTTCCTAATCAAGCTCGATGACTGTGTGGAGATTCAAAGGGCGCGCTGTTGCTGCACTGCACAGCTGCTATGGTCCAGTTGATGGCCGTGTACCACGTGACGTGACGCTGGACGCGGAGCCAATGAAGGAAATGAATATCCTAACGATATTAATAATTGTATAAATAATTGTGTTTGTAAATAAACTAACAGGAACTTATCTTCAGATTAACTTGCCTTCTTGGTGGCTCGTTTTCAGTGCTTTACTGCAATTGTTTGGGGTTATATGGAAAAAAAATCAATAAATAAAAAAATAACAATAAAAATCGCAAAATAATTATGGGGTGGCTAATACCAACGAAGGGATGACTTCAGCCACCCTAAAATAGGTCTAGCCACGTCCCTGATTAACTTCCATACAGAAAGGCATATTGTTATCTTCAGCTACCACAGTATACATGTCAAATTAAATAATACTACTAATACTATTTAGCGATAGTATCAAGGTGTTACTTTATTGTATATCTCGTACCTTGTCCGTTGGTTGTGCTGTTCTTTTTACATCTCTTTGCAGGTGATGAAGCAGACTGAAGATGTTTTATTGTTATCTGCCTTTCATCTCCTTCTTTCATCTTTTCTCCTTATTTTATGTTTTTCCTTTTCTGTTTTATTTAAATTGCAGTGTCCAAATAATCTGTAAAACTCCCTGCATGAATTATAACAAAGCAATTTATATACATAAATCAAGCGGAACACTATGGCTATATCTGTACTGCTCCACTTGTGAAAGCAAAATCTTGTGGGCTCTATTTCAGCATCAAGACAATTATTCTTATTGCCACACTGCCAGACAGGACACTGTGAAAAAAAAAAAAAGTCAGACATGGGTGGAGGTGAAGGAAAGATTAATCTGAGGTATACGACAAAAATACATTTTCACATGATAAAGACATCCTCATTCAACAGGTGCTCATGCTTTAATGCTTTTCATCCTTATTTATGAAAAAAAGTGAAAGAAATTGTTTCTGTGTCGACTAGATCCTCCAGAGATGCACCCAGTTTGTTAAGGCTAGTCTGTGTGTAGAGAGACTAGATCAGGGGCCCCAAACTTATTGTGAGATAGAGCGGGGACCCCCTAATTATATATATTGTATTAAATTGTGTTCTATCAAACTGGTGCTATAGTCACTCAATTACAGATGGAGTAATTTAATGAAAGTAATTCCTCCCTGGAATTATTAAAATATTTCTGATTCTGATTCCTGGTTGATGGGACAGGTGTTGTGAATGAAAACGGTGCCCAGCTTGAAAAAGCTCCTGTGTGTCACTGAATGTGTGCATTGATGACTGAAAGACATCTTCTGCCTCCATTTATCTGTTTACTACAGTGTTTTGAATTCATGTTAATGTGGATTATCCAGTAAAAATATGATTTGCATCCACCACAGGTTTTGCTTCAGCCCTGTTCTCCCAGTTTGCGTTGCTAGTAATACACCCTTTGCATCGCTTTGATCCTTTACCAGGCGCGCTGGAAGCTGTTTCAAGCGAGGGGGGCTGATGGCTGGGTTGGAAAACACATGACATCATTATGTTGAGGGCTGTGGCTGACGTTTTTAACATAATATTGTAGGCCTACATTTATCGCCAAAAACTGCCATTTAAAATGCATCGGAACAAAGCATGAACATTTTAAACTTTATTTCTTCTCTTTTAATCATTCAAAACAAACAACAGCTCCCAATCAACAGGATCAGGAATACTTGAATATAAAACATGGCCTAAATATAGCCTAAACTGAGCATTGAACGTCTTGAAAGTCCATTCGACTATGGATATGGGGAATGATTTTATATCTGAAAAAAAAATTTACTAATTTATTATTTTATCACTAAATAGCTTAATACAGACATAATATTTAGTGATATGCAGCCTTATTCTAGCGTAGACTTCTTCAGCCACAGGACTAAGATGAATAGGCACATAAATAACACTAAATGCGGCAGTATAGGGGAATTAAAACCATTTCTTACCTCGAATAGTCAGAAATACGTTTCTGCTGCCTATTGCTAGCCATGCCCTAAACTAATGTGAGGGTGGCGAGGAAGCTTCTGGGGGAGTAGCCTAGTTTTTATGAAATATTAAAATAATGAATCATTAGTTTATATCTTATACACAGCCCATCATTTTAATCCCATATCAAACTCAGTCTTTTAAAAAATAAATACATAAATAATTTCATGTTTTTAAGTTCAATATTATGTTACTCCACAGCCCCCCACCATGGGGGGCTGATGCTATGACGAGGGAGGCTGCAGCCCCCGCAGCACCCCCCTTCCCGTGCCACTGTCCTTTACATGTATAAACTATATAAACATAAATTGCATTGCTTTATATTTTCAATATTTAGGGATTTTTCCTTAAAACTCGCTAATTGTGCAGATGATCCCTTCTGAACAGAGTCATTCAATGGCAGCAGGAAAAACTATCCTCATTCAAGTTTGTCATGTAAGACACAAGCTCATGGAGGTCAGACTTTTCAAAGAAAATCAATGTCACGCATGGAGGGCCTCATTAAGACACGTTCATCCGCCATACTATAAGAAACTACCACATCCTTAATGGTACTCAGCTTTTAGAGGCAACCCGCTGAGATGAGCCATAGCAAGACACGTTAGCTGGATGTGTAAAAATACAGCTGGAGGCAGGTTTTCTTCAACTCCTTGACACGACATAAATAAACCAGCAGGCAGGACTCAGCAAACTGAGTGACAGCTCACTTTCAGCTGAATACAGCTGGGAAGGTGTGGGTTCAAAACAGGGAAAACATTTTCCTTTATGTGTGGAAAACATATTGACAGGAGCTGGCGTGAGAAAGGATTGGTCCCATACAGATTGCTTTGCTAGTTGATTTTGTTGTCACTGAATAATTCAGATTTTAAGATGAAATTTTCTATAAGACAAATATTTATGTGGATTAAGTATTCCATTATTTTTGCAATCAAACCATACATGAAGCGTCTTAATTCAAAAAGGTTTTGAGAGTAACTTTGCTGTTTTGTCATATGTAATTATTTCAGAATATTATTTTTTTTTAAACAAATCTGAATTTATTATCTCAAATTTTTGCAATACATTTTTTAATTAATTGTATTTTCCTTCAAATTTCTTTTCAAGTTATGATTTCAAATGCATTTTTTTCTGATTAACTGTTAAAATTTCTGTTTACAATATGTGTTCTTTACTTAAAATAATATTACAAGCAAAAGTAAAATATTGCAAAATTGACCGAATGGATAATCTGACCAAATATAAAATGGTTTCGCATAAAGGTAATCAGCTTTATTGGTCCCTCCCAAAATATGTTACTATGAAATTTCATGTCTGTATTTAAATTATTTCTTAGGGAACAGTAAGCAGCTCAGACTACAGAGGGAACCACTACCAAGGGTTTTGCTTAACGACCAACAGTGGGAAGCTGCTACATGATCCGTAGCATCAGCTAATTTGCACATGTAAACAGAAATTAAGCTAAAACATGGAACAACAGCTGCTATTGTTGGTTTAAATAAAGATTAAAAGAGTACTTATTTGAGATTGTTATTATTAAGTCTGTAGTCCAGCTGTATTTCTTTGTACTATCATTTAAAAAAAAAATTTTCTGGTAATTGATACTAAATCATAAAGTATGCCACTACACTGCATTTCTGTCAGTGTTTTTTTTTTCAATGTTTTTAATTTAAAGCATTTAAAATTTTGTTATTACTGAAATGTGCCATTAAAAAAAATGTCTTTTGCTCATCATGAAGGATATCTGGAGACAGAATCATATTTGCTTGATTGACTTGGGAAATCCAGCATTAAATTAATTGGCAGCATTGCTGCAAGAGTAACCCATCTTTCTCCAAGCTTTTACCATTTTGATTTTGTGTGTGTGTGTGTGTGTGTGTGTGTGTGTGTGTGTGTGTGTGTGTGTGTGTGTGTGTGTGTGTGTGTGTACATGTCTAGCCCTCAGAATAAGGACCATTCTTTCCAATTTCACCATCAAATGGGGGACCAGTTGTTGCAAAGTGAGGTAATTTTGCCTGTCCTCACAAGCTATTTGCTAATAATTAGGTTTAGGGGTAAGGCGTCAATTGGTTAGGCTTAGGTATGCATTAGTAAAGGTTATGTTTAGGGTTAGTTTTAGGGCATAAAAAGAGTTGAAAATGACTGAAAATCAATGGAAGTCAACACATGGTCCTCACTACTGATGGCAGAACGCAGAATGTACAGTGTGTTGGTCATAGGATTTGAATATGATCATGAAAAAGTAGATTGATTTCAGTAATTCCATTTAAAAGTGAAACTTGTATATTATATTCATACATTACATACAAACTCTCATATATTTCAGATGTTTATTTTGTTTAATTTTGATGATTACAAATGACAACAAATGAAAATCTCAAATTCATCATATCAGAAAATTAGAATATTACTGAAGACCAATAAAAACAAAGGATTTATAGAAATGTTGGCCAACTGAAAAGTATGAACATGAAAAAGTATGAGCATGTACAGCACTCAGTATTTAGTTGGGCCTCCTTTGGCCTGTATTACTGCAGCAATGCGGCGTGGCATGGAGTCGATCAGTCTGTGGCACTGCTCAGGTGTTATGATAGCCCAGGTTGCTCTAATAGTGGCTTTTAGCTCTTCTGAATTGTTGGGTCTGGTGTATTGCATCTTCTTTTTCACAATACCCCATAGATTTTCTATGGGGTTAAGGTCAGGAGAGTTTGCTGGCCAATTAAGAACAGGGATACCATGGTCCTTCAACCAGGTACTGGTAGCTTTGGCACTGTGTGCAGGTGCCAAGTCCTGTTGGAAAATGAAATCTGCATCTCCAAAAGTTGGTCAGCTGCAGGAAGCATGAAGTGCTCTAAAACTTCCTGGTATGTGGCTGCGTTGACCCTGGACCTCAGAAGAAACACAATGGACCAACACCAGCAGATGACATGGCACCCCAAACCATCACTGACTGTGGAAACTTTACACTGGACTTCAAGCAACGTGGATGAAGTGCCTCTCTTCTTTTCCTCCAGACTCTGGGACCTTGATTTCCAAAGGAAATGCAAAATTTACTTTCATCAGAGAACATGACTTTGGACCACTCACCAGCAGTCCAGTCCTGTTTCTCTTTAGCCCAGGCAAGACGCTTCTGACGCTGTCTGTGGTTCAAGAGTGGGTTGACACAAGGAATGCGACAGCAGAAACCCATGTCTTTCATACGTCTGTGTGTGGTGGTTCTTGAAGCACTCACTCCAGCTGCAGTCCCACTTCTTTGTGAATCTCCCCACATTTTTGAATGGGTTTTTGTTTCACAATCCTCTCCAGGGTGCGGTTATCTCTCTTGCTTGTACACTTTTTTTCGACCACATCTTTTCCTTCCCTTCAGCCTCTATTAATGTGCTTGGACACTGAGCTCTGTGAACAGCCAGCCCTCTTTAGCGATGACCTTTTTGTGTCTTGCCCCTCCTTGTGCAAGGTGTCGATGGTCGTCTCTTTTGGACAACTGTCAAGTCAGCAGTCTTCCCCATGATTGTGTAGCCTATAGAACTAGACTGAAAGACCATTTAAAGGCTTTTGCAGGTGGTTTGAGTTAATTAGCTGATTAGAGTGTGGCACCAGGGGCCATCAATTTTGAACCTTTTCACAATATTCTAATTTTCTGATATGATGAATTTGAGATTTTCATTTGTTGTCATTTGTAATCATCAAAATTAAACAAAAATAAACATCTGAAATATATGAGCTTATATGTAATGTATGAATATAATATACAAGTTTCACTTTTTAAATGGAATTACTGAAATCAATCTACTTTTTCATGATATTCTAATTTTATGACCAGCACCTGTACATATGTGTGTGTGTGTAGCAGCGAGAGTGTTTTAGTTGATTGGGTGTGTGTGAGCGAGTTTGTCACCTTGGGGAACACAGTTGTTAGAGTTGTAGAAAAGCCTGGAGGATGGTCTTTGGTGAACCGCATCCTGGGGGAGGGGTTTCTGATCGAAAGCCTAAATCACCTGTACTGGCTTCCATTAACGCCATGAAATGATGGCTCTGCCCTAAGCTTTCTCTTAGAGACCTTAGAGGGGAGTTTGTCTGATCTATAACTGATTGTTCTTATCATCGGTAAAAAAATATCTGCTGGAGGTTGCTCGCACTTCATTTCCTGTGTTGTGTTTGAGCCATCCTGACAGCTGGTCTTTATAGAGAGAAATCCCTAGACTGATAAATTCTTGAACGAATGCATTCATAATCCTGCCGTCCTTCACATTCTGATAACATGAAGACAGCAATATCTGGGGAGATATGGGCTCCATGTGATTCTTACTTGGTCTTTAAAGTCACAAAATTTAATAACCTAAAAACTGGATAAATAATTCGGACTTTTAGTGCCATGCATAAAACAAAAAAAAGAACAAAAAAGCATTTAATTATATCATGCTAAAATCAGAAGCTTTACAAGTTGAAGCTCAGCCTTTAGAGATCTTAAGCTTTAACAGTTTTTTTTAAAGGTTTGTCATTTATTAAGCTTTATCGAACTCTCTGTTAACACAAACATCGTTATCCTCACAAAAAAATAAAAGAAGTTTCAGGACCGCTGCAGCAGCATTACGGATGTTAATGGTGATATGCAGTGTGCTTTCCTCCTCCTATTTTACTCTGCATGTCTGACAAACTTTTAACCTCTTTTTAGATATTTCCAAATAATCCCTTTGAGCATTTTTCAGGTCTCAAAGCATCACATTAAGGATATGTATGCCACTAATGATGGTTGGAGCAATCTAATGTAAGTGAGAAAAATAAGTATTTAAACAATCTGCTATTTTGCAAATTGCTATTTTTCTCACACTTAGAAATGATGGAGGGATCTGAAATTGTCATCGCAGGTGCATGTCCACTTTGAGAAACATCTCAAGCTTTTCAAAAAGTGTTGGGATGTGGTCTGTCAAAAGTTTTTCACAGTGTGAAATCTAACAAACAGCATTCTTTTTTTAGTCTACTTTTTAGTCTACTACAAAGAATGGATTTTAAACATGAGATTCAATTAGATATTTTATTTCTTTGACATTCAATTAATGATCATTAAAGTATTGGGGAAACTGTTCCAACCGTTGCATTTCTGAATTCTCCCGAGTGGTGCCCGACTTTACACGAGTGAATAAAGTGAATGTGATTGGTCTGTGAGCAACTTTGGTTGTAGCCGGTGTCTCAGAAGCATCTTGCTAACCAGTTAGCAACTAGTAGGTTCCCAATGGGAAATTCCATTGGGACCAATTGGCACTAAATTGGTGACTTAGAAACGACACTGTCAAGGAACGCTATGGACAGAGGAAACATGCAAGAGGAGGAGAGAGTTTAGTGTTGGAGGTCGTGGATGAGTCTCCTCTCTGTCATACATTTTTTATTTAGAGGGAGGAAAGTGGGAGCGAAGATGTTGCGGAAGAAGGGCGCCAGGTGTAGAAGGCTTCCAGCCGTACATGTTTGAGCCGCTTGCCTGCTGTTAGCTGCCAGTTCTGTTGGCTCTACGCCTGCTGAAGACACAGAGCGTCCATCCCGTGAACACTGGGAACGGAACTCAATGGGAAAGAAATGATTCTGATTTCTTATTTCAACCGTTAGCATTATATTAGCTGTGACATATGAATCAAGATGCTATGACCGAAAAAAATGTGATTTGATTGACAGATGACCCGTTGATATATGATTGGCGAATTTAGGTGTTCAGGCTGACGATTATAACTAACTGGCCTGCATAACATAACAAAAACAACAGATTTTAAGACAATATTTTTTTTTTAAATAGAAATTTTCCAACTATTTGGGCAATATCATCTGATAAAAGAGTACATTTATATACATGTTTAAGCCAGAATGATTTAACATTTAAATATGATTTCCCTACGACTTTAAGGACAATGAAAAAAGCTGTTTTATTCACTTAAATAAGAACTGGATCACTAAACAATAAGGCCTTTGCACTGCACTGCATTTAGTCTGCAGTATTGCAGATCCAACCCTTAATAGGCCAATTTACCGTTTTTGATCCCTTGCATACCTCTTACAAATTGAGTCCCCAGGTCCCTCAGTGAGGTCTAGAAGCAAAATATCTATATCCGTTCAGCCATTCAACAAAGATACCGTTACATGGCTGTAAATTTTATTTTGGCATTTGAGCAGTTAGATGAGCCCTTGAATGATATATTACCTATTGGACATCAAGTTGTCAAAAAAAAAAAAATGTATGCAAAAAAGTCAAGAAAATGGTTAAAAGCTAATTGAAGAGCTCAAAAGTAAAGTTCATATTTTTTTAATGTTACAAAGTTAATAAGCCTCCTTAACAAGTATATTTAGGTTTATAAACTAAAAAATGTAAGTGCCAGTATCAGCATTAATGTCTCTAAGTTTATGTTGTACCAAAAAATGTGTTTCTTCAACTCTCTCAGTGTTTTTCATGAATTTCTTTCATTGAAGCACTTTTGTTATTTTTCTTAATATATTCGGGTAAGTTGGCATTTCTTGTTATTAGATTGACATTAATTATTGACATTAAAATATCCACTTATTTTTTTAATGTTACAAAGGTAATAAGCACTTGGCCCGGAGCAGTCATCGAGCCGTAGCGTCCATCCATCCATCCCTGGGTCCGGTCCATCCATCCATCCATCCATCCATCCATCCATCCATCCATCCATCCATCCATCCATCCATCCATCTTCTTCGCTTATCTAGGGTCAGGTCGCGGGGTAACAGCTTCAGTAAGGAGGCCCAGACGTCCCTCTCTCCAGCCACTTAGGCCAGCTCCTCCAGGGGAATCCCAAGGAGCTCCCAGGCCAGCTGAGAAACAAAGTCCCTCCAGCAATGTGTCCTGGGTCTCTCCCTGGGCCTCCTCCCAGTGGGACGTGTCTGGAACACCTCACCAGGGAGACGTCCAGGAGGCATCCTAATCAGATGTTCGAGCCACCTCAATTGGCTCCTCTCGATGTGGAGGAGCAGCAGCTCTACTCTGAGTCCTCCCCTAATGACTGAGCTCCTCACCCATTCTCTAAGGAAGATCCCAGACAAACTATGGAGAAAACTCCTTTCAGCCGCTTTTGAACCAAAGCTCATGACCATAGATGAGCAACACAACAGACCGGTACAGTGGGGAGGATGTACTGCCCCTAATGGAGGAGTTTAAGTATCTTGGGGTCTAAGGTCTTCTTGTCACTGGACCTAGGAATAACACTACTGACTTGAAATTAATATTTTCTAAGTCTACTGAGTGCCCTATAAAGGGTTAAGAAGTGCTAAACACTGACTGCCACATTCAAAAGGATTAGTCCGCTGCTGCCGTGAAGAAAAGTGGCCTCAGCCACTAAACTAAAATTGCAACTTCACAAACAAATTGTTTAATATGATAATAACAGAGATACATCCATGAATATACAGAAAAGCAAGCTTGTAGTATCTGGAAACCTGGTTAGGGACATTAATTTTCACCTTTCCTGTGAAATCTCTGTGAAAACCTTTCCCTAATAGCTGCCTGGTTTCTCCCTGTAATAGATATTGTTAGGAATTTATAGTTTCTCCTTACCTGTAAAGACCCTACATCATTCTCCCTGCTGCTGGCCTCTGATCCAACTCCTCCCTGACTTTTATATTTATAAAATGTGCAAAGCAACATTTTGAAACACCATTAGGAAGAGAAACAGTAAAAAGGGTTGTGACATTTAACCTCAAAGTCACTTTACAGCATAGGTGTGAAATACTTCGTTACTGTACTTAAAGGAATAGTACACCCAAAACATGATTAGCCTTCATTTTCTACTCACCCCCATGCTGAACAACACCCTGGAGTACTTTTTGATATCTCAAATGCATCTGGAGATCTGGGAGGCTTCTTGCTGTCTGCTGACATTCAAATAATGGAGGTCTATGGTGCCGAGACAGAAAGGTCCATAAAAGTCCACAAAAAGCGTGTCAGTATTCCTCCATACTGCTTGTCCAATGTATTCCAAGTGTCCTGAGTTGGTAGCGTCCATAATTTACTCGAAACAAAGTCATTTAGAATGTTTTTAGAGTAAACAGTAGTGTATAGGATTTCCTGAAAAGCGGCGCACATGCTTGGCGTACGGCGGCCTTCTGAGGAAGCGGCAGACCAAGCCAGATGAAAGTCGCATTCAGCGTTTGCTCTGCCGATAATGCAAAGCGTAGAAGAAGAAATGTGCTGTTTACCTGTGCAAAGAAAGAAACAACGAAAGAAAAATGTCTGAGGACTTCAGTGTTGAGGAAGAGCATGAGTTCTTTGCCGAGCTAATGCGCACTATCATCTGCTTTGGTCTACCGCGGTTTCCGTAGCGTTGTGAACTTCGCAGGGTGCGAGTTCCACAACGCTATATGCTATTTTTAGATAAAAAAATTCTATGTATAACTTGAATGCATAAACACCTCATTTTATTTCAGTGTTAAATTCTGTTTAAAGTAACAGATCATTAAAAATGTCTCCGGTGTTGGGATCTGGAGAAGTTCCACCTGTCTCCAGCAGAGTTCGCTGTGGATCCTCCTGAGCTGAGCCTTCTACACACCTGAAGCCCATCTCATCATCAGGAGGATCCTCCACTATATAAGCAGCCCTCAGACCTCGCATCAACGCCGCAGTGTTTATCCAGTTTGGTTAGCACCTGAGCCTCACTACCTCTGTGAAATCTTTGTTGCTTCTAGTCTCCTAGTTGGATTCTAATACCCTTTTGTCTCTGCTTACAGGAAACCTGTTTTTGCCCTGTAAGCTCTGGATGAGCTTAACCTGTTGAGCCTGCCCTCTGAGCCAAACCTGAAGACCTTCCTCTGGATTCCCATGCTGCTCTGGACTAAGAGCTGGAAAACCAAGGTCTGTCCAAACGCTAGATGCAAGACGCTGAAGCTGATATAGAACTCTGTCTCTGAATCAAAACAGTCTCTGAAGACCCAACAGTGCCTGTGAACCAGTTCCCCAGACGTGAACCAGTACCTGACTCATTTCCATGTGCTTTTGTCAATAAACTCATTTAAACCTTTTCCCTGTTTCCCGTGGTGTTCTGCATATTGGGCCTCTCTGAACCAATCATGACATCCGGACCTTTACTGGTTGATGATTTTCTTTATTCGTAGCCCACTGATATTTAATTGGTTACCCCTAGTTTAATGTTTACAAACATTTATTTTACGTCATGTGCTCCATCCAATGCAGATTAATAGCGCCATCCACATCTAGTGAAAACTAATGTCATTGGATGAGTCATAGAACGCAAACACTCATTGGTTAGCTAAAGGACATCATCAGAAGCAAGCAGGTGTTCTTCAAACCTGCTAACGGAATTGTCTATGCCATGCTACAATGTAGGATTCAGTAAAAAGATGTTGAAATGTCTGAAAGGTCGGACACACAGGCGAGAGAAGCGATCGGGAGATGGAGACCAACAAGACCTCCCTCATCCTTGGCCCTATCTCAGAGAATTTTTTGAAATAGTCGAAAAATTTAGCTTTCAATTAATAAAGTGGCATCTGGCTGTTTTTTAAATACTTAGTTTTTGGAGCACGTACTTTTTTACTTTTACTTGAGTAAAAAGAGGTCAAGTTGATACTTCAACTTTTACCAGAGTGTTTTTAAACAGCAGTATCTATACTTCTACTTAAGTAACAAATGTGGGTACTTTGGACACCACTGCTTTACAGCAGTGGCATCTGGCGGAGTTTTCTCCAGGGGGGGCTATAAATTTAAAATAAACTAATTAAACATATAGAGTTATCACAACAATATATTTATATGAGTGCCAGCAACAACAAACATTATCCTCTTACGCCCTAAGGGGGTATAAATACATTCTGCCTGACAAAAACACACAAAAGTAAATAACTTATAGCCTCAAAGCTATTAGATTTAAGAAGAAACTTTTGGTACGTCTGTAAAGGTAAGATGTCATAGAATGGTTTTCTGGTGTCAGCACCATTGTAGCTTTGACCCTGCCTGAAATATTAGGGACAAAATACAAAATATTTTGCATTTTTTGAACCTCGCCAAAATTTTCTTTGAAATAAACATTGCAAAACACTACCAAAATATTATTTATAGCACAAAAAAGTAGTACAGACTTTCAAATCTAAATGTTGTGTAAAAATATACAAAATGTGGACTCAATCAGATGAATCATATCTATTTTAGAATGGTATTAGTGAGATATTTCTTAGGCAGAGGGGCCATTTTGGCACATTTATCCATAAATGTCACCAAACTGTGCCAAATATGTTTTTTACATCAATATCACCAGGGTTTTGTAAAATTACACGAGGTCGCATTAGCAGCTGGACCGCCGATGGGTCCGTAGGGTTCAAGGGGTTATAAAAACACTTTAATAAAATAAAACATAATTTCATGTACAGGTTTGTTTTGGTACATAAATCTTGAATGTTATCTTGAATGTTATCTCAGCGGGAGATAACATTCAAAATCAGGAGTCCCCCACATAAATCGAGATGTTGGCAAAGTATTTATCCAGGCTATTTGTAATTCATTTAACACAACATTGGATGGGAGTAAATGTGACACACTGTGGCTTCAAGTATGTAACAGCAAATTTACCCAAGTCAGTTTCTTTCAAACAAAAGATTAGGAGTTGATAAAATTGTATTTTTAACTCTATTTATTCTTCTGGTATCAGGGTGAATTTATTAAGGCAAGTCCATGTTGAATCTTTTTTTAAATTAAGTACTTCTTTAAACATCAATTCAATTATTACCTTCTCTTCTATTTGTAAGTCCTATATTCTGAATAAAAACATTCATTGAAATATTGCAGCCAGCCCTCTAATCAAAGCCGAGCCAATTGTTCAGAGCGTGGTGATGAATATAGGAGCCGACAGATGATTAGACAGCTGATTAGCTGTACCCTGAACATGGAGGGTCTCTCTGTGTCTGTGCGTGGGAAGGTGTGTGAACGTCCATCTGTGTGTCCTCCCAGCGTAGTCAACAGCTGCAGAAAAAAATACATCAGTCATTTCAGACTAATTCATCCTTTATCGTATTGCTTAACCCCTTAAAACGATTAGCCCTCTAACCTATGGTAAGTTTGTGCATTTCCTACATTTTATTTACTACTACAGTACTATCATTGATGCTAAAGATCTAGAAATGTTTAAATCCAGTGTATTTAGCCCTAATTTGAGTAGGTAAATAAGATGATCTGCCAATGGAATTAGTATTTTTACTTTAAGATATAGATAAAATGCACTTGAAATAAGACAATGCGGTTTTGTTTTCTTATTTTAAATGTAAATGTCTCTTTTATATCCTCAATTCAAGAGAAGACGAAGGACGAAGTAGATCATCTTGGACTTCAGGAAGAACCGTTCTAACCACGCTCCACTTCTCATCAACAGTTCAGCTGTAGAGGTGGTCAGCAGCACCAAATTCCTGGGGGGTGCACATCACCGACACCCTCACCTGGAATGTAAACACCACCTCAGTGGTCAAAAAGGCACAGAAGTGCATGTACTTCCTGTGTAGGATGAGGAGAGCCCGCCCTCCTCCCCACCCATCCTCACCACCTTCTACAGAAGCACCAGAGAGTGTTCTGACCAGCTGTCTCACTGTGTGTGGTGTGGAGGCTGCAGCGCCTCAGACTGGAAGAAGGTGGAATAAGTGAGAAAAGCAGAGAGGATCATTGGGGCTCCTCTTCCCTCCATTAAAGACATGGTTTCATTTCCAGCGCTTGGTGTCCCGAGCCCGTGACATCATCAATGACCCCTCACACCCCCACCATATAGACTGTTCTCCCTGCTGCCCTCTGGGAAGAGACTTTGAAGCATCCGATGCTGGTCCAGCAGATTCCAGAACTGAATGTTGAAACAAACTCTAAATCATGTCACAGACTATACATCAAACTGACCATATCAATGCGTTTTTTGCACCACGTTTTTTCTTCTCCCAATGTTTACATTTGATCACTGCTGCACTTTAAGAAATGGAAATGTCATGAAAGCTGTAAAAAACGAAAATTTGCTCTCTGCTTATACAAGAGGACAATAAAAGTTGTCTAAGTCTTATCAACTGGTATAAACAGAGTCTAAAACCGGCTATTTGCTGACAGAATATTCTCATCTGTTATTAAATCAAAATTGTAAAAATTTTTGGGTGTCTATTTTTTACTTTCAGATTTGCTCGTTTTGGTTTTGCCTTAAGTCTGTTATTAGTTTTGCTTTGTGGGTCTTGCAAGATTGTATTATTTCCTATGAGAAGCAAACTTCTTACTTAATGTAAAATAAGCACATTAGCATGATGTGTTCATGTTTGGTCTCTCATAATTACTCCTCCTTTTATTTAGCTTCTTCAGAACTGATGGAAATATGACATTGGCAGCATGCTGCTTAACTTTAGTCTCTTCTGACCAGCATTCCCGCTCTCTTATGTTTACTGTGTCCCCTAAATCTTCAACAAAATAATCAGAAGGGAATCATTTTAACCTAAAATACCTGTAATGGATTTCTTGTCAGCAGAAGCTTTCTTCTTAGCACTATTCTTATGACTGACAGTTGTAATGTCTTAAAATTCTCCTACCTAAGCTAAAGCTGCTGGAGGGCTGCCGGGGGCCTCTTCTGAAGCCTGTCAGTTTGGGTGGAAGGCCGTGTCTGCTGGTGTCTTGGTTTGCAGTTGTGACATGCTGCTTAAACATTCATATGATGTACTTTGCTTTGGAGATGTTCAGTGCTTAGGAATTTATTTCAAAACTAAGCCACGACTGAAAACTTTTCTGAAACTTTTTAACATCTGTCCTAATTTAATCATAATTTAATGAGGCAGAGAGTAAATAAAAAAGGTCCCAGCCAGTGGCACAGGAAGGGGGTGCTGCGGGGCTGCAGCCTCTCACCTAAAATCATAGCATCAGCCCCCATGGTGAGGGGGTGGGGTAACTTATAATATTGTACTTAAAAACATGAGATTATTTATGTATTTATTTTTTAAAAGACTGTGTTTGATATGGGATTAAAATGATGGGCTGTGTATAAGATATAAACTAATGATTCATTATTTTAATATTTCATAAAAAACTAGGCTACTCCCCCGCAGAAGCTTCCGCCACCTCACATTAGTTTAGGCATGGCTAGCAATAGGCAGCAGAAACGTATTTCTGACTATTTTGAGAAATGGTTCTAATTCCCCTATACGCTAGAATAAGGCTGCATATCACTAAATATTTATGTCTGTATTAAGCTATTTTAGTGAGAAAATATGAAATTAGTTAATTTTTTTGTGTGTGTTTTTGATTCAGATATGAAATCATTCCCCATATCCATAGTGGAATGGACTTTCAATGCTCAGTTTAGGCTATATTTAGGCCATGTTTCATTCAAGTGTTCCTGATCCTGTTGATTGGGAGCTGTTGTTTTGTTTTGAATGATTAAAGTGAAGAGAAATAAAGTTAAATGTTCATGCTTTGTTCCGATGCATTTTAAATGGCAGTTTTTGGCGACAAATGTAGGCCTACAATATTATGTTAAAAACGTCAGCCACAGCCCTCAACATAATGACGTCACGTGTTTTCCAACCCAGCCATCAGCCCCCCTCACTTGAAACAGCTTCCAGCGCGCCAGGTCCCAGCACTGAACCTGAAGAAGAATTCTCCTGCATTTACCTGCACACACAGAGTATAGCTCCAGGTAGGAAGTGTCATGTTTGGTTTCAGGTTCCTAACCCACATGCAGAACACTCATCAGACAGGAAAAGTTCAAACGTTTATTGAATAAACACTGTACAGAATATAAACAGATTCAGGGGGTTAATCAGAGCCGGGACTGGTCACGACTGGGTTGCACTGCAGAGGGGGACAGAGGGGGTTAGCTAATGTCCAGTGGGTAATTTGCAGGATGAGAGAGTGCAGGTCTGTACCTGTTCTGGAGTTTGAGCAGAGCGGCAGAGGGGGGGAAACCAGGAGGGTCCAGGAGGCTGTCGGCAGGCTGAGGGCTAGAAGCAGGAGGCAGAGTTTGGTTTGAGTGCTTGCAGGTCTCAGATTTGAGTTTCCTTTCCAGATTCTTCTGAGAGCGGGCAGGCAGGTCTTTGACAGGTTTGATTCTCCACAGTTCTTCAGAGATCAGACAGACGGATTTCCAACAGAGAAACTCTTCTAAGGTTTCTGGTTTCAGACAGGTACAACCTGGGAAGCAGAGAAGACAAAAACAAGATCAGGTTCAGGTTTTCAGAGAGTCAAAGATTCAGAACAGGCAGGTTGGCTCAGGCTTGCTAACCATAACTGGCAAACACTCTGGCGCTGGAGTGATGTCCTCTGCCTCCTTATATACTGGTCTCCTGATGAGCAAATGAGCAACAGGTGGTGGCAGGTGAGCACAAGCCCTCAGGAAGGGATCCTTGGCGCCCTCTGGTGGGCAAACCTCCGGATCCCAACGGGAAGGTGTAGGCCAGGGGTCACCAATTAAACATCAGCGGCATCTGAATAAAGAAAATCATCAACAAGTAAAGGTCCGGAGACAATTTTAATTAGAATCCCTTACTTTAAACAGAATTTAACACTGAACTAAAATTAGGTTTCTATGCATCCATTTTATATATTTGAATAAAAAAAAAGAACATTTTTCCATTTTAAAAATCTAAAGTGTTTTTGAAGTGGAGAAGAAAAATCGTTCAGTTCGGTATAGACAATTTCCCACATTCACATATTTTATAAAATTTTAAAGAACCCCTAATTGATCGTTTTTTTTTTTCTTTCTTTTCTGTCTTAATAGAGAACAGTAGGCTTTATGCTGCCCTGCAAGGTCTCTTTTAAACCTGAGTTTGAATGGAGTACAAAGCCATTCTCAAGCACATATCAAGGAGCTCATTTTTGTGCTTTGATCCATATTTATTTTGATTCTGTTCATGGTGGGAGAATCCTGCTTCACAGCAGCAGGCTTGAGCCAAACATCCTCCAAAATGTGCAGGGTCATCTTTGAGCACCATTTCACTTGCTTCTTTCAGCAGTTCACCACATTTCTTCCAGCAGCCCACATTTTCTCTGCCTCCTTTTTCTCATTGTTTTCCCCTTCTTTCCCATCACCTTTACTATATTAACAGGAGAAACGGCGCAATTGAAATTAAACACTGTCTACAGACAACATGCAGTAATCTATTGTTTTAAATCAGTTGGGTCCAGCTTAGCCAGCAGGTGGATCCGGAAATGAACTGTGGCCCACTAACCCATGACCTCTGGTGTAGGCTAATGATGACAGATACAACATCCCCTATTAGCCTGTATAGCTAGGGAGATGTTCACCCAGTAACCACTGCTCCACATTTACCTCACATCATTAAAGCAGTGCTGTTCTAATGGGAATGGATTGCATCTGTCATTAAAACAGTCAAAGGACCCTTATCTGTAATCTGAATTTGATCAAATATGTTTCGACACTAAAACAGAGAAATTAATTGAATTTATGATGGAAAGAAATATGTGCTATAACGTGAATTCAAACGGGTCTAGCCTTCCACGGCTAAAACGCCGTTACTTAGCAACCGTGACAGTTGAAACACAAAGCAGGAAAAGAATGAATACAGAACCTTTTTCACAATTGAATTGTTTTTTTTTTTTGTTATCCGACCAGACCTCAGCGCCTCGCAATGGGGTAATCGGCCTACGAATCTGACCTTTGGAGGACGCATCAAATGAATTCGAATTCAGCCTGAATACCTCCAATCAGTAAGGACACTTAGGCCATGGCGGAAATGCCTCAGTAGTTGCCATAATAAGTCAGATCTGAATAGTGCTGGCAGTTAGAAAGGAGCTAGACCCGATTTGACTAGCAGAATTTATGCCTTCCATATAATGATTTCTGTAAGGCTGAAGGGTGTCTGGTTTCACTAAGGCAGTATGGTGCTCCTTCACTCCTCTGGATAATATTGCTAATGTTGATGCTGTGAAAGGTGAAGGGATACGAGGTAGGAACAGAAGGTAGCAGCTACGTTTTAAAGTATTCAGATTAAGTACAGTTGCCCCAAGTTCTGTTAATGAACAGATTTTTTTCACAGGTGACTAGAAGCAAAGGCCCATCTAAAAAGTGCAGGACATCATCAGTCACGTAATATAACTAAGGAAACCTGTGCAAGGGACACCAGGTCAAAATGCTAACATAGCCATAGGCAATTAGCTGAAAATATGATTTAAGGTAAAATGGCAGAAATTAAGATTCATTGAAACCTTAATAAACTCTACTAATAAGTTGCTAAGCATTGAAATGTATATTTTTTTTTTACTTTATTTAACCTGGTAAAATTACTTGCTTTATTATTTAAAGGGAAAGTCTGGTCAGGAAGGAATAACCAATGGATCATTATCTATACCTGAAACTAATACAGTCCCACTGATTTAAGAAATTTAGTGTTAATCAGTAACAAAATAAAAACTATATTTTTTGTCGCAATCACACAGTCCGGGAGCAGCCATTTTGCCCAAATATAGTAACAATTCACTCCTGTCATCTTCCGGCAGTGACGTCCCACGGTGCGGTAAGCCTAAGCCATTCAACCCAAGCTTTACAAGCAACATCACGTAGGAACTACTAGACACATCTGCAATCAACAACAATTACTGCAGATTTCTAGAGGACTTCACCATTGAGGCCCGTCCTACGAAGTCAAAGCGACACGGAACAGCGCTGATATTTTCCAAAGCGTTTGCCGTAGAAGGCGGAGCGTAAAATAAATGTGGCGTCCACACGAATGCATGAAACGGCATGCAAAATGTATGCCCAGGCCTGTATAGTGGCGCTGTGGTGCCAAAGCAAAAATAAGCGACGAAATGTTGGGCATGCACACTAATATTTATACATGGTTGCCCTGCAGGGTCCATTTTAGTGGTTAAGTCAAATTCAGGTGCTGAACTATGTCGTCGATATTGCTCTGTTCTTCCTGGAGATATTCCAGAAGAAGAAGATTCAGTTGTAAGCCCGACGTGCAGGGTGAGTAGCATTAGCAGCAACGGCGCCATTGTTGTTATGATACTGTGTATGCATGCGTGTTTTAGAAGCGGCAGCTATGACGCATGTAAAAAAAAATCTGCGGTTAGAAGCGTATTAAGATGGAAACTGGAAACAGGCGTTTCAAATCTTCCCACTCTGAAGGCTGAATAAAAAAGATCGTTTACAGACCCCTGAAAGCGCCCGCCTTCGATAGATGGATGAGAGGCTGGTTTTGGTGAAAAATTTAATGCGTTTAGGCCAGGGTTAGATATTACGTTGTGTGGACGGGGCGCAGAAATTCCACAGAGCTATAGTTAAACTGAAAATGCTCACCGTGCATGGCAGTTGGATGTTGCAAAACATCAGGTTAAAGGGAAAAAATGTTGTTATTTCTCCTTTCTGATTCCTTATCCCTCCACGGACGGGTTCATCGTTTGATTGCCAACTTGAAGAGGGGAGGATTTTGCCATCGAACTTCTGGTCAGAGATAAAACATGCAATAATCCGTTACTCCCTGTTTCGTATAGTGCACTGCTCATCGCCATCATGGATAATAGTGCGTTGTGAAAAACACCAGATGCAGCACTGGGACTTGATCAACAGCTGATACCGCACCGTGGACGTAACAAACCTTTTTATCTCCTAACCAAAACTACAGAAAGCTGGATTTAGTTATTTGATTTATTTTCTTGAATTTATTTTTTATCTAGTTTTTTTTTTTTTTTTCCCCATGTGGACTATTTTAGTTTTTAGCTATTCCACACAAGATGCCTCTCGACAACAGCCCAGAGGAGGCAGTTATCATGAAAAACATTCTTATGGAAAGACTTCAACACAAAGTGGATATGGAGAAGAACCAACCGATTCAAAGGATGCCTACCTTCAGCACAGAGGACTTTGACAAGCTTCTACAGAAAATAGCTGTCATGGAGCTGAAAATCTACCAACTTGAAGTAAACTATGATGTAAACGCCGCGTATGGTAATACGCTGCCTGTGATTCCGAAGGGGGACCACTAGCCCAGCAACTAAGCGAACAAACAGTTCCCAGAGGAAAATGAGAATGCCTGGACCACTCTGGGTGCTAGACCAAAGGATCAACGAACCCCCCACCTAGACAAAGAAAACTGGCCGAGACCACAGAGAGGTGTTCCCGTTCAAAAAACGGGATGTTCTCACAACATGTTTGATAGGAGTAGACCTGCTGGAAATGTTGGAATTCCGTTACAAAACAGATTTACTACACTCCAAGATGAGACCCAGAAGGATCACAAAGACAATCAAAGGTATGTCAACAATCTTCACTCTAAGCTACCAGAGAAAAAAAAGGCCACAGGGCCAAGGACCCTGATATTATGCAATGGATCTATAAGTGGGATTAAACATTCTGTAACAAGAAAAACACAGAGGTGCTCATTTATAACCCTTTGCAATGTGGCCTGGTGTCTAATGCATCCGACATCCTTCCAGAGATCATGAAAAAACGCCCGACCTTGGAAAAACTCATCATACAAGCTGAAACCTTGGGCGACGCAGCCCTGAGAAAATCAGAAGTACTGAAAGAGGATTACATTCGTCTGCTGAATTTAGTTGATGGTCTTAATGTCTCTCAGGGGCCCTCACATGCCCATTAATTGTGAAGATGAAACGTTTTCCAGAGTTCTGATGTTGAACAAGTGGCTGAATACAACATGCAAACAAACAGATGTAATGTTCATAGACAACTTTAACATCTTTTGGGAGAGGAGACATCTGTTCAACAGAGATGGTTTCTCTCTAAATAGGTCAGGAGCAAAACGGCTGATATCAAACATTTTCTATTGTGTGAACCATGCACCATCAGCTTTGTTCCAAAACAAAGCTCAACCAGTGCCTAAACAAACGATAAGCCCAGTACAGCCCGAACAAGCCAAGATAAAGATGGCCAGAAAGATGACACAGAAAGAGCCTACGTCAGAACTACTGGAGGATTCATCCCAGATCTCAGCAGGACAAAAAGAGGACTCCTCTTTACCCCCATCCCCACAGACACCAGTCCCGACTGCACCCAATTCCCCCTCTCCCCCACAAAGCCCAGATGTTCCTTTTCTGGAATTTTCTCATTACATGAACAAAGTCTTTAAGATTGGCCTACAGTTGACATCCTCTCCACATAGCCATTCTGAAAACGGCATAGCTATGTGAAAAAAACAGCATCTTCTAAAAGCCGCAGAGCCCCAGATCCTCCTCCACATTTCAAGGAAAGTGCTTGTGCTCAGGACCTTCAGATAACTTCTCCGCGTGACACACATCAGGCCCTGGCAACAAGCTTATCAGACACAACAGTTTCCAGCATCAGCTTGGGCCTTACATCGGAGCTTATGGAATATCTGTGATGATACGTGGCAGAAATAAGAAAAACAAAATGGGAACAAACAGGAGCAGACATTTAAGAGTCATAAGCTGTCAGATGCAGCCTGCTACAGAGACAACATCAACCACTAATTCATATAAATCTGGCTTTATTAAACATTAGATCTCTGTCAGGAAAATTCCTTTTAATTAATGACTTTATTATTGACAATAATGTTGATGTTATGTTTTTAACAGAAACATGGTTACATGGACTTAATGAAGCACATATTCTGTTGCAGTCATTTTCCTCCAAACTACAATTTTCTTTGCGAGAGCAGACAGCAAAGGAAAGGTGGAGCAGTGGCAAACATTGTTTAATGACTCACTGAAGTGTAAAAATGTGTTTTTAAATGGAAATTTTGACTCTTTTTTGAACATTTGGCTCTGCAGGTAAAGAGCCCGGTATTTTAACTATGTTTCTAAATGTTTACAGGCCTCCTAAGTCCACGTCAAATTTTTAAAATGATTTTAGTGACCTCCTGTCTGTGATATGCGTTGATTATGACTGTTTAATTATTATGGGAGACTTTAACTTTCACGTTGACAACCCTGAAGACAGAAGTGCAAACCTTGAACTGTGTGACACACTTAAAACTCCGGTTTAACTCAACATGTTAAACAACCAACGCACAAACAGGGACATATTTTAGACTTAATCATCACTAAAGGTCTGGAGATTTCTAAAGTCAGTGCTACTGATGTTGCCCTATCTGATCACTTTTCTTTACCTTTGATGGCATCATTTCCAGTGACTCCTTTAGCCAAAGGGACATCATAAGAAAACGCACCTTTAAGGAAAATGCCACAGAAACTTTTTATTCAAGCTTACTCTGCTACTTACCTTGGGGTGCAACTCAGTAGATGAGCTAGTAGATAACTTTCAGTCTAAAGTCTCAGACATCATTAGCTGCATTGCTCCAATTAAAGTGAAAGTCTTTTCCGGAAAGAAAAACCTCCTTGGAGAAGTGCTCCAGCAGTTAGAAGTGAAAAAAGGGAGTGTCGAAAAGCTGAACGCAGGTGGAGAAAGACGTGAAACTCCAGGTTCACTATGACATCTTTAAAGAAAGACTTTACAGTGTTATGCCATTTGCCATGACATACTGGACAGTGGGAACCAGTGTCACATATTTCCTCCTGATAGGATGACCAGAGAAGAAAACGCAGCTTTGGTGAATAACAGCTGGGGGACTTCAGCAGCCCCCCTTTTCAGCCAAAGCAGCCACATAGAAGTCACAGAGGTGTGACCAACCACCACCCCCCTCTGTGAGGGCAGAACAAAACACAGAGCACACAGGACTCTGTCTTCTCTTTTGGCTCTCTTCACTTTTTCTCCCCTTGTCTGATCCAGCCTGCTTCTGCTCCTGCTCTCAAAGCTGCAGGGCCCATATGGCCCACAGTGGAGATGCAAGGCCCCAGGGAAAACCAGATCCCCAGAACCACGATCAAGGATGAGTCAGAACTTTTCAGAACCTAACTGCTGCAAACAGAACTTTTGCAACACATTTCTCTTGAGTTTCAGAACTTAAAGAGCCAAACTGGATGAGGAGCATGCCCTGGTGTGAGACTGAGAGGACCCCTGCTGTGAGACTGAGACAAAGAACCCTGACTGCAGAGCTGCCAAAACTGGATGAAACTCAAGCTTTCCAAACGGACATGGAAAAAGGTTTTGCAGGTCTGGCATGATTAGGCACAGGAAAAGCAATATGTCTTTTGATGATGCTAATCATGTCGCAGGTTACTGCGTGAGTAAAGACAACGCTAATTGATGCTAAAGAATGCGACCACATGCTACGCTATGCTACAGGAATATATGTTGAGCTGTTAAAAGCTTTGACAAGCTTTATTCACTAAGGATTTTCCAAACACTGATATAACATTAGTGTTCATGTGTTCTTCAGATGCTCGTTATATTTCCATTACCAAGTATGACCAAGAGTCATTTAGTGGGAAGCCCTGATGTCTATTCGCTGCTAGCTATTCCAAAGAGGGTAAAGAATCATTTAACTAAAGGTTTTGGTATTCTGGATTAAGCAAATCATTTAATAAAACATTATTTGGCCAAATAATGTTTTATTCACCTCATGGATTTGCATTGTCAATTGGTCTGAAAACATTCCAATGTCCTTAAAATTAGTGAAAAGCTAATTTGATCATATCCCAAATTTTTCCAGATAAACTTTGGTTTCAAACACAAGAATCCATCTTAAACTGTAATATGTCTTTTCAACCGTTTCCCCTTCCTCTTTTGTACATAGTAGTTAGTTAGTTTAGTTTAGTTGAGTTTTACTAGTCTTAGTTGAGAGTATTAAAAACTGAAATACCTTTGACTTGGAGCTGAATGATTTTTGTTTAATAAAATCTTATATTTTGAACAGAGGTTGTGGTGAATTTGTTCCATGTATGTGCAGAAATAACTGTTTGACCATGATTAGTGCTCGAATCACTCTTTCATCTATTGTTCTAACACACAGTTAGTAGGACTGTGTGTCATAAAAACAGTATATAACAGTTGAAATAATATCTGATTAAATAAGATATTTTACCACCCCTACAGGGAGGGCAAAAAAACATCTTAAAGTATCAGAAATGATAAATTCCCAGCGGGCTGGGAATAGAATTTTAACTATAGAATCACAACAACAGATATAGCTTACAACTGAAAAATGCAAGAGAATCTTTCTTCTCTGAAATCATTAGCAAGAACATTAATAATAGTCGTGCGTTATTTGCCACAGTCGACAAGCTAACAAATCCTCCTGTGTCCGTGGCTCCTGAACTCCACTCCACCAGGGCCTGCAATGAATTTGCTCATTTCTTTACTGAGAAAATCCTAAAGATCAGAGGATCAGTTTATACGTCCATATCAAGTTCAGTACCAAAGTTGTCTCCAATTGAAATTGATCTTGACCAAATGTCCCAATTCAGCCAAATAAACTACAAAAGCTTAAAAGAAATCAATGCCTTGATGTGCTATAATTTTCTTCAACTGAATAAAAACAAAACTGAAGTAATAATCTGGACCAATAGAGGAGAGATCTAACGTTAGCACACAGCTTCATCTAGTAACCACTGATCAGGCCCGAAATCTAGGTGTAGTACTGGATTCAGACTTGAACATCCAAAAGCATTTAAAGACAATTACAAGGTCGGCTTTCTATCACCTCAAGAACATTTCCAGGATTAAAGGACTAATTTCTCTGCATGATCTGGAAAAACTAATCCATGTGTTTATTTTTAGTCGAATTGATTACTGCAACAGTGTTTTCACAGGTCTGCCTAAAAAGTGGATCAGACAGCTGCAGCTGATCCAGAACGCTGCTACCTGTGTCCTCACTAAGACTAAGAAAGTAGAGCACATCACCCCAGTTCTAAAGTCCTTACACTGGCTCCCTGTATCTCAGAGAATAGACTTTAAAATACTTCTGTGAGTCTATAAATCTCTGAATGGCTTAGCACCTACATAACAGACTTGCTATCACTGCATTAACCCTCCAGACCACTCAGGTCTTCTGGCTCCAGCCTGCTCTGCATACCTAGAACCAGAACTAAACATGGAGAAGCAGCATTTAGTTCCTATGCTCCACTTATCTGGAACAAATTTCCAGAAAACTGTAAAAGTGTTCCTTTAGAGTTCCTTTTAAATCAAGACTAAAACACATTTGTTTAGGATTGCCTTCGACAGTTTTTAGTTAAAACAGTTCAACTAAAACTTTTTTATTTTCTTTAGTCCAACTGTTTTTAATTTTCTTTTTTGTTTCTGAATTTTTATTTTTTTTTTTTTTCCTACTTGCTTTGATTCTGTTTTATTTTCCTGTATTTTAATCATGTAAAGCACTTTGCATTGTCTTTGTACTAAATTGTGCTATACAAATAAATTTGTCTTGCCTTGCCTTGACACAAACATAGATGACAGTATGTAATCATTTCATACTTAAAGTACTTTCAAAAGTTTGTATTCTGAATGTGACCAGTTTCCTTTACTGGAAAAAATCCAAACCTAGATCAGATTTTTTTTTAAATAAATGCATTTTTTCTTGAATTAAGAAGGTAAGAGAGACAATTTACATTTGAAATAAGAAAACACAATTATATTGTCGTATTTCAAGTGCAAGTGTAACTAAATATCTTATTTTAAGAGTAAAAACACTTATTCCATTGGCAAACTATCTCATTTACCTACTCAAATTAAGGGTTAATACAGTTAATTAAATAATTTTTTTACTTATTTCTAGGTTGTTTTCCAGTGTTTTAAACACTACTACCTTTCTTGTTAGGAATCCATTTTGTGTGGGTTGTTTGTGTGTTTCTTCTCTCTCCACCAGCAGGCGGTGCCCTGTCCTCGTTGAGCCTCCCTGTACATTACGGAGGAGTACTTGAGCAGTGGGCTGTCACCACCTCGACGCCAGAGTGTTTGCCAGTTTTGTGTACACTAGCCAAGTTGAGTTTAGCTGAGTCTAACCTGAGCTTTGTTTCTCTGAGTCTTATGTTGTTTTTGTGTTTGCTCTTCGGCAGGAAGCCTTGCTGTGTAAGTGGATACCTGGACCTTCTCCCCCTGGAAGGATTTACTGAGTTCACACTGAGCAGGGAAAACATCCACATGATCCGTTCAAGTTCCCATCGGAAATCCAAGTGACAGTTCTCCATTACTCCTCCGGGTTCAACTTATGTCTACCTGTCCACTCTCCAACAAGTTCCCTCTTATCTGGATAAACTCACACAGACTGAATTCAAGGATTGACAAGAGCCCCCTCAAACGTGACAGGGACAGAAGTCCCTGTTTCTGATTTTTCAGTAGATTTCCGCGTCCTGGCTGCAGCCTCTGGCTGGAATAGCAGTGCCCTCAATTGTGTCTATTCAAACGCTCTCCATGACCCCATAAAGGACGAACTAGCCACCTTTGATGATCCTGAAATGCTGGAGGATCTAATCAAACTATCGATCCGTTTGGACAACCAGATTCGAGCCCGAACCAAGGAAAGAGAAACAGAACTTCTCCTCCTAAAACTTCATTCAGCTAATAACCAGCCCACTTTAACTGAGTTATCTTGTACTGTAATCCTCCTTCGCCTGAACCTATGCAGATAGGCAGCATGAGACTTAGTCCTGAGCAGAAGCTGCACCGCATGCCGGCTAAGCTTTGTTTACATTGTGGTGAAGCCATTCATTTTGTTTCGGTTTGTCCCTTTCTGCTAAAAGCCAGGGTCCACCAGTAAAGGCGAGGTTACTGGCGGACCAGAAAATCACTCCCACTTCTCCTCTTCTACTTTTGCCCACTTCTATCCAAATTAACAATAAGTCTCTCTCTCTGACAGCAGTTACCAACTCCGGCTGTGAACAAAATGTAATGGATTCTTCCTTTGTGCAACAGATGGGTATCGAGACCATACCCCTACAGGCCCCCCTTCGAGTTTTTGCCTTGGACGGCAGAAATCTGCCTCAAATAACTCATCAGACTCTTCCAGTCCAACTGATTGTATCTGGTAATCATACTGAGCACATCTCCTTCTACGTGTTTCCTACAGCAAATTCAGCCCTAATTTTAGGGTTTGAGTGGCTTCAACTACATAACCCGTGATCAACTACACCAACAGACACATTGATTCATGGTCTTTTAACTGCCACTCATGTTGTCTCTGACCCGCAGTTCTGCCAGGTTTTCAACAGGCTGAGGGTTGTGAGGCAGACCCACCTGATCTCTCCTCTGTTCCTGCTGATTACCATGAAATTTTTCAGATGTTTTGCAAGTCTAAAGCCTGTTCTCTGCCTCCCCACAGACCCTATGATTGCGCCATAGATTGGCTCCCTGAAGCACCTCTGCCCAGCAGTCGCCTGTTCAATATCTCCAGGCCTGAGAGAGAGACAATGGAAAAATACAGTCAGGAGTCCCTGGTTGCTGGTATCATCATCCAACCTTCTCATCCCGACCCCTTGGAGTAGGGTTTTCTTTTTTCTTCGTGGGTAAGAAGCGATGGTTTCCCTGAGACCCCGTATAGATTACAGAGGCTCCTGAACCAAAGTGCAAAGTTTTATAGCACTATTAAAAGTTTGCATACATTTTTTTTTTTGGTGTGGGAGTTGGCCAATATCAATGTCTTTCATGGGGACCCAAGTTTTCTGGCGGCGCCCCTGCATACGCATATGCTGGTCTCGTTTATCCCTTTAGTTTCCTCGTAGGGAAAATACACTTTTGTCACGGGTGGAGGTTTGACAGGACCCAAATGGAGACTGAAACTGAAGGCGGTTACTTTAGGAAGATTATTTTTACCCCAAAAAGTTCAAAAAAGAAGCAAAAATCCAAAAACATAAATCCAAAAAAAATCCAAAAATGCTGAAAACCAGGAATACTCACAACAGGAAGGTAAGTAAAAGAAATGATGAAAAATCAGCCAAAAGTGACTTGAACAGGAGGAGAATGTAAAACAAGGAAAGAAAATACTAAGATCAGGTGGCTAATTAGCAGATTTGGGAGCAGGTGAGAACAAAGGGCAAAAGAAGGGAGCTAGGAAAAAGGAGTATCTGGATACAACTCCGGGTAAACAAGAAATATTTAAGAACTGAAAATACAAATCAAACATAAATAGAACACAAAATGGAAATAAGATGGAAAAATAAAATCTCAAAGATAAACTTGAACAGAACCAAAACCATGACAAAATCTGGGTATCAAAAACTTATGAAAATCCCTTTAGTCATGTACAAAATAACAATTTAAGGCAGGATCGCCATACGCTTCAAAACACCCAAAAATTAGGTAATTAATTACATTTTTAAACTGGATTTTTCAAACAGAAAAATAAAGTGGACAAACGGGTATTACTCAGGTATGCTGGTCTGATTTTGTATACAGGTAGGTATCCTGTCAAGTAAAAGTGGCAGCACGAGGACTCTTGCTGCAAAGTGCTTTAGACAGGATGATCTTTTATTTAACATGCCTAAAATACTGCAGCTTGCAAAATTTAACAGCCAAAGAGTTCACAGCACTCAGTAGGAACAGCCCACAGTAGGAACAGCCCACAGTAGGAACAGCCCACCCAGTAGGAACAGCCCACAGTAGGAACAGCCCACCCAGTAGGAACAGCCCACAGTAGGAACAGCCCAACCAGTAGGAACAGCCCACAGTAGGAAATGTAGCCCACCTTGGTAGTAGAACAGCCCGCAGTAGGAAACAGCCTCAAAGTAGTAGAACAGCCCACCCAGTGAGGAACAGCCCACAGTAGGGAAATGGACAGTCTTCACAGTGGTGGAACAGCCCTGGGGTAGGAACAGCCCACCCAGTAGGAAATGTGCCCACAAGTAGGAACAGCCTTACCCAGTAGGGAATGAGCCTTGCCAGTAGGAACAGCCTAAACCAGTAGGGGAATCAGCCTTCAAGGCCAGTAGGCAACAGCCCACCCAGTAGGAACAGCCTATTGGAAGTAGGAAACAGCCCACTTGGTAGGGAAATGTAGCCCACCCAGTAGGAACAGCTCACAGTAGGAACAACAGCCCTCACCCAGTAGGAACAGCCCGCAGTAGTACTCAGCCCACCTGTAGTAGGAACAGCCCACAGTAGTGAACAGCCCACCCAGAAATGTTTCTCCACAGTGTGGAACAGCCCACAGTAGGAACAGCCCAACCAGTGGTGGAACAGCCCGCAGTAGGAACAGCCCACAGTAGGAACAGCTCCACAGTACTCACTGTGTTATCAGCCTGCATGTAGGGGATTCCTACTGGGTTTCAGTGGCTATTCCTGAAATATGACACAAGATTATTACATTTCCAGCTGTGTTCAAAAATTACATTTCAGGCTGCTAAAGATATAATTGCACTCGTAAGGATAAACATTCAAATACCCATGAGGCCACACCCCTTCTTCTGATGAGACGCCCCCACCCCACTTTTATTTTGCATTTCAGGACACTCCCATCTACATCACTGGCCAACACACATCTTAGGCATTTAGTGGGGGTCAGGCCACCTGGGCTTATTTTATGGGGCTTTCCCACCGCAATGTCAGCCCTCCATCCCTGCGATCTAGACATTGGAGGGTTCAGGTCGGGCGGGGTGTGTGCTGTGGCACCTGCCTATCTCCTGGAGGGACTGTGCCGACACCCCTCTTGGTACCCCAGTTTTAATTGCATCTGAGAGCAACACGCAACAACACCACATCTGAGCAGGCGCAGGGAGGAGCGGGGTCTTCTCACACCTCCTGCCTCCCGCCCCGGAGTCTGGGGCCTTGAGGAAGAGCAAGCCACCTGAAGTCTGCGGGAGCCTGGGCCAGCCGGCTATGTGGGCCCAGGTGGCTCCTCGCCGGTGGCGGGCTGTCACCTCTGGTTTCCCAAAGAAGGTTGGATGTGGAGGGCATGGCAGCGCCTGGTTGGTGTTTTGTTTTTTCAAGCCCCGCTGGGTGGCCTGGCGCTGATGGTACGCCCGGGGCTCTTGCTAAAGTGGTCCGTCCGTGCTGGGTGGGAAGCCGGGCTTGCAGCGCAACAGATGGGTTGCGTGGCGGTGGCGCCCTCCCCACACATCCGATTTTAGGTTCACTTATTGGTCATCCGATAGTCCCTGGACCAACCACCGGTGCCACCGGGTTTTCTGGGTCCCGGTAATGGCTGGCGGAAAGCGTTATGTGTGAATGTGTGTCCGTTGTTATTTTCTTTTATTTATTAGTATTACATATTACTTTATAAAAAAATTTTCTCCCAGGTTAAGTCTCAACCCCACCTCCCAAACAAGGCCCTCAAGTTCCCTAAGTGCAGACGGCCCCCACTGCCTCCTCCTGCTGGCTCTGGGTCACCGGGTGCAGTACCTGGTGGAGTCGGCCCTGGGGGTGGATGCCCTGGGGGCTGCTGGCTCATTTCCTGGTGGCCTGGCCAGTCCCCGCCTCGGGCTTTGCTGGGGCCCCTGTCTGGGGTCACGCTCTGCCCTGGGGCCTCCTCGGATCCCTGGGGCCCTGGACTGATCCACTTCGGGTGGGGCCAGTGTTGTTCGGGATTTCGCGCCACGCATGCCGGTTCCTGGGGCGGTGTTTTTCCTATGCCGAAGCCCAAGTGGTATCGTCTGGGGGGAGGTGGGTTTGCACAGCATGGTGGGGTGCTGTAGTCTGCGTCCTGTTTTGGGCTCCGTTTTTTCCGCTCCTTTCTCCCTCTTTATTAATTTTGAATTTGCTGATATTTACTTATTTTATTTTTTCTTTTTTTCTTCCCGGTTGGGGAGCGGTTACAGGTGGCTCCTGGTGTCTGGTGCCCCACTGTCGCACAGCCTCTTTTTTGGGGGGGCTCGGGTACGTTCGTTTCACGGAGGGCGTGGCGGGGCGGCCTCTGCTGGGTGGGGGCCTGCTGGGTGGGGGTCTCAAGGCCGCTGGTGTGTGTGTCCGGGCTGCTCCCGGCGGGGGTGTGTAGTGCTGGGGGGGCTGGTGGGCGGGCTGGCTGGGCGCCATTGGTATTCGTGGTTTTCCTCTGGAGGCATGGCGAGCTGCTTTGTTCCCGCCACCCGCGTGAGGCTGGGGGCGGTGGGGCTGGAGTGGCTCCTGGGTCGGGCGCCACAAGGCCAGGGCCGGGCGCAGTTTTGCCCTCGGCTTCCCGCTGTCGGAAATTCCGCGCGCGGTGGCGGGCGCGACGTAATAAAGCTGCTTGGCTTCGGCCCCCGGTGGGGAGCCAAAACCCCTTCACCTCACAAACAACAACTACAGGTGCTAGGCTTCAGGTACTTAAAGATTCACTTCCCAAACAGATACCCCGGCGATTCATGTATCTTCAGGTAACACAGAGTACATGCATGTCAGACCTAATAATATTACTTTAGCGTATAGGTTTCAAGGTGTTGCTTTATTGTATATCTCGCACCATGTCTTTTGAGTTGTGTTGTTCTTTTTTTCATCTCGTTACAGGGGATGAAGCAGACTGAAAATGTTTTGTCTATTGTCTCCTTTCTATCTCCTCTTTCTTTCTTTTTGTCCTTTTTTTTTCTTCCTTTTCTTCTGGTTTTCTGTCTAACTTTACATTGCAGTGTCCATATGAACTGTAAAACTCCTGCATAATTATAATAAAAGCAATTTATAGCCATGAAACAAGTGGAGCAATATGGCAATTGCCATACCGCCATTACTGTAAAAGTAAAAATCTGGTCGGGCTCCTTTTGGCATCAAGACACAATTGATACTTGATGCCACCGCGTCAAAAAAATAAATAAATAAAAAAAACGTATCCTAAATACCCCATAAATAAATTACTTCACTTTTTGACATTTATTAGCTTGACTGAATATATATTTTAGAGATGTCTCAAATGGATTTTGTCCTAATAAAAATAAACATTTTTACATATCAAAAATATAATTTTACTAGTACAAATGATATCACATTTTCAATTCATGTGTATTAAGCTTTTATGTCCAGATATCTAAAATAACATTCTTCCTATCTGAAAATAAATTCTGACAAGGATGTAAAGTTACTGCTAGCCATAATGACTATTTCAGATATAAAAAAATGAATATAACATCACAGAGATCCAGAAATCTAATTGTTGACATCTAAAATATATTTCTACTAGTAGAAATATAATTACAGATATCAACTATTGATATATGACTAGTTAGATTGGAATTTCAAATATCTACAGTTTTAGATACTTAAAAACATATTTTGACTAACAATCAAAAAAGAAATAGGGTGCAGTTTTCACATAAAATAGGCAGGCTGACTAGTCACATTTCTATTATAGATAGGACTAAAGCATTCTACCACAAGGAAGCTAGACTCATAAAACCAAATATTTGAAATTTAGATTTGAAAGCCTTAAACTAAGTCAGATATGCTATTTTTAGTCATTGTTTCTTTATATCTGAAATAAAAATGATGACCAGTAACAATCGGATTACAGAGATCTGAAATAAATTTTTAGACATCCAGAATGTTGATTTTAGATAGGAGTAATGTCATCTCGGATATCTGAAAGTAACAGCCCGAAACAAAAGAATGGGGAAAAGTGAGGTAATTTGTCCTAGTAAGAATTACATTTCAGATATCTGAAATACAAACAAATATATGTTAAAACGGCCTCTTAAAATAAGTAAAGATTTGTAGATATCTGAAATGTAGTTCTTACTAGTACAAATTTGATTCCAGAGTACTTAAGATTGAATTTCTGCTGGTAGAAATATAATTAGTGATATCTAAAACACAATTCTGACTAGGAGTATTGTAATTGTGACTAGGTAGAATGCTTTAGTGTTATCTATAATAGAAATGTAACTAATCAGCCTGCCTATTTTATGTTAAAACAGAGACTCATTATTCTTTTGAAAGTATCTAAAACTAAATTTTAGATAGGCATTGCCAAAATTGAGATATTTGGAATTCAAATTGAAATAGTCATAAAATAAGTAGCTGATATCTGTAATTATATTTCTACTAGGAAAAATATATTTCAAATGTCAAGATTTGGATTTCTGGATATCAGTAATGTTATATTCTATTTTTGATATCCGAAATAGCAATTATTACTAGCAGTAACTCTATTTTTGAGATCCAAAATTAGAATTCATCCTAGGCAGAAATTATTTGAGATAGGAAGAATGTTTATTTTAGCCAGGGAGATTGTTATTTTAGATAGGGTGACCAAACGTCCGTATTTCCCAGGACATATCAATATTTCACGTCCTGTCCCGGGCGTCCCGGGTTTTTTTTAGAAAGTGAGGAAATGTCCTGATTAAATTACCATAATCGGACCATTAGATTACAGGCATCTAGGCACTCGCGCAAGACGCGGCGCGCAGTGGACGTAATCCCCTGAGGCGTCCCGTTAGTGCGCGAGGGCAGCCCTTTTCCCTTAATCGGTGAGGCTCTGTTCGAAAACCTGGGCTGTATCCTCTCCAAGGCAGCGGTCTGTCTAGACTGGATCCAGCTCGGAAGTCCTTTGAAAATAATAGAGTTTTGAAACCTTTGAATTCGAACAGGTCTACCCTTCGGCGTATGCTCTGTTGTTAGCAACCGCTGAAAGTTGATGTCATGATGGGTTCACAAGAGAGACCCAAAGTATGCAGAACCCACGAGAAAGAGCCTGGTTGAAAGGTTAACAAAGGTTTATTGTTTCACAAGATCATGGAAATAACACTGGTACTGGTTCAGGCCTGGGGCTTGGTTCTCAGCCCGTGTCTGCGTGGGAGACAGTTCAGTTAGCTGCATCAGAAGAGTTTGACTTTGAGAGTTTCAGGTTTGTACCTTGAGGGTTCTTGGTTAAAGCTTTTCGGGAGGAGAACTGTTGGGTCCAGAGATTGTTTGTTCAGCAGAGTCCGTTAGCTGCTTCTGTAAGTCTTACTTCTAGAGAAGAGGCAGACCTTGGCTTTGAGTTTCAGCTCTTGGTCCAGAGCTGCATGGAAAACCAGAGAGAAGAGTCTTCAGGTTAGGCTCAGAGGGCAGGCCTCGGCAGGTTAAGCTCTTCCAGAGCTTCACAGGAGAAAAAACAGGTTTCCAACTAGATTCAACACTGCGGCATTGGAGGCAAGGGTCTGGAAGATTAAGTTTATATATAGTGTGACCCCTCTGATGAAGGAACAGCCCTCAGCTGCAGTGAAAGTTCGTGTCAGGAGGATCCATACTATGGACTTGCTGGAGGAAGGTGGTACTACTCCAGCTCCCAACAACAGTTGACACAAGCGCAAAGCAGAAAAAGCAATGAAAACCAAAACTGTTTTACAATCTTATGTATTTATTGTTTATATTTATATTTGTGTTGAACAAAGCCTACATTAACAAGAATCCAGAGTGGAATAAAGGTTCCAACAATCCGGGAGCAGGAACAAATAAAATCAAATGTAATGATAGAAACCTTAGTCAGTTAAATAACCTGCTGTCATTCTGCACATACTCTGATGTTTGTTGCTTTATTTTCAAAATATCCATTACTGTAAAATGTCCATAGCTGCATGTTGGTTATTTATTCTCCAGTTTTATATTGAAAGTTAAAGCAATTTAAGCATTTTATTGTTATTCGTTTATATTTTTAACTCTTTCCTACTATGTCATTCTTATCCATTTTTTCTAAAGGTCCACATTTGTGTTACATGTTTCAATCTTAATCTTTCTGCTGCTGTAAATTTGCCCATTGTGGGACAATAAAGGGATTTCTATCTATATTCATTCCTCTAAAAAAAGGAGTTGAAAGATATAAGTAAATCTAAACAATGTATGTGTAAAAAAATCTATCTGCAAGAAATCTCTAATTTTTGCATAACAAAAATACTTGTGTTTAAGCATATTGTGCAAAACAGCAATAAAAAGATAAAAAAATCCTATCAGATTTATAGTCCCCACACTGCAGATATATTAGAATCTGTCCTAAAATGTACAGCCAAACCCATTTACACAGTGCAAGAGAAGTAAAAAAACCTTTAGATAAAATCAAAAATTACAGCCGCCACATATCTGACTCAATAACCATTAAAACAACTATTTTCATTAACTTCAGACGGAACTATTCACAGACTTGTATTATATTAAACTGAACTTCCAATTTTCACCACTGTTCGGAGCAAAGTAACCTTTCCTCTGATCACGGCTTGCTTGGTCTCGCAATGAATCCTGGGATATCCAAGAATACCGAGGATACATCAGACCTAGTCCTTCAAATCGGGCAAAAAGAAGGGCGCATTTTAAGGTCGCATAACGAGGACTCTTGGAATCCGATCAGACCTCGGTCAGCGCTATGGCGTAATGCGCGCCAATCTGGCCTTCTGGGGCCAGCGTCCTAGGTTTTTCCGAACAGAGCAATAGATTGCGTATTGGCTGTCAGTGAACGCCAACAACATGCAAAAGCGCAAATGTATGTTTACCGACGATTTACAAAAGAGTTTCCCCGCTTTCAGAGCGGTCGAGACACATTGGAGGCCTTGTGCACAGTGTGCAAAGCAGGCACATATGTCTCGGTGTCCAATGGAGGTGCAAAGGGATCTGAAAAGGCACCTGGACACCGAAAGTAAAGATAGTCTATTGATATGTTTGTTAGTTTTGGAGCATTTTGAAATAATTTTGCTACACAAGGGGTATTTTTTTTTTTGTTAATTAGCTCATTTTGTTAATTATTTTTTTTCCAATAGCCTACAGAACAAACATTATTTTGTTCATTACTGAGGCTGAGTATGATCTGTTATTCAGAGTTGAGAGTTATTGTTAACTTTTATTGTTAAGTGAGGGATGAGACATTATTTCTTTCATTGTGCTATTCATTCATTACAGGAATTGTTAAGCATTTTTAATAAATACATTTTGAATAAAATTATCGTTTGTTATTGGAGTTATTGCTGTTGACTTTTACTGAAAAGCATTTTTAATAAATCAACTGCAAATATGTTATTGTAGGATTACGTAGGTCTATGTTAAGTGAGTGCATGCCACAGACATCTCTATGCAAGGGAACAGAGATCCCAACCCCCCCCCACGCCACCCCCACCCCGCTCCAAGGTGTCCTGGTTTTCCCAAATGAAAATATGGTCTCCCTATTTTAGATATCTGAAATGTTCATTTTAAGTAGGAAGAAATGCATTTGAGACATCTGGAATTTATATTCAGTCAGCTAAAACATGTCAAAATGGTCTGTCATAAACCGCTCACACAGTCAGAATGAACCGCCCATAGTGATGTCACAGTTCTTTTTTGAAAGACTGTTAAGGGCTGTGACCCCGCCCACTCGGAATGTCTGCGATGTCACAGACATTCCGAGTGGGCGGGATCACGGGACTCGGAATGTCTATGACGTCACACATTCCGAGTGGGCGGGGTCAAATTTTATGACCCCGCCCACTCGGAATGTCTATGACGTCACAGACATTCCGAGTGGGCGGGGCAATATTTTCTTTTCAAGAAAGTCATTCCAATGCATCTCATTCTGTCTTGCAAGTCGCTGGTGGAAGCCTGTCACTTTTACCGAGGATAATTTGTCATTTAACCACTCCAATATTACATTTTAGGTCTTACAATAACAGCAAACAACCACATAAATACGATTGAAATCTGAGAGAAGCATTTTTAACAAAATTTGTGTTGAATAATCTGATAGCGATGGATGGAGAAATACCCTCAACCTCACAGACCAACCAGGGATGGAAATCAAAATGATTTCCCTCATTTTAACATCACAGAAGACCACGAACCTTTAAATTATGTTCAAGAAATGGACCTTCTTCTGAAGCAAACCCAAGTTCTTAAATCATGGTTTAAACAAGGTGTAAGTTTTACAGAAGAGAAAGAAAAGAGATTCATGGCAGAAAAACAATGTCAAATGTACAAGGAAAAGCAGAAACGCACTCTTGAAGAACTTACAAAATGCACAAACATGTTGAAAGCACACAAAGAGGCCACAGCAGACTTGTTAAAAGAAGGAAACTGTGTGAAGAATTGAAGGAAGGAATCTTCTGTCCTAATGTCCCAGAAGAGCAACTTACGTTTGTCAAAGAGATAATTCCAAAGTTTTCAGCAGCAGTACAAAGAGAACATAAAAAACTCACTGAAGCTGAGAAAAAATGCATAGATTTGTCTGAGCAGCTCGAACTTTGCCAGCAAGCCCTCAGAGCCCAGATTCGTCAACATAGGATTGATGCAGGTTCCTCAGTTTCTGAATCTTTGATATTCGAAGATGCCCTCGAATATCAATCTGGGATCATCGAAGAGGTCTCCGACTGTGAATCTGACATATTCGAAGATACCCCCGAATGTCAACTTACAAAATGCACAAACATGTTGAAAGCACACAAAGAGGCCTCAGCAGACTTGTTAAAAGACAGGAGGCAACTGTGTGAAGAATTGAAGGAAACAAAATTCAATTTAAATGAACTAGAAGAGCAACTTAACTTTGTAAAAGAGGAAAATTTAATGTATTCAGCATTATTGCAAACAGAACGAGAAAATTGCACTAAAGCTGAGAAAAAATGCATAGATTTGTCTGAGCAGCTCAAACTTTGCCAGCAAGCCCTCAGAGCCCAGGATCGTCAGCGTAGGATTGATGCAGGTTCCTCAGTTTCTGAATCTGTGAATATTAAGGTGGACAATGATTCAGTTATTAACCAAGAGGGCCCAGTCCATGATGATACAGTTGTTGTAGAGGCACAGATTCGTGAATCTGAGATCACTGAAGAGGTCTCTGACTATGAATCTAAGATCATCAAAGAGGTCCCCGTTTGTGAATCTAATATCGTCACCACCAATGTTCCCACGTCAGAGATCCTTCCAGGATCTGAAGAAGAAAAAAGAATCATGGCAGAAAAACAATGTCAAATATACAAGGAAGAGCAGAAACGCGCTGTTGAAGAACTTATAAAATGCATGGACAAGTGTAAAGCATACAAAAAGGTAAAAACAGAATTGTTATGGGATCGGAGGCAACTGTGGGCCGAATTGAAGGTAGAAAAATTCTATTCAAGTGAACTAGAAAATCGACTTAAGTTTGCCAAAGAGGAAATTTCAATGTGTTCAGCATCAGTACGAAGAGAACGAGACGACCGCACTGAAGCTGAGAAAGAAGGCAAAGATTTGTCTGAGCAGCTCAAACTTTGCCAGCAAGCCCTCAGAGCCCAGATTCGTCAGCGTAGGATTGATGAAGGTTCCTCAGTTTGTGAATCTGTGAATATTAAGGTGGACAATGATTCAGTTATTAACCAAGAGGGCCCAGTCCATGATGATACAGTTGTTGTAGAGGCGCAGATTCGTGAATCTGAGATCATTGAAGATGCCCCCGTTTGTGAATCTAACATCGTCACCACCAATGTTCCCACGTCAGAGATCCTTCAAGCATCTGAAAAAGAAAAGAGAATCTTGGCAGAAAAACAATGTCAAATATACCAGGAAGATCAGAAACGCACTCTTGAAGAACTTACAAAATACACGAACATGTTAAAAGCACACACAGAGGCCACAGCACAGTTGTTAAAGGAGCAGAGGCAACTGCGTGCCGAATTGAAGGAAGCAAAATTCTATTCAAATCAACTAAGAGAGGAACTTAAGTTTGTCAAAGAGGTATCTCCAAAGTTTTCAGCAACACTACGAAGAGAACGAGAAAAACGCATTGAAGCTGAGAAAAAATGGATAGATTTGTCTGTGCAGCTCGATCTTTGCCAGCAAGCCCTCAGAGCCCAGGATCGTCAGCGTAGCATTGATGCAGGTGGTATCATCACCACTGTTCCCACGTCAGAGATCCTTACAGCCGCTGAAAATCCTCAAGCTGGTGTGAGTACTAAAATGCCAGAAGCACCTCCGACCAAAGATCATATCTCACTGTGGAGACGGATGAAAAATGCTCTCACTCCCTCACATCTTAGAAAGTAACGTAAAAAAGTTTATTTATTTATCATTTTGTTTTCCACTTTCTTTTCATTCCTTTCCCTCCCTCCCTCCGTCCCTTCCTTCCCTTGCTTCCTTCCTTCGCTCCTTACTTCCTTCCTTCCTTCCTTCCTTCCTTCCTTCCTTCCTTCCCTTCCTTCCTTCCTTCCTTCCTTCCTATCCTATCTTGTCTATGGAGTCCCCAGTTAAGGGATTTCTCTCAAGGTGCGGCTACCGGCTTTCTCCCACTTTCCAAAAGCATTACCCGTCAGATTAATTGTCTTCCCTGTGCATGATGCAGGGGGCGCAGCAGGGAGCTACCTCCTTATCTCCCTCCTGTTGTGATTTTTGTTCTAACACGTCCTACTACCTTCCTGTGTTAGAACAATAAATCAAAGAGTGATTCAAGCTCATTAATCATGGTAGAACAGCTAATTCTGCTGCACATACATGGAATAAATTCCACCACAACTTCTGTTCAACATATAAGGGTTTATTAACAAGAATCATGTCATTTCCAAGTCAAACATCTTTCAGGTTTAACTCTCTTAACTAAAACTAGGTGAAATTCAACTAAACTAAACTGTACAAAAGAAACTGCAAAGAGGAGGATGCATGATATTATTGGGATTTCTTACCCGATATCCGATATGCCAATATTTTTAAACTCATGTAGCCGATAACCGATATCGATGCCCGATGTTTAAAGCTGGACAAAAATAAGTAGTCATTGAAAATAGCAGTTTTCATTTATCCATTTCTGACACTTTGAAAATAATATACTCAAACATATTTTTCATATGCTGATATCAAATAGATTTTTTAAGAAGCGCATTGCTCGATCCTATTTTACTTTCAAAATCTCGTGAAATTTCATCGTTCTGTTACAAATCGACATTGATATTTTGCAAATTCTTGTGAATTTTTATTTAGTAAAATAGATCGATACCGCGTCAATATCAACATATATAAAAATATGGCAGAAAATTGCATTGTGAATTTTAGGGGGATTTTCGTAGCATAACGATGACATGTAGCAATATTTCATTGTTAGTAAAAGAGATTGATATGAATGACTTTTAAATGGCAATATATCAGCATATGAAGATATTGTGAAATTTTAATGTATCACAATATTTTTTCCCTCGTCTTTAGAAGTTTTAAGTCTTAAAAAAAAGAAGGTTTTGGGAAGAAGAAAAAGTATTTATTTATTATTTTTTTGACTTTAGAAACTTTAAAGCTAGTCAATGTATCCGGGTTAAATATGGAAGTGGGGTGGCCGATGTCACATATTCAGTTTTTAAGGCGGATACAGGCGATACCGATAGGGGACGGAATTATATCGTAAAATCCTAACAGAAGGGGAAAACGGTTGAAAACCATATGATAGTTTAAAGGCACACTATGCAGCATTTTCCAGTTAATTAATGTGTTTCATATCATTTTGGATGATTAAATGAGTCATTCAAGTTTGAACAAAGGTATTCTCGGCTGCCCTGGTGGTCTGTGGGGGATACACTTGCAATTGCAGGAGCACTGACCCGCACCCACAGGCTCAGAAGTCTCTTGAGAGTCAGTCTTGCTTTACGAGAACTGCCACAGGTCGCATTCTAGCTCGTTGCTAGCACAGTGACGATCTTTGTGCAGTTCCAGGGATGCGCCGACAGTATGGATCCCTTCATCAGCAGCGTTCACGCGCAGCTGGTAGGTGTTTTTCATCTAAATAATCCAAACTGCATATTCTGGCCGCAGATTTCTGCATTTTAAGTTAATTTAGGCGGCCAATAAACTGTTTAAGAGCAGTGATCATCAGCGCTGTGGTCTCTCCCGCGCGCAACGCAACGCTAACCGACGCTAAGCTTCGAAGCCGCCAGACGCGTTTTCGGCGCCTGCAGCTCAAAACGCCGCCAAGGGACCTTTGTATAAACTTGTTAAGTTTCTGTCGCTGCCCAGTTGTGGTCCAGTGTGAACGCACTAGTCAGTTATTCGCTGCTAAGTTTCCAAACAACCGCGCTTCGGCTTGACGCGTGGAGAAACCAGGAGAACAGCTGAGCATATTTCATTTGACATGAAACTTTACTTTCGGGCTCTCTGGAGGGGAGCCTCGCTGGAAAATCAACACCGGGTCATGCATAGTGTACCTTTAAAGTCTCCCATAATAATTAAACAGTCATAATCAACGCATATCACAGACAGGAGGTGACTAAAATCATTTTAAAAATTTGATGTGGACTTAGGAGGCCTGTAAACATTTAGAAACATAGTTCGTACCGGGCTCTTTACCTGCAGAGCCAAATGTTCAAAAGAGTCAAATTTTCCCAAAAACACATTTTTACACTTCAGTGAGTCATTAAACAATGTTGCCACTCCTCCACCTTTCCTTGCTGTTCCGTGCTCTCGCAAAGAAAATTGTAGTTTGGAGGAGACGACTCCAACAGAATATGTGCTTCATTAAGTCCATGTAACCATGTTTCTGTTAAAAACATAACATCAACATTATTGTCAATAATGAAGTCATTAATTAAAAGGAATTTTCCTGACAGAGATCTAATGTTTAATAAAGCCAGTTTATATGAATTAGTGGTTGATGTTGTCTCTGTAGCAGGCTGCATCTGACAGCTTATGACTCTTAAGCGTCTGTTCCGCTCCTGACCTATTTAAAGAGAAACCATCTCTGTTGAACAGGTGTCTCCTCTCCCAAAAGATGTTAAAGTTGTCTATGAACGTTACATCTGTTTGTTTGCATGTTGTATTCAGCCACTTGTTTAACATCAGAACTCTGGAAAACATTTCATCTCCACAATTAATGGGCATGTGAGGGCCGCTGAGAAACACCTTGACATTAAGACCATCAACTAAATTCAGCAGATGAATGTAATCCTCTTTCAGTATTTCTGATTTTCTCAGGGCTGCGTCGCCCAAGGCTTCAGCTTGTATGATGAGTTTTTCCAAGGTCGGGCGTTTTTTCATGATCTCTGGAAGGATGTCTGATGCATTAGATAGACACCAGGCCACAGTTCAAAGGGTTATAAATGAGCACCTCTGTGTTTTTCTTGTTACAGAAATGTTTAATCCCACTTATAGATCCATTGCATAATATCAGGGTCCTTGGCCCTGTGGCCTTTTTTTTCTCTGGTAGCTTAGAGTGAAGATTATTGACATACCTTTGATTGTCGTTGTGATCCTTCTGGGTCTCATCTTGGAGTGTAGTAAATCTGTTTTGTAACGGAATTCCAACATTTCCAGCAGGTCTACTCCTATCATTTGTTGTGAGAACATCCCGTTTTTTATTTCACTTTTCTTGGAACACCTCTCTGTGGTCTCGGCCAGTTTTCTTTGTCTAGGTGGGGGGTTCATTGATCCTTTGGTCTTGCACCCAGTGTGGTCCAGGGATTCTCATTTTCCTCTGGGAACTGTTTGTTCGCTGACTTTCTGGGCTGGTGGTCCCCCTTCGAATCACAGGCAGCGTTGTTTCATTACCATACGCGGCGTTTACATCATAGTTTACTTCAAGTTGGTAGATTTTCAGCTCCATGACAGCTATTTTCTGTAGAAGCTTGTCAAAGTCCTCTGTGCTGAAGGTAGGCATCCTTTGAATTGGTTGGTTCTTCTCCATATCCACTTTGTGTTGAAGTCTTTCCATAAGAATGTTTTTCATAATAACTGCCTCCTCTGGGCTGTTGTCAAGAGGCATCTTGTGGGGAATAGCTAAAAAAACTAAAATAGTCCACATGGGGGAAAAAAAAAAAAAACTAGATAAAAAATAAATTCAAGAAAATAAATCAAATAACTAAATCCAGCTTTCTGTAGTTTTGGTTAGGAGATAAAAAGGTTTGTTACGTCACGGTGCGGTATCAGCTGTTGATCAAGTCCCAGTGCTGCAAATGGTGTTTGTCACAACGCACTATTATCCATGATGGCGATGAGCAGTGCACTATACGAAACAGGGAGTAACGGATTATTGCATGTTTTATCTCTGACCAGAAGTTCGATGGCAAATCCTCCCTCTTCAAGTTGGTAATCAAACGACGAACCCGTCCGTGGAGGATCAGGAATCAGAAAGGAGAAATAGCAAACATTTTTTCCCTTTAACCTGATGTTTTGCAACATCCAACTGCCCATGCACGCGGAGCATTTTCAGTTTAACTATAGCTCTGGTGAATTTCAGGCCCCGTCCACACGCAAGCCAAACCCTGGCCTAAATGCACAAATTTTTTCACCAAACCAGCTCTCTCATCACAATGCAAGCCGGGCGTTTCGGGGTCTGTAAACCATCTTTTTTTTTATTCAGCCTTCAGAGTGGGAAGATTTCGAAAACACCGCTTTTAAGCGTTTCTCCATCTTTTGCGCTTCAAACCAAGACTTTTTTACACGCGATGCGCCATAGCTGCCGCTTCTAAACACGCATATGCATTACAGTATCATAACAAACAATGTACGCCAGGTTGTTGCTTAATGCTACTCACCCTGCTGCTGTCTTATTAACTGAATCTTCTTCTTCTGGAATATCTCCAGGAAGAACAGAGCAATATCGCACCACATAGTTCAGCACCTTTGAATTTGACACTAACTTCACGAAAATGGACTACAGGGCAACCATGTATAAATATTAGTGCGCTATGCCCAACATTTTCGTCGCTATTTTTGCTTTGGCACCACAGCGCCACTTACAGGCCTGGCATACATTTTGCAGCGTTTTGTACATTCGTGTGGACGCCACATTTATTTTACGCCTCCTCGTCTTTACGGCAAACGCTTTTGGAAAATATCAAGCGCTGTTCGCTTTGACTGTGGACGGGCCTCAATGGTGAAAGTCCTCTAGAAATCTGCAGTAATTGTTGTTGATTGCAGATGTGTCTAGTAGTTCCCATTGATGTTGCTTTGTAAAGCTTGGTGGAGAATAGCAGCATAGGCTTTCCAGCCTGACCGCGGACGTCACTGCCGGAAGATGACAGGAGTGAATTGTTACTATATTTGGGCAAAAAATGGCTGCTCCCAGGACTGTGTGATTAAGCGACAAAAAATATAGTTTTTATTTTGTTACTGATTAACACTAAATTTCTTAAATCAGTGGGACTGTATTAGTTTCAGGTATAGATAATGATCCATTGGTTATTCCTTCCTGACCAGACTTTCCCTTTAAATAATAAAGCAAGTAATTTTACCAGGTTAAATAAAGTAAAAAAATATATACATTTCAATACTTAGCAACTTATTAGTAGAGTTTATTAAGGTTTCAATAAATCTTAATTTCTGCCATTTTACCTTAAATCATATTTTCAGCTAATTGCCTATGGCTATGTTAGCATTTTGACCTGGTGTCTCTTGCACAGGTTTCCTTAGTTATATTACGTGACTGATGATGTCCTGCACTTTTTAGATGGGCCTTTGCTTCTAGTCACCTGTGAAAAAAATCTGTTCATTAACAGAACTTGGGGCAACTGTACTTAATCTGAATACTTTAAAACGTAGCTGCTACCTTCTGTTCCTACCTCGTACCCCTTCACCTTTCACAGCATCAACATTAGCAATATTATCCAGAGGAGTGAAGGAGCACCATACTGCCTTAGTGAAACCAGACACCCTTCAGCCTTACAGAAATCATTATATGGCAGGCATAAATTCTGCTAGTCAAATCGGGTCTAGCTCCTTTCTAACTGCCAGCACTATTCAGATCTGACTTATTATGGCAACTACTGAGGCATTTCCGCCATGGCCTAAGTGTCCTTACTGATTGGAGGTATTCAGGCTGAATTCGAATTCATTTGATGCGTCCTCCAAAGGTCAGATTCGTAGGCCGATTACCCCATTGCGAGGCGCTGAGGTCTGGTCGGATAACAAAAAAAAAAAACAATTCTGAAAAAGTTCTGTATTCATTCTTTTCCTGCTTTGTGTTTCAACTGTCACAGTTGCTAAGTAACGGCATTTTAGCCGTGGAAGGCTAGACCCGTTTGAATTCACGTTATAGCACATATTTCTTTCCATCATAAATTTAATTATTTTCTCTGTTTTAGTGTCGAAACATATTTGATCAAATTCAGATTACAGATAAGGGTCCTTTGACTGTTTTAATGACAGATGCAATCCATTCCCATTAGAACAGCACTGCTTTAATGATGTGAGGTAAATGTGGAGCAGTGGTTACTGGGTGAACATGTCCCTAGCTATACAGGCTAATAGGGGATGTTCTATCTGTCATCATTAGCCTACACCAGAGGTCATGCGTTAGTGGGCCACAGTTCATTTCCGGATCCACCTGCTGGCTAAGCTGGACCCAACTGATTTAAAACAATAGATTACTGCATGTTGTCTGTAGACAGTGTGTAATTTCAATTGCGCCGTTTCTCCTGTCAATATAATAAAGGTGATGGGAAAGAAGGGGAAAACGATGAGAAAAAGGAGGCAGAGAAAATGTGGGCTGCTGGAAGAAATGTGGTTAACTAGTGAAAGAAAAGTGAAATGGTGCTCAAAGATGACCCCTGCACATTTAGAGGATGTTTGGCTCAACCTGCTGCTGTGAAGCAGGATTCTCCACCATGAACAGAATCTAAAAACAAATATGGATCCAGGCTCAAAAATTAGCTCCTTGATATGTGCTTTAGAATGGCTTAGTCTCCATTCAAACCCAGGGTTAAAGCCTTGCAGGGCAGCATAAAGCCCACTGCTCTCATTAAGAAAGAAAGGAAAAAAGAAAAGAAAATTTAAGTTTTATTATTTATTAGGTTAAATTCTGTTTTAAAAGTAAGGGATTCTAATTAAAATTGTCTCCGGACCTTTACTGGTTGATGATTTTCTTTATTCAGACGCCGCTGATGTTTAATTGGTGACCCCTGGCCTACACCTTCCTGTTGGGATTCGGAGGTTTGCCCACCAGAGGGTGCCAAGGATCCCTTCCTGAGGGCTTGTGCTCTCACCTGCCACCACCTGTTGCTCATTTGCTCATCAGGAGACCAGTATATAAGGAGGCAGAGGACATCACTCCAGCGCCAGAGTGTTTGCCAGTTATGGTTAGCAAGCCTGAGCCAATCTGCCTGTCTGAATCTTTGACTCTCTGAAAACCTGAACCTGATCTGTTTTTGTCTTCTCTGCTTCCCAGGTTGTACCTGTCCAAAACCAGAAACCCTGAAGAGTTTTTCTGTTGGAAATCTGTCTGTCTGATCTCTGAAGAACTCTGGAGAATCAAACCTGTCAAAGACCTGCCTGCCCGCCCTCAGAAGAATCTGGAAAGGAAACTCAAATCTGAGATCTGCAAGCACTCAAAACCTAGCTCTGCCTCCGCCCAGCCCTCAGCCTGCCGACAGCCTCTGGACCCTCCTGGTTCCCCCTCTCTGCCGCTCTGCTCAAACTCCAGAACAGGTACAGACCAGCACTCTCTCAAATTGCAAATTACATGGACTTTAGCTAACCCCTCTGTCCCCCTCTGCAGTAACCCAGTCGTGACCAGTCCCGGCTCTGATTAACCCCCTGGATCTGTTTATATTCCGAAGTACAGTGTTTATTCAATAAACCTTTGAACTTTTTCCCTGTCTGATGAGTGTTCTGCATGTGGGTTAGGAACCTGAAACCAAACATGACACTTCCTACCTGGAGCTGTACTCTGTGTGTGCAGGTAAATGCAGAATTCTTCTTCAGGTTCAGTGCTGGGACCTTTTTTATTTACTCTCTGCCTCATTAATTTATGATTAAATTAGGACAGATGTTAAAGTTTCAGAAAAGTTTTAAGTCATGGCTTAGTTTTGAAATAAATTCCTAAGCACTGAACATCTCCAAAGCAAAGTACATCATATGAATGTTTAAGCAGCATGTCACAACTGCAAACCAAGACACCAGCAGACACGGCCTTCCACCCAAACTGACAGGCTTCAGAAGAGGCCCCCGGCAGCCCTCCAGCAGCTTTAGCTTAGGTAGGAGAATTTTAAGACATTACAACTGTCAGTCATAACAAAAGTGCTAAGAAGAAAGCTTCTGCTGACAAGAAATCCATTACAGGTATTTTAGGTTAAAATGATTCCCTTCTGATTATTTTGTTGAAGATTTAGGGGACACAGTAAACATAAGAGAGCGGGAATGCTGGTCAGAAGAGACTAAAGTTAAGCAGCATGCTGCCAATGTCATATTTCCATCAGTTCTGAAGAAGCTAAATAAAAGGAGGAGTAATTATGACAGACCAAACATGAACACATCGTGCTAATGTGCTTATTTTACATTAAGTAAGAAGTTTGCTTCTCATAGGAAATAATACAATCTTGCAAGACCCACAAAGCAAAACTAATAACAGACTTAAGGCAAAACCAAAACGAGCAAATCTGAAAGTAAAAAATAGACACCCAAAAATGTTTACAATTTTGATTTAATAACAGATGAGAATATTCTGTCAGCAAATAACCGGTTTTAGACTCTGTTTATACCAGTTGATAAGACTTAGACAACTTTTATTGTCCGCTTGTATAAGCAGAGAGCGAATTTTTCGTTTTTTACAGCTTTCATGACATTTCCATTTCTTAAAGTGCAGCAGTGATCAAATGTAAACATTGGGAGAAGAAAAAACGTGGTGCAAAAAACGCATTGATAAGGTCAGTTTGATGTATAGTCTGTGACATGATTTAGAGTTTGTTTCAACATTCAGTTCTGGAATCTGCTGGACCTGCATCCAATGCTTTGAAGTCTCTTCCCAGACGGCAGCAGGGAGAACAGTCCATGGTGGGGTGTGAGGGGTCGTGTTGATGATGTTACGATGCTCGGGACATGCAGCGCTGGGATGAAATGTCTCTTTAATGGAGGGAAGAGGAGCCCCAATGATCCTCTGCTGTTCTCACCCCACTATATTCACCTTCTTCAAGTCTGAGGCTGCAGCCTCCACACCACACACAGTGGGACAGCTGGTCAGAACGCTCTCTATGGTGTGCTTCTGTAGAAGGTGGTGAGGATGGGTGGGGGAGGGGCTCTCCCTCATCATCCTCCACAGGAAGTACATGCACTTCTGTGCCTTTTTGACCACTGAGGTGGTGTTTACATTCCAGGTGAGGTGTCGGTGATGTGCACCCCCAGGAATTTGGTGCTGTTGACCACCTCTACAGCTGAACTGTTGATGAGAAGTGGAGCGTGGTTAGGACACGGTTCTTCCTGAAGTCCAAGATGATCTCCTTCGTCCTTCATCTTCTCTTGAATTGAGGATATAAAAGAGGCATTTACATTTAAAATAAGAAAACAAAACCGCATTGTCTTATTTCAAGTGCATTTTATCTATATCTTAAAGTAAAAATACTAATTCCATTGGCAGATCATCTTATTTACCTACTCAAATTAGGGCTAAATACACTGGATTTAAACATTTCTAGATCTTTAGCATCATTGATAGTACTGTAGTAGTAAATAAAATGTAGGAAATGCACAAACTTACCATAGGTTAGAGAGCTAATCGTTTTAAGGTGTTAAGCAATACGATAAAGGATGAATTAGTCTGAAATGACTGATGCATTTTTTTCTGCAGCTGTTGACTACGCTGGGAGGACACACAGATGGACGTTCACACACCTTCCCACGCACAGACACAGAGAGACCCTCCATGTTCAGGGTACAGCTAATCAGCTGTCTAATCATCTGTCGGCTCCTATATTCATCACCACGCTCTGAACAATTGGCTCGGCTTTGATTGGAGGGCTGGCTGCAATATTTCAAATGAATGTTTTTGGTTAAAGAATATAGGACAGATAAAGAAGAATGTATATAAGTGATATGTGATGTTTAAAGAAGTACTTAATTTAAAAAAAGGTTCAACATGGACTTACCTTAATAAATTCACCCTGATACCAGAAGAATAAATAGAGTTAAAAATACAATTTTATCAACTTCTTCCTAATCTTTTGTTTGAAAGAAACTGACTTGGGTAAATTTGCTGTTACATACTTGAAGCCACAGTGTGTCACATTTACTCCCATCCAATGTTGTGTTAAATGAATTACAAATAGCCTGGATAAATACTTTGCCAACATCTCGATTTATGCGGGGGACTCCTGATTTTGAATGTTATCTCCCGCTGAGATAACATTCAAGATAACATTTAAGATTTATGTACCAAAACAAACCTGTACATGAAATTATGTTTTATTTTATTAAAGTGTTTTTTTAATGTTTGTTGTTGCTGGCACTCATATAAATATATTGTTGTGATAA
>JAGKQL010000054.1:33584105-33628293 GCA_018398635.1 Cyprinodon brontotheroides
GGCTTGTTTATCTGTGATGTATTAACTCAGCAACACACAGGATTGAAAAATAACCTGCAGGGTGAATAAAGGGACATTTTCCTCGAAACATGAGGAACTAATTGTCCAAATCTAATTTGAAACAATATCATAATATTCAGAGAGATACAAAGTGCTGAAGAGTAACAACATATTGGGGAATCTTGAATCTGATTCAGTTGCTACAACAGACCATGTGGTCAGGGGAAATGAAATGACTATGATACTGTTGTACAGAGAGCAATTTGGTCAGAACAGCAACAGTGAAGGAGGTCCATCACCAACATCTACAGGTAAACATGTATGTTTTCTATCCATATCCTGGTGTTTATGTTGTGTCTTGTCAGGATTTTATCTATCATATTATCTGACATCTGAAGGAAGAAAAGAGCAATGAAAACATTCACTGGTGCACGGAGGCCTAGGATAAAGTATTAAAACCCTCTTGGATTAGCAGGATTAGTCTCTGTTGTCTGTCTGATAATACCTTTGTGAGCACCAATCAAACAACTGCTGTTGTAAAATTAACTGGCTCCACTAAACTCAGTTGATTAAATGCCAAGAGCATTATATATTAACTTTAAACATTATAATTATAGTAAAAAGAAACAAATTTAGATCACTAAATCCAGCATTGTAGACGTAACTTTGTATAATTTAATCAATCCTTTTAAATTAAACTTAACAGATGATAACAGAATGTTAAATATGCTAGTATAATTCATTTTACTGAGTTGCAATAACAGTATTGGACTGTTAAAATGTAATATACTTATTCTTTAGTAATATGGTGTAGTTTAGTGAAAAATATATATATATATATATTTTTGATATGTTTGATATCAATTAAACAAATAAAAAATTTTTGGATAATTGATCTTTATCAAAATGGTAGGCTTAATAACAGCCCTGAGGATAAGGATCAGTAACTACTTCTAAAATTAAAACTGTATTTCAATAGGAACCAAGAGGCAAGTTGATCTAACATTATTCCATCTCCCTCATGGTCCACAAAGGATTAAATATATATATATATATATATTGCTTCCTTATGTAGGAAGCAACTGTGGACAATATTATTTATTTTAAAAGATCATAAATATTTGTTGAAAATGTTTTGATTAAAAAATGTTTTGTTCTTTTGCAACACCAGATGTTTTTTTTTGTTTGTTTTTTTTTTTTTTTTCAAAATTAGCATCTTGAAGGACAACTGTTTACTATGGCACTCTGTACTGCATTACTGGATTCCTGTACTAAACTGAAACATTTTGTAACACACTTTGAAACACTTTACTAACCTGAAACACTTCAGGGAAATTCTTCTAACTTGTGCAATGCTTCTAAAGTTGAATATTTCCTGTTCAAGATTCTGTCAGAAAAAATATTTATACATTTTTGGAATCTGCAAGTAACGTATTTATTATGTAGTTCAGAGTCACTATTAAAATTTAAAGGATAAACAACAGTTTACAAGAGCTAAATAAAAATTATACATATATTAAACTTGATAGTGTATTGCTTTGTTAATGACTCTTTAATAAAAAAAATACATGGTTTTAAATAATAAATAATAATATAATATTACTATATAATAATATCATTATAAATAATATCTTATATAGCTATAATGGTGATACATTCAATTAAATCCCAACTATCCATCCATTAATCCATCTTCTCCCATTTAATCCACCAGAGTGGCAGTTTGGGTGGTGCCTATCTCCACCAATCTATAGAGATTTGCCTATAGACACCTTAGACAGGTTGCCAGTCTGTTGCAGGGCATCAATTCAAAATTTTTTATTTATACAAAGCAAATTCCCGACACATGTCATTTCAAGGCACATTACAGAGACAATGTAATCAGTATATTGAATAATATTGAAAAAAAAAATCCATCCAAAATCCATTTTAAACAAGCTGATTGTATCGAGTCATTGATTCTGTAGAACTTGCTCCTCCTGGATGAGCATGTGGCGACAGTAGATATTTGCTTGCATTTTGTTGTTGAGAATACAGCAATCCCTCACACAGGGATTGGGCATGGGGCGACAGTGGACAGGAAAAACACACGTTTAGGAGAAAGACAAATCCAGCAGAACCAAGCTGAGTGAGCTGCCTTCTCACGACTAACTACGTCTGGAGGTTCAAGGAGACAGAAGCAGACAGAAGAAAAATATATAGAAGCACCATAAATACTTTTATGTTAGAAAAGGTAGCAGTAAACTAGCTCAGGTGGCTCTGTCTAGGGAAGAAACAATTAAACAGAAAAACTGTGAGACAGTTTTCATGTCAAAGGAATAAAAGGGAGCACATACAGTTAGTCACAGTAAAAGCTGAACCACTACCAAGGTTTAGGAGTAGGAGAGAAAAAGCACTAACTACTGAAAAAAAAACAGGCCCAACTATGTCATCTATAATCAAGATGTTATAATCAAGCCCACATGATATTTCTCTCTAGGATGGTATCACAGCTAAATTTAGGGGTTGAACTAAAAAATACTGCAAAATGGGAGAGTAGAGGAAGAATGAAGCAGTGGTCCCTTTGTCCTCCAGCAGGATAAGCCTAGAACACATCATAATTCATTTCAAGAACTTTCTGTTTAGCATTACCACTGATTCCATTTATATGTAGAAGCATTTTGTGTCGTTTTAAATAACTAGTGAACATTACAAAACAAAAACATAAGCTTTAATATGTGATCTCCACTGCAAAAGAGAAAAATTACAGTGTTAGGTGTTCATTTAGACCAGTACATTGAAAGGGGCATTCCCCACACTCTCAGTGGCTTACATTGTAAATGAAGGAATTACAAAAACAAAGTCATTGTATGCAAAATCAGACTACAAGCAACAGCAATGAATGGAAACTAGACATAGTGGTGCCAGCAGTTCTGGACTGTCTCCAGTTAGGAGTTATCAGATGCTTTTGACCTTTTATTTATTTTCTCTTCCTGTCACAAGTACAGTAGTTATCTATAAATGAAAAATCTTTCTTTGGAAAGAACTGAGATGTTTTCTCTTTTAACATTTACATTGTCTGTTTTTTCCATGAGACAAATAAAAGTTGGCTTGAGAATAAAGCAAAAACTACTCACCTAAATGTCCCACTGAGTTTTTACAGAGTTTTTAAGAACACCTGTGTCTTTTGTTGTTTTAGACGATTGGCCTCCTAATCAATGTAAAGTTTCAACGGCAACAATAAAAAAGAAATCTTTCCATATCTGGTGTATTCCTCTACAGCAAATTGAATTAAATATCAGAAATGAAATAATATTAGACCTTCCACTGACTTAACTTACTGCTTCCACCCCTCAATGCCTTTAGGCACTTAAAATTTATGAAAATTTTTTAAATGACGTCAAACTCAACTCAAACTTTATTTATAAAGCCCATTTAAAACAACTGGGGTTGCCCAAAGTGCTGTACAGATATCACAGTTGCAGGAAAAAGGGTAAAAACATAAAAGCTAAAATACATAAACACAATGCCATAAAATAGAATGAAAATTAAATAAAACACAATAAGTAAATATTTAAGTAAAAATGTAAAAAAAAAAAATTGCCAGATGTCCACTTAGACTTGATTAAAAGCCAGGGAAAAGAAGTGGATCTTTTGAGGATTTAAAAACCTCAAAAGATCCTGCAGATCGAATGTGCCAGGGCCGATTGTTCCAGAGCCTCGGTGCCTCTGTCACAAAGGCAGCGTCACCTTTGGTTTTAGTCTGGTTTTAGACGTTGTCAGTAGCAGTTGATTGGAGGATATCAGTGTTCTGGCAGGGCAATGGATTTAGAGGAGCTCAGTCAGATACTGGGGGGCTAGGCCTTCAAAAACAAACAATAAAATAGATTCTAAAAACAACTGGGAGCCAGTGCAGCGAAGCTACAGTAGGACGGGTGATATGTGGTCACGTTTACATGTGCCAGTAAGGATGCATTTTGTACCAGCTGCAGGCGGTCCAATCTCATATAAATAAAAGCATGCATTACAGTCTCCAGATCTCTGCATGGCAGGTACCGTTTGACTTTTGATAAAATTCTTCACTGGTAAAAGCTGTTTTTTTACGACCAAGCTAACCCTGGCCATCGAATTCCAACCTGTCATCAAGTGCTACACCAAGATATTTTACTGACACTGAACATCAAAAATCAAAAGAAGGGGGTTTAAAGAATAAGTGAGTGGCTCTTAAAAGAGCCTTTGTTTTATGATGAGGAAGAGTAGCAGAGGGTTGACAGGTGAGAGGTGGGCACCTCAGGCTACGTTGTATTGCCAGGTCACTTCACCAACGGCGGAGGAGAAGTAACTGTTGAAGGCCTCCCGTACAGCTACAGCCTCTTGGGTGGCGTTGTTGGCGCCCGCTCTCCTTGCTTGTTGAAGTGCAGGGATGTCATGTTCTTCCAGTGGGACAGGATTTTCAGCTGTGGAGTTCCACCTCTGGAAGTTGTGAAGGGCCACTGTAGCTTTCACAACAGCATCCACATTTTCAGGGCTCACTCCAATCACCCGGTGGTAGATTCTCCACTGTGCAGCAAGAATCCCAAAGGCATTCTCAACTACTGTACTCGTCTCGCTCTTGATAGGCGGTAGTTGAAGATCCTCTTTGGTTGGGAGAGGTTTCTTCCAGGATATGGCCTCAGCACATTCCTCCTTGTGATAAAATAAGAAAAATACACATTTAACCAGAGATACAAGCTACAATTCAATAACCAATAATGAAAAACTTTAATATTTAACATAATGCTACAGAACAAGTAATCAGACAATTAAAAGGTAATTTTATACAAATGTGATGCTGCATGTGAATTGAAAACCAGAGATTATTTCTGTTCAGAGGCAAATTATTCCACTCTATATATACTGTAGAGCATAATGTATAATTAATATAAGTTACCTAAGGGGGAAAGCCTCATCTCCCACAAAGACATGAGGCATGGGCCCCAGGTGATTGGCGCCTGGAAGGGGAGCATTTTCTGGGAGATGCAGCTTCTCTTCTCGCAGGGCTTCTCCAAAGGTGGAAGCAGCAAGGGTCCCTCCATCACTGTTCCGGCCAAAAGCTCCAACATCCACCACCCTAAAAAGATACCTTGCATCCACAACTGCCAGAAGTACAACAGAGTTTGTTCCCTTGTAGTTGAAATACTGGGAACCTGAATTATGTGGTGCCTGGATTACCACGTTTCCCATCTATTGCTCCCACACAGTTGGGGAAGTTCCACCTCTCTTGGAAGCCCAGAGCAATCTCATGCCAATCAGCAACCTTTGGTACAGGCAGAAATTCATCCACCAGGCTGTCCCAAATGGCCTTGGACACATCTGGCACAATGTCTGCCACAGTGGAGATGCCCATTCTGTAGCTAGAAGCGATGGTGGTGTAGGAGTCCCCAGTTGCAAGGTATCTGAAATGAATAACATCATAATGCTCAATAAAAATAAACTGCACAACTTTCAACCACCTCCAATAAAGCTAATTTGAAATACAGTTTCCATGTAGCCTAATCAGTCGAAGGATATTTTATAAACAGCCTATAAAGAAATCAATGAGCTAATAGTAATTAATACAAGTTAAATTCCATTTACAGAGTGCAGGCTGAAAAAAACCCTGATGTGTGGGCGGGAGAAAGACATGACTAGCGGGACTCCAGCAAAACAGGCTATAAAATGAAAAGTAGCCTAGATTTATTTTATTACATATTATTTTAATGTAAATCACCTACCTCAGACAAATTGCCAGACGCTCCCTAGAAGAAATTGGCTCCCGGTAATTTGTATGGATCCTTGAGATCCTTGGTCCGACTCCCCCCAGCAAACGCTCAAACTGCTCCATACTGAGCCGAAAGTAGACCTGGAACCGGTCGCTGTGAAAACGGAGCTCTTTCACAAGCCGGAACTCCCCAAGCTGCTCTCTGGACCTGAGTGTTTCGTGCACCCACAGCCTCTTCTTTCTTGCTGCTCTTTTTCTTCGAACTAGCAGGGCTAGTGCTAGCGCTTGCTTCTTAGCACGGGTCAGATACATATTTGCTGCTGACCAAAAGCTGGAACAACAAACAAATGACTAGACCCGGCAACCCAGCCGGCGGCGCAGCGCAAATGCGCTGAACCAGTTAAATAACATGCTGCTGTCATTGATTTTGCTGCTATTTTTCAAATATCCATTACTGCAAAAATGTCCATAGCTGCATATTGGTTATTTATTCTCCAGTTTTATATTGTTAAAACACTTTACAGTATTGTATTGTTTATATTTTAACTCTTCCCTACTATGTCATTCTTATACATTTTTCTAAGGTCCACATTTGTGTGACCATTTTTCAATAATCTTTCTGCTGCTGTAAATTTGCCCATTGTGGGACAATAAAAGGGATTTTCGATTCTACGTATTCTAAAAAAGAAAGAGTCAGAAAAGATATAAGTAAATCTAAACAATGTATGTGTAAAAAATCTCGGTTCTGCAAAATCTCTAATTTTCAATAACAAAAAATATTTAGTTAAGCATATTGTGCAAAACAGCAATGAAAAAGATAAAAATCCTATCAGATTTATAGTCCCCACTTGGGGACTTTGGTCTCTCTCAGAATGAATCCTGGGATATCCAAGGATAGCGAGGATACATCGAGACCGGCCCGTCAAATCGGGCAAAAAAGAAGGACGCATTTTAAGGTCGCATAACGAGGACTCTTGGAATCCGATCAGGACCTCGGCGCTGGCGCTATGGCGTGACGGTTCCGGCCTTCGAATCTGGCCTTCTAAGGACGCCAGCCCCGATTTTGAACAGTTGGCCAGATTGGCGCGGCTGTCAGTACGCCAAAAACATGCAAAAAGCGCAAATGTATGTTTACCGACGATTTACAAAAGAGTTTCCCCACTTTCAGAGCAGGTCGAGACTAGGGCTGCAACTAACGATTATTTTAAAAATCGATGAATCGGCCGTATTATTTTTTCGATTAATTCATGAATCGGATAAAAATATTTTTTATACTAACCTCTTTATTCCAAAAATAAACATTTTAGACAGAACAAACAAGCACACAAGTACAGGTTGCTCATTAACTGTACTGGTGCAATATGAAAAATAAATGTTTGTGTTAAAACTACGCAAACTTTTTCATATGAGAAAATGTGTGCTGTACATCCACAAAAATAGTGTGGTACTTTTTCATAAAGAGCAAAAAAGATATTTAAGTTTTGAAAAAGCCCCTAAGGGGCTCAAACAATAGGTCCCCCATTTCATCAAATTAGGTTTTTTAGACTAGAAGAGTTCTGCCTTTTTAAGACAGGGAAAGTATAGCAGTTAAAGTTTCTACTTGCGAAAATACTTAACCATATAGAGATAAAAATAGCCCTGTGGTTTCAAATTATAAATTGTATTTGGAATAAAAATGAGAGAACACTAAGGGTGTACTAAAAACACACATCCTCCAAAGACAGAGATATTTACATGTGGAATGTGGCATATACTTAATTGACATATTATTGATCTTGCTGGATTTTATGCTTTACTTCCATAAATTGCAGGATTCTTCTTTACTTTATCTTTGACAGAAGATTTAAACTTCCAAAAGCCTTGCCCTCATAATTTGTGTAAAGTTAATTTATTTATAAAGGCTATTTTAATTATTGTGATCAATTTCCACCGTCAATCCCAGTGCATGCGCGCGCTTCATTTGCAGTCTGGACGCTTAGGGTAAACATCCTGCGGCTCTGACTGCAGCGCTGAGAGGATTCCTGCGGGAGAACGGGGGTTGGGATGGGTGGCTACACCTCACGGCAGCAGCGCTGCTGCTGCAGGACAAGAGTAGGGAAGCGATACATGCTTTCATGTAGGAGTCTCCAAAAAGCACGCCAGTGACACCGCGTAAAAAGTCGCCAGATTTTGTCGCTAGTCGCTTTTTAAAAAATAAGCGCTGGAGGGTCACCTGAAAAGTAAGCTAAATATAGCGACAAAGTCGCTGAGTTGGCAACACTGCGCACCTGCGTGCACTGACTCGCTCTGCCATATTTTTTTTCTTCCCCCGTTTCAGTCAAGTGGATGTGATGACGGCGCGGCGGATGACGTGTCATCGTATGACACACAACTAATCTCGATGATGAAATTTATTGCAACGCTTTTTAAATTGTTCGATTTTTTTATCGATCTTTATCGATTCGTTGTTGCAGCCCTTAGTCGAGACAAATGGGAGGCCTTGTGCACAGTGTGCAAAAGCAGGCACATACAGTATGTCTCAGTGTCTAATGGAAGTGCAAGGGATCTGAAAAGCCACATGGACTCCGAAAGTAAAGATAGTCTTATTGATATGTTTGTTCATTTTGGTGCATTTTGAATAATTTTTGCTACACAAGGGGTATTTTTGTTAATTAGCTCATTTGTTACAGACATTCCGAGTGGGCGGGGCAATATTTTCTTCACAAGAAAGTCATTCCAATGCATCTCATTCTGCCTTGCAAGTCGCCGGTGGAAGCCTGTCACTTTTACCGAGGATAATTTGTCATTTAACCACTCCAATATTACATTTTAGGTCTTACAATAACAGCAAACAACCACATAAATACGATTGAAATCTGAGAGAAGCATTTTTAACAAAATTTGTGTTGAGTAAACTGATAGCGATGGATGGAGAAATACCCTTAACCTCACAGACCAACCAGGGTAGAATGAAATGTGCACTGCAGGATGTCATGAAGACCCCTGAAAATCATACTCAGGACTGTGGAACCAGGAGGAAAACAGAGAAGGCTTCGATCAAAACTGGAGTCTTTGGAAATCCAAGTAAGTCTTTCAGGAATTCAATTAAAGACTTTAACAAAATGGAGACGGGTGAGTCAAGGCCCAGAGAACACACATCTGAGTTACCCCCTACAGAGTCTGATGAAGCTTCCTGTTGGCAAACGAAACAAGCCAAGAAGGATGGAAATCAAAATGATTTCCCTCATTTTAACATCACAGAAGACCATGAACCTTTAAATTATGTTCAAGAAATGGACCTTCTTCTGAAGCAAACCCAAGTTCTTAAATCATGGTTTAAACAAGGTGTAAGTTTTACAGAAGAGAAAGAAAAGAGAATCATGGCAGAAAAACAATGTCAAATGTACAAGGAAGAGCAGAAACGTGCTCTTGAAGAACTTACAAAATGCACAAACATGTTGAAAGCACAGAAAGAGGCCACAGCACACTTGTTAAAAGACCAGAGGCAACTGTGTGAAGAATTGAAGGAAACAAAATTCTATTTAAATCAACTAGAAGAGCAACTTAACTTTGTAAAAGAGGAAAATTCAATGTATTCAGCATTATTGCAAAGAGAAATAGAAAATTGCACTAAAGCTGAGAAAAAATGCATAGATTTGTCTGAGCAGCTCAAACTTTGCCAGCAACCCCTCAGAGCCCAGGATCGTCAGTGTAGGATTGATGCAGGTTCCTCAGTTTGTGAATCTGTGAATATTAAGGTGGACAATGATTCAGTTATTAACCAAGACGGGCCAGTCCATGATGATACAGTTGTTGTAGAGGCACAGATTCGTGAATCTGAGATCACTGAAGAGGTCTCTGACTATGAATCTAAGATCATCAAAGAGGTCCCCGTTTGTGAATCTAATATCGTCACCACCAATGTTCCCACGTCGGAGATCCTTCCAGGATCTGAAGAAGAAAAAAGAATCATGGCAGAAAAACAATGTCAAATATACAAGGAAGAGCAGAAACGCGCTGTTGAAGAACTTATAAAATGCATGGACAAGTGTAAAGCACACAAAAAGGTAAAAACAGAATTGTTATGGGATCGGAGGCAACTGTGGGCCGAATTGAAGGTAGAAAAATTCTTATCAAGTGAACTAGAAAATCGACTTAAGTTTGTCAAAGAGGAAATTTCAATGTGTTCAGCATTAGTACGAAGAGAACGAGAAGACCGCACTGAAGCTGAGAAAATAGGCAAAGATTTGTCTGAGCAGCTCAAACTTTGCCAGCAAGCCCTCAGAGCTCAGGATCGTCAGCATAGCATTGATGCAGGTTCCTCAGTTTGTGAATCTGTGAATATTAAGGTGGACCATGATTCAGTTATAAACCAAGAGGGCCCAGTCCATGATGATACAGTTGTTGTAGAGGCGCAGATTCGTGAATCTGAGATCATTGAAGATGCCCCCGTTTGTGAATCTAACATCGTCACCACCAATGTTCCCACGTCTGAGATCCTTCAAGCATCTGAAAAAGAAAAGAGAATCTTGGCAGAAAAACAATGTCAAATATACCAGGAAGAGCAGAAATGCACTCTTGAAGAACTTACAAAATACACGAACATGTTGAAAGCACACACAGAGGCCACAGCAGACTTGTTAAAGGAGCGGAGGCAACTGCGTGCCGAATTGAAGGAAGCAAAATTCTATTCAAATCAACTAAAAGAGGAACTTAAGTTTGTCAAAGAGGTATCTCCAAAGTTTTCAGCAGCACTACGAAGAGCACGAGAAAATCGCATTGAAGCTGAGAAAAAATGGATAGATTTGTCTGTGCAGCTCGATCTTTGCCAGCAAGCTCTCAGAGCCCAGATTCGGCAGAATAGGATTGATGCAGGTTCCTCAGTTTCTGAATCTGTGAATATTAAGGTGGACAATGATTCAGTTATTAACCAAGAGGGCCCAGTCCATGATGATACCATTGTTGTAAATCCTCAAGCTGGTGTGAGTACTAAAATACCAGAAGCACCTCCGACCAAAGATCATATATCACTGTGGAGACGGATGAAAAATGCTCTCACTCCCTCACATCTTAGAATGTAACGTAAAAAAGTTTATTTATTTATCATTTTGTTTTCCACTTTCTTTTCATTCCTTTCCCTCTCTCCCTCCGTCCCTTCCTTCCTTCCTTCCTTCCTTCCTTCCTATCTATCTGTCTATCGTCCTGTACATTAGGGGTTCTCTCCGGGTGTTCCGGCTTTCTCCCACTTTCCAAAAGCATTACCTGTCAGGTTAATTGTCTTCCCTGTGCATGATGCAGGGGCGCCGCAGGGGCTACCTCCTTATCTCCCTCCTGTTGTGATTTTTGTTCTAACACGTCCTACTACATCCCTGTGTTAGAACAATAAATCAAAGAGTGATTCCAGCACTAATCATGGTAGAACAGCTAATTCTGCACATACATGGAATAAATTCACCACAACTTCTGTTCAACGTATAAGAGTTTATTAACAAAAATCATTCATCTCCAAGTCAAACATTTTTCAGTTTAACTCTCTTAACTAAAACTAGTGAAATTCAACTAAACTAAACTGTACAAAGTACAAAGAGGAGGGATGCACGATATTGGGATTTTAGCCGATATCCGATATGCCAATATTTTTAAAAACTCATGTAGCCGACGTAACCGATATCTATACCGAGCATGTTAAAGCTGGACAAAAATAAGTAGTCATTGAAAATAGCAGTTTTGTTATCCATATTTCTGACACTTTGAAAAATAATATGCTCAAATATATTTAGTAAAATAGATCGACACTCACACAATATATCAACATATAAAATATGGCAAAATTTCGCGAATTTGCGGGGGATTTGTCTAAGCAGCTCAAACGATGACATGTAGCCCTCATATTTCAGGATTATAAAAGTAGCATTGATGCAGGTGTTTTTAGTTTCTGAATCTGTGAATATTAAGGTGGACAATGATTCAGTTATTAACCAAGAGGGCCCAGTCCATGATGATACAGTTGTTGTAGAGGCACAGATTCGTGAATCTGAGATCACTGAAGAGGTCTCTGACTATGAATCTAAGATCATCAAAGAGGTCCCCGTTTGTGAATCTAATATCGTCACCACCAATGTTCCCACGTCAGAGATCCTTCCAGGATCTGAAGAAGAAAAAAGAATCATGGCAGAAAAACAATGTCAAATATACAAGGAAGAGCAGAAACGCGCTGTTGAAGAACTTATAAAATGCATGGACAAGTGTAAAGCATACAAAAAGGTAAAAACAGAATTGTTATGGGATCGGAGGCAACTGTGGGCCGAATTGAAGGTAGAAAAATTCTATTCAAGTGAACTAGAAAATCGACTTAAGTTTGTCAAAGAGGAAATTTCAATGTGTTCAGCATTAGTACGAAGAGAACGAGACGACCGCACTGAAGCTGAGAAAGAAGGCAAAGATTTGTCTGAGCAGCTCAAACTTTGCCAGCAAGCCCTCAGAGCCCAGGATCGTCAGCGTAGGATTGATGAAGGTTCCTCAGTTTGTGAATCTGTGAATATTAAGGTGGACAATGATTCAGTTATTAACCAAGAGGGCCCAGTCCATGATGATACCGTTGTTGTAGAGGCGCAGATTTGTGAATCTGAGATCATTGAAGATGCCCCCGTTTGTGAATCTAACATCGTCACCACCAATGTTCCCACGTCAGAGATCCTTCAAGCATCTGAAAAAGAAATGAGAATCTTGGCAGAAAAACAATGTCAAATATACCAGGAAGATCAGAAACGCGCTCTTGAAGAACTTACAAAATACACAAACATGTTGAAAGCACACACAGAGGCCACAGCACAGTTGTTAAAGGAGCAGAGCCAACTGCGTGCCGAATTGAAGGAAGCAAAATTCTATTCAAATCAACTAAGAGAGGAACTTAAGTTTGTCAAAGAGGTATCTCCAAAGTTTTCAGCAACACTACGAAGAGAACGAGAAAAACGCATTGAAGCTGAGAAAAAATTGATAGATTTGTCTGTGCAGCTCGATCTTTGCCAGCAAGCCCTCAGAGCCCAGGATCGTCAGCGTAGCATTGATGCAGGTTCCTCAGTTTCTGAAGCCGCTGAAAATCCTCAAGCTGGTGTGAGTACTAAAATGCCAGAAGCACCTCCGACCAAAGATCATATCTCACTGTGGAGACGGATGAAAAATGCTCTCACTCCCTCACATCTTAGAAAGTAACGTAAAAAAGTTTATTTATTTATCATTTTGTTTTCCACTTTCAGATTTTCATTCCTTTCCCTCCCTCCCTCCGTCCCTTCCTTCCTTCCTTTCTTCCTTCCTTCCTTCCTTCCTTGTCTTCCTTGCATCCATGTTTCCTTCCTTCCTTCCTTCCTTCCTTCCTTCCTTCCTATCTATCTGTCTATCGTCCTGTACATTAGGGGTTCTCTCCGGGTGCTCCGGCTTTCTCCAACTTTCCAAAAGCATTACCTGTCAGGTTAATTGTCTTCCCTGTGCATGATGCAGGGGCGCAGCAGGGGCTACCTCCTTATCTCCCTCCTGTTGTGATTTTTGTTCTAACACGTCCTACTACCTTCCTGTGTTAGAACAATAAATCAAAGAGTGATTCAAGCATTAATCATGGTAGAACAGCTAATTCTGCACATACATGGAATAAATTCACCACAAACTTCTGTTCAACATATAAGAGTTTATTAACAAAAATCATTAATCTCCAAGTCAAACTTCTTTTTCAGTTTAACTCTCTTAACTAAAAACTAGTGAAATTCAACTAAACTAAACTGTACAAAAGTACAAAGAGGGAGGGATGCATGATATTTTTTGGGATTTTGGCCGATATCCGATATGCCAATAGTTTTAAGGGGCCTAAAACTCATGTAGCCGATATCGATATCGATACTGATGTTAAAGCTGGACAAAATAAGTAGTCATTGAAAATAGCAGTTTTGTTATCCATTTCTGACACTTTTGAAAAATAATAGGAGTAAACATACAGGCTTTTCATATGCTTTGATATCAAATAGATTTTTAAGCTTACGCGGTGTCGATCTATTTTACTTTCAAAATCTCGTGAGTTAAGGCTGCTGAAAGCTTTTCATCGTTCTGTTACAAACTCTCGTGAGTGATAATTTGCAAAATTCTTGCCTGAGATTTTTGTTAGTAAAATAGATCGATACCGCGTGTCAATATATCAACATATAAAAATATGGCAAAATTTTGTGAATTTTCGGAGGGGGATATTTCGTAGCATAACGATGACATGTAGCAATATTTCATTAGTCCAAAAGAGATTGATATGGTGGTGTTTTTAATATGGCAATATATCAGCATATGAAGATATTAACGTGATGCGCCGTTTAATGTATCAATATTTTTTCCCTCGTCTTTAGAAGTTTTAAGTCTGTAAAAAGAGGTTTTGAGGAAGAAGAAGTAGTATTTTAATTTTTTTGACTTTAGAAACTTTGAAGCTGATCAAATATCGGGTTAAATATCGGTGGGGTGGCCGATGTCCCGATATTCAGTTTTAAGGCCGATACAGGCCGATACCGATAGGGGAGACGATTATATTGTGCATCCCTAGCAAAGACGAAGGGGAAAGATTGTTGAAAACCATATGATACCTTTAAGATGGATTTTGAAAACCTAAGTTTATGTGGAAGAATTTGGAATGTGATCAAATTAGTTTCTCACTAGTTTAGAGAAATTGGAATGTTTTCAGACCAATTCACAATGCAAATCCATGAGGTGAATAAATTATTATTTGGCCAAATAATGTTTTATTACATGATTTGCTTTATCAAGAACCAATAACCTTTAGCTAAATGATTCTTTACCCTCTTTGAAATAGCTAGCAGTGAATAGACATCAGGATTCCACTAAATGACTCTTGGTCAGACTTGGTAATGGAAATGTCATGAGCATCTGAGGAACACATGAATATTAATGTTATATCAGTGTTTAACCTGCAGTGAAATAAAGCTTGTCCAAGCTTCAACAACAGCTCAACACATCTTTGTGGCATAGCGTGCAGTCCATCCTGTTAGCTTTTGTCTTTACTCATCAGTAAATACATGAAATTTTCAACATCATCAAAAGACATATTGTTTGTTCTGTCCCTAATCATGCCAAATCTGTAGAGCTTTCAGTCCATTTCCATTTGGAAGGCTTGAATTTTATCCACCTGCAGCTCAGCAGTCAAGGCAGTTTTTTTTTGTCTCAGCGGTTCTAAGGGCCCTTGAAGAAGAAGAAGAAAAGATTAGTTCTATATTTTTCAAATATAAAACGAAAATCCACCAATAAAAAAAAGGATTCTTTTCTAATCTGTTCTTCCTCATTTTTCTGCAGTAAACAGTGGAACAAAGCATGACTATATTGACACCCCTCCTCCCGTGTAATTGCAATAAAATATTTTGGTCCTCAGGTTCTGGCTCGCATCAGGTCTCCCCGTCTGTCACGGGCAGTTCGCTCATACCATGAGCCTATTGTGTGTCTGTAAATAAAGAGGTAAAAAAGTGATAATAAAGTGACTTTTTGGTGCAGTAAACTGTAAACTGGTGCAGTATTCGTCATAATTTCTACTCTGTATTTTTAAGCTTCACTATAAAATGAAGTTTCTGAAGTAAAATTAAACCTTTTTTTAATGTAATACATGAATTTTGGAGAAAGAGTTAGGTTACTTAGATATCATCATACTATTTAAATGTTTTAAAAATAGTTGAGGAAATCTGGCACATTTGGAGAGGTTTGGAGACACAGGTGACACCAACAGTTCAAGATCCCACAGCTCTGGAACTGTTGTAGCTAGAGGTCTGAAATTTTCTGCATTTCTGGTTTATATGTGTAGAACAAATGTAATACGAGACCTGCCTATTCTCATGAATGTCTTTATTACAAAAAATACCTATTATTTTTGAGAATAAAAAAACAACTGGGTCTGTTTGAACTGATAGAGCTGAAGCTGTGCTTTACTCACACTATTTTCATTTTTATCTTCAGAAATTAGCAGGTGTTAGCTTTCAAATGTTGTATCACACATGTAATCTGCGCTTACAGTTCCTCAGTTATTTGCTTTTTCATTTGGGTATGCAAAATAGGCAAGGATTACTTCAAATTCAAATTCATCTAAGTGGAAGGTTACCTGTCATTAATGTTTTTTTTATTTTTTTCCAAATAAGGTATATGTAATTTCACAAATACTAACAGCTACCTTTATTCAAAGTAGGAGAGACGTTTTTTTCCTTATTGAGAAGGGTTATAATTTAAGCTCTTCATTTTTATGTGTTGATTTTGTTAAATAAATGTTGTAATTGCATTCTTAAACTTCCACTAATCTGGACTAGTGGTTTAAATGTTGAAATTGTTTCAGTGTGTAAGTTTGTATGACTTTCTCGCATATTTGAGTAGTGACTATATTACCAGATCTGTGTTGGATGTGGTGTATATGAAATACTGAGTATTTGTTGGCTACAAGTCATACCAACCTTTTTTTCAGTACAAATTCTAATGCAGTACAGCATAATGTATTTTTACTATTAATGCTATATTTGTACATGCTTTTTTAAATTTAAATAGAGGCATATATAATCTTTACAACACTGCTCGAAGTTCAAGTGGCGGTTTCTGTACTGACCCTGCCCCAGAAGTTGTTTTGAGCATGTTTGTGTAAGTTAAATATTGTTGATCTTACAAATGAGTGTATTTCTGTAATAAATGTTGAAACTCTCAGTTTCAGAGGGTTATAAATTTTATTGTATATTTGAAAAAGAATTTGAAAAGTATGATTCCGCTTAGAGGGCTGCTCAGTGGCAATAGGTAGCACTGCCGCTTTGCAACAAGAAGGATTCCACAAAACAGATGTGGACCAGTTGCAGAGGAAGCTCATCTAGTGTGAAGTTTATTCACAGTATGTGTTGCATGGTTTACAGGGCTCGATGTTAACCATCACCCAAATCCCGGGGCAAGTAGTTTTTATTGTTGGGAGAGTACAAAATTGCACTTGCCCGCAAAGAAAAATATTTATCACTCAAAATTACTTTAAAATCGACAGATGAAAACGATCCAGAAGCTTTGTCGGGCCATTTTTGTTGTTTTGTACACATTCTCGCATGATTTGGAAAAGCCGCGTGACTTTCTGCCAGATGGCATGATTTTTGTCCGGGAATTGGCGTGAATCAGACACATTTTTTATATAATCATATAATTACGAGATCTTTATCTCATAATTATGAGATCCTGATCTCAATATTATGAGATCTTATCTCATAATTACAAAATAATATGTCATAATTATGAGATAATATGTCATATTTAGGAGATCAGGATCTCCTAAATATATGCATGCATATGCATGCATATTATCTGATGCATGCATATACACACCAGGAACCTATAAACTTAAAAAATACTGAATTACAAAAAACATTTAAAAAACAAACACGTTTCATTGATATATGTACAAAAATGAATATTAGGAACTATGTTTATCAAAACATTATACTGGGCAAGTAAAAATTGTTTCTGGGCAAATGAAATGTGAAAGTCACTTGCCCAAAGGGCAAGTGGTAAAAATCCTTAACGTCAACCCCTGGGTTTAAGTACTTTTTGGTTCCAAATGCAATAGCAGTTGACCAGCTATGCAAGAACAACTTACTACTGTAATAAAATAGCTTTGACGAACAAGACCATGAATAACATTTTACAAAAACACATCATTAAATAAAGATTTACAGTATTAGGCATGTTATGTAAAGAAATTCAAGGTTTAACAGAAATCAGGTGAAATATTAAATCAAATTTAAAGCAGCAACAATAAGAAAAAAAGAAGCCTTGATTTTCTTCAGCGGTTGTGCAACAACATATTTCTTTTTGATAGAGGTACAAGTAATGACTATTAACAATGTTAAAGATTACATTTAAAAAAAATCTATATTTAACAAGTACCTTTTTAGATTTTCAGAACTAAAAACAGTTTTTCAGCACAGAGAAGTATTTTTTTCAGTGTGTTAAGTGTTGAGCTATAAAGGATAAATTCAACTCACAATGATGCCTTAAATATCCCAAAATACTTTTTATTGAGATTTATCTTGGAGGTTTCAAACACTTACTGCCTCCCACACAGAGGGAAAGAATTCATCTTCTCAAAAGAAGATTGTAAATGCACCCAGAGCCACGTTGTAATATTAATCAGCAAAGAGATCCTAGATATCAGGGGAGGGGGGCACACACACATATGCCTATTAGGATATGCCAACATGTTTTGTGTACATTAACTAGCTCCTACAAGTGTTAAAACATTACTTGTATGGCTCAGTGGGAAATGCAACTGGTCTCAGTATCCCTCTCATTTCGGCTTCCTGTCGCTTGTATACATTCTTGTTGTATACGTGTTATGCACTTGGACCGGGGACTGTATGATCCCGGCATGCTCTGGCAGCATTGTCGCAGCTCATACAGACTCTATGTTTCTCTCCCAGTCCTTATCTCTCCCTCTCCTACGTGCTCTCTGCGTGTTCCTGGCATGCACAGGCGGAGGCGTCACTTCTGATTTGCTAAGGGGGGCATGATGGTGTGACTCTGCACATGCGGTACTTTTCAGCATTTGTGTGCATCTAGGTTCAGATTTTCTTTGTTGTGTTTTCTATTTCAGCCATTAAGGATTCTTTTTCCCCCCCCTCCTGTTCTGCTTTGGCTTTTGGTCAAATTGGGATCATGGAAACACTGGAACATATGCTAGGCTGTAGCACAGCGGGTCGGACATTCATACTGGACTCACGGTACATTGCTCTGGTTCCCTCAATAGTAAAATATTTAATGCAGGGACTTGACCATGTGTTTATTGATTTAATACACTAATTACAGAATAATTATCTAATAATAGATGGGAGTTAAAGTTATTAAAACGCTAATAAACATTTAAACAGTCTTATAGTTTTTAGATTTCTTATGCATTGATGCTTTTGCTATTGACGCCGTTCTATATCATTTCGGACAAAACATTAGATATGTTTAAAAGTTCCATTTTCATTCATTTTTTAATCAGTTTTCCCATCAATGCAATGAAAAAAATAATGCATCTGCTTTTGGCATTTACTTAAGCATATGTGGTTACTTGAACACAACTGTTTAATGTCCTAACCTGTTAACATGGAACAATTGTGCTCTCAGCAATTCTCAGCATTTATCTGTCCACCAAAACTCTCAACTTTAGGGCATCCATGCATAAAAAATATGAAAATATCAAGAATATGTATAAAAGTTCCCTTTTCATTCTCCTTTCAATCCGTCTTCTCATCATGGTGCGAGAGGGGAGGTAATTCTCTGCATAACACGGTGGTGAGTCTGACGTAGTAGAACAATTGCAAATCCTCTTTTGGAAAGTAAGCTTGTATGAGCGACGCAAATAGCAACTTTTACACAGAGCGAGCACGAGGAGAAATGGGAGTGCATGCTCTTGCGTGCGTTTCATTGGCGTTCCCTCTTGGGGCGGGTACAGGGTTGTAGGTGTGCAGGTTTTTTTTCTCAGTTGAGAGGGCGGGTCTTCTAAACAATTTGTGAATATCCATCACTATACCTTTAACTGGAAATTGTCATGGTGATTCCAAAATAGTAGATAACAACAATAACCCATTACCTTATGAAAACATAGGGAAAAAAAACCTTAAAGGGATAGTTCGTGATTTTGATATGAATCTGTATGGCATCGAGCTCAACTTTGAGGAGGGCAGGGAAGTCGCTGTTGTTTGTGATGCAGACAGCAGCTGCTGCAACTCCGACATCCTCATCAATGGAAAGGTTCTGTATCTCGGGCATTACTAAATCCCCACTCGTGGCAACAGTAGCATCCACCTCTGTCTGCATTAATTCGCACTTGAAACAAGTGCACCATGATTTGTCGGCCACCCTGGATATCGCAGCTCCAGCTGAGGCTCCTGCGGCTCAGGCTTCAGCTTCCATCACTTCTCTGTCCACCCTCTCTCTTTCTGCCCGATCTAACTCCATTTGTCGAAGTTCATCGTCAGTGTACTCGGGTTCATAAAGATATCCCTTTGGCTCTAAGTGGAAGTCGATGTTTTCCTCGTCGCTCTCGTAGTCAGACATCTTCCCCAGTAGTAAACAATCGCGAATCAAACAGGTAGGCCCTTAACCTGACAACAGCCAGATGCATGCCTCGCTCCGCCTAGCTCCTAGCTGGGTGGAGCGAGGGCATGCATCTGGCTGTTGTTAGGTTAGTAGGCCCTAGCTGTCAGGTCATGGTGTCGCGGCGCACTGATACCGAACAGAGAGAAAATAGGACCAAGTGATAACGACGTGTGACTTTTTCCACTACAATGTTTTTTTGGGATGCAAAAATATCACTCTTTTGAACACATAATGTTTTGGGAAGAGAAACGTTTTATTTCGCTGGGTCTAGCAAACCTGCCGGACTACTTTCGGCTTGACCAAAGCTGGACGAGAACTCTGCTCACAGGATGCTGCCAGGGGTAAGTCAGTGTGATTGCATGACACTGGTGATGGGGATGCCATTACAGATTCATGTCAAAAATCCTCAACTATCCCTTTTTAAAGGAAAATTCCGTTTTTAACACTTTTAGCCCCTTTTCTGTAGTGTCCAGGATGAAATCGAATGATCGACACCAAATTTTGACAATTGGTCCTGTCTCTGCTATTTGGCTCATGCAGAATCCCCTGGCTGCTTCAGAATGGCTTGCATAGTGCATGTCAGATAATGTCCTTAAAACAACCTTAAACGTTTTTTTTAAAATATGCTACTCACCGGGTCGTCAGCGCTGTTCAATGACGTTCAAAAACAAGTTTCGTAAAGAAAAACGTTCCTGTAGTGTTTTATTTAGCATTTTGTAAATCCCATTGAGTTCTGTTGGAATAGTCAATATCCCTCCGCCACCGGAAACGGAAATGGGGCCTGTTTACGCTTAGTTGTAGTCTTTTCGCAAGGCCCAAGTGCTTCTGCTTCACTCTGTGTACTCCGACGCCGAGGTGCTAACGCTCTGTTAAACACTTTAAAAAACTCTGAAAATGGAATACCTAAAAGGTGGATTCTTGAGGAGGACATATCCTACATTCCCAAAGTATAGAGACATTGTCGCCAACTAGTGGTCTGGAGTGTGCAACGCTTCAGATTCGAACGGGAAGCGGAAGTTTATAAGCGGTTGTGATGTATCGGAAAAAATAGTTCTGGGATTTACAAAATGCTAAATAAAACAAGACAGGAACGGTTTTTCTTCACGAAACTTTTTTGGAACGTCATTGAACAGTGCTGACGACCCGGTGAGTAGCATATTTTAAAAAAAGAACGCTTAAGGTTGTTTTAAGGACATTATCGGACATGCACAATGGAAGCCATTCTGAAGCAGCCAGGGGGGGATTCTGCATGAGCCAAATAGCCGAAGAGACAGGACCAATCGTCAAAATTTTGGTGTCGATCATTCGATTTCATCCTGGACACTACAGAAAAGAGGCTAAAAGTGTTAAAAACCGAATTTTCCTTTAAGGTAATCATGGAAAACAACTGTTGCTTTTTTTTGTTTTTCTTTCTCTCATCTGTACCCTCAAAACACTTAGAAAGGTTTATGTCATTTCTCTTCTTTTTCCCTTTCTCTCCCATGTTCTGTTCTTGCTCGCTGTAAGCAGGTATATGGTGTTAATTCTGATCCAAGAAAAGAAACAGGATAGGCTTTGATCTCTCTTTCTTCTGCCTAATCCCTTTTGTCCATCATTAAAAATGGAAAGCATTGTACTGCACTGAGACATGTTTTTAAATAAGCTCTGATCGAAACAAAACTCAACGGTTCTATTAAAGGTCCTATATGTTGTTTTTTTTTTTTTTTTTTAAAGTCAATTTATAGAATGAAATATTGCCTTTTGTGCTACAAAATAATATAATATGAAATATTACTTAATTCCTCATGTTTTTTTTTTTGCAAGCTGGAAGAAAGACGCTTGTGTAACACTAGTTTAGTTGTTAAAGACTAGAAGTCTAAATTCGTCTGCAGGAGCAGTTGTTAGTAATTAATAAAAACCAACACAAAGGAACAATTTATTAAATTTTTTTACTATTTATTTTTATAGATGGAAAAAAGTTAAATAAACACCACAAAACATAAACCATTGAGGGAACCCCAAAGAATTATACAAATCCAATAATATATACAATACTGCAATAATATATACAATACTGCAGCATATCTTATGAATGTGTACAAAAATCCTACATTTCCCTACCAGTCAGCACGACGTCTGACTGACACACATTTAAGTCAATAGTTTGATTGTCCAGTTATTTGAGATGAGCAAAGTGCAAATATAAATATATATATATAGATTTATATATGGGTCAAATGTTTGAGTGCACTATATTTCAGCACATAACTTTTTCAAATAAGAAATACAACAAACACTACAAAAACGACAGCATCATCCACTTAATGAAGAATTACTACATTGACATTTCAAAGTGAATTACTTTCTATTTAAATCTACTTTCTATTTTGGCTAATTCAGTCAATGTCTTCGAGTCAGTCTAAAATGGCCAGACTAAAATTATGCTACAAACTATACTAAAGGATACATTGGAGTATATATGGATTTTCCTGGTTAGTAAAAAGGGGAAGGTAGTAGTTGTTATGACAGTCACAGATTGATCGGGAGAAAGAAAACTTTATAATCACATTCAGGTCAAAAGGGCAAGTGTGGAGCACAGATCGCCCCCCGTCTTTCACAAGCACAGATGGTATCCAAGAAAGGATGCAAACATCTGAGATTATTGTTGTTGTTTCAAAATTCCCTTTGGATGTTGTGTGATGTTTTTTTTTTTTTATTGTTGAATTCAATTAAGCTTTCTTGTTCTACTTCTATAACCAGAGGGACATAGAAATGAAGAAATGGGATTTCCTTCACATCTCTGGACAAACAGTAAACAGTCCCTGAGCTGGGCCGTTTAGTCTTCTGTCCTTGGATTTTGATCAATTGCTTTCACAGTTGGTTAAACAGCAGGTAATTCAGCTGAGCCATCAGTCAGCCACTCTGCAAAATTTCATTCTAAAACAACTTTTGATTTCTCAACACATTAAAGGAGGGGACTTATCAAAAAGAAAGCCCCTGTTTAAGAAAAGGGAAAATAAAACTTAAACAAGGGAGGTTCAGATTTGTGCTTTTTGAAGACATCTGGTCTGTTTGTGACTCTGTACTTTGAAGTCTACTAGAATGTGGGTGGGAGGCCCTGTGGACAGGTTGGCTACATTTTCTCAATTAAGGAAACCTCTCCATGTATTCACAGAGCATTCTCTATTCTCTGTTAATTATTATAACAAAATTAAATAAAGTTATTATCTGCTAAAAGGACACATTGTATGCATTGATTATATCTGCATTCTTAAAGGTTGGTGGGGGTAAAATGCAAAAGGTAAGGTCAGTTTATTTCTTCAGTGCAATACAGTTGAAAATCCATTCAAAGTGCTTTACAAATTGAATAAAAAAAATAAAATGGAATAAAAACAAAAACAGGTACAGATAGAAATATGATAACAAAAGTTAGTACAGGAAATAAAACAGTCGGACTACAACATTAAACTAATAATACTTCAGTTAACAGTTTACCCAAATGGGTTTTCACTTCAAAGAACTCAGGCTTTCTGTACTTTTATTCAACACAGTTTATTTATATAGCATAAATTCACAACAAATGTCATGTCAAGCATTTTACAGAAACAATTCAACCAGATCATACAGTGAGATTGGTTTAAAGTTTTCTATCTAAGAAAAACCAGTTGATTTCATCGACTCTTTGACTTAAAGGCAATCCCTCACGCTTAGCATGCTTGTAGCGACAGTGGAGAGGAAACACTCCCTTTTAACAGGAAGAAGCTTCCAGCAATTTAGGGCGAGGGGCCAAAATCAATGCCATCCGAGGCTTTGCTACTGCCATTCCTCTTGACTGCTTTGGGAAGTGGTTCAGATCACCGCAGACTTCAAAAGGCATTTAAACAGCCTCAGTATTCAGTCAAGATGTGGGAGTTTGTAGGAGAGTTGAGGTCAGTTAGTGTCACAAACGGGACAGATGGACCAAGTATTTAGTATTCAGACAGTGGGAAATTTCAAAACATTAAATGACAAAACTACAGAAACACGGGCAGCTGTGGATCAGTGGACCTCCAGCGGCTGCAGGGGGAAGGCAGAGCATCGCTCTTCACTGGCACTCTGGCTTAACAGTTCAGTCCATCCTCTCATCAAAGGCAGGATCAGCCGATGCACTGCCAGCGAGATGCAGCGCTGAGCCGTCCGCGATGCAGCAGCCCCAGTGAGCAGGTAGGAGACCGCTCCAGGTCAGCGAAACAGTTCAAAACAGAACTGTTCTGAGATCCAGGAGGGGTTCCGATCCAAACAGGAACAGACAGATACAGGTTCCAGGAACCCACTGAGTGTTCAGGCAGGTTCAGAGTTCTAAGGGTCCAGCAGCTGGGCATACATTGATAATGTTTTTTGCCCTTCTCGGGCCGATTCTCCAGTCGTACAAGAATTTTTGGGATCGGGCCGAGTTTCAGCCTCATTGTGCGTCCTGCGTCGTGTAGTATACAGGGGATAACGAAGTGCGATTAGCCACTCATGACCACCTCCCGATCAGGAATTGTAAGGAGAAAATCAAACCTGTTTAAATCCAGTCAGCCCTCGTGAGGCGTTCATGAACCAATGCTGCTGTTGAAACAGAGCTACGAGCTTATTTACCTGAACCTCAAACGCTGCACAGGTTTTCTTCTAACAGAATGTCAAGTCCGACCAGTGATTTTTGGACGTACAGTGTGAGCAGTTAGATCGCGTCAGAGTGTTGAGACAGTGTAAGAACATACATCGTGAACTGGGAACATTTAAAGGGGAACACCTTTTTTTTTTACATTGGTCCCTTGATTTTACATTATTACCGTAAATTACGGACTATAAAGCGCACCTGATTACAAGCCGCACGCTCTAATTTTAGAAAGAAAATCAATTTTGTACTTTTATAAGCCGCACCGGATTTTAAGCCGCAGGTTTCCCACATTGTATGAGATATTTACAAATAAAGATATTACACGTGAGCATTTTTGTTTGATTTAATCCATATGATAAAAAAAACAAATACGGTACATATTATGAACTCTTTTTTTTTTCAAACTACCTGTAACACATTTTAAAACATGTGTCGGTAACACGCAAATAACGCTGCATGTGCCGGGACTTTTAAATGAACAACGCATTGAACAGAACATTGCAGCAGACCAGGAAAAGTCCTTAATCATTTTCTTCTTCCTCCTGCGCACTAAAACCCTCAAAGTCCTCTTCCTCGGCTATCATAACACCTGAGCAGTGCCACAGACTGATCGACTCCATGCCACGCCGCATTGCTGCAGTAATACAGGCCAAAAGAAGGCCCAACTAAATACTGAGTGCTGTACATGCTCATACTTTTCATGTTCATACTTTTCAGTTGGCCAACATTTCTATAAATCCTTTGTTTTATTGGTCTTCAGTAATATTCTAATTTTCTGATATGATGAATTTGAGATTTTCATTTGTTGTCATTTGTAATCATCAAAATTAAACAAAATAAACATCTGAAATATATGAGTTTGTATGTAATGTATGAATATAATATACAAGTTTCACTTTTAAATGGAATTACTGAAATCAATCTACTTTTTCATGATATTCTAATTTTTATGACCAGCACCTGTACACACTGTGCAGTGAAGGGGGCAGTGATGAACTCCACACAGTGCTCCGCTCTCTCCTCATGCTACTAAACACAACTGAGGTGTTTTCAAACAGCAGCAACGCATGGAGAGAGAGAAGCGGTGACTGTTGGGGTAGGGGTAGCTTGGCATAGCAAGACTGATGCTATGTCACAGCTAACACTAAAAAAAAACCCACCACGGTTGAGTTTTAAAACTTTTTAAGTGAAAATTTGAAGCTAACTATGTAAAATTTAACATTACTAAACAGTTAACAATTATTGGCACTGCTTAAGGGATGGGTTACTTTCAGAGCAAATAGCCAGCTTTTTAACATAATTGACTATGGCTGAAATATATAGCCAAAACGTATACCATGATATATATATCTATTTGGATATCGAGATAAATAATATAAAAGCCTCCGAAAACGTACAAAGAGCCAACAGCAGATGCCCGTAGAAACCTATGAACATTACTATGCAAAGTTATTTAAACTCCTCCATTTTTATTTTAGAAATATAAAAAATAAAACATAAAAGACTCATAAATTCATTATATAAAATGCTTTTAAAAATATTACTACCTAGGCTCTAGCCTTTATTTTATTGAATAAAAAAAACCCAGAGTACCCAAAAGATTTAATGATTAGCAGATCATAATATTGTCATGATCTTGGCGTTCTGTCAAGGCTCAGAACATGGGACCCAATATTCAAAGCCACACAGTCAGATAATTCAAAAGCATTTATTTTAAATACGGATCTGCAGTGTCAGCAGCTAGGGCATCTAAGGCAGGAACCTCTGCAGAAAGGAAACACAGGTTAGTGACCAGGTAAATCTGGCGGAGGGAGATTATGCACGTCAGTCACTAATCTGGTTTAATAGTTTATTCTGTGCCCAGAGAACAAGGTTGATTTAAATCTAGATCATATAAACGAGCGAGTCTTCTATTCGGATTTCACTAAACAGCGAGTATGAGGGACTAGTTTTCATTTTAAAAGCCAGCCAATCATGTTAGGCCTGGTTTAAGTTCCCATCATGCATCTGTGACAACAAAACGCTGAATAAACAGAAAACCTACCAGGATCAGAAGTGAGTTGGGTCAAAGTTAGTGATATAGAATTGCTCACTCAGATAATCAGATCTACAGGTTTCACAACATGTTTTTATTTGATCAGACGTTCTGCAATAAAATTAAATAAATAAAAAAAAATCAAACACATTACCTTGCGATATAACTTGCTGGGGGACGCAGTGAGATTTGAGGCGCGCCAGAGTGCTACTCCAAACCTCCCACCTTCAGAAATTTATCTGAAAGTTTTACTAGGACATATACTAAAAGGCCGGAACGATACCACAGAGAAGATTGGCACGCTGGCCTGCGCGAGGATGACACGCAAATTCGTGAAGCGTTCATAAATTTTCTATCTTTTCAAAATATTGAAAACAATAATAAGAATGATTTTCAAACCCTTGCACTCCACTTCTTGCTCCTGGGATTCCGGGGCTGTGTTCTAAACATGGGGACTCTGTGATGCTGAACTGAGGGAAATAATTTTGATTTTCATCCTTTTCAGGTTGTTTCGTTTGCCAACAGGAAACTCCATCAGACTCTTTAGGGTGTAACTCAGATGTGTGTCCTCTGGGCCTTGACTCACGCATCTCCATTGTTTTCAGGTCCTTGATTAAATTCCTGAAAGACTTACTTGGATTTCCAAAGCCTCAAGTGTTGATCGAAGCCTTCTCTGGTTTCCTCCTGGTTCCACAGTCCTGAATATGATTTTCAGGGGTCTTCATGACATCCTGCAGTGCACATTGCACCCTATCCTTGTTGGTCTGTGAGGTTGAGGGTATTTCTGTATCCATCACTATCAGATTACTCAACACAAATTTTGTTAAAAATGCCTCTCTCAGATTTCAATCCTATTTATTTGGTTGTTTTGCTGCTATTGTAACACCTAAAATGTAATATCAGAGTGGTTAAATGACAAATTCTCAACGGTAAAAGTGACAAGCCTCAACATTAAATTTTACTAGAGGTACACAAAAACCAGAAAACTGCAATAAAAAAGGACAGAACACAATAATAACGGCTTACAGTGGGGTGACCACGCGTCCGGTTTAAGGCCGGTGACAGTCAGGATTCTGAATGTCCAAGACGCATGCATATTTCTTCTTCTTGATGCACTAGGCTATGGAGCAGATTTATTTTTCATTTTTTTCAACTTTTATGCACTTTCTGGAGCACAATATCCAATCCCCTATTTGTATGGATCTTGTTTTTCATAGGGATCACATGTAATTAATACTCTGTGCTGCAGCTGCGTGACAGAAGCAGAGCTGTAAACTCAGGGTCTGGCTTGCTTTTTTTCTAAAGTGACTGTTAAATTTTGCAAGCTGTGGTATTTTAGCTTGATTTTTGAACATGAAGTCGCATACTTGGGCTGTTTCTCCAATAAAACCCCTTATCATGATAGGACAGGATAATCTGTTTAACGCTCTGTGTAACAAGAGTTCTCGCGCTGCCACTTTTACCTGACAATTCTGTCAGACCAGCGTACCACGTCAGACCAGCATACCCATAGTCAATATCCGTTTAACCCTTTAGTTTATCCCTTTATTTTTGAATGAAAAATACACTTTAAACTACCTCAACGGTCGTGTATCCATTTATTCATGTACAAAAAATAAAACTATTTATTTACTTACCTTTTTGTGTTTTTTGAAGCGTATGTGAAGCGTATCTGAAATTTAAATTCCAGACCTCTAGATACAACAGCTCCAGAGCTGCGGGACTTTGAACTTTTGGTGTCACCAGCGTCTAAAATCCTCTCAAAATGTGCCAGATGAGCATTTCACTCTATTTCACTGTGTATTTGTGACATAAAGTTGTATCCTCGCCTGGCAACCACTTTATTTGGCTTGTGGACAGTCGTTACTCCCGTCTCATCCATATTCCAGATTGACTGGGGCCCAAATTTGTGGCGCTGTAGAACTTCCGCCAGGTTGTCGAAGAACTTGTCAACATTGTGACGGTTAAAGGAACTGGTGCGCCCTAAGCTGGTGGCCTCTGGCGTTCTAATGGACAGGGAAGGGTGTCTTTTCAGAAAGCCACTGAACCAGTCTGCACCGGCCATCTCCACTTCTGCCCAATTGGATGGAATGCGAATATTGTTGGCTGTTGCAAAAGTGTAAGCCAATTTGCGAACTTCAATGGGCGACAGGTCGAGATAGATGTCGGATGCAGTCAGGAAATAGTTTTCCAACTGACTCTCCTGTCCCTCTGTGAAAACTCTCCTATTCTTCACATACCCTACTGGAAAGGATGGCTGGACACAATCTCCCTCAATTTCTGCAGGACTGATTTTCTTGCAATATCTTGCCAGTGTACGGTAGTTAATGTACTTCTCAGCTGTCCCTCGTATGGATTTGCTCTCCAGCTTCACCTCCCTGACTGCCCTAAGCATGACATCGGGCAGTGTCTGGCCTTGAACTGTCTTCCTGATGTACTTTCTACCCATTCTTCTGTCTAAAAAAAATAAGATAACTAGCTTTATAACAGCATGCATGCACATATAAACAATGGGGTTGGCAACCCCGAAAAAAATGTGACAACCTACCCCAACAGACATTTTTAGCTATTTTGGAGGCTAGCATCCACATGTATTACCCTAGTTCTGAAATAAAATTACCAAATTGTAGCTTTCCCTTTACACTTTCAAATGGCAATATTTATTCTTACACCAATAAAAACCACAGAAATCTGAACCCCCTTCCCCCAACGACAGTCGGATAAACTCCAACTTGGCTAACTACAATCTTTTATTATTTATAGACACATGCATAACAAATAATGTATGAAAACATGCTCAATTTTCAAACTCGAAAAATTGGAACAAAATAGTCACTTTCACCGCAGTAGACATGATGATTCGCTAAGTGCCGCTTCGTTCGCTAAGCTCGCAAACAAATCAGCGCTTCGGCTTGACGGAGAAACCCGAGAACAGCTGAGCATATTTTTACCTATTAAAGTGCACTTTTACTTTAAGCCCTCTGGGGAAGCCGCTGGAAAAATCAACAATACCTGTATGCAGTAGTATACCGTTAATGAAGATTAAGCTTTTATTTTGAAATCCAGAGTTGACACTTTATTTTGATAGGGGACTGATCCATTGTTAATGTAAAGCCAATGTTTTGTTGTAGACGGTGTGTTTTATTTAACACAGTCTAACTTGAACTACAATTTCCCTGTTTTTGTCTTTTTGTAAAGTATTTTACTGTGTGTTAAATTGATTCCCAACAGTATTACAGCTGATCTGGTTGCAAACGGCTTTAAATTGGGACAGAGGTTCATCCTCTGACCGCCTTGGGATTCTATAAACCACAAAAGGTACAAAGGCAATATTTAAAATCACAGTATATCACTTTATTAGAATGGCCAAGTCAAAGTCTTGACCCCAGCTCTTTATAGATAGAGGTGGAAGGTTTATGTAACCCACTGAGTAATCCCCATTGGGTGATATGCAGAGGCATCCACATTATAACCTGGATGTAATTGTATGCTTTTAGAATTTGCCTATCTGCTTTGTTGCTGGTGGTTACAAACCTAAATTTCTAGCCTGATGGGACAATAACAGACACTTTTATTCAATTCTATACAGTGCCATTGATATATTAACACTAGAAAAAAATCAAAATCTAGATAAGTCTTTGTTTTTTTCTTAAAAATAAGTGAATTTGTTCTTGAATTGAGGTGGTAAAAGAGACATTTTTGCCAATAGAACAAGACTATTTACACTTAAAATAAGAAAAACAATTGCATTGTCTTATTTCAAGACAGCCTTTTATCTAAATATCTAATATTTTAAGAGTAAAAATACTAATACCATTGGCAAATGATCTAATTTACCTACTCAAATTATAGGGTAAATACACTGAATTTAAGAACATTTTTTACTTATTTCTAGGTCGTTTTTCCAGTGATTTGGAATACCAATTTTTTAAATAATTGTAAAGTAAATGCAAATGTCAAGCAGTACGTTGTTTTTTTTTGTTTTTTTTTATCACATAAGTTATGCCTGAACTTAAATAGGGAGTTTAACTGTAATTTAAACATAGTTAGAAAAAAAAGGAATTCCAGCCCCTCTGCCAAATGGAATCTCTGCCTTTAGGACATAAGCACATTAACAAATAAACATAGAAGCTTTCACATTCTAAGAAATAAAGTGAAATGTTCTAATTCCACAAACAATCAGACAGGAAAGAAAAAAAGACAGATGGTTCAATTTGCTCCAACTACGTTGATTCAAGTATTTTAAGACATCTCAGAGCGGTTTCTTTATCAGTGTCACTGAGAGTAAATTGAGGTATTAACAGATGTTGATTTCTCAATAACAACATAAGCTAGTGCATCACTTTTCAAGTTTTGAATGCCAAATCACAAAAGACAAATCGGTTTCAATTTGGCGTAAATTGGTGTAATGAGCTGACATGTAAATAAACTGCAGTCACTGAAAGCTAGAGTTTTCCTCTGTGTTGGTTTGGCTGTTTAGAACGGTCTCTGATTAGACTTTGCTGCCTGATATTTTAAATGACAAGTTACCTCCCAACAAGCAACATTATAATCTATCCTCAAAAGCAAGTAATAAAGCCTGCATACATGACTAAGCCAAGAAACGGAAGGGCAGATGTGTGAAAGTATATTTTTGTTTGTTGTTTTTGTTGTAAATTTTACAAAGTATTGGATATAAAGGTCCTTATTTATGACTCCCAATCATTTTCAGACAGCAAACACATAGACAAACCTAATTTTCATGCCCTTTTAACTCCAAAGGAATACAGAAGCATTGATTGATGATTTGCATTTGAAAATACTGTTTATACCTAGAGAGATGTGGCAATGAAAACAACATGATAGGAAAAGTGAAATTTCATCAAATGTGAGGAAAAGAAATGGTTCTGCAAAAAGAAAATCATGTTTGGTTATCTAAAGTTTTGGGAAAAAAAGGACAAAAAGTATAAAAATACACTACAAAAATGGGAGCAACCAAATGCAAAAATTTACCAAGATTGTCAGCTCAGTAAATTTAGTACAACGGACTTCTACAAAGGTAAAGAGAAAAACTAAAGTCAAATGTGGCTGAACCTTAGATGCAATGCAGACCCTACAGGTCTTAGTTGTTTTTTTGTGTACAGCTATTCATAATGGACCTGTGTAGACAAGTAGTCTCTAGCTTTCAAACTACAACCAACAGCTCATATGTCAATGTGGGCTATTATGTGTTATGTGTGTAGGGGTGCTTTAACTTTGCACCATTTTAGTTTATTTGAGACTCTTAATTTAAAGTATAACAGGAAGTAGTTCTTAGGTTGCCCTTGTGAGATAATAGACAGCAGAAAACACTCAGCTGCAACAGGAGTGCAGGAACATCCACAACTTTGAATAAGGGAAATTTTTAATCATAACCTGTCCATGGTGTACCCCACTTCCTCCCCAGACTGTCAGAGATAGGCACCGGCCCCATTGTGACCCTAACCGAATAAGCACGAGAAGATTGTTAAAATTAGCTAGATTAAAAGCGGAACTCACCAATACTCAAGGGTGGTTTTCACAGGAAATCAGGCAAAGTATTACAATTGTTAGCAAACAAAGATTTAATAAAATAATAATAATAATAAAAATCGCACTATTACACAATATCCAAAGTTTCATTCAATAATATTTCAGTATAAATGATAAATAACCCAAAAACCTTCACAACCAATTTATAAGTAAACTCAAAGTCTCAATTTATATCTGCAAAAAACAAACAAAAAAACATCCCTAATAACTGAAAGTCCAAAGCTGTCCATCTCTTTTTATTTCTAATAATAATGTCCAAACAGGAGTTCCATACGCTCCATACCCAAAGTAAAATCCTGGAAGTCCAAAGTCCTTTCCAAAACGAAAAATCCAAACGGCATCCCCCTCTTTAGAAAAAAGAGTGGTACCACCAAAAATCCCAAAAAGAAAAATAAGGTCCAGATCTCACCGGGCGTCTTTCTTTCCCCTGGGGGCGTCTTCTTGCACCGGGTGGCGGTCAGATTTCTACTTGGCTGATCTGCGACGCTGGGACAATCTCTGACTGTGTTTTATCTTTCTTTATTTATTTTTGACTTGTATTTATCAGACTACCAGACGAAAATTCCCGCTGCACAGACCCGTCAGCGAGCGTCTTCCTCACCTGTTGAGCCTCGCGCGCCGACGCTCACGCCCCTTTTTATTCAGAAATTTCTCCACGCCAAAATAACCCAGCATATTAATTCCCATCATAATTTTCTAACCAGTGGAGATTTGAAATAATATTACCAATGAACTAACTGTTCTACAAGACAGCTTCTTGTTGGTACACTTTAATGTATTTTATACAAAAAGTGAAAAATAACATAGTGGTTATGTTACAAGATGAATTGATGGATATTTAGTTCAAAACTGCTGGTTAAGGTTCTCAGTCATCCAGGTAAAAAAAATTAAAAGCAATTCACTGGACTTGGGTTCCTCTTCCCATCCAGGAAGCTTTTTCAATTAAAAATGTCAGGAATAGCGTTGAGTTCGATGTTTTATACAGTAGCCCAACAAAGCCTTGTTTTTGTTTAGAAACATGCAAATTGGAACAGACTAAGGGGTCCAACCCTTTGGAATGGGGATCGTTTGGCCTCTTTTGTTAGACTGCAATACCCCATCTAAGAGTCTGAAAGGTCGGTCAGGGTTAGGGACTGCGATGATAATGAGAAGAGATTAAATCAATAGCTGCATTGTTGCTGCTTTCAAAAACGTAGAATTCAGCTATTGAGTGACATGATTCAATAGCTGACTCTGGCGCAGACAGAACGCGAGTCAGGAAGTAGTTTAGAATGTTTATTGAAAAGTTTTACAGAAAGATTGTTCTGCCTGGCGTGGTGGTTCGGGCAACAGCGGCTTAGTCAGGAACTGCAGGGAGAGATCAGTTATATGCTGGCAGGAGGATCTGAGTTATTAAGAGTTGATGCTGATTCCTTACAGTTCTTTAGAGAGCGGAGCAGCTGGAGGGGAGGTTGGATGAGCCCACTGAGTTTGACTGAGATGGTGGGGCTTCGGCTTGAGAGCTCCAGAGGGTGGACAGGCAGGTGAGCAATTGAGGATGGATCCATGAGGACTGAGTGGAGAACCGGCTTGGAGACTGCAAGGCTTCTAGGAGAGAGAAGGAGGACACGGAGGTAAGCTTGAGTCTAAGCAATCAGTTCAGTTTTAGGAGGGCTAGCAGGTAGGTTACCACTGGCGTCCGTCCCAGGGAATCCACTCCTCTAAATACTGCTCCCTGATTGCGTCCAATTGGAACCAGCTGGACGGCTTGTCTGGGCTGGAGTCTCTGAGGAGGAAAAGGTAAGAAAAACCCTAACACAGCTCAGCACACAATCCAGTGGGCCCAACATTGAGTTAATCCCTTCTCATTTAGGCACAGGCTCCACTCAGGGTTGCGTCCTGAGACACACAACTGCATCCCAAGGTTCACCTCCAATTACATCGTGAAGATTGCAGATGAAACCACAGAGATTGGCCTCATCAGAGACGACAACAACTATAGAGAGAAGGTTTGTTGCCTAAATACGCTCCGCTGCTCATCAACAGCTCAGCTGTAGAGGTGGTCAGCAGCACCACATTCCTGGGGCTGCAAAGACTCCCTTCACCTGGACTGGAAACACCACCTCACTGGTCAAAAGGGCACAGCAGCACTCCAGCAGCTCCACCTGCCCTGCCCACCCCTCATGACCTTTTCAGAAGCACCATAGAGAAGCGTTCACGACCAGCTGTCTCACTGTGTGGTGTGGAGGCTGCGTCGCCTCAGACTGGAAGAAGGTGAGAAAAGAAACGCAAGAGTAGATCATAGGAGCTCCTCTTCCCTCCATTAAGGACAATTCATCCCAGCGTTGCTTGTCCTGAGTCCATAACATCATCAATGACCCCTCACCCCCACCATGGACTGTTCTGCTCCTGCCGCCCTCTGGGAAGAGGCTACACAGCATTCAATGCCTGCAGGTCCAGCAGGTTCGCGAACAGCTTCTTCCTCCCAATCGCCATCAGACAGGACAAAAGTTTGTCTGCGATCTAATTTTAGCTCCGGAAGTCGTGTTACAATAAGCCTAGTTAAAGTCCAACAGAAGATGGCAAAAGTAGTCACTTTCGATACTTTGGAGTAAAAGTACAGATACTTGTGTTAAAAATACTCTGGTAAAAGTGGAATTACTGATTAAACTTCTTTACCTCAAGTAAAAAGTAACAAAGTACAGGCTTGTAAATTTACTTTAAAGTATAAAAGTAAAAGTAGAAACCACTTTTTCATGCCGTTGCCTACATTTTAAATGGATGTCTGCCAATAGGACTAGATCTCCGTTGTGTTCATTTTCTTTTCAATCATCTCGGCCGGTCCATGCTACTATGCTAACACCATCGCCACCAAGCTGCAATGATTTGCCGCTAATGAATACCGCCCGAATTCCGTCGTCTTCCATTCAGTCTTGTAGTGTTGAAAACAAGCATACAACGTAGGATTCTCATCCAATTAGATTGAATTTGGTATTGATGACGTGAAAAATAATAACGGTAACTCCATTGAAATGATTCAAAACTAAAGTAACGGACGCCAATTTTTTAAAATGTAAGGAGTAGAAAGGTACGAATATTTTAGGTAAAATGTAAGGAGTAGAAGTAAAAAAGTCGCCATAAAAATAAGTAGTAAAGTAAAAATATCAGAAAATCTACTTGAGTACAGTAACAAAGTATTTGTACTTCATTACTTCCATCTCTGAAGTCCAAAGCTAAATTCAAGTAAAAAACTGAAAATTGCTAATCAGAGGTTTTCCCCATTCAATTATTTTGTGAAATTTAGGAAATTTAACTGCAATTTCTTTACAATATTACTATAGTACTGGCCCATTGTGGCTAAATATTTACTGTATAAAATCCTCTTTAGTTGTGTATCTGTAGAAAATGCAAACTTTACAATTAAGCAGTAATCTGTGTTTGCTTTAGTATAAATGCCAATGTTCTGCTCAGTGAGCAAAGAAAACCATCAGGAGCCTCTAACCAATGAAAATATTAAAACACATGTTTGCACTGACATTCTGGTTCTTAACTGTTTTCATAAGCCAAATAAAACAGCAATGCACATGAAGTTAGCTTATATATTATTTATACTTTCATGATGGTTATGATGGAGCAGACGTCATTAGGTATTTCATTATCCATGCATGAATAAATACAGTCCCTTCCTTGATATGCTATTCCCGGAAATTAAATATAAAATTCTAACTTGTTTTCATGGTGCATTGTAATAGAAACATAACAGCAGCCCCACATGTTTACATTTACCTAATTATATTCAGTAATCAAAGCACAGTACAAGAACAATGCATGTTTTTATTTGCCCGCAGCCAGAGGAGCTTTTTGGCCTATGTGTGCCTTGCTTTTATCTGACATATAACCAGCAACTGTTTTCCAAACGAGTTTCTGTGTCTGATCCTGTATCTATACACTGCTAGTCAAAAGATACAGTCATGTAAAACATAATTTTTTCCTATGCTTTGATCCTCTGATTCATTGAACATCGAATTATAAATGGAATACAGTGAGATGTATACGCTTCTGCTTTTGCTTCTTGTACATTTTTCTTTTATACTGCAGGTAAATATTCAATCAATAGAAAAACATTTTACAAAAAAAAGAAGAGACAGCAAAACTGTGTGACTATTAAGAGATTAAAGTTAGTGGGCAATAAAAAAAATGGCATGTTCATGAAGGCATCAACAATAACAAAACTCATAATCTATGGGTGTTTGTGTTTTGGTTTTATGTTTGTTTTTGTCTATCACTCTTAGAGAAACCTCATCATATTGAGCATGTACTTTGATCGTTATTGTCATTCGGGGCCTTCTACAGTTGGTTATTCATTTGTTCTGTTACTTATTTGAGATGTTCTTCCCTGTGCATTTTTTCTCTCTTATGTTAGTGTTTGGCTTTTTTCCTTTTTCTTGTACTATTTATTGTTTTTAAGTTACTCCAATGTCTTCTTCCTTCAGCCTCCCTGCCTTACCCTCTTTTACAGCTTTTTTACACCCCTCAGATAATGTTCTTGTCACGCCTTGGTTGTAGAAAGTTTAGGCATCCTCAACTTCCTCGGTCCGATAGCCTAAAAGCATCCCAGTAGGTTTTAGAGGCTTCCTCAGTTTAGCACAGCTGGTTATACCGACTGCAGCTGACCAAAGCCTGTTGAATCAGCTTTCAATTAAAATCAGCTGTGTGTTTTGGAGCAAGAAACCCCCAAAGCCTGCAGGACAGAGGTGGGCCTCGAGGACTGAGGTCGGGATGCCTGGTTTAGGAGGGACTCCAACGCAGAGGCAGAGAGCCTGAGGTGGTTTCTTGTAATAATTTTAATGATGTAAGCAGTTAACAAAGGCAGGGAATCCAAAATCCAACTAAAAATGTAACAGACCAGAACCATGGAGACATCAAGGGAAAACATGCACAAGGAGCCAGAGAGAGAGGAGGTGAGAAGACAACATCGATGACAGGACCAGCAACAACAAGGAACCAACAAGGAGTGACTGCACAGGGAGAGTATTGCTCTCTTCGAAATTCTGGGACGCGTCCTTAGAAGGCCAGATTCGAAGGACGATGACATCATAGCGCGGCGCTGAGGTCTGGTTGGATTCCAAGAGTCCTCGTTATGCGGCCTTAAAATAAGGCCAGCTTCTTTTTTCCCTAATTTGGGGAAGGGCCGAGGCGATGTATCCTAAGCTCAGCTTAGTTTACCCAGGATTTCATTGCGAAACAAGCAAAATAACCGGCTGCTCCGTGATCAGAGGGTTACTTGGCGACAGTGGTGAAAAGTGGAAGTTCAGTTTAATATAATACAAGTCTGTGAATAGTTCCGTCTGAGATGAATGAAAATAATAGTTGTTTTAATGGTTGTGCACAATATGCTTAACTAAGTATTTTTTGTTGTAGAATATTAGAGATTTTGCAGATATATTTTTATACATACATTGTTTAGATTTACTTACTTATATTTCTAACCCTTTTATAGAATAGAAAATATCTTTATTGTCCCACAATGGGCAAATTTACAGCAGCAGAAAGATTATTGAAAATGGTCACACAAATGAGGACCTTAGAAAAATGTATAAGAATAACATAATAGGGAAGAGTTAAAATATAAAAAATACAATTCTGTAAAGTGTTTTAACAATATAAAACTGGGGAATAAATAACCAATATGCAGCTATGGACATTTTTACAGTAATGGATATTTGAAAATAGCAGCAACATCAGAGATGTGCAGAATGACAGCAGCAGGTTATTTAACTGACTAAGGTTTCTATCATTACATTTGATTTTACTTGTTCCTGCTCCCGGTGGTTGGAACCTTTATTCCACTCTGGATTCTTGTTAATGTAGTCTTTGTTCACTTTATAACAACAAAAAATAAATAAACAAACAGTTTTGAAAACTTCGGTTTTTATTCTTTTCCTGCTTTTTGTGTCAACTTTCACGGTTGCTAAGCAACAGAGCATACGGCGGTAAAACCCGCCGTAGGGTAGAGCTGTTCGGATTCACAGCCAAAACTCTTCCGGCCTCCTTATTTAAGGACTTGGAAGGATCCAGTCTAGGTAGACCGCGTCCTTGGAGGATGCAGCCCAGGTTTTATATATAGCTGACTGAGACAAAAGGGAGGGCTAACGAGCTGACAAGGAGCAGGTGTGAGGAGACAACGAGGACGCCGAGGGGAAAGGAACACACACAAGAGGGCAACAGAGGAAATCAACAGAAAAACATGAGAACATAAATCTAGAAGCTACAACTAAATAAGAATTAAACCAATAAAACTAGGAAGCAAGGAGCAAAGTAAAGGATAACAGAACCAAAACCATGACAGTTCTCCTGGTTTCAGCATTACCTCTCCAAACTTGTTTAAGCTTCTATGTTTCCATTATTCTTTTCTGGTTTCTTACGGCCTAGTTCTTTGTCTTCGTTTTTCTTGTGGCTAACTCATAGGGAAGCCAGCCCAAAGTCCTGTCCTCTAGGTTTTAGAGGTTTTTCTGTTTCAGCACAGCTGGCTCTGATTATTTCAGTTCAGCAACATCCTGTTAATTAGATATCAATAAAAAATTATCTGTTCTGAAGCAGCTTTTTTGGGTCAATATTTAAACTCCCCAGGTGCTGCCAAACTATGATTTAGTTCTGCTTTAAACTCAAAAAACAGAACCTTTTAAGAGTTAAATTTTCATCCAATTCATATGCATTTTTGATACATAAAACAGACAAACTCAATTTTGTTTAAACATTTGGATGAAATAATTGTTGACATATTTACAATGTGCAGGAAAAGTGTTTACACAACTTAAGATTTTAAATGTTTTCTGTGCTGCAACAGAGCAAAGTAAAGAAGTAGTAGTGGTGACTTTCAAAGTCACCACTACTACTCAAGTCTTCAAAAGGATTAAAGTAACATTACAGCAAAATCATTTTTTCACATGTCCCTTTCACATCATAGAGCTTTTGAAAGAAATATGTTCAGCAAGTATTGAAGGTTATTTGAAATGTCGATTATTTTTTTGCTTTCAGGTTGTATTGTACTGTAAACTACTCGAGGCTCCAACTGGCAAGGCAGGAAACTCAATAACATTTTTTTTCTGTCTTGTTATAAAAACGCCACGAGGTTATATTTACCTGATAATTCATATAAATCTAGTAGTTAGAAGGTTTATTTTTTGTTTTGTTTTATATAATGCCAATTGAAAACACTAGAACTTTAAATAATTTTACAATTATTTTTTTATTATTTTACATGAATTGTATTTCTTAACCATAATGTTTTTTATGTAATTGGTATTGTAATTTTATCTCGTGATTTTATACTTGTGTTTATTTTTAAGGTTGCTTTTTTTATACCTGGCTGGGGGACTACCGATGAAAATTAGCACTCCTTAGCTAACTCGGGTATATTTACATTGTTTTAATGTTGATTAATGTACACTGTCCCCTTTCAAATAAACAATAAATGAAAATAAAAAAATGAAACTGGCTCTCAGTGTTTAAACCCCTAATATCACGCTTCAAATCTGTTCCAGTGATTCGAACCATTTGGTATTAAAAAATAAATAAATAAAGCAGTTGGAGTGGATGTGTAGATGGATGCTTTAACGGCTTGCTGTGAAAATATGCAGTTTTTTGTTTTGGTACGTTTTTATCTGAATTACTGAAGCAAGAAGCTCAGAGAACCGATGTTGGAAACATTTGATCTACACAGAAGATTTGAGTCAAACCCAGAAAACTTCTGGAAAACTGCAAGATCTACTGATACTCACAGAAGCAAATGACTGCGATGTATTTTATGCTCTTATATTATGAGCACAAGTTGAAAGTATAAAGGCCGGGTTAAACTGTCTGTATACGACTTTTTAAACAGATTTTTTCCCATGTTACACTGACAAGAACCGAGGACAGATGGACCCAGTATTCAAGGAGAGACAGTCAGTAGGAAAGTTCAAAACATTTATTAAATAAACAAACAAAACAAAAGCGGAGCTGTGGCGCGCAGACACTGCAGGCGGAGGGGCGGGGCACCGCCCAATCTCGGACACTCTAGGGAGGAAACACAGGTAAGACGATCATCTGACTGAAGATGATGTTCTCAGTGAGTCACTTACCTGGTTTAGCAGTTCAGTCCATACCCCTTGAGGGGTGCAATCCAGCCGATGGGCTGACGCAGCTTGCGTCACCCAGAGTGTCCTCAGTGCTGCAGCTCCGGAGAAGTTGGGGGAAGCCGATCCTGATCAGGGTTGCAGATCAGGCAGGAACAGAACAGGTAGCAGGATCCAGGCTTCCAGGCAATAACAGAGCTCCGAGACAGGTTCAGAGTCTGACAGGGACCAGAAGCATGACCAGCTGGTCACGCACCGCAGCAGACAGGATCAGGTGTAGCTGAGCAGGCTCAGTGGTAGAGGGTAGCCAAGACAGGACGTGGAACCGGAACTTGAAGCAGGACTTTAAACTGGTCTCCTCCCTGGAGCCAGGCTTACTTGGATAAAAACTGAACCTCCCCAAATATTGAGCCAAAAACCCAGAGGACTATGCGGGGGAGGAACAGTGAACAATCAGGAGATGAGACAAACACAAAAACCCTCTTTCCACTGGCTGCTAGGATCCAGGACATGAACCATGAACTAAAACTGAAACAGAAACGACAGACTGACAGAAAGACAAGAAATGATCTGGCACTGAATGCTCAGGCTGAACTGAATATAACAAACAGGAAACAGGTGAGGAATAAATTATAATTGAGGAAGGAAGGGAAAAACGACAGGTGAAAGGAATTACTGATTAGGGAGAGCAAACAGGCCAGATCATGACAAACTCTGAATTGAAACACTGTTCCGTATTTGGCTGGGAAAGAGTATAAAAATGTATAAAAACCTTAAAAAACTAAAATGTCCCACCAAATAAACTGAATTTTAATAGGCGTGCTTTAGAAATATAAAGGGAACTATGTTTAAATGGGTACCAGATAACGCAGTGAGCGGTGATTCTCAGAGAGAGTTCTCTGAAATTTTTTTTTCTTTTATGGCTCTCCATAGCCTTGCAGTTGTGTTTTACATTCCTTTGTATAAACTATGAACTGAATAGAGCTTTTTGAGAAGTTTTTTTCCCCTTCTTTTGATATTTTCTTATAAATATACCACATTGTAGCTAAAATGCATTTTCCTTTCTGTATTTTCTTAACAGATCCGCGATTAAAGAAATAAAAAACTCCAAACATAACTGTACATTCAATTTTTTTTAGCCTGCAGGTTTACTAGTGGTTCCTAGAATTTCTAAAAGTAGAATGGGAGGCAGATCTTTTAGTTATCAGGCTCCTCTCCTGTCGAACCAACTACCAGTTTTAGTCCGTGAGGCAGACACCCTGTCTACTTTTAAGGCTAGGCTTAAAACGTTCCTTTTTGATAAAGCTTCTAGTTAGAGTGGCTCAGGTTATCCTGAGCTATCTCTATAGTTATGCTGCTATAGGCTTAGACTGCTGGAGGACATAGGGACCCCTTTTTCATCATTCTGCTTCATTCTATCTCTATTCTCCCACTCTGCAGAATCTGTTAGTTCAATCTCTAACGTTCTGCTCTCTCTGCTTTTTCTCATAGTAGCTTCATCTGGTCTGTTCCTGTTTGGCTGTGACTCCATCCTGGAGAGAAATATCAGCTGTGCTGCTGCCATCAACACCTTTGTTTCTAGATGTTGGCCTGTTTTTCAGTGTAGTCCTGTTTCTCTGACTGTGACTAACAGGATGTGCTGTGGAGCTGGTTGACAGTTGCCTTTTGTATCTATGCTTCTTTTTCTATGTCTGCTTCTGTCTCCTTGAACCCCAGTGGGCCTCAGCAGATGGCCGCTCACACTGAGCCTGGTTCTGCTGGAGGTTTCTTCCTGTTAAAAGGGAGTTTTTCCTCTCCACTGTCGCTACAAGCATGCTTAGTGTGAGGGATTGCTGAAGAGTCAATGAGTCGATGCAATCAACTGGTTTTCCTTAGATAGAAAACTTTGAATCAATTTGACTGGATGATCTGGTTGAACTGTAAAGTGCCTTGAGATGATGTGATGTGAATTTGGCGCTATAGAAATAAACTGAATTGAACTGACGTCATGAATATGCAGAACAAATGCTGATGTTCTAAGTAGGCCATTTAGGGGAGGAGAATATGCTTATTTTTAGGTCTTTTTTTTTTTGCAGATTTTGCACCTTGTAACTTTTGTGTGTAAATTACGAACGTTTTGCTTGAAAATGCTGGAAGCAAACCTTTCTGCTGTTTTTGCAGCTAAAAGGCGAGATATAGGCGGAGTGACAGAAGATGGGGAGTCTGTCTGCATATATGTGTGGGGCAGATTCATGCAGTGGGAAGCAAACAATCTTTATGCAATAAAACCAAAATGAAAAGCTCCATGACCAACATTAAATGTTTTGGCATAAAGGATTTCTTGGACTGAATAAAGCTCAATAAACTTCTGCAATTCAATCAAATACTGATTTCCAGACTGTCCATCAGCTTTCCCAGGTTTCATGACTTATTTAATCCTTAATTTTTTGCTTCTTTTTTACTTAAATTAATCCCTCAACCTCCAAACTGTGTATCAATTATAATATGCTTTTGCTGGAATGCTGGAAAATGCATTATCACACAAACAAATTTTTTTATATCTTTTGACCAAATAACTGTTCTTTGACATTCTTTAAATTTATATTTCTGACCTATCTGTTGTACTCTGTTATCCTCATGCAGTTGTTTAATCACCAATTTGTTCTAACAAAAGTTTTAGGCCTTCAAAGAACAACTGGATTTATAATGAGATTAGATCAAACACAGAATAACTGGCCTTTACTTTTAAAAGCCTTTGATTATAAAGGATTTTATCAAGCGGTATTAAAGCGGTATAAATAAGAATGTACATCACGTCTGAATTGTATTCATAACAATTTTAATATAAAACTGAATTCCACACCACCAACATGCTTTGTCCTGATCTCTTCCTCGGTTTTTATGGCTTTAACATAGTAAAATATGAAAGTGTTCCAGGAGGAAATGTTTTCATGGATCTGAAAATGGAACTCAATTTAAAAAAACAAAATCCTATTTTATGATATTGAATTTCAGCTATTTTTAACTCCCTTTGAGTACAGCATCCTTCTTGTAAAGCCATTTTTGTCAGGGCTCCTGTCTGTGTGTTTGTTTTTGTGTTTGTCTCCCTTCCACCAACAGGAGGCGCCTGGTTCCGGTCCGCCTCCTCACACACCTTCTGACAGTTACCTCATTAACGGAGTGCTCTTAAGCTGCTGATTGCCACTACCTCGACGCCAGAGTGTTTGCCAGTTTTTGGAAGTCATCCTGCAAACTGGACCTTTTCGGACCTCCTCTCCCAGGAGGGATCAACTGAGTCTTAAACTCAGCCAGGGATTCAAACAGGAGGTTTGGATCCAGTCTCCTTTTTGAGGACGTTGAAATCACTCTCTGAGCAAGGGAATCATCTTCACCACGACCCGTTCAAGTACAGCAGGAATTCTGAGTGGCAATCAGCGTCTCCGTTCAGCTACACCGTCCGAGTTCTGGGTAAACCCTGTTCCGCCCTCCGCCGAGTCAGACACTGGAAAACCAACACACAGATTGGTGTCAAGGATTCTTCACTTCTCTGGAAACGTGAGTCAACAATCAGATCCTCTGCTTCAAGATCAACGAATCAAATTTCCCACTGAGCCTGAACTAACCATCTGTCTTCCCCTCGCCTTCCAGTTCCGGCTGAGCAGAGTTCAGGGAAACTCTGCATCGAGCTTAACATCTTCAATAAAACCCGTCAAACTTTTCATCCGTGTTTCTCTGTTTGCTTTCACTGCATGTGGGTCCGAGCCTTAGATAATTAAATGACAATCAAAAATCATGACAATTTTAAACTATTTTTTTTTCCAACTCTATTTTGTTTTGTCATTGCACAAGTACAGAGTAACAAAATTAAAACTACATTTAGCCCATCCCCTTGGGAAGCAGTGTGGGGTTAACCCCTAGAACCCTACGGACCCACCGGTGGGTCCAGCTGCTACGTGACCTCGTAATCTTAACAAACCCCCAGTATTGATGTAAAAAACACATTTTCCACAGTTTGGTGACAAAATGGCCGCTGCCTAAGAAATTTCTCACTAATACCATTCTAAAATAAATATGATTCA
>JAGKQL010000054.1:33628793-33644101 GCA_018398635.1 Cyprinodon brontotheroides
TGCAAGAAACGAACAAGCAAGTGAATATGTACATTCCCTGAGTAAATATTCTGGTAACAAACTATACATTTCTCACTAGAAATGTAATCAAAACTCATTTTAATGCAAAAACAAACTCAAGTCATTAATCTTTCCACAAAAAATGAGCGAATGTCGGCCATATATTTATTTTTTTTCTTCTCCCAGCTGGAATCTTGAAAGTCACGTGACTAGGACGTAAAACAATAGAAAGCGTATAGGCAGAAGAAACGTAACAGTACCACAAAAAAATGGCCATTAATGTACCTCCACTACGTTTTGCAGTGTGGACCAACGTAGTGGGGGTACATTTTCCCATGAGACTGGGTTGCATATATCAGTCCCATGAGCAGCGAGCAGGCTTTTGCACAGTGATGGGCAGTAGCGCCGCTACATGTAGCGAAGCTATTAGTTTAACTACATGTTCCAGTAGCTTGACCGTAGCGTCGCTGCTTCATTTATCAAGTAACTTTCCAGTAGTGACGTTATTGTTTTTATCAAGTAGCGACGTAGCATCCACAAACGCTACAAAATCCAGGGCAAAACTAAGTAATGAAAGCAGGTTTTCTATTTTTTAAACAACAATCAGAGTTATTCATTCACGCATGAGCCTCTATTCTGCCTCTCCTGTCTGTATCTACGAAACATGCGCACTGCAGTGGAACTCAAAGAATGACACCCACAGACACACAGAGCCACACACACAGGATGGAGGAGGAGACAGGAGCAGAGCGCCTTATCTTCAGAGATTATGAAACTTGTTGAATCCTCAGATAAAAAGTATGTGTTCAAATTTCGGTTCTTGGCCATAGAGAGCTCATGTGGCCAAGACTAGCCATTTGTTTTACATAGCCAAACACTCATTAAAACATTCAACTGCAGTCAATTTTTTGAAATAAAAATGAGAAAAATAGATCAGCTTTAACTTTAATGGCGCCTTTAATTTCCAGATAGTTCAATCTGATGAGTGCCACTAAGATATTCTCATTAGAGAGCAGTAGCCAAACTTAGATATTGTATTTTCATGGCCTAATTTACCAGACTGTTTACATAAATCTGTTTTAAGGCTTTTTTGCACAGATAAGATTTTTTAGGTATGGAGGAACAGCTCTCCCATGTATAAAAATAAATACATAAATAAATAAATAAATAATAAATAAATACGCATTTAATTAATTACCCCCAAAATACAATGAATAAATATGTAGGTAGAAATTAAATTATACAGTGAGACATAAATGTATATATATCTCTTAATTAGCTTCTTTATTTTTTCACCTTCTATTGTAAACAGTTTCATTTGTTACTTGAATCGACTGTTTAATTGAGGTCTGAAGATGTTTTCTCTAAGGGAGACCCTAAAGAAATAAGATGCCTTTTGTAGGGTTTTGTTTTCCCTAGAGATGTCCATTGAATGCAACCTCATAGCTATGTCTCCATGTGTAGAACACTACACAGTACCTTTTATTTGGTTCTAATAACATCAGATTGTTTATTTTTTTTGTCTACTAGTAAATACTTTTGTTTTTTTTATTATGCTGATCATAAAACAATTTTTACACTGTGTTATGTCATTGGCTGATCTTTAATAAATATTTTAACCAGTGTATCAGACTCATTTTGAATTGACATTAGCTTGGTACAACGTTAAGTAGCTTCTAATGTAGTTAAGCTACTGTTAACACATTAGTGTAACTTAGCTTGCTATAATTCTTTAGTTGGTAGCTTTTGTGTAGTGAAGCTTAATTTATTGTTGTGTAACTGATAGCTTAGCTCACTACACTGGACAAGTAGCTTGCCCAACACTGCTTTTGCAGTACTGTTGCACCCTGCCAAAATGATCCTGTAACGTCTGGATTCGGACCAGAATCAGTCCTGCTGTGAGCTACAGTTTCAAAACGCTACATTTTTAAAGTAAAGTTTATATAGTATTTTTAGGTTTATGTACATACTGCTATTACACATTTAAATATCATAAGGCAGAAGTCACGGATTAGCGGACCGCGGTCCGGATCCGGATCCACCTGCTGGCTAATCCAGACCCAACCTGATTTAAAACATTTATAAATTACTGAATGTTGTCCGACGACAGCGTCTAACTTCACTTGCACCGCTTCTCCTTTTAACTTGGTAAAGCCCGCTGGAGCGTTCGGCACCAGGCTGCATGTGATACAAATTAGCCAATGAGCTGCTGTCAGTCTGGGTTGCTGCTGCTGCTACTTTTAGACACAGCAGGCAAACCTGTGGCAAGCCGGGCGATGGGAAAGAAGGAGAAGACGATGAGAAAAAGAGAGCAGAGAAAGTGTGGACTGCTGAAAGAACTGTGGTGAACTGGTGAAAGAAAAGTGAAATGGTGCTCAAAGATGACCCTGCACATTTAGAGGAAGTTTGGCTCAACCTGCTGCTGTGAAGCAGGATTCTCCACCATGAACAGAATCAAAAATAAATATGGATCCAGACTCGGAATGAGCTCCTTGATATGTGCTTTAGAATGGCTTTGTCTCCATTTAAACCCAGGTTTATAAAGCCTTGCAGGGCAACATAAAGCCCACTGCCAACATTAAGACAGAAAAAGAAAACAAAAAAAAAAAAAACTCGTCAGTTCAGGTGTTTTATAAAATATGTGAATCGGGGAATGAAACTGTCTATATACTAAACTGAACGATTGTTGTTCTTTCCTCTACTTCAAAAACACTTTAGATTTTAAAATAGAAAAATGTTCTGTTTTTTTGAAAATATTTTTTATTCCAAAAATTCTATGCATAACATGAATGCATAAACACCCCATTTTATTTAAATGTTATATTTATTTCAAAGTAATTAAAAATGTTTCCGGACCTTTACTGGTTTGATGATTTTCTTTATTCGGACCGCACTGATTTTTAATTAGTTACGCTTGTTATACCCCTGATATCTAAGTGAAACTAACTCTTTCTCCTAAATTCATGTATTAAATAAAAAGGAGGTTTCATTTTACTTCAGAAACTTCAGTTTTTACTGAATCTTAAAAATACAGAGTTGAAATTATGACAAATACTCTCATAGAGTTCCTTTCTGAAACCCAGACCATGGGGTGCTGCATTTTTTAGTTCCGGATGTTTTTACCACACTGCTGCTTATTTACACATATCCTTGTTAATTTGTTTCTTTTCGTAATCAAATGTCAAATGATGTGCGCGTGGCATTTAAGCCCTGGTATGAGCGCAGTGTTAATTTCGCCAGCTTTTTAAAATTTAGTCTTAGTCTTAGTCACAATGACAAAAATCAATTTCAGTCTTAGTCATATTTAGTCATTGCCACCTTCCCGATTTAGTGTTTTAGTCTTAGTCTAAATGACGAAAATCAATTTTAGTTTTATTTCAGTCTTTTTAGTCAACACTGTAAATAATAGAACTTCTCCACACACTGCCTTTTTAAAACATATATATCACTACACTGTACAGAATAAAACTTCACCACACACTGCTTTTTCTTTTTCTCTATTTTAGTTTATATAACACTGTGCAGAATGAGAACTACACACACTGATTCTCTTTTTAACATATATCACACTGTGTAGTAGGGCGTGTTAGAACAAAAATCACAACAGGAGATGAGATGAGGGGGTAGGGGTCTGTGCAGGGGGCCCCATACGAGCACCCCACCATCATGCACAAGGGAAGACAATTAACCTAACAGGTAATGAATGCTTTTGGATAGTGGGAGAAAGCCGGAGCACCCGGAGAGAACCCATAATGGAAGGAAGGAAGGAAGGAAGGAAGGAAGGGAAGGAAGGAAGGAAGGAAGGAAGGAAGGAAGGAAGGAAGGAAGGGAAGGAAGGAAGGAAGGAAGGAAGGAAGGAAGGAAGGAAGGAAGGAAGGAAGGAAGGAAGGAAGGAAGGAAGGAAGGAAGGGGTAAACAAAATGATAAATAAATAAACTTTTTTACGTTACTTTCTAAGATATGAGGGAATGAGAGCATTTTTCATCCGTCTCCACAGTGATATATGATCTTTGGTCGGAGGTGCTTCTGGCATTTTAGTACTCACACCAGCTTGAGGATTTTCAGCGACTGTAAGGATCTCTGACGTGGGAACAGTGGTGATGATATCAGATTCACAAACGGGGACCTCTTCAAATGTCTCAGATTCACGAATCTGCGCCTCTACAACAACGTTATCATCATGGACTGGGCCCTCTTGGTTAATAACTGAATCATTGTCCACCTTAATATTCACAGATTCACAAACTGAGGAACCTTCATCAATCCTACGCTGGCGAATCTGGGCTCTGAGGGCTTGCTGGCAAAGTTTTAACTCCTCAGACAAAACTATGCATTTTTCCTCAGCTTCAGTGTGACTTTTTTGTTCTATTTGTACTGCTGCTGAAAACTTTGGAATTACTTCTCTGACAAAATTAAGTTGCTCTTCTAGGTAATTTGAATAGAATTTAGCTTCCTTCAATTCGGCACGCAGTTGCCTCCGTTCTTTTATCAAGTCTGCTGTGGCCTCTTTGTGTGCCTCTAACTGGTGTGTGCATTTTATAAGTAATTCAAAAGCGTTAATATTTACATATTCACAAACTGAGGAACCTGCATCAATGCTACGCTGACGATCCTGGGCTCTGAGGGCTTGCTGGCAAAGTTTGAGCTGCTCAGACAAATCTATGCATTTTTTCTCAGCTTCAATGTGATTTTCTCGTTCTCTTCGCAATAATGCTGAACACATTAAATTTTCCTCTTTTGCAGAGTTAAGTTGCTCTTCTAGGTCATATACATAGAATTTTGCTCCCTTCAATTCGCAATGCAGTTGCCTCTGCTCCTTTAACAACTCTGCTGTGACCTCTTTGTATGCCTCTAACTGGTGTGTGTATTTTGTAAGTTCTTCAAGAGTGCGTTTCTGCTCTTCCTGGTATATTTGACATTTTTTTTCTGCCAAGATTCTCATTTCTTTTTCAGGTGCTTGAAGGATCTCCAACATGGGAACATTGGTGGTGAGGGCTTGCTGGCAAAGTTTGAGCTGCTCAGACAAATCTATGCATTTTTCCTCAGCTTCAATGCGATTTTTTTGTTCGCTTCGTACTGCTGCTGAAAACTTTGGAATTACTTCTCTGACAAAGTTAAGTTGCTCTTCTAGGTAATTTGAATAGAATTTTCCTTCCTTCAATTCAGCACTCAGTTGCCTCCGTTCTTTTATCAAGTCTGCTGTGGCCTCTTTGTGTGCTTCTAACTTGTGTGTGCATTTTGTAAGTTCTTCAAGAGTGCGTTTCTGCTCTTCCTTGTATATTTGACATTGTTTTTCTGCCATGATTCTCTTTTCTTTCTCTTCTGTAAAACTTACACGTAGTTTAAACAATGATTTAAGAACATCACTTAAAGGTTCGTGGTCTTCTGTGTTGTTAAAATGAGGGAAATCATTTTGATTTCCATCATTCTCGGGTTGTTTCATTTGCCAACAGGAAGCTTCATCAAACTCTGTAGGGGGTAACTTAGATGTGTGTTCTCTGGGCCTTGACTCACCCGTCTCCATTTTGTTAAAGTCTTTAATTAAACTCCTAAAAGACTTATTCGGATTTCCAAAGACTCCTTTGGCGCTTGACTCACCCGTCTCCATTTTGTTAAAGTCTTTAATTAAACTCCTGAAAGACTTATTCGGATTTCCAAAGACTCCTTTGGCGGTTGACTCACCCGTCTCAGTTTTGTTAAAGTCTTTAATTAAACTCCCGAAAGACTTATTTGGATTTCCAAAGACTCCTTTGGCGCTTGACTCACCCGTCTCCATTTTGTTAAAGTCTTTCATTAAATTCCTGAAAGATTTATTTGGATTTCCAAAGACTCCGGTGTTGTTCGAAGCCTTCTCCGTTTTCCTACTGGTTCCACAGTCCTGAGTATGATTTTCAGGGGTCTTCATGACATCCTGCAGTGCACATTTCACTCTACCCTGGTTGGTCTGTGAGGTTATTTTTGTATCCATCGCTATCAGATTACTCAACAAAAATTTGTTAAAAATGCTTCTCTTAGATTCCAGTCCTATTTATTTGGTTGTTATGCTGCTGTTGTAAGACCTAAAATGTAATATCAGAGTTTTTAAATGACAAATTCTCCACAGTTAAAGTGACAAACTTCCACCGGCGACTCGCAAAGCAAGAATGACTAGCATGCAATGACTTGCTTCTAGAGAAAATATTGCCCCGCCCACTTGGAATGTCTGTGATCCGCCTACTGGGAGTGTCTGTGACATCACAAGCATTCCAAGTGGGCGGGGTCACAGTCCCTCTGGAATAACATTTTTACTAGTAAAGATTACATTTCAGATATCTACAAATCTTTACTTATTTTAAGAGGACGTTTTAACATATATCTGTTTGTATTTCAGATATCTGAAATGTAATTCTTGCTAGGACAAATTTCCTCACTTTTCCCCATTCTTTTGTATTGGGCCGTTACTTTCAGATATCCGAGATGACATTACTCCTATCTAAAATCAACATTCTGGATGTCTAAAAATGAATTTCAGATCTCTGTAATCCGATTGTTACTGTTCCTCATTTTTATTTCAGATATAAAGAAACAATGACTAAAAATAGCATATCTGATTTAGTTTAAGGCTTTCAAACCCAAATTCATGACATTCGGTTTTATGAGTCTAGCTTCCTTGTGGTAGAATGCTTTAGTCCTATCTATAATAGAAATGTGACTAGTCAGCCTGCCTATTGTATGTTAAAACTGCACCCCATTTCTTTTTTAAATGTAAGTCAAAATATATTTTTAAGTATCTAAAACTGTAGATATCTGAAATTCCAATGTAACTAGTCATATATCAATAGTTGATATCTGTAAATCCAAAACGATACATATTTTCGTATCGCTCCCATTTCTTAACCATTTGATGTACTAACATGAAACTTGGTATAGAACATCTTCAGACCCTTCTAGCACTCACATTGAAGGAATTATTTCAATATCTTTCATAGTTTAGCTGTTTAGCTGACTTGTTCGGGCATAGGAAAACGTTGATTCCGAGAAAAATCCTAAAACTCAGAAAAAACACATTTTTACATCGTCACCGTGGCCAAATAGTTTTTAGTAGAAACATGAAAGTTGGCACAGTTGAAGCCGAAGGATGGCTGACGGTCATGATAAAAGAACTATTTGAATATTTTTTATGGTTTTGGCTCACCGCTCGTTTGTTCGGAGGGGAAGTTTTGCTTTTGAGAGCTCTGCTCTACCATTGAGCTGCATGTTATTTAATGAGACCAGCAGGTGTGACAAACCTTTTTATTTCTCCCTTCCCATTAAGGTTGTGAATGAGCTACAGCCATGAAAGTTACCCCGATCGGAGACAAAGGATAGCTGTCGCTAGACTGAAAGAATTTTTAGATACCATTTACGTTTGTCTTCAGCACTCGCTTGTTCGGAGCTGATTTTCCCATTCAAAAGCCTGAGGGGAAAGGAAACGAAAGTGAAGCGCGTTTTTCTCTTTCACTGACAGGCTCGTTAAGTGTTGTCAAGGTAACCGAGCTTCAAAGGATTTTACCTCCACCACTTTTAAACAGCACATTTGAATCTAATGGAGGGAGACAACACTGATTTAACATTAGGAAGTGGATACAATATGACTACTGACCATGACCCTTCCCCTTCACACGCAACCCTGATAGACTTTCAAAATAAGACACCGGGGACCCTACAAAATAAAAGCCCATACATTAAACTCATATTTTTTCCCAGCATATGGCTCAACATTATGACCCAAACTCAACCACTTTTAAAAAATTAGACTCTAGGGGGTTTTCAAACACACCCCACAGCAAATTTCCAAATAAAAGCATCCACTTCATCTACTGCCCTAATAACAGGGAAAAGAGTGATGTAACGATTGGAAAGTCATCAAGTATCACTGCTGGGTCTGACCCTTTTCTCACCACACAACCCTGCTAGACTTTCAAAATAAGACTCCAGTAACCCTACACAATAAAAGCCTCTATATTATACTCGTGTATTAATTGATGCAAATGGCTCAGCATTATGACCCAAACTCTACCAGCTTGTTTCTATTAGACTCTAGGGACCTTTTCAAAACATACCCCAGAGCGATTTTCACAATGAAAGTCTCCCATTTACACTCTAATACAGCATCTATTCACCCAATAACATGGAAAACCAGTGATTTCATATTGAGAAATGGATTCTATATCACTGCTGGACATGACCCTTCCCTTGACACACATCCATGATAGACTTTAGAAATAAGACTAAAGGGACTCTACAAAATAAAAGCCTCTTCCTCACACACACTCATTCATTGTGCTGTATGGCTCATAGCTATGACCCAAACTCAACCAATTTCTTCAAATTACACTACCAAGGCCTGTTGACCACACACCTCAGTGCATATTTTTTTTAATCAGGTTCTAAGATTTACACTGTAATAAAGCATCTGCTAACCTCATAACATGCAGCGTAAGCCTGCCAACGGTGCTTTCATCAACACAGAGGCTCATAACATGCAGGTTAGTTATTTTTGATAAATTCAGCTCCTTAAGTGGTATTAACTCTCTTTCTATAAGCTTCTCTCTCTGTCCTTCATCTGCTTCTCATGATCAGTCTTGCACATAGGTTTGTAGATTTTCAATCCTCTAAGGATGACACTGTTTTCTTTTATGCTGATCAACCGACACATTTTAAATAATTTCAAATTGTTTTTCCAAGTCTTGACATTTCCACATATGATTTCAAAATTTTGATACTTATTCAATACCATCTTCCTCAACATTTTACTTCCCATCCTTAAACTACTAATTTTTCCTTCAACCAGATAAGATTCTAGTTCTTCTTTGTAATTTCTTTCTGATTCAGCTAATTTAATACTTTTCAGCCTATGCTGTGAACTTTGGCTTCATTCTGCTCTCTTTCTGGACAGGAATTAAGCTTTTCTGTTTGCTGCTAATTCATAACACGCCTAACATGTTTCTGGGCAGTAGGTGTCCCCCCTTCCAAAATGTCTTTATACATTTTTCTAGAAACTTGGGAGACAATATATTAAGACCCCTTCTAGCATCCACATTCAAGACATTTTTATATTATGTATGGTTTGGCTGTGCAGCTTTGGCTCCCGCCCGCTCCCAGAAAAAATTCTGACTTTCAGTCCCTCTCCCGCACCTGTAATAGTTTGTCCTGCTCCTGCCCGCAGTTCCCGCATGATTCTGACGTTTTCCTACTGCTTAAGGCAATTCATGTCATTAGTTTGAGGAATTAACCACGCTGTGCTTAGCTGAGCACAGCGCGTTAGGTGGCACGAGCTGCAATATCCAGCACATTGTGATGTATATATGATAGACATAGACTGATAGTTTAGTACCTTATTTTAAGTTTTAAAACACGTTTTTAGTTCCCGGGACTACCGCTTATCACCGCTCCCGGCCTCACTACAGCACTATGCGCTCTCCCTCCCGCCCACACCCGCAATGACCTTTCAATATTTGTCCCGCCGCTGCACCAGCTTTGCGCTGGGTCCCGCAGGAGTGCAGGGCGGCTTCTAATTTGAATTCAATTCTTCTTTTGGCCTCTCCGATGTCAAGCGGCCCTTAGAATCCTTCCTAACCCCCCCATATGTGCCCCTGCCACAGATAATCATCTTCCCGTCAGATGATCGTGGGTCCCTTACCTGTGTTTCTCCCTCTGTGATCATTTGGAATAAAAGTAGTTTTAATATGTGTTTAAATGAGAAAATACACCTGGAAAAACCCGAATCAGTGCAGGTCAGTTCATTCAGATTATTATCCTGCCTTTCAATATTTTTTCTGTCGGAGTCCGCCGGTGACCCCCACACATACCAGCGCGTGCTACGACAGAAGCGAATCCCTTCATCAGCAGCCTCTGGCCGGGTCGCTTCCTCGCGTTCACTGCTGCAGCTGGTAGGTGTTTTTCATCTAAATAATCCAAACTGCATATTCTAGTCCGGCAGATTTCGCATTTTAAGTTAATTTAGGGCGCTAATAAACTGTTTAAGAGGAGGAGTGATCATCACGCGCTGTGCTCCTCTCCCCGCGCCAGATGATTAAACGCGCCCGGACGATGGGCTGTTTCAGCTGCTCAGACGGCTCAGCGCGCTCAAAAACGCGAGAAGGACCTTCCTTTTGTTGGCGCTCTTTGACGCATCGCCAACCATTGACTTTGTAGAGTAAACTTCAAGCAAGTTTCTTGTCAGCGCCAGAAGGCGGGTGTGAACGCGAAGCATTAGTCATTCATTGCGCTCTCGCTTCAGTCTGCTAAGCTCAAAACAAATCGCCAGCTTCACTTCTGACGGAGAAACCATGAGAACAGCTGTGCATATTTACAACAGTGCACTTTTACTTTCGCCCTCTGGAGGGAGCCTCGCTGGAAAATCAATCAACACCGGTTGCATAGTATACCTTTAAGAGGTCGGGTTGTGTCAATGGCTCTGTTCGTAATCCTGGGCTGCATCCTCCAAAGACGCCGTCTTCCCTCGACTGGATCCTTCCAAGTCCGTGAAAAATAAGGAGACTGGAAGAGTTTTGGCTGTTAATTCAAACAGGTCTACCCTTTGGTGGGTTCTACCGGCCATATGCTCTGTTGCTTAGCAACCGTGGAAAGTTGACACACAAAGCAGGAAAAGAATAAAAAACCGAAGTTTTCAAAACTGTTTTTTAATTTATTTATTTTTTATTATAAAGTGAACAAAGACTACACTCACAAAGAATCCAGAGAGGAATAAAGGTTCCATCCACCGGAGCAGGAACAAATAAAAATCAAATGTAATGATAGAAAACCTTATCAGTTAAAATAACATGCTGTTGTCATTCTGCACATCTCTGATGTTGCTCCTATTTCTTCAAATATCCATTACTGTAAAAATGTCCATATAGCTGCATATTGGCTATTTATTTTCCAGTTTTATATTGTTAAAACACTTACAGTGTATTTTATTGTTTATCTTTTTAACTCTTACCTATTATGTTATTCTTATACATTTTCTAAGGTCCCTATTTGTGTGACCATTTTTTAATAATCTTCTGCTGTTGTAAATTTGCCCATTGTGGGACAATAAAGGATTTTTCTATTCTATAAAAGGGGTAGGAAATATATAAGTAAATCTAAAAACAATGTATGTATAAAAAATATATATGCAAAATCTCTAATATTCAACAACAACAAAAATACTTTAGTTAAGCATATTGTGCAAAAACAGCAATAAAAATTAAAATCCTATCAGACTTATAGTCCCCACACTGCAGATATATTAGAATCTGTCCTTAAATTACAGCCAAACCCATTTACACAGTAACAGATAAAACCTTTTAGCTAAACCAAACATTACCGCCACATATCTGACTCTATAACCATTAAAACAACTATTTTCATATTAATCTCAGACAGAACTATTCACTGACTTGTATTATATTAAACTGAACTTCCAATTTTCACCACTGTTCGGCGCAAGTAACCTTTACCTCTGATCACGCTTGCTTGGTCTCAAGTAATGAATCCTGTAAACCAAGGATACCGAGGTATACATCTGACCCGTGCCCTTCAAATCGGGCAAAAAGAAGGACGCATTTTAAGGTCGCATAACGAGGACTCTTGGAATCCGACTCAGACCTTGGCCGTGCTATGACGTAATCGGCCTTCTAATCTAGCCTTCTAAGGACGCGGCCCTAGGATTTCGAACAGAGCATATATGTCCATTCACACAAAGGATTTTGGGCTGCTATACAGTAGTAGCCATCCAAAATTTCCCCACTTTCCTTGATGGGCCCTTGCCTGGTCCACTACAATTACTTTTTAAACATCAATTTTTGTAATAAATTTATACGAAAATATACTTTCTGTCACGATTTGTGGACATTAAGATCTAAAGAGAAGCTTCTTCTCCTGGTCAGATCCTGTAATTCAGTGAAAGGGTGGATGGAGTCAGAGGAAAAAAGTATGTTTAGTTCATGGAGGGGATTTTCCTGGGAGTTGCAGGGAAGTGGGCTGCCATTCAGCAGGCGTTTGACTGGGAAGGGCCGTTTTGAATGGCTGCTACTGTATGGTTGCTAGCGGTGGATAGGGATGTCAGGAGGTCCCTATGCTAAAGTAGCCATTGTAGTAACAAGCATCCTGCCTCCTGGTCATAGCTGCTTTCTTACTGTCAGCACTGTTATCATTATCATCATGCCAACTTTGGCGCCTATATGCTTTATAGTTTTTACTGATTTGCTCGGTTTGGATTGAGCCACTAGGTTCCTTGCAGTCACCACATCCCTCATCCCTTTTAATTTAAGAAAAAGGAGATTGTCATCATAGATATTCAAACTAGATATACTTGATGCGCTTGGATCCTCTCCCTTGTCTTTATCAGAGGCATGAAATGAGAGATCCACATCAAGAAAATATTAAGTGGTTGTAAAATCAAGTAGAACCCCATTTAATAAATCTGAACTATGCCTTTAAGATGTGAAAATGATCTGAACTCTAGAGCTTAAAGTTGTAGGAATTTCCTAATTCTCCCGAGTGGTGCACAAATTTACACGAGTGAATAAAGTGAATGTGATTGGTCGATTATCAAGGGGGTGGGATTTTTGTGCCAGAAGTTTCCCAAGGGAGTTTGGTTTGGCGGATTGTTGGAAGCATCAAGCTAACCAGTTAGCAACTTTGTGCTAGTAGGTTCCTAAGGGGAAATTCCATTGGGAGGAGGAGAGCACTGGACAGAGGAAGTGGATGAGTCTCCTCCCTCATACATGTTTTATTTAGAGGAGGAAAGCGAGGATGAAGATGTTGTGGAAGAGGGCTTGGATGCAGAAGCTTGGTTTGGTGTGAGCGCTTCCAGCCGCATATGTTTGAGCCACTTGCCTACTAAACGCTGGCAGTTCTGTTAGCTCTAAGCCTGCTGAAGACACAGGCGTCCATCCCTGTGAACACTGGGGATGGAACTCTGTGGGAAAGGAAATGTATGGCTGCTTTATTTAAACCACCATTAAAGCACTATTAGCTTTCGCGACATATGAATCAAGATGCTATGAACTATCAAGAATTTGATTGACAGATGACCGTTGATATATGATTGGCTGAATTTAGGTGTTGAGGCTGATGTATAACTAACTGGCCTGCATAAGATGACGGAAGGAAAAAAACACCTTTTTAAGACAGGAATTTTTTTAAATAGAAATTTTCTAACTTTTGGGACAATATGGGGTGATAAAGAGTAGTAACATTTATACACATGTTTAAGCCAGAATGATTTGACATTTAAATATGACTTTCCTACGACTTTAAGAAAAAAGGTTTTCTTATTATCTGTCTTTTAGTGTTTCCTTTTGTTTGTTTTGATTTTCTCTCTCAACGCTCCTTCAAATACAGCCACTGAGACAATAGATTAATGTAAACAGAGTAAATATTTTATTATTTATTTCCTGTTTTTTTTTCTCTCTGTTAGTAACAAAGCCCCCTAGTTGCTAGGAAAGCCTCTTCTGTTTGCTCTGCTAAATTCAAAGAGGAAAAAAGCTGTTTGTATGGCAGGCTTTTGAAATGTTTACTTTTTTTAACAGACGATTAAAAAATATATATATATCAGGGCGAGGTGCCACTGGTTATTTGTGGCATTCACTGTCTGGTATTCTGTTTGTAAAAAACGTGAATGTCAGGCTCAATTTTGTCATGTAGGTGTATACTTTTATGACATCATTAACTTGTACGAATATGGAAATAAGGGGTACTCCACGCGCACACACCCATAAACTAAAGTTATATGTCTCACAAAGAGAAGTACATGTCTCTGTTCTCTGTGTTTATCTGTGGGAAATTGTTATAATGAAAGAAAGCTGTTCTCTAGTTGTTCTTTTGTGGTCGCTGTTCACACATCTGTGTTGCTGAAAATGCACTGTTTACTTTTTCTACCTTAATGTCATAACACGAAAGAGCAGGTAACTTGCTGTTATAGTGTGAGATTTTACACTATCACAGCAGCAAGAGATCATTTTGGCAGCTGCATTTAAACCTCTATTATTATTAAGATACATTCAATGTAAGTGGCTATTATTTGTTAAACCAAAATCCAAAGTGAACTATTTTAACTCAATAGTAGGGGTTTAAATAGGCATCAAGTTTTGTGTGTCACAGTCAATCTTTTATAAGATACCAAAGTAATTTTAAAAATCAATCGGTCTAAGATACATCACAAATAATGTATTTCTAAAAAACAGTAAAAAGATTAAAAAGAATATTTTCTATTCACAATGTTTATAATAAAATGTCTAATTTGTAGCCAGCACATTTCACCTGTCTTCTCCTGGTGCAAGTCCCGCACAGAGAGATTGTGATCACAATAAATCAAACTACTGAAGAAATCACTCTAATTACAATTTACTTGACCTCCAAAATGCAATGATCGTTCTCCACTATTCCTCTTTGATGACTTCATTGCTGTGATTGCTACATAAAAAAAGAAATACACAAAATAATGACTAACAATTAAGGACAATGAATATGCCTAATCCTTTTTTTTCCAGCTGAGGTTAACAAAAGTCTGCTCATTTTTTCCGTTTTATCTGTTACAGGACGAGCTGGATGACACAGCACAAGTCTGGAACACACACCACATCAGGCCATCAAAAAACTTGCACGCTCCCAGCGGACGGCCCAATGTGATGTATGCTATACCTGAACTGTACAGTACTACAGACTTTCTCACTCCTGTTCAGGTTGATCATATTCAACTGTGTAGAGATGCATGCACCTTTCTTCAAACCATACCATGTGATTTAGATGTGTATGACATTTGCAATGTTTTAATGGCAGAGTATGGCCTAATGACACCATCAGATCCATACGATTCTGTGAAACTACATGTTTCTGAGAGATGTCATTAGAACATTACTGTGAGTATTGCCTGGAAAGAGCCTGCCATGTTAGGGATCCAAATGTCTTAAACTGAGTTGGTTGTTTTCTATTACGAGACATTAATATGCATTCTAACTGTTAAACTTGAAACTAATCAGTTGCTGATTAGCATTGATGCATTGAAGTCCTGATGGGAAAATGGACTAATATAACTGTGTCTGTGTTTCATTTTAAGAGCTCAGGGAGCGGTCCGAATAATGTTTGCTGTGATTGGTTCATTGGAATCTCAAGCTACCAATAGCCATTGCTGTTGTAAGAGCATGTGTTCAGTGTTAGATCAGCAGAAAGTTGACAAAGTAATTGTTGGAGACCATTTAGAGCCGTTTGTTCAAGAGACTGGGAGCGTGTAATTGAACAAAAGTAAGCTTGTCAGTACACCAGCAAGATTTGTATGTCTGTGCAGCTTAAATATA
>JAGKQL010000054.1:33644601-33659601 GCA_018398635.1 Cyprinodon brontotheroides
TGCAAGAAACGAACAAGCAAGTGAATATGTACATTCCCTGAGTAAATATTCTGGCAACAAACTATACATTTCTCACTAGAAATATAATCAAAACTCATTTTAATGCAAAAACAAACTCAAGTCATTAATCTTTCCACGTAAAAATGAGCCGTAATGTCGGCCATATATTTATTTTTTCTTCTCCCCAGCTGGAATCTTTTTAAAGTCACGCGGACTAGGACGAAAAACAATAGAAAGCTGTGATAGGCAGAAGAAACGTGAACAGTACCCTCACAGAGGTATTGATGCCGTACCGACATCACCACGTGTTTTTGCAGTGTGTGGACCCAACGTACTGTACAATAGCCTGCTCCCTGAGACTGGGAGTTGATATATGCCCTGAACTTGGCATAGCCCTCCCCATTTGCGCTACACCCTTGAAGCCTTCAAAAACCTTTCCTGGAGTTGGATGGATTTAAACTGTCCCCAAAAAGTTAAACACCCTGAAGTTGAAGTTGCTTTCCTAAATGCATTCATGACTTTGTCATCTTAGGGTAGGAAAATGTGGCATCAAATGCCAAGAATTAGCCGCGGGTTAGCAGTTAATCTTAGTGCAAGATTGCCTGTCATTAATGGTTTATTTTTTGCCAAATAAGGTATAATGCTATTTCGACAGAAACCAATGTGATACCATTATTCAAAAAATATCTAGTACACATTTTTTTCTTCATTGAGCATGGTTTCGGGACAAAGTTTAAGCTATTAATGTTTAATTGTGTTGATCTTGTCTCATTAATGTTGTAATTACATTCTTAAAAAGTCCACTAATCTGGACGAAAGTGGTTTCAAGCACCTCGCATGAAAAGTGAGATTTCAGTCCCTCATAAACTCCCGCAGATCTGCTCCGTTAGCGCCCCACAATTTGCAACCCGCGGCTTGTCCGTCTTGTTCGCCACAAATTGTCGGAAACGCACCGGGTGATCGTACGTATGTGGGAGAGCGCCGCATCAGCTGTACTAATCGGCCCTGTTTAATTAGCATAGCTATGCGCGAATGCAGCAACCCTCGCGGGCAGGCTGGCCAGGTTCTGGCTTCGAATAACCTTCTTTCAGTATTGGCTGAAACCACTAATTCTCAAAACAAGTGAAATCGCCCGTGATTGGCAGCAAAACCACACGTAGCCACGCCTAGGCTCTGTTTAATTTTCTTACTGAGTATTGGACGGAACCACTTCTTTTTAAACAAGTAAAGTCAGCCACAGGATTGGTTGGCATATATATATATTTTACATATATATGCTTATATTCATATATATATATTTATTCATTCATATATATATATATGTATATTCATATATTTATTCATTCATATATTTTATTCATTCATATATATATATATATATATTCATATTTATTCATTCATGCTATATATTTGTTCATCTCATAGCAAGCCGTGTATTTATGTTATCCTACACTACTACACAATCAATATTATGCTACCATCAAGGACATGTAATGAATTCCTTTTATACAGGAAATGAAGCATTTGCCAGGGAAGCTGTTTATGCAAAGAAAGAGCTTTGGTTATTAAAACACACACACAATTGCTATATATTAACGCTGGTGATCCTAACACACATGCGTGATCCTAAAATTACAACTCCGTGAACGGTCCGCTTGCTTCCTCGGGTTGGAGGTAACTGGCAGCATTCCCTCCCGAGGCAGGTCCGATGTGCAGGCGCGATACCGTGCGGCGTGGCCCTGTACTTCTCGGCATCGCTTCTAACCGGGACTGCAGCTTAACACAGAGTTCCAGTGAGATCCGGCCTTCCGAAATGGCGTGCCACCGTATAATCAATCCAGAGACACACCGCCGACATCGTTCTTCTTCCGGACATGAGGTCGACGCGTGGCGGACTTCCAGAGTTCCACTTCCTCATCTGCTAGCACACTCTGCCTCGCTTTCAGCAGCTGAAAAAACAATGAATCAGCGCACTGCATATGGACACAACACATCTATCAATGCACCTGAAAAATAGTCACCAAATAAAGTCTTACCCCTTCTTCTTCTGGCTCCGACTCTGAAAGCAGATAGCCTGGCAGCTCTCCGCACGCGAGCGCAGCGTGCTGGCTAGCAGCGTGTATCTGAAGCTCCCTGCATACCGCTCCTCATAAAACGCCTTACAGGCAGCTGGAAAACAATTAAATGAGAGTGGTATAAAATAAAAAAAAAAAAATCAAACGCAAGTCACAGTAACAAGGAAGGAGAAAACATTAAAACAAGTCACTTCGCACACACAATGTCGCTCTTTATCAACATCGTGCAAATCCGAGACAAATAGGAGGTCACCGCCTCATTGTGAGGCGACTGTAGTCTGTGAAAAAAAAAGTACAGCTATGGTCGGTATCCATCCGTATCCATGTCCTTTTACCGCAGAATGAAAGCATATTCTTTAAACCTTACCCCTGCTCCCGTTCATAGCGCCTGCAATTAGTCTCCGAAGTTGTTAAGACGGCATATTGCTTCCTGTGAATCACAAAAAATACACTTTAATAAAGCTTTTTAGGCTAGGGCTGCTTTTAGCTTACCTTAGCTAGGCTAGGTTTGCTCTTTAGCTTGCCTAGCTGTTAGGCTGCTTTTAGCATAGCTACCAGTAATCTAACATATATTTACCGCTAGCGCGGGCAGTAATGCACCCTCTTTCTTCCTCGACTGTGATATCCCGCAAAGTTGCTTCGACTGCAGAGCCGCCATCTTGTCCTCTATGGACTACAACCTGGAGTGCATTGAATTCTCCAGCCGAGAGTGAGGCGCTCATTCATGTCGGCAGTATGTTGGGCAAGCTGACGAGACAGTCCGCTGATAGCAATCAGCAGTTTCTTCGCGTCAGTCTGCGGGCTGGCCGAAAAGTTGTGGACTAAGAGCAGTTGGAGGCGAGTTGAACGCGAGACGTCGTGCAGCCATTGTTCACGTAACAACAAAATACAAACACGTAAATGGAGATGAAGTTCTTCTGACATGTCTGCTAACATGCTGGTGTCACGAGAAGTCGTAGTGCAGTCTGGGCAAAGTCGTAGTGCGCTCACGTGATTGGACGATGGGGCCGAAGGCTCATCAGGCCCTCCAATCACATAACGACGCCATTGTTATACGCGGAAGGACTCGCGAAGAGAGCTTGCCGCTCCATTCTGGAAGGTGGCGGTAATGCACCTATAAATTGTTTGCAATTGCAATTGTTTGTCTCCATAAGATTGAATTTGAGCAGGTGGACATTAGAGATAATAAATGCAACAACAAGTTTTTGAATCAATATTCTATAAATAATATGTACCCAGGAAGAACAAAAAGCACAGCTCTCTTACAAAATTTTAAGAAATCTATGATAGTCAAAATTAGGACAAATTATTTGAAATTCCCAATTCCTCCTAAATATAAAGAATTACAGTTTAAAATAATAAATAACATATATCCTTCAAATGAGTTTTTAAGAGAGAGATTTAAGTTTAATGTTGAGAATTGTGGCTTTTGTACAACTCAATTGGAAACAACTAAACATCTTTTTTATGAATGTAAAGAAGTATTAAACTTATGGGATCAACTTCGGAACCTTTCTGTCTTCTAAAACAATAAATTTAGATTTTATTTCCTGGCAAAACATTCAATTCGGTTTATCCATTAAAGAAAAAAATTTTGGAATTTTTAATCAATATTCTAATAATTGTAACAAAGTATTATATCCATAAATGTCGCTATGCAAAATGCTCCCTCTCAATCTCTGCTCTCAAAAATGAACTTTCCCTTTTCAAAAGATGTCTGAGAAAGATGCAGAATTTAAATGCAATTAAATTGTTTGAGTTAATTGAAGAATTTCAGTTGGTAGTCCCCACTGATTAATTTACTTTAACTACTATTATTATTTTTTTATTTATTTTATTTTTATTTTTATACTTTGTTCCAGCCTGTGCATTTAATTTTATTTTTCAAAAGCAGGAGTTGTGATATTTCTTCTTGTATTGAAATATTTATTTATTGACTTGTTATTTGAGATTGTTATTGTTTTTCTTATATATTCAATAACAAAAAAGTGCAAATCTAAAAAAAAAATTAACCATTACAGCCAACTGATTCTGATTAAAACTAATTTTTGAAGTAAAATATTTTGTGTATTTTTTTTTACATAACATTTGCATACACAGTAATCTAGCGTACTTTAATTAAATAAATCAATTCAAGCTAAAATGCTTAAGAGTCTATAATTAGGCTATACTGAGCCTGATCTATTTCTACCATCTATTTGGGGGATATTTATTGCCACACTTTGGGCCACTTAAAACCAATTTAGCATGCTTTGACCTATGTCCTTATGACCACAGTGTACCAATCTTCTGATGGCTACTTCCAACAGGATAATGCGCCATGGGTTTTACCCCCTGCAACCCTGGTTTGCATTTGTATAGCTCACAGCATGTTCATTTTACATGTTTTAAAGCCTCCCCTAGAATTTCCATGGGGAGGCATGGGGAACACTGCCTAATAAATTCCCACGTCAATTTCTGACAATTTCACGGGAGTTTTCGGCGAAACCTGCAAATTGCCGTAAACTGGCGCTTAACCTGAAGTTCCACGACAATCTACAGTGCGTATGATATTGACGAAAATCCCACTTTTCATGCAGTGTTAAATGTTAAAATTGCACTGTTTCAGTGTGTAAGTTTGTAAGATTTTTACTGCATATTTCAGTAGTGACTATATTGACAGATCTGTGTTGGATGTGGTGTATATGAAATACTGAGTATTTGTTGTCTACAAGTCATACCGACCATTTTTTTTTTCAGTACAAACTAATGCAGTACAACATAATGCACTTTTACTATTAATGCTATATTTCTGTATTAAATGTGGAAACTCAGCTTCAGTGGGTTGTAAATTGTTTGTTGCATATTTGAAAAGTACACTTCTGCTTAAAGGGCTGCTCAGTGGCGCCGTTGGTATCCCTGCCTTTTTTTCAGCAACAAGGTTCTGGGTTCGATTCCTGTGAATGCATGGTTCTCTCTGGGTATTCTAGCTTCCTCCCACAATCCAAAAATGTGACTGTAAGGTTAGTTGACTGCTCTAAATTCTCTAAATCCTTAGGTGTGCGTGAATGGTTGTTGGTCCTGTTTGATTCTGTGTTGCCGTAAAATTTGTGCCTCTGAAAAACAAGCACACTTTACTTAATTTGTTTAAATAAATCTAACTTACAACTTGGATGTAATTAAGTAAATGTTACTTAATATCTTTGCAACTGTTATGTCATGGAAAGTAAAATTCACTTGATACTGACAGATGAGCATTACTTGATGTTGCAGCATTCAATTTTACTTAAATCATTTGTGTGCTAATACTTACAATATATTTATTAAGTAAATGTTATCAGTTGTTTTTTTCAATGCCAAACAACTCAGCCAGAAAGCACAGAGAACTGAGAATTTACCTTTATCAACCAGAGCAGGGAACAGGAAGACTCCATTGATATCAGAGGGTTAACAGAAGCTAAAAGCTAGTAGATGTTTAGCAGGATGTCTACAGTAAATAAGTATCGTTGTCCCTCCTTCATTATGTAAACAGATGATCCACCAGCAGCCCTGTTTCTTCGAACAGACAAACAACAATCAATGATCTGGCCCCGATAGCTGGGCTGAGCCAAATATAAAGGAGCAGCCACAGGTGGATAAGCTGAGGAATGATTAGGAACCAGGCAGAGTTAGGCAGGTGAATGAAGTGAACAATTAAGGTCAGCTATCAGGGCAGATCATGACAGTTTGGGGTTTTACTATGAAGAGCTTCAGCTTCATTTTTCTTTGGTTACATAAGGGCTGTAGTCCTCATGTAACCAGCACCATCCATGGCTTTTTCGGCTTTTTCCGTCAAATAATGACTTCCAAAAGGGGGGAAAATTTTCCAGCCATCCAGAGTTTCTTTTCTACGCTGGATAGGGTCGGTGCTCAATTCAGAATCAGCCATTGGCATGTTCAAGAAACCCTTTTCAGGTAATTTCTCAATTGGGACATTCCTTTTATCTGCCTGAAGACACCATAAAGCAGCAAAGCGACCAAAGGCAGCATGAAAACATGCAATACCGATTCCTGTGCTTGGCCATCCCTTACTGGATTTTCATCAGCTTCTGACAACGGTCACATCTGGACTGTTTTCTGCCTGTCATTAGGTTGTTTTATCTGAGAGGTGACGATCAAGAAGCAGGCTTGCTTCTTGATCCAGTCAGCAACCATCCAGTCGATTAGAGGTTGCTTTCAGACAGACCCCAACCATCAAGTTTACCTTCCTGCCTCAAAGACCTCTCATTATATCCTCTATCAATAAGCCTTTCTAAATCACCCCTACTGGATGAGCAGATGGTGATAGTGAACATTCACTTGCAATTTTATGGTTGACTTTGCAGCAATCCCTCATCTAACTAGATCAAATCTCTTGGACACAGGCAAGGTAGGAGATGGTGAGCAAGTAAAGGGCTTGCTATACTCCCACAGCAGTGTGTCGCAAAGAGCTTGTCGCAGATATTTTTGATGTATTCCACGCCGCAACGCAAGAGGGAAAATCACGAGCTAGCTGTGGGTCTAGATACGGCCGAGGCGGTGAGGAAGTCGGGGCAAGTTTGTGCGACAACGGAGGGACATGAGGGCGAAAAAGAGTGGCGATCCAGGTGGAAAAATGGTCCCAGCGTTCTTTCTCAACTTGCACTTCTAGCTGGTCCATCTTCAGGAGTCTCTTTCCATAATGGCGGTCATACAAACAAAACAAGCCAGTAAGGTACCAAACAGGAAATACGCATATAGTAGAGCGATGTAGTTTTGACCAATCAGAGGCCTCCTGTCTGCGGCACTGTCTGTGGTCACGTACAATTTTGTAGAGGTCCACTAGAGTGTCTGCGGAAGGGGCAGGGGCATATCTGCATTCACTGCAACACACATGCACATGACCTGGTTTCCTAGCATAAACCAGCCATTAGGATGAGAGAAGCATAGAGTCTCACATTCTGAATCATTGGTGTTGATCGATCACAGCTCAGTACTTCTTGATTTACATGGATGGAAATTATTATGTAAAGGACTATAATACGATTAAATAAAATAATAATTTCATTTTTGGATATCTGTACAATTCTGTGGAACGTAAATTGACAAAGTGAAGTTACTTTAAGGCTCATATATCCTGATGGTAAAACCATGTTCTAGGTTTCCATCACAGGGTTCCCTGCTGTAAACCACTGTATCTATGACATGGTACAGATTAGGAAAGGGTTATAGAAATAGACTGGCTTCGACTTCTAAATAGACAAGCAAAACCAACAAGCAAGGGAGCAGTTTAGAAGGACTTCTGCTATTAGAGACATTTTCCATCTGAGCTCTTTACATCTTCCTACACAAACACCACAGCTGCTGCACTCCATAAAGGCTTGCAAAGTTTTAGGCCGTTTTTGTGCTGAATGCACACTGCATGCTTATTCTTGTGTGTGAACTGTGTGTTAATGTGTGTGTTTGTCGGTGGTGGGCCAAATCAGCATGGCTGGTGCTTTGTGTGGGCGGACAGGCAGACAGCACCCTGCCCTCGACCTGACAGCTAGTATCCAGAGAAAAGGAAAACTACGAAGGAGGGAGGAAAGGAGATATGATAGTAAGACAGGAGAGCGGCTTTAAAACATAACCTGGATTTAGTGGAGTGTTTTCAGACTCTCTATGCCTGTTAAATATTTGATCAACATTAAATGAACCAATAAAACGTTCTCACTTTAAACAAGACTCAGCTTCTAAAAACAAGGAGATATATTTTTTCTTTGACAAAGAATTGATTATGTATCTAGCCTTGTATAGTTTATAGTGACCTTTAATGCACAGACTTAGACTTAAAGATTTATTGTCAAAGTTTTGAAAAGTCATTTGTCCATTTGATGTTAAAGGTGTAGGCAGTGTAGGATTGGATGGTGTTAGCGTTGGATACGCTGGTGTTACCATTGGATACGCTGGTGTTACCACGGATACGCTGGTGTTAGCACTGGATAAGCTGCCGTTAGCTTTGGATATGCTGGTGTTAGCTTTGGATAGGATGGTTGTAGTTTTGGATTGGCTGGTTTTAGCATTGGATTGGCTAGTGTTAGCTTTGGATTGGCTAGTGTTAGCTTTGGATTGGCTAGTGTTAGCTTTGGATAGGCTGGTGTTAGCTTTGGATTGGCTAGTTTTAGGGGAGAGGGGGGTAAAGTGAGACGTCTTTTACATTTGCTCCCCTCCAAGTGAGCTAAAATGATATATCAATTAAATGTACACATTTCCCATTAATTCAGGATGTTTCCTTGTTATTGTAATTATCAGAATGTATTCAGGATGAAGGGCAGTGAAAATATGATGTTTTTAAAAAAAGTGGTCTTGTGGCTCACTTTACCCCAGCTTAGGGGTAAAGTGAGACAGACCAGAGAAGTTAACGGGGTAAAGTGAACCAACTAGGGGTAAACTGATCCACTTACCTTTTCCACTCTGAAAGTACCATAACAACATATGTTGTAACAGGTTAGAATCCTGACAGATTGTCTGACAACCTCACATCCCAGAACAAATTCCAGACTAATAAAATAACCATTGGAATTGGTCTATGAAGCAATTTTTTTCCTACAACACTTGAAAGTAATTCTAAACAAAATCAAATACAACATAATGTAATTCAAAATGTTTTATTAACATTCAAATGAGAGGTATGAATCACCTTGCTGCAACTCAACTCCTACACTACAAAATATCCCTTTTTTTTATATGTATATAAAAGTCTTAATATAAAAACACAGTCTCGGGGTCAGAACACAGGACCTTTAGAGCCAGCTAGAACAGCCTGGGACTCAACAGGACTAAATCCACAATCAGAGCATTCTCTACATATACAGTAGGCCTCTACAACTACTCCACATTCCAGCCCTGAAGATTGCAGGGAAAGATGAAGAGTTGTTCTCTACGTGTGGTCCCTCCACGCCTCTTAGGTTGAGGCAGCTTCTTCACCACATCTGCTTTGGGAACATGTGCCACATCTTTTTCCTTAATAGCAAATGTGGGTCTCTCCCACACTTTTGTGTTTCCCTGAATTTTTCTAAGGAATTGGATAAGAATTTCATCATCTTCAACTTTTTCAACCATGCCAATATACCGGAGGTTCCTGTGTTTGGTTGTAAAGTTAATCATGACAAAGTCACCCACAGACAGATCTTTGTTTCCTGGATCACTTCTTTCATCCTCAGAGCTCTCTTCTTCATTATCAAATGGGACAGGGACATCACTCTCCTCAGAGCTGCTAACTACGATTTTCCTTTTGGTTGCTTTCTTATTCGGTTTTCCCTTTTCTTTGCCATTTTAATTTTTATAGTTTTTTTTTTCTTTTGTCTTTCTTTATAAGCCTCTTCAATTGCCTGCTTCTCAGTTATGATGGCTGTCTTCACACGCTTTCGTTTGGTTTGTGTTCTGGGTGGACATTTGGGAAGTGGTAGTATTTCACGAGGAGACACATATCCAGTTCGGCTGGGAACACGTGGCACATCTGAATCAGCTGGCGAGGCACATCCATGTGGACCATGCGCAGTGGAATGATAAGCATCAGCGGGTGAATTATCTGCAGCTGGTGGCCTCGTCTGCAGGTGGATCATCTGCAGGGGGTGGACCATCCAGATCATCTGCATTGGCAGGCTGCAGCTCAGGGTTTGGCCGGTCTGACACCATGGATGGTGCAAACGCTTCATCAGGGAAAATGTCTTGGTTATATGGGAAAATCCCAGTGGACCTAAATCCACAAGTGATGTTGCGTGGTGTCACTGCTGACATGAAAGCCTCATTCACAAGTCCTGCAGTTTGGTAGATGGAGACTGTTTTGCCGGGGTTAGACCTCATCCACCCATCAAGAGCATGGCTGTATTGGGTCTTGAACGGACCATACACGGTCACGTCGAGAGGCTGCATGCGATGGGATGTGTGGGGTGGGAGGGTGAGCAGAACAATTCCGTTGCTCTTGGACATTTCTATTGCCTTAAGTGAGATGTGAGCTTTTAGATTATCCAGGATTAGCAGCATGGGACGATCAGGGGTGCAGTTAGTGTGCTGTATCAGGTGATCAAGGAACTCAGGCCAGATGTCTTCATTCATCCATCCCGTTCTGGTGGCGGTACCTTTGGCTCCTGGAGGTGCTCCTGTCATGAAGCAATCCTTAAACTTGACTCTGGGGAAGACAACATGGGAGGTATGGCATTCCCAGCATTCTTTATGAATCTTAAAAGGCTTGACTTGTCAATATTTCTGTCCCTTGCAGCTGCTCTTAGAGACTTCTTTCCTTCCTTGACCTAAGCGGCTGCACTCTCCATCTCCTCGAGGGGTGTTTTGCCCCAGGTTGTCTTCCTGGTGTAATTCCTTGGCATGATGGCTTTTCTACAATGTTTATGACATTTAAAATAAAAATGTAACATTACATATTAATTAATATGTAATTAATAGTAATATTACATTACATATCGTCACCTTCTTACAAATAATCGAATAATTGACTTTTTTGCATAACTCATGTCCTCCCCCTGCTGGCCACCTATGGTGAAATGGCCAGAACCCTCGTTGAATTAATCATGTGGTAAAACCCATTTATGATTTTTGCCTATGTCAAGAGATGTGACTTAGGCTGATTTATTTTGCTTTCAAGTTAAAATACAGTGTGACTTAGGCAATTTTCACACAGCGCTTCATGATGGATGATTCAGTCAGTGAACTTTTTGCACTGATTCAGGAAGTTCATCTAAAAATGGTAAGTATGTTTTTTTTTAAATAACTATGATGAAGAAATTAAGGTCTTAATGATAAAGTACAGCCAATTAATATTCCACAGATAGTGTAGAATAGCTTTGTGTTATTATTACTGTAGTTGATCTTCATCTGTGTCAGAAAAATGCAGTAGCTGACAATGCTAGCTAAAATACCATACATTATGCTAAAAATAGAAACTCTTCCAGAAATGTAAAGACTTGGTTTTCATTTGAAAGTGTTTTAATATGGATTTTTAGGGACATGCCGAACATAGTTGTATCGGCCCTATAGAAGTATTGTTTGAAGTAATGTATAAAGTATCAGTAGAAGTGCTGGCTATGGAGTATTGGAAGTTGTGTGCGTCTACTTCATACATCTCTGATGAATTTAAACATCAGTGTGTTACATAGTCTTAACACCCATCATAAAATATACCTTCAGTAAATTCTTTATTGTCACTAACTGTATTGACTGTAACGGCGTTGTTTACGATAACACTTTCTTGGTAGATGATGCGTTTGACGACTGTGCGCTTTAAATCTACGCTCTGCTGCTGAACACGATGCTAAGCGCGCTGGAGGCGGCGAACTGCACGTGGCAGAGCAAAACTCTGTTCACGATGAAGATATTATTTGGTGGTTCAGCTACATGCGTAGCAGAAGATTCAGACTATCACACAAACAACAGTAGTGCATCTGCTGATGAAAGTTTAGGCTTCTTTAGCTACATTTAATTTGCGCGGTTCGGACAAACCAAACAGTGAGGTGTCCTCTGACAATGAAAATGAAGGTGCTGACTGTTCAAAGAAAAGGAAGAGATACAAGAAGTCCAATCCAGAAACATGGAAGCAGAACCAGGCGAAACAAAAACGCCTCAGAGGCGCGTCATACATGGGCATAAGTGGCAAAGAAGTCAGTGCAAAGGCTATGGGTCCCCCGTGTTCTTCTAAGTTCTGCCAGCGAGCTTCAACTCGACAGTGCCAAGACATTACAGAGGAGCAGCGGCAATGGATATTTAGGAAAGTATGGGCGATGAAGACCTGGGAAGAAGGCAAAATATACATCACAACGCTGGTTTCAAAGGTGACCATCAAACAGAGGAGGGCGGTTGGGGAATCCCGCCGCAATACAACTCTGTCATACCAACTGAAGATGGAAGATGGCAGAAGTGTGAAAGTGTGCAAGGCACTTTTTGCATCTACGGTTGGTGCTCCCTTTCCGAACGATCTCAAATTGGATTACCAACCCCCATATCAACAATGATGAAGAAACTCGACCAATAAAATCTGGACCTAAAACTGGAAAACATGCAAAGCTTGGAAATGAGGAGAAAGATTTCCTTAACGGCTGGCTGAAGGACCTCCCAAAAGTTGATTCCCACTACTGTAGAAGCTCAGACAGCTACAAGAACAAGAGGTTCCTACACCCAGGGACAACCATTGCCCAACTCCACCGGTTATATCAAGAGGCAGCTGCAGCTTCTGGGGTGCGGGCAGCAGGAATACAGCATTTCTCATCTGTGTTCCATGAACAGAACTACTCTGTTTTTATTCCGCGAAAAGATCAGTGTGATGTGTGTGTGTCATTCAAGCATGGAAATATCAGCAAGAATGACTATTCACATATCCTTAAGAAAGAGGAAGCAAGGCAGGAGAAATTACTTGACAAAGAGTCTGCAAATGCAGAGAAATCTGTGTGGACAATGGACTTACAAGCTGTGTTGCTCTGTCCAAAAACCCAAGCCAGCAGCATGTACTACAAAACAAAACTCCAGGTGCATAACTTCACCCTCTTTGACTTGAGAACAAAGGAAGGCTACTGCTACATTTGGGATGAATCACAGGGTGACCTGAGCAGTGAGGTATTTGCTTGCCTGCAATACCACTTGAGAATGTGATCCAAGACCACCCGGGACTCAAGGAAATAGTTCTGTGGAGTTGTGGATATCAGAACCGGAATGCATGTGTGGCAAATGCATTGTCGGAGCTGGCAAGGAAGTATCAGGTAGAAATAACACAGAAGTACCTGGTCGCAGGGCACACGCAGATGGAGTGTGCCAGCATGCACAGCACAATAGAAAGAAAGATGGTCACTGATGTCTTCTCCCCGAGAGTGTCATCACTTCTATGACAGTTTACCTCATGGATAAGAGTGAAGATTACGAAGTGGAGAGGACAGGAGGATGGAAAAAGAGGAAAGGATGAGGAAGTGAAGAGAGGAGGAGAGGAGGGATGAAGAAGAGAGGAAAATGAAGAGGAGGAGGAGACTGAGGAGGTGGATGTAGGAGAGGGGAGTAGAGAGGAAAGGTGAGGAGAGCTGAGGCGAGGAGGATCTTGACAGAAGAGGAGAGGCGATGGGAGGCTGAGAGTGGAGAGGGGGATGAAGTGGAGAGGTGAGGAAAATGAAGTGGAGAAGAGAGAAAAGAGGAGGATGTAGGAGAGGAGAGAAGAGAGGAAAGGTGAGGTGAGGAGAGGCGAGGAGATGAGGACAGAAGAGGAGAGGAGATGAGAGGAGGAGAGTGGAGAGGGGGATGAAGTGGAGAGGAGAGGAAAATGAAGAGGAGGAGAAGAGAAAAGAGGAGGATGTAGGAGATGAGAGGCGAGGAGATGAGAGGACAGGAGAGGAGGGGAGTGGAGGGGAGAGAAGAGGAGGAAGAAGAAAGGGAAAATGTTCTTTGTTTCTTGACTTTGTTTCTCCAAACACCAACCCCAACTGACTTTGTTTCTGCTAACAAATTCCTAATTAAAGTTTTGTTCCTTGCATGTTGTTGTCAAGCCTCATTCATTTTTCTTATGGCCTTTGCCATCATTAGATATCATTTTAGTTTTGGAATGCCTATTTTAGTAGACAGTAAACAGTAACAGTAACAGTTAACAGTAATAAACAGTAACACACTACGTCACACATCATTTAGGCCTGTACAAAGGAAAGCGTTAATTTTGCCTATGTCATCAAAGGTGTGGTCCAAAAAATGCCTAAGTCATTTATTTAATCTTAGTCATTATGAAAAGAAAAAAGTGTTCTTATTATGTCAAACATCATCCTTTGATACATACTTACAGACTTAAATTATTATTTTATGTGATCATTTAAATTTCTGGGGGAATATTTTGTGTTTCCTGGAAAACCTGGAAAAATGACTTATGCGATTATTTTAAGAAGGTGACGATATGCAATGTAATATTACATTAAAATATGTTTACAACTAAACTTAACCTGTGCCTCATGGTGGGGGTAAACTAAGACACTGTATCACTTTACCCCACAGCATTTGTCTCAATTTACCCCACCTCCACCATTTTTGAAAAAACGACCTTTCTTAGCAATTCAGGCTAACCTTCAGCTAGCATCATCACATGGTTTAATATGTTGGTAGTTCATCAACAGGTACAATATAAGTTTTTCTACTTGAATCAGTTTGCTTTGGCACAACGGTTGATTAAGTTGACAGCAAGAAAATTTACTTTTACATGCAAAAAAAAACATTTTGTTGGAAAAAACATGCTTACCTCAGCAAAATGAGCTTCTCTCCTTTATGGCAAAGGGGAAATGGGAGGAGCTTGGAAACAAAATGGTCACATGGGCACAAATGTGTTCTGTTGCCTAGATACAGGGGTTGTCTCATATTACCCAGTGTCTCACTTTACCTCGCTCTCCCCTAGCTTTGGATTGGCTGGTGTTAGCTTTGGATTGGCTAGTGTTAGCTTTGGATTGGCTGGTCTTAGTTTTGGATTGGCTAGTGTTAGCTTTGGATTGTTAGTGTTAGCTTTGGATTGGTTGGTGTTAGCTTTGGATTGGCTGGTGTTAGCTTTGGATTGGCTGGTGTTAGCTTTGGATTGGCGAGTGTTAGCATTTGATTGGTGAGTGTTAGCTTTGGATTGGCCACTGTTAGCTTTGGATAGACTGGTGTTACCTTTGGATAGGCTGGTGTTAGCTTTGGATTGGCAGCTATTAGCTTTGGATAGGCTGCTGTTAGCTTTGGATAGGCTGCTGTCAGTTTTGGATAGGCTGGTGTTAGCTTTGGATAGGCTGGTGTTAGCTTTGGATTGGCGAGTGTTAGCATTTGATTGGCCAGTTTTAGCTTTGGATAGGCTGATGTTAGCTTTGGATAGGCTGCTGTCAGTTTTGGATAGGCTGGTGTTAGCTCTTGTTAGGCTGGTGTTAGCTTTGGATTGGCGAGTGTTAGCATTTGATTGGCAAGTGTTAGC
>JAGKQL010000054.1:33679960-33702206 GCA_018398635.1 Cyprinodon brontotheroides
TCCATCCATCCATCCATCCATCCATCCATCCATCCATCCATCCATCCCGATTCCCCCCTTTCTCCGTATAGGCTATCATTTGATCGTTCACGCTCTCTGTAGTTCTCCTGTGGAGCGAGCACAGGGCTGCTGTTAGGCGCCTTTAGCGAGCATGCACGTTTCCTGTTTCTTGTGCGGTGAATCGTGCCGCCTGCGCTGTGCGGAGATGCAGGGGAAACCGTATCTGATGGGGAAACGCAGCTCGACGTAACGCCGGTATTTCCATCTGGAAAACGCTGTTTTGCTGCTGGAGTCCTCCTCACTCTCCATCTCTCTGTGTGTGCTGTACGTTAACACCCACCAGCAGAAACACCCACCTACCCAAATGACAGACGGAATCTCACTATACATCAGCCATTCTCATCCTCCCCTCTCTCATGACAAGGCGCGCACGAGTCCTATCATGAAAAAAGGTTCATTGTGTGACCTGAGTAACGTGCAGTAACAGGGTGTCAGCAATGGTAACATTATAGTTACAGTCAAAGTAATTACAGTAGTTAGATTACTTGTTACTAAAAAAAAGGTAATGGCATTAATAACGCCGTAGTTACTTTCAACGCCGTTAATCCCATCACTGAATGTTTTTCTTCTGCTACAGACAGCAAATCAAAATCACTCACCACTGTACTATTTTATTAAAGACTGAGCTTTATAAAAGCTTTTCCAGACTATTGTGATTTCAACAGAGTAAAGCAGGTAATTGCCTGCAATTATATTCTGTTGTGACTGATGGTAACAATCAATTAACATTTGGACTGTCATTGTCAGCAGTGTAAAGGTTTGTTGTTGGACTCAAATGCAGAGATGGAGGCAGAGATGAGTTCTTGCAGATTTAATGTGATATTGCAGCCAAAGTATAAAACCAAGAGTTACAGACAAGGAACACAGCAACCAAAACAGGGCACACAGGAGGTGACTGAAAGGAGTTCACAAGGACATGAAGGAATGAAATTAATAGACTAAGTTTAGAGGAGGACTATACGATGACTGTTGTAATGAGCTATGTGGGTGCAGGTGTGCAGAGAAGGAACTAGAAGGGAACTAAGGGGAAGGAAGGTGGTACTAGGGGTCAACAATGAGTAAGTAGGAAATGCAACAGGGCTGGAGGAAATGGAAAAGAGATGCTGATGTTGAAACTACAAATTAAAATAAAACATTTGAATGTTTTTTTTCTTTACATCTTCTCTGGCCTACGTGACGATTATAGTTCCTGGCACCCAGCATGTCTTTCACCTTCCAAAACAATGATCAGTGCAAATCTGATTGCATCATTTAAACGTTGACAGACACTCGATGGATAATACACATTTATTTTGGCTGAGCTCCAGACTGCCTGGCCATGTCACTGAAATAATAAAGGTCCACTTCAGTCATGGGTTCTAACTGGATTCTTTTTCTCGTCTCTCTGAGGTTTTTGGTGGTGATTGAATTTTTTCCCTGCCTTTCTCTGCCATTAGTTTCCCACAGTCCTTGTTTCCTGCATCCCACACCTCCAATCTCAGATCCTCCTCTCCCATTACCTGTCCGATCTGTTACATCCTGTCACTGGTTTCTTTCCTGTTGCAGTGCAGTTCTCTTTGTTTCCAGCCTGTGTTATCTACGTTTCTTGATATCATTTGTAATTTCTAATGGGATTCTTTCAATTTTGTATTTTCAAGTGATATTTTAATTGCATCAAATTTTGACTCACTGCTGCCCACTTCTTGGTCTTCTAAAAGTACAATTTATGGCAACTCTGTAAAGTGTACTACAGTTAACACAGTGCAAATGTCTGAGACTATTAGGCCTCGTTTGAAATCCTATTTATAAATAATTTTCCAACAAACTGATTAATGATTGTAAAACTGACATACAGTGAACAGTGAACTTAGACATTAACCTTCTCTTAATCCTGTCGGGTGTTTGTACAATGCTTCTTTGGTTGGCTTTTTTATTTCCTCAAGTGCACAAATGCTCTAACACCATACTAGTAAGTTATTACTCTTAAACAAATACATGCTTATACTGTGCTGTGCAAATGATAATAAACTAAAATACAGATACCTCAGATATCAGAACTTTAGGCTCTCGAATGATTTCTGAAATTCAAACTTCATAACTTTTGATACTGCAGTCGTTTTAGGCATAGTTACAAGGAAATGTACGCGTTTGATGGGAACTACTTTTTCTTCCGTCTTGTTAGTGTAATGTGTCGGCATGTAATGCAAAGCACAGCACCATCTGCTGCTCAAACAGTGTCAGATCATAACAGAAGTCTATGAGGAGTTATTTTAGCTCCACAAAGAGCCAAAATACAACCTGTGATGTTTAAAGGAAAACAGAGAGAAGTTGTAACAAGACAACCTGTTCAAACATTTTTTTGCTATTGACAATTACTCAAATTAGTTCTAACTGTTCAATTAATATTTTATATAATATTTTAAATATAGGTATTAAACAATTTCTAATTTCTAATTATAGCCACCCAATATTAAACACTGGGGAAAAAATCTAGAAATAAGTAAACATTTCTTAAATTAAGTGTATTTACCATTAATTTGAGTAGGTAAATGAGATAGTTTATCTTAAAATAAGATATTTAGATCAAATGCATTTGAAATAAAATAATACAACTGTTTTCTTTCTTTAAATATACATTGTCTTGTTCCATTGGCAAAATGTCTCTTTTACCTCCTCAATCCAAGAACAAATGCACTTATTTTAAGAAAAAATGACTTATCTAGATTTCGATTTTTTTCCAGTGTACAGCAGTTACTTTTCAACTGCAGACTCACCTTTTCTGTTTAAGATGTTTCTGCACCAGCAGATTATTGCATTCCTCTCCAGCAGCAACCAGGGGCTGCAGAGGATTAATAATCAGACGTTTAAGGCAGGAGAACACCTAAACATGCAGGACAGTTTGAAAAGTACTGTTATAGACCAGTTGCATTATTTAGTAAACTTAACAGACACAATAGACATACATATTAGCACAAAGTAGCGCATCACCAATACCAGACTGTATTTTACTCAGTTTGGTACTGTAAATGAAATCGGTAGAATCAAACATATTTTGGAAAATGATTAAAGTTATAGAATCTGTTTATTTTCAATTCAATTAAATAAATTACAAATGGTATGAAATTATTCAGTTTATTTGTGATTTAAAATACATGCTTTTGCTGTCCGTGTTTAATGTTGCACTCCAAGCTCAGATTAAAAAGTTGAACTTAATACTGGATTATCTCGTCTTTAATCGAGTGCAGATTAATTTAACGCTGCTAAAAAGTGCTCTTTAATATTCACATCAATGCAGTGAAGCCGAGCATCTTTCAGCTTGGAAAACATCAGAAAATATGTAACAATTAAATTCATATTTTTCATATTTCATCATATGGAAAAATTGACTTTGAATGGCATAAAAAGCAGATATCACCGAGATTTTTCAGTATCTGATTGACTGTCGAATATGATAAAGAAATGTAGATAATTAAAACAGATTTAATTCTGTATTATAAATATATACATTTATGGGGAGTAAAATAAAAAGAAGTTGTGCTTTGACCATCATATAATCCAGTTTTTTTTTTGTTTTGATTTTTTTCTTTTTTTGTTGTATTTGTTTTTAGTTAAATAAAAAAAACTCCTTTAACTAACTCTCCTACAAAACAAGAAGGCTTGAGGCGGACCGTCCTCCATGGCTGTCCTCTGCATAGATTGTGTCTGAGAAAGATGGTCCCCACAGTACCGGCCCTCACAGCGTTAATCAAAATGTTGTTTTGTATCCTCTGCATTTAAAGGAATACCTGTTGGAAAAAGGCTTGAAATACAAATTTATCTGGTGGATTTTTAAATTCAGCTGAGAAGACTTTGTTTTGTTTGTTTTTTTAATTTCAGAAACGTGATCAGGTAAAAAATGTTCAGATGACGTTCGTGATTATATATTTTTTTATTTATTTTTTTTTTTAGCATTCATTTTTATGAAATTTATTCGAACATGATACAAATATAAAAGAAAATTATTAAGATTAGATGACAAAGTTTGGCTCTAGTTACTAATCAGGAGAGCTCTGAAAGTGTTTGGTTGCCATGGAGTGAATTTAGGACTGCTGGAGTGAAATAAACTGAGAATGAAATACGCTCACTTTTCTATTTAGAAAAACAAAAAGAAAAGCACGTAACATAATCTTTTTTAACATAATAAATATGCATTAAGTTTGAGTCTATCGTGTAAGGTCCAAACAGTCACATTACTGCATGTCTAGAGTGTTCCTGCTGCAAGGTGATCCTGCTCTACAGTCTAAGGCAGGGATGACAAGCCGCCGACCTCCAGGCCGTGTACGGCTGCACCTTCACTCAAAGTTACTCTAAGATTCATTTTGAATTATATGACAAAAATGTATAGAAACTGATGACAGTTCATTTAAAATGGCAGAGTAGTTATTTTTTTTAAATGATGTATTTGTGCAGAACTCCCCGGTACTTCGCTGTATCGCCTATCAGAAAGGTAATTACTTTCAGGATTTAAACTGACATGCAGGAAAGATATAGTTTATTTTAATGCATATTTAATTTATTCACAGAAGGCCCTTTGGGTCAAAACACTGAACTTCAGACACGTTAAAAAATAAGTGACTAAAGTAACCAGTGGTGTCCAAAGTACATTAGTCACTTAAGTAGAAGTATAGATGCTGCAGTTTAAAAACACTCTGGTAAAGGTTGAAGTATCAACTTGATCTCTTTACTTAAGTAGAAGTGAAAAAGTATGTGCTCCAAGAACTACTTAAAGTATAAAATTATGAAGTTACCTTAAAAAAAAAAAAAAAAAAAACGTAATTAAATGAATTGAAAGCTCAATTTTTCGACCATTTCTAAAAATTCTTTGAGATAGGGCCAAGGATGAGGGAGGTCTTGTTGGTCTCCATCTCCCGATACGCTCTCGCCTGTTTCCAACCTTTCCGACATTTCATCATCTTTTTGTGAATCCTACATTGTAGCATGGCATAGACAATTCACATTTACAGTTTGAAGAACACCTGCTTGCTTCTGATGATTTCCTTTAGCTAACCAATGAGAGTTTGCGTTATATGACTCATCCAATTACACTAGTTTCCACTAGATGCGGATGGAGCCAATGATCTGCATTGGATGGAGCACATGATGTGAAATAAATATTTATAAATATTAAACCAGGGGTAACCAATTAAATATCAGCAGGGTACGGATAAAGAAAATCATCAACCAGTAAAGACATTTTTAATGATCTGTTAATTTAAACAGAATTTAACACTGAAATATAATGAGGTGTTTATGCATTCATGTTATACATTGATCCCAGAGGTCCTGGATTGGCAGACCAGGGTCCGGATCCGGATCCACCTGCTGGCTAATGCAGAGCCAACCTGATATAAAACATTTATAAATTACCGTATTTTACCGTATTTCACTTGCGCCGCTTATCCTGTTAATACGGTAAAGCCCGCCAGAGTGTCTAATTTCAGGCTGTAGTGATATAAATGATCCAATGAGCTGCTGTCAGTTGCTGGTTGCTGCTGCTGGGTTGCTACTTTTAGACACAGTAGGCAAACCTGTGGCAAGCCGGGCGCATGGGAAAGAAGAAGGAGATGATGAGAAAAAGAGAGCAGAGAAAGTGGGGACTCGGGAAGAACTGTGGTGAACTGGTGAAAGAAAAGAGAAATGGTTTGCTCACAGATGATCCTGCACATTTAGATACAAGCATGCAGCTCAACCTGCTGCTGTGAGCCAGGATTCTCCACCTCATGGACAAGAAATCAAAAATAGTTGAGTATCCACAGGCTCAAAATGAGCTCTCTTGATATGTGCTTTTAGAATGGCTTAGTCTCCATTCAAACCCAGGTTTAAAATCTTTGCAGGCAGCATGAAGCCCACTGCTAACATTAAGACAAAAAGAGGAAGAAAAATAACTAACTAAATTATATAATCAAAATTATATTTCTTTTGTTAAGAATTCTGCTTAAAGTAACAGATAATTAAAATCCTTTGCTGATCTTTCATAAGCCCTTATTCGGACCTCGCTGATTTTTAATTGGTTACCCCTGATTTATACCATATATGTAAGTCTGACAAAATGTGAAACAGTTCAGGAATATAATTTTTAAAGAAGTGTTTTTGTGGATAAAAAAATGAATAAAAACCTTAGAAGCAGCAGCTTAATGGATGTTATTCTGAAGGTTTAGAGCAGTTGGTTTGAAGGCTGTCTCTGCTGCCTAACATGGCATTCCTCTGTCTAAGCAGTGCGGCTAGAGCTGCTGCTCCATCTGCTGTCATTATTTAGTTACTTATCTCTGTAAAGAGATATAGAATAAAAAGAACAGAATGAGGCTATTACACTGCAGTAAGGAGCTTGTAATTGACTATAAAAGAGCTGTAAAATCCACACACTTAATCTCCAAGGCCAAGTCGTACACTTACACACAGAGACACCAGCATTATCTTTATTTGAAACTGATTGCCTTGTAAAGGGCCATCGATCAAATGATGAAAATGGATAAAAACATGTACAGAGGGACAATTGAAATTAAATAAACCACACAGTCGGCTGCTCTGTAAAACTCAGGGACAAATAAGCCTTCAGATTGATTTTTAGATGAAGGGAAAAATGTTGTTTGCTATGATTGAAGAAAACAAGACAAAAATACAAACTGAAATGAAGGCTGAAGCGGAAAACAAGACAAACCAAGGAAAACCGCTCTCACAGGTGGCAAGCATCCTGCAAAGAGTCAGTGTGGGGAATTGGTCTGTTGCACCAGGCAACGTAAATGGACTTCCTCATTCCTAGGTGTGATGTTGTTTGTTCCTGAGCACTAATATAGCCCTTAACTTTAAATACTACATGCACCTGTTAGTATAGCTAAATACAGAACATAAAATACAAACTTATCTGGTATAGTGGCGAATCTGGTCATCTGAGCCAGTAAAGCGCTTCAGGCAAAATTGTGTCCTGAGCTGCCTAACCCCAGCCCACTCATGTTGTCTCTGCAGGAGCTCATTTTCTTTTATTAACTAGTTGGCCATTAGTCAGTTGCTGCTGAAACACAGTAATCATGATCGGGAGCCACCAAGTCCATCTGCGATTCATAAGAGTCCTCAGGTTCTGTAGCCGCAGCCCTTTCCTCAGGCCATGGCCTACGCTCCCACACACCAGCTCTTGGTTCAGGCCATTAGTACTTAGACAACTTAAACTTAAGGACTGGTTATCCTCCTGGAGCAGTGTGTCGCAGGTATGACGCAGGTATTTTTGATTTATGAAGCGTGGTCTGCGCTGTGCTGATGAGGCGGAAAAAGAGCGGGGATCCAGGTGGAAAGGGGTCCCAGCGTTCTCACGCACCTCATTCTTCTAGCTGGTCCCACTTCACGAGTCATTTTCCACAATGGCGGTCATACAAACAAAACAAGCCGGTAAAGTACCAAACAAGAAACACATATACTGTAGAGTGGATGTAGAATTGACCAATCAGAGGCCTCCTGTCTGCAGCAATGTCTTTGGTCACCTACAGTTTGGGAGAGGTCCAGCAGAGTGTCTGCAGAAGGGATGGAGGCACATCTGCGTTCACTGCGACACACATGCAGACCACCTGGTTTCAGTATAAATCAGCCTTTAGGCAACTTTTATTGTAATTTTGTATACACGGAGTGTATAAAAACTGAATTTTGTTTTGCACAACTTTAAGAACAATTCCATTCCATAAAGTGCAGCAGTGATCAAATGTAAACAGTGGGAGAAAAAACATGGTGCAAATAACACACTGATATGGAAGTGCAGAGCATTAATATGTATGGTACAGATATGCAGAGTTTTGGGTTTGGTGTTATCAGCGAGGTGTCAAGTAAAGAAGTACAAATACTTTGTAACTGTACTTTTTAGGATTCTGTGCTCTGCTCACTCTCTTCCACAGGTGGTTGTTGCTGACAGGTGGGTGTGGCCCCCTAACCTGTGGCTCATGGAGACTGCTCTGCTGAGCTTAGGAGGAGCGTTCAGTCAGCTGAAGGACGCCAGAGTGTTAAACCGTCGTGGTACACCTAGGCCTCTGGCCTGTCGACAGATCTTAATTCCTGTTTGTCTAATGTTCTGGATTCCTGGTTCTAACTTGTTTCCTGTCTCCCTCAGTTCGTTGTGCCCTGGATTAGTCATCCGTCAGTCTCCATGCTCTGAGGACTGGTTCCTGAATCCCTGATGCTCAGATTCTGCTCTGGCATTCCCCTCTAGCCCCCTCGGTGCTAACGAGCTGGACAGGAGAACCCCCTTCCTGGATTCACCCTGGTTCCTTCAGCTGCTCCTCGAACCTGCCTCCCCTGTGGTGCTGCTCGGGCTCCTGCCCAAGTTCCTCCTGCTAGCCCACCAGTCACTCAGCCACCTCCTCCCATCGGAAGGCAGGGAGTCGCAGTATCCCTTCCTCCACTCTCCCTCTCCGGACAGATTAACCATATCTGGCGTGCTCCTCACTTGGACTTTCCGTTTCCCGCCTGCAGCTCACGTAGTGAACCTTCCCTTTCAGTGTGTAGCCTAATAAACATCTTTAACTGCTCCTTGTTCTCAGACTGTCTGCATTTGGGCAAATAACCTTAAAACCATGACAGTACTCGAGTACACTTTTTAGGTATCTATACTTTACTCCATCAGCTGTTTTAATTTTATTAATTGAATTTGAACAAATAGTACTTCACTTGAAAAGATTCAGATTAATTTACAATGTTTTATGAGGTTTTGTTCCAAATCTTAATAGATTAATTCCCAAAAGATTCTCTGAAGTAAAATCAAAGAAGTGTCCTACCATGACTATGAAGCTGATCCCAGAGGGAAATGAGTCCCTAACTCTGTAGGGCAGTGATAGCCATGCCAGTCCAGGGACTGACTGCAGTTCTACTGTAAGTTGAATTGGTCATGGTCAATGACCCGCGTACCTGGTGTGTAACAACCATACCATGCATAGTGCTTTAGGTTAATAAAATATAATAAATAGGCTAAGTACATATACTTCCAAAAAAAAAAATCCACTATCCGATGAGTTAAATTTAACAACTCGACTACTGCTTGGCCCTATTACAAAGAATTTTTCGAAATAGTCATAAAAGAGCTTTCAATTCATATAGTGGCATCTGGCTGTTCTTTTTTTTTTTTTTTTTTATTCTTTAAGTAGTTTTTGGAGCACATACTTTTTCACTTTTACTTGAGTAAAGAGGTGAAGTGTATATTTACTGTCATATGTTTATATTACTGTTTTTATATATTTATTGTTCTATTTATTTATTTTTGATGAAATTGTCCAAAGCTGTTCCAAATTTCTTTTGGTTTAACATTTATGTAAACAAAATGACAAAATCTGTCTAAGTTGATACTTCAACTTTTACCAGAGTGTTTTTAAACTATATATCTATACTTCTACTTAAGTAACAAATGTGTACTTTTGACACCAGTGGTTATCAGGGTGATGTGTAGTAAGTCACGTTATTAAGAGTTTTTTTTAACAGTTCAGCAGTCTAATGGCAGTGGGGAAGAATCTGTTTTGGAATCAGCTGGACCTGCATCAAATGCTGCAAAGCCTCTTCTCAGAGGGCGAGATTAGTCCATGGTGGGGGGGTGAGGGGTCATTGATAATATTACGGGCTCAAGACATGCAGGGATGAAATATCTTTTATGGATGGAAGAGGAGCCCCCATGATCCTCTCTGATGTTCTCACCACTCTTCTGACATTCTTTCAGTCTGAGGTGCTGCAGCCTCCACACCACACAGTGAGACAGCTGGTCAGAACGCTTTCTATGGTGCTTCTGTAGTAGTTGTTCCACACAACAATAACAGGAACAGCCCCATTTTTTAGAAGCATCTTACCCCGTGCTGTAAGGACAATATAATTGGGTAAAAATTGCCGGCTCCATAATCTGTTGTTCCTACTTGGAGTGAAGTTAGCCCTCCGGATTTAAGCTGACCATAGTTGATGCACTGCATTATCAGCAGGGAAGTAGCGGAAGCTAAGACAGGAAATGTGCTGTGAAGAACGCATACATTTCGGTACATAACAGTGTAGTGATGATCCTTCAACCCATTGATTGGCCAATCTCTTTTTTCTTGACACCAACAAACTCATTTTCTCTCTGCTCGCTAGCTTTCTCTGTCATTATTCCCGGTTGATTGGCAGAACCGCAGGAAGCAGCAGGCTGTCCCAGGAATCACACCCAGTGACCGGAAGTTAGGGGCCATCATACTGTGCACCTAGCCAGTCCCTCTGAATAAAATCCCACAGTATTGGGCTCTCTTTCTGTTTGTTCTGTTATATGGCTGAGATCTGTCCACCCATTCGAAAGTTGGAGGGTTTATATTGCATTTTCATTCTTTTAGTGCTTAAAATATTACCTCACAAACATTTTAATGAACGGAAGCCGAGAGCGGTCATACTCAACTTTTTTTTTTTCCTTTGAGATAATGACATAACTATATTGTTATCACCGTTAAACAATTAATTGTTTTTTTGAGTTGACAAGATAATTATCTCATTATCACGTGAAAACAGTTATTGTTGATTCCCGTTCCATCCATGCCTGTGGTGCAAGTAATTGTGCAGTCGAGGTACCGCGTGTGCGCAGATAATGTATATTAATAATGTATATTGACCTACTAAGACACAGAATTTTAATCAACCCTAATTGAACATAAATTTCACCTAATACCGCTATTTGAATCCCTTGCCCTGTTTTTTATTTCATGCTTTTCTTTGCCCCCCTTAAAACATGCTGGCCCCCTCCAGGCCCCCTGGTACATCTGGTCTAGAACCGCTACTGTAGAGGGGTACTGCTTGACCCCAAGGTCAAAAATACTTTATTTATCCCAAAGGGAAACCAAATGTTGCATTAACTCACAGGCCTTTTTTTTTGTCCAGGCTGCTTTAACTTTGAACATTTGTGTAGAAACATGTTTACTGTCCTCCACAAACTTCTGCAAATCCTGCCACCTGTTATTTGATTGAATAACATATTGCCTCCCCACCAGGGTGGGCATTACAAGTTATTTCATAACATACCTCCCACTATGCTGCTTTTTAAGTCCATACCATACCTCCTTAAGGTATCCCTGACAGCCAGGGTGCAGGCCAGGAAACAGAGTGGTAGTTTAACACCCCTCTCTAAAGCTTCACTACTGTTACCCACTCATTACTCCATCCAGACAGTGTATTTGACCCATGACCAAAATCAAATAAATTACAAAAGAATCCCAAGCAGTAAATCAGGAAGTTTTCTTCCTGTTAAAAGGGAGTTTTCCTCTCCACTATTAGCTACAAAGCATGCTTGGTGTGAGGGGATTGCCTTCGAGTCAATGAGTCGATACCACCATCAGCTGAGTGGGCTTTTTGAATCAATTTGCCTGGATGATCTGGTGAACTGTAAAGGGTGCCTTGAGATGACTTTGTGTTGTGAATTGGCTCTATAGAAAATAACTGAAATGAACTGAATAGAATAGATTAGGATTTTTTTTTTTTTCATTTAATTTAACATTCAGCTGTCTGATGGCGGTGGGAAAAGAACCTGTTTTGGAATCAACAGGACCTGCATCAGATGCCTCGGGAAGTCTGTTCCCAGTGGGCGGCAGGGGAGGGAGCAGTCCCATGATGGGGCGTGTGGGGTCATTTGCCAATGTTTAATACTGTTGACTAAGATGTTAAATTCTGTTTTGCACACAAAATTTGGCCATTAATGATTCTGACTTTGTAGAGTTTCAGGTGTCACATAAGGTAAGCACGCTGCCACTCTGATAAATCAGAGATTTTCTGTATTTGCAACTTTATCTGCACAACAGAAACCGGATCTCTCTTGGGGAAAGCGCGGCCTCCAGCTGGGAGGGGAGAACAAAGCTGTGACGTGAATCCAGCGTAAGAAACTGTCTAATGACTCTCCATTTGCAGAGAAAACGTTCTACGCACAGAATTTTTGCATCACCTCTCGCCACATCTCATCTTTGGCCAAAGGCTTAGTAGTCTGGGACGTGCTGCACATCATCCTGTCTCATAACTTTTCCATCAATCTCTCTGTCTCCCCCTCGTCTAAATAATTTTATAACAACCTCAGCAGTAGGGAAGCGACACAGAAAGAACGAGAAGAAGTTTCTGATGTCTCCCCGTAGGCGAGACATCAGAAACTAGACACTCAATTTCACTTTCGCAGTAATCTCTGTGTCTCTACCTGTAATCTGTACGGTGAGAGCTGGGGCATGAAAGGGAAGGTCTACCTCTTTTCTGCAGGGCTCAATTCCATCTGTGAGCTTTCCAAAAACAGATCCGCTGCATCTGAGTGTGTGTTTGTGTAGTTAATAAAGCTGATGGCACTCTGAGCTTCTGGTTTGATTAAAGAGTGTTACCCCGTCTTTGTGTCCGTCCTCGCTCCCTAATTCTCATTCTGGGGCCCGCTTTCATTTCTTTTCCCTCCTGCAACAAACTCAGAAAGAAGGATGAAAGGAAAGTGAGGGGAGAGATGGAGAGGAGGGTTGCTGGTTGTTAACCTTTATGAAGATGCCACTTTGTTGATTTCTCTGTGTTTCATCTTGCACTCAAGTAATTTAAATCCATCAAACACACAGATTCACACAGCTTCCAGCACTTCAAGGGCTGCTAATTAAAAGTATCTGTTTCTGCTACTTTGGTCTAGAACGTTTTCCGTTTTTTCATTCAGCCGCCCTATCACCCCAAGAATCCCACTTTAATCAGCTGAAAGTCTGTGATTTGTGAGAGGATCAATTAACATCTTTCTGCTATATCTCACATCTTTTTCATTTGAGATTTCCACAGATATTTTTCTCAGTATTCACAGCATGAACTTCACTGGAATCTTAAATGTTTACCGTTGTTTGCAGAACCTTGATGTTTTTGTAAATTACTTGATTGGAGGCCTGTATGGATGGGGTTTTGTTTGTCAGCTAATCCCACAGGAGCTTTTGTCGATAGTGCGGGAGGCCTGGGAAACCAGTAAAGCTGTAAAAAACGGTAAAAGCCTTTCTGCTCACTGCAAAAATGATCTTGAAATAAGTAAAAAATTCAGAAATGAAGTATTTACCCTTAAATTGAGTAGGTCAATAAGATTATTTTGCCATTGGAATTAGTATTTTACACTTAAAAATAAGATAATTAGATAATATGCACTTGAAATAAGAAAATGCAATTGTTTCTTTTCTTATTTCAAGCATAAATTCAATCTTGTTCCATTGGCAAAGAAAGTCTCTCTTACCTCCTCATTAAAGAAAATATACACTTATTTTAAGAAAAATGACTTATTTAGGATCTTGATTTTGTAGAGCTTTGCTTTGCAGGAGGCAAAATAAAACATAAATGAGACTTTTTTTATTTTAAACAAGTATTTTCCAGTTAAGTGGTAGCGTAAAAAGACAATTTACAGACAGATTAGGAAGATTTGCATAATCAAAAAGTGAAAAAATTGATTCCTATCAAGTGCATGAGATAAACTTCTAAAAATACTCATTCCACTTGCGCCTCATCCTACTTGAGTAGTGCTTAAAAAGTGGTAAATGCACTTATTTAAAGAGACATTTCCTTATTTATATTTTAGCTTTTGTAGGCTTCCAAGGCTTTTAGTTTACACAACAAAAATGTTGCGATATGAAATATGCCTTCCAGCAGGAAAGATTGTTTTGTGTAAGCAATGTTAACTTATGTTTCCCTTATTAGGATGACTTTTAGATAGTTATGCTTCATTTAACAAATGCTGACTTATGACAAAAAAGAGACTGTGGTGTATAGAAAATCTTTACCAGCTTCTCTTTTCCCAGATAACCTAATCTCAAGTAGTTTCTTACTTTAATTTTAAATAATAATAATGAATCAAACTGAAATCAATTTACTCTAAATTGATTTAGTTTGTCAAATCAACCGGACTAAATTACTTTATTTCTTTAAGACCTCACTATGCGGTAAACCTAGCGCCATTCTCCCCGCTTTACAAGCAAAATCAATGGGAACTACTAGACACATCTGCAATCAACAACAATTATTGAAGATTTCCAGAGGACTTCACCATTGAAATTCACCAGAGCTATAGTTAAACTGACAATGCCCACGTGCATGGGAGCTGGGTGTTGGAATACATCACGTAAAATGGATTTCCTCCTTTCGGATTCCTGATCCTCCACAGACGGGTTGGTCATTGGATTGCCAACTTGAAGAGGGAGGATTTGCCATCGAACTTCTAGCCAGAGAAAAAACACGCCATTAATCCGCTACTCTTTGAATCTTATAACACACTGGTCATAGCCATCATGGATAATAGCACATTGTGACAAACACCAGATACAGCACTGGGACTTGATCAACAGCCGATACTACACCGTGACGTCACAAACCAGTAGGTGGCAGTAGTGTTCTTCAAATGAAAATGACTCTTAATGAAAAACACTTATAATTTATTGAACAGCATGTAATAATTTAATACTTAAAGTACTTTCAGAAGTTTGTATTCTGAATATAATGGGACTTTTCCTTTAAACCTAAAAAGGTCGTCTCTTTGATTCGACCGTAATTAAAAAACATCGTTAAGCCATCGCTAACTGTGTGTCTATAAAGCTTTGCTGCCACATTATTTTCGTAGCAGATACTGACCATAGCAGGGGAGCTGGAGATGCAGAGGTACTCTGACCCAAATGACTAGAGAGGATCTGAGATTATTGGTTTTAAGAGAGATGACAGCAGGTGGAACATTAAAACTGCTGCTGCTTTATGCCAGAAAGCTGAAGTTCCTCCTCTTAACCTGTGTGGACCCTGCAACAAGAGATGGTTCTGGCAAGAGAGAGAAGCAGAGCAGCAATGCTGTGAAACATTAACCTTACAAATTCTTGATTAAAAAAAATAAAAGTAATACAAAAGGCCCTTAAGCAGGCGTTAAATTGAAACACAGCTAAAGGATTGCCGATCAGGATTCAAAATAAATTCAGTGAAGTGGAAAGCAGTCCCTCACTGGGTGGAAGTCAGCTCTCCTTGTAGTGAAGTAGAGCTAAATATTAAAGAGAGAAACAGATAAAAATACACAACACAGAATCAAGAACCTTGATAAAAACAAACTCCACCAGATCAAAGAGTAAAACATTTTAGTTTTACAGCTGAACTAAAAGCTGCTATAAACTGTGACGACATACAGCTGTTAAACTTCTGCAGTTATCAAGTATATATAATGTTAAATGGATAGTTCAGGTTTTTGGACACTAATTAAATGTAACAGTTCCCTCACCATCACAGAGGGCCTCCCCTGGAGAGGTGTTCCAGACACATCAGCCTGGCAGGTTATGCAGGATGGACTTTAGCCCCCTTTACACTACACTTTTGAAACCGTGCCGAGATCGGTCTGAAAACGGTAACCGAGATCACTGTTGAGTGTAAATGGCACGCACAACTGAACCGGACCGTACCAGACAGAACCAAACCGTGTTAAACTGGTACTAGTTCATTAGTAGGGCTCGGCACGGTTTAGTTCTGGCTCGGTTCTCAGATAAGAGAGCCCATGAGCAACCGCGTCATCTCCTTACTGTCAGCCTCCATAATCATTAAATTTCACACATTTATAAAATCCTAGCTTCCCTACCGTGCCACACGGTCTCTAGTGATGATTCTACTTAGAAGTGTGATTAACCTCATCTCCTGTCCTTTCCTGCGTCTGTAAGCCCTGATTAGACTGTCGTTTGTCCTATCAAATTCACAACAAACGACACTGTCAAGTAAAATCACAAAAGGCTGCCTGCTTCACCTGACTTGCTGCAAACTTCCTGAACTTTACGGGCGCCGCCATGTTGGTTTGCTTGTTTACCTTGTGGAGAAAAAAATGTTGAGATATGTCTGTTTTTAGCCTCACAGGCTCCAAACGAAGGTCATGAGAAATAAGTTACACAGCCTCCTTCATGGCATGAAGGGGAGGACTGCTGTTTTCAGGAGACTTATCTGGCCAGTGAAAGATATATTAACCTAACAGAGAATGGGCTTGATGAACTCAAGTTGTTTTTCCTTTAAATGTTCATGTGTGAGAAAGTTCTCTGTGTAGGGGTGGGATAGTTTCAAGGGAGAGTGTGTCTGTGTTGGGTATTTTTTAAAGGTATAAATGTAATGGCTGATCTCTTTGCCCAGTCAGAGCTTTTCTCTCCATCTGAGGGATGTTAAATACCTTTAGAACTTTTTCTTGCATGAAATACACTCTCTCAGCTTCCTAACTCCACAACCTCTAGAGAGCAGTGTACGTAGATCGTCACTATGAGGCAAGGAACCCTGCTGGCGTGGTGTGTAAAAATGGTCATAAGGAACAAGGCTTTCAGAGTGCGGTTAACTGATCCAAGCTTGACACGGTTTGGGTTTCCGAGGGTAGGAATTAACAAATGGGGCTAAAGTCTCTTGGCTGGCCTTGGAACGCTCAGGCTTCCTCCGCAGAGCTGGGTTAGAGAAATAAGCCTGGGAGACTCTGCTGAGACAGTCTCAGATAAGAAGATAAAAATTACATCTCTCTGTTAGGGTTAGCGTTGGAATCATGCTTGACAAACAGAATAATTGAATTTTGCACCTTTTAGGCTGCTGATTAGGCTGCCGATTTAGTCTGTGTCTGTGTTTCAGTTAATACGGTTATGTCCCTGCCCCCTTCCTCAGAGCCTCTGCTGGACCTTTCCGAAATTGTAGGTGACCGCAGACAGTGGTGGTCACCTACAATTAAACAACAGGGAGGCCTCTGATTGGTCTTACATAAGCTCAACTGCGTATTTCCTGTTTGGTTCCTACCACCATTGTGGAAAAAATGACTAGGTGAAGTTGGACCAGCTAGAAGAGGAGGCGCGTGAGAAAGCTGGGATTTTTTCCACCTGGTCCAGCTCTTTTTCACCCTCATGTCCTCCGTTTGTTGCACAAACTTGCCCCACTTCCTGGGGTCACACATAAATTAGGCTTAAAATCTTAGGGAAGTCATATTTAAATGTCAAATCATTCTGGCTTAAAAATGTATATATAAATGTACTCTTTATCAGATGATATTGTCCCAAAAAGTTAGAAAATATCTATAGAAAAAAAACCTGTCTTGAAAATCTGTGGGAATTTCTTCATTTATCTTATGCAGACCAGTTAGGTTATCGTCCAGACTTCTACACCTAAATTTGGACAATCATATATCAACAGCACTGGCAACCTGTGTCCAGGGGTGAACCCGCCCTCTCACCCATACACAGCTGGAGATAGGCACCAGCACCCCTAGTGGCCCTAATTTGGGATTAAAGCGTGCCTGAAAATGGATGGATGGGCGATATATCAACGTCATCTGTCAATCAAAATTCTTTCGGTCATAGCATCTTGATTCATATGTCCCAACGGTTAAAATAAGAATCATCTCCTTTCCCATTGAGTTCCGCCCCAGTGTTCACGGGATGGGCGTCTGTGTCTTCAGCATGAGCTAACAGAACTGGCGGCTAAGCAGGCAGGGCTCAAACATGTACCTGCTGTAAGCCTTCTACACCAAACCAAGCTTTAAGGTTGGGATACCGGCCCAGAATGAATTATCTGATAACCAAGCTAGCAGGTGAGTTTATGCCTTTATACCAGACCACAGGGCTATGTTGTGGTAAAAATTACCCATGGTCACTATTCTTACGTCAAGTGAGAGTTAGTAGAGTGAGAAAGAGAGGAAAGTATGAGAAGAGTTAGAACTGGCAACCCTTTTGATATGTTCATAAGCTTTAAGGTCATGCTAGCACCTTGCAGGTGTAACCTTTCCGTTTCTCTCCCCACCCCAAAGGGAGAAAGCAATAAACAGGCAAGTCATTTCAGCAAATATATTAGGTTTGCTCTCAAACAAAGAACATAACCTGTTTTTCATAGTCTGCTGGGCAACATGGTCGAAGCAAACTATCTTTTCAGTGAGAAATCCATAACTCTGCAGGATGTTCCCTTCAGCCAGTCAGAGAGCAGGAATCTTACCCCACTACCCCCGTTTCCCCATGTCCCTCAACGATTTCTTTTCTCCTCCAGCAACGAGCACATGCACACACACCCTGCAGAGCAGGAGACGGCGGGTTGGCAGATGAGCAGCACTGTCATTTGTCAGCCGCATCCCAGAGGTAAAATAAGGAGATAGACGGCACAAGTCAACAACACTGTGTGTTTGTATGAGTGTGCACCAGCTTAATTGGGCGTGGCAGAGATGTTGTATTGAATGATCAAAAAATTGATCCAAAAACTTTGCGGCTTGAACTTGGGAAGCAGTGAAGGGAAAGCAGTGTGACTGAGCTGCAGAGGAGCAGAGAAGAAAAGGGATGGATGCAAAGAAACTGTGATTTTCTTTTAAAAACCAGAGGAGATCCTGATTGTGGTCCACCATGAGCAGAGGTCACCATCTCAGGCTGAATACATCTCTAAATATATTCATAATCACACTCACAGTAGCTACTGAAATGAGCCCAGTTGGTCTCATGTATGTGGATATGTTATCACAGTCTGAGGTTTATTCTCTGGAGGAGAATTACTGCTGTAAAGCCACTTTGTTTAAAGCAACACTGCCACCCAGTGGTGAGAAGGTGCAGTCAGTTTCAGTTCAAGCCCTTCTCTAAGGAAGTTTTTAGGTATACTATGATATATAATGTTCAGAGAGAAAAAAGTAGGGTAATACCAATAATGAGACATTCATTCACATAGACTTAGACTCAATTTAATTTATCCTTGGGATTACTCCTTTATATAGAGTACAAAGAGTTAAAGCAAGATGCCATTAAAGATAAAAATACGAAAGACAATATAAAAAGAGTTTATATAGTAACGAAAAAGAATAAAAGGAAAAAGTTGTAATGTCCTGGAATATGTTTCCCTTAGATATAAAATATCTGCACAGTAGAGAGCTAAGGGAAGACCACACAGTAGTTGACTTGGATTGCACCTGTACCGCAGAGTATTATAAATATGTAAATGGTTTATCATAAAAAAGTAAAAAATAAATTCATACTTCCTAGGAGCGTAGTTCTGTTCCTGGATCAGCTCGCTCAGATTAACATCTAAAATATGGAGGCGCTGATGCTTCTGCCCTCGTACATGTGAACAATTTGTGAATATAAATACCCTAATATTGTTTTGTTTTTTTTTATTTCTAAATATTTTTTCTTATAGACTGGCCCTTTTTTTTCGTTCCATTACAAAAAGAATTTCCCATGTGATTCTATAATAAGGGCCACATTAATGTATTCCATGCTCCATTCAACTTGATCACATATTTTCAACATGTGAGACCATATTAACATCTTTCCATGTGAATATCATTAGATTGTGTCTGTGTAAAACCTTTTTACATTTTGTCAATAAGCCAAAGTATTTGTGTGTTTTATTATGAGCCTTATAAGATTGTATGTTTTTATGTAAAACATCTTACATGTCCTTTGAGTAAACATTATTGAAATTCAAAAAATGAAATAAAGACTAAAAAGTAGACACAAAATCTGAAATGTTAACCAGTTATTTGGTTTTTATTTACTATTTTTACTAAATTGATCCGCAGTAAATATCATACTTAAATACCTCGGTTTGGATGCTTGATGTTTTTTTCTATTCTATTTTTTTTTTAACAAATCTGGTCCGCTGCCATCAACACCTTTTGTTTATAAATGTTGAGATCAGCCTGTTTTTAGCATGATCCTGTTTCTCTTGACTTCCCCTATTTTATTTTTTCTTAGATAGAAAACTTTGATCAATCCCGGGTTTTTCTGGATGGAGTTTTACATGTTCTCCCTGAGCATGCGTGGGTTCTCCGCAGAGGTTCTCCAGCTTCCTCCCACAGTCCAAAAACATGACTGTTAGGTTAATTGGCTTTTTTAATTCTCCCTAGGGTGTGAGTGTTTTTGGGTGAATAGTTGCTGGTCCCGTTTGCCCCTGTGTTGCCCTGTGATGGACCATCAACCTGAGTCCAGGGTGGCCCCCCGCCAGCTTCTAGACAGCTGGAGATAGGGGCCAGCACTCTTCGGACCGCTTTGGGAGAAGCGTGACAGAAAATGGAATAGATAGATAAATATGTAGTATGTTTCACATCAGTACAGTCCATATGAACTTACACTCAAAAGAGATATTAAAACAGGAGATTCGAGGGACACCACGCTGTGGTTATCAGCCACCAGCATCATCCATTATGCTGTGATTTCCCTCGTCAGTCCCTCCAGCCGCAGGCTAATTCTAGAAACTGATTAGCGTGACGGAGCCATATGTGTCGCCAGGGCCTCATTATGGATTCAAAACTCTGGCTGCAATAATTGAGAAGTTTGTTACGCTTGCTGAGTGACAAACGCTGGAGTCTCTGATTCCAGGCAGGGTTTGCTCTCTGATAAAACCGCCACAAACATTCTCGTGACACATGCTGGCTTGTGGATGAAATCTTTGGTTCTATAGAACCACGCTTGGCTGTGAAGCTGGTCCAATTTTATCTGCATGCTGTGATTCTGTCCCCACTGTAGTGATGCTGCTGTAAAACTTTTTAAAGTTGACTTTTAAAGGAAAAGTCATATTTAGAATTCAAACTTCTAAAAGTAGTTTAAATATGAAGATATCAAATACTATTTAATAAATGATAAGTGTTTTTAATTTAGAGTAATTTTCATTTGAATGTGCTTTACTGGAGGCATCCATGTTTGTCAAAGAACACTACTGCCACCTACTGGTTAGTGACGTCACGGTGCGGTATCGGCTGTTGATCAAGTCCCAGTGCTGTATCTGGTGTTTGTCACAACGCGCTATTATCCAAGTCATCCTGAAAACATTCTTCTTCCAACTATTGGCAACATATTACGCTTTTTCTCTGGCCAGAAGTTCAACGGTAAATCCTCCCTCTTTAAGTTGGCAATCCAAGGCAGTGCTATGCAGATATTTAGGGGGGCAGGTGCTCAAGCAAAGAAATGCCACATTGTGTGGTGCATAGCGCTCACTGTCCTAGCAGTGTTTATTACGGGCACACCTTAAACATCATATATGTAGCCTATTTCAGATTAATAGGCACAATAAAATTAGTAAATCCTGAACACAGTAGGATGAAACATTAGTATCTATAAAATAATTGACCATCCAAACCATTCAAGGTGTTGGGGGGGTGGTTGTGGCGGTGGTGGAGGGGGTTTGACGTGCAAAAATAAATAAAAGTTAGTGGTTTTCGTAAAAGTTTTTATATCCAGAATGGGCGACACACTAAAGCTACACTGGTTTTTTTTAAGAAAGGAAGCATCATTTGAGCACTATTTTGGTTCAGCGTGAAAAGGGCAGCTGCTCAAGATCTGCTTAGTGTCTATCTGTCCCTGATCCAACTAAATCCATTAAATCACCGCAAACATGTTAGTTTTAGGACTAGATCATGATCCATTGGTTATTCCTTGCTGCCCGGACTTTTCCTTTAAAGGCATGGATGGCCTCGTCCCAGAGGTAGGGGGCCGGGTGAGCTCAAATATGAAGTCAGACTTCACACAAAAGTGCACTCAGTTAATGAATACTGATATGAGCAGTTTTATTTATAACCCAAGCATTTAAACTTTTCTCCAATTTTTTTAAACATTCTATTCATGCAGGTTCGCAATCCAGACTTCATGCTCCTTCTCTTGCTTTTTATGCTCCTGTAGATCATTTGCTACTCGAACATGGCCCTCTTTCTGTGCCCTCATCTTTGAGGGTGAAACCAAACAGAGAAATTAAACTTCCTGTGATTGATTCTTGTTTCAGGAAATCTCCCCTTTCAGACATTTCTGTCTTCTTCTTTGTTGCGGCTATTTTGTGTTTTTTAATCACATTATAATTGATTATTTTAATTTCTAAAACTGCAAAATGTGAAAAGCTTGAAGTTAAGAATATTCCTGTGTGTGATTACTTTGTAAAATTCAGTTTTGAGATAAAAACAAGGATTCATTTCACCAGAACCATGTGTGCACAGCATGCTGGGGTTCAGTTTAGACTGCTGAAAAGTTAAAGACATAAAAATGAGTTTGGAGTCATAAATAGCTTTAACATGCCAGGAGAGATTTTATTTCCAGGACAATGGGTGAGTTTGCCAGTCATGCTACACTGCTGAGGCCTTCCTGAGTCAGAGTAATGCAGAGTGGGAGGCAGTGACGGTATATTGACATCTGGATGTCTGGTTGACTAATGGGGGCTCGGCATAGTGAGGAAGGCTTCTGTTCTCCTTCCCGTCCGATGCTAGAGAAGGTCATCATTCATACAGACC
>JAGKQL010000054.1:33702706-33724254 GCA_018398635.1 Cyprinodon brontotheroides
GGTCTGTATGAATGATGACCTTCTCTAGCATCGGACGGGAAGGAGAGAGAAGCCATCCTCCTCTGCCAGCGAGCCCCATTAGTCAACCAGACATCCAGATGTCAATATACCGTCACTGCCTCCCACTCTGCATTACTCTGACTCAGGAAGGCCTCAGCAGTGTAGCATGACTGGCAAACTCACCCAAATATTGATTTTCCTGGAAATAAAATCCCTCCTGGCATGTTAAAGCTATTTATGACTCCAAACTCATTTTTATATCTTTCACTTTTCAGCAGTCTAAACTGAACCCCAGCATTCTGTGCACACATGGTTCTGGTGAAATGAATCCTTGTTTTTATCTCCACAAAAAGGAATTTTACAAAGTAATCACACACAGGAAGATTCTTAACTTCAAGCTTTTCACATTTTGCAATTTTAGAAATTAAAATAATCAATAATAATGTGATTTAAAAAAGGGGAAATTTCCTGAAACAAGGATCCAATCACAGGCAGTTTAATTTCTCTTTTTGGTTTCACCCTCAAAGATGAGTGCACAGAAAGAGGTCCATGTTCGAGTAGCAAATGATCTACAGGAGCATAAAAAGCAAGAGAAGAAGCATGAAGTCAAGATTGCGAACCTGCATGAATAAAATGAAAAGTTTAAATGCTTGTGTTATAAATAAAACTGCTCATATCAGTATTCATTAACTGAGTGCACTTTTGTGTGAAGTCTGACTTCATATTTGAGCTCACCCGGCCCCCTACCTCTGGGACGAGGCCATCCATGCCTTTAAAGGAAAAGTGTGGGCAGCAAGGAATAACCAATGGATCATGATCTAGTCCTAAAACTAACATGTTTGCGGTGATTTAATGGATTTAGTTGGATCAGGGACAGATAGACACTAAGCAGATCTTGAGCAGCCGCCCTTTTCTCGCTGAACCAAAACAGTGCTCAAATGATGCTTCCTTTCTTAAAAAAACAGTGTAGCTTTAGTGTGTCGCCCATTCTGGATATAAAAACATTTACCCAAACAGCTAACGTTTATTTATTTTCAGATAAAATTGGACCAGCTTCACAGCCAAACGTGGTTCTATAGAACCAAAGATTTCATCCACAGGCGCCAGCATGTGTCTGAGTGTTTGTGACGGTTTATCAGAGAGCAAACCCTGCCTGGGTCAGAGACTCCAGCAGTTTGTCCTCAACAGCGTAACAAGCTTCTCAATTATTGCAGCCAGAGTTATGAATCCATAATGAGGCTAATGAACACATGGCTCACGTACGCTAATCAGTTTCTAGAATTAGCCTGCCGCTGGAGGGGACTGACAGGAAATCACAGCATAATGGATGATGCTGGTGGCTGACTAACCACAGCGTGGTGTCCCTCAGATCTCCTGTTTTAATATCTCTTTGAGTGTAAGTTCATATGGACTGTACTGATGTGAAACATATTACATATTTATCTTATCTATTCTATTTTCTGTCCGCAGCACTTCTCCCAAGCGGGGTCACGAGGGGTGCTGGCCCCTATCTCCAACTGTCTAGAGCGAGAGGCGGGGAGCCACCCTGGACTAGGTTGATAGTCCATGCGCCAGGCAACACAGAGACAAAACAGGACCAACAACTATTCACTTAAAGCTACTCACACCTAAGGAGAATTTAAAGAAACCAGTAAGCTAGCAGTCATGTTTTTTGGACTGTGTGGGAGGAAGCCTATGGAGAGGAGGAGAAGGAGAAGCATGCATGCTCAGAAGGCACATGTAAACTCCATCCAGAAAGACCCAGGATTGTTAAAGGTTTCCTATCTAAGAAAAAAGAACCCAGAAGTCAGAGAAACAGGATCATGCTAAAAAAACAGGCTGATCTCCAACATTTATAAACAAAGGTGTTGATGGCAGCAGACCAGATTTGTTAAAAAAAAAAAAATCATAATAGAAAAAAACATCAAGCATCCAAACAGTATTTAAGTATGACTTTACTGCGGATCAATTTAGTAAAAATGATAAATAAAAACCAAATAACTGGTTAACATTTCAGATTTTGTGTCTACTTTTAAGTCTTTATTTCATTTTTTGAATTTCAATAATGTTTACTCAAAGGACATGTAAGATGTTTACATAAAAACATACAATCTTATAAGAGCTCATAATAAAACACACAAATACTTTGGCTTATTGACAAATGTAAAAAAGGTTTTACACAGAGCACAATCTAATGATATTCACATGGAAAGATGTTAATATGGTCTCACATGTGAGAAATATGTGATCAGAAGTTGAATGGAGCATGGAATACATTAATGTGGCCCTTATTATGGGAATCACATGGGAAATTCTTTTTTTGTAATGGAACGAAAAAGAGACCCAGTCTATAAGAGAAAAATATTTAAGAAATAAAAAACAAAACAATATTAGGTATTTATATTCACAAATTGTTCACATGTACAGGCAGAAGCATCAGCGCCTCCATATTTTAGATGTTAATCTGAGTGAGCTGATCCAGGAACAGAACTACGCTCCTAGGAAGTATGAATTTATTTTTTTTTACTTATTTATGATAAACCATTTACATATTTATAATACTCCGCAGTTACAATTGCAATAACCCAAGTCAACTACTGTGTGGTTTTTTCCTTAGCTCTCTACTGTGCAGATATTTTATATCTAAGGGAAACATATTCCAAGGACATTACAACTTTTTTCCTTTTTATTCTTTTTCGTTACTATATAAACTCTTTTTATATTGTCTTTCATATTTTTATCTTTAATGGCATCTTGCTTTAACTCTTTGTACTCTATATAAAGGAGTAATCCCAAGGATAAATTAAATTGAGTCTAAGTCTATGAATGAATGTCTCATTATTGGTATTGCCCTACTTTTTTCTCTCTGAACATTATATATCATAGTATAACTAAAAACTTCCTTAGAGAAGGGATTGACCTGAAACTAACTGCACCTTCTCACCACTGGGTGGCAGTGTTGCTTTAAACAAAGTGGCTTTACAGCAGTAATTCTCCTCCAGAGAATAAACCTCAGACTGTGATAACATATCCACATACATGAGACCAACTGGGCTCATTTCAGTAGCTACTGTGAGTGTGATTATGAATATATTTAGATGTATTCAGCCTGAGATGGTGACCTCTGCTCATGGTGGACCACAATCAGGATCTCCTCTGGTTTTTAAAAGAAAATCACAGTTTTCTTTCACCTCTAAGCATCCATCCCTTTTCTTCTCTGCTCCTCTGCAGCTCAGTCACACTGCTTTCCCTTCACTGCTTCCCAAGTTCAAGCCGCAAAGTTTTTGGATCAATTTTTTGATCATTCAATACAACATCTCTGCCACGCCCAATTAAGCTGGTGCACACTCATACAAACACACAGTGTTGTTGACTTGTGCCGTCTATCTCCTTATTTTACCTCTGGGATGCGGCTGACAAATGACAGTGCTGCTCATCTGCCAACCCGCCGTCTCCTGCTCTGCAGGGTGTGTGTGCATGTGCTCGTTGCTGGAGGAGAAAAGAAATCGTTGAGGGACATGGGGAAACGGGGGTAGTGGGGTAAGATTCCTGCTCTCTGACTGGCTGAAGGGAACATCCTGCAGAGTTATGGATTTCTCACTGAAAAGATAGTTTGCTTCGACCATGTTGCCCAGCAGACTATGAAAAACAGGTTATGTTCTTTGTTTGAGAGCAAACCTAATATATTTGCTGAAATGACTTGCCTGTTTATTGCTTTCTCCCTTTGGGGTGGGGAGAGAAACGGAAAGGTTACACCTGCAAGGTGCTAGCATGACCTTAAAGCTTATGAACATATCAAAAGGGTTGCCAGTTCTAACTCTTCTCATACTTTCCTCTCTTTCTCACTCTACTAACTCTCACTTGACGTAAGAATAGTGACCATGGGTAATTTTTACCACAACATAGCCCTGTGGTCTGGTATAAAGGCATAAACTCACCTGCTAGCTTGGTTATCAGATAATTGTTCATTTCTGGGCGTGTATCCCAATGTAAAAGCTTGGTTTGGTGTAGAAGGCTTACAACAGGTACATGTTTGAGCCCCCCTTGCCATATAGCGCTGCCGCCAGATTCTGTTAGCTCTACGCCTGCTGAAGACAGGCGTAGAGCTAACAGAACACTGGAGACGGAACACAATGGGAAAGGAGATGATTCTTATTTTTAACCGTTCGCGACATATGAATCAAAGATACTATGACCCGAGAAAGAATTTGATTGACAGATGACCGTTGATATATGATTCGGCCCATCCATCCATTTTCGAACGCACGCTTAATCCCAGGAGTAAGGTCACTAGGGATTGCTGGTGCCTATCTCCAGCAATGTATGGGTGAGAGGCGGGGTTCACCCTGGACAGGTTGCCAGTGCTGTTGATATATATGATTGTCCAAATTTAGGTGTAGAAGCTGACGATATAACTAACTGGTCTGCATAAGATAACGAAGAAATTCCCACAGATTTCAAGACAGGATTTTTTTCTATAGATATTTTCTAACTTTTGGGACAATATCATCTGATAAAGAAGTACATTTATCATATACATTTTTAAATAGCCAGAATGATTTGACATTTAAAATATATGACTTCCCTAAGATTTTAGAAGCCTAATTTATGTGTGACCCTGCCCAGGAAGTGGAAGAACGAAGTTTGATGCAACAACAGGACATGAGGGGTGAAAAAGAGCGGGGATCCAGGTGGAAAAAAGGGTCCCAGCTCTTCTCACTGGTCCTACGCTCTTCTAGCTGGTCCAACTTCACCAGTCATTTTCCACAATGGTGGTAGGGGCCAAATCTGCAGAGTTGAGCGTATGTAGAGTAGACCAATCAGAGGCCTCCCTGCGACGCTTTATTGTCTGCACCACTGTCTGCGGTCACCTACAATTTCAGAAAGGTGCAGCAGAGTATCTGCAGAGGAAGGGGCAGGGACATAACTGTATTAACTGAAACACAGACACAGACTAAATCGGCAGCCTAATCAGCAGCCTAAAAGGTGCAAATTCAGTATTCTGTTTGTCAAGCATGATTCCAACGCTAACCTAACAGAGAGATGTAATTTTTATCTTCTTATCTGAGACTGTCTCAGCAGAGTCTCCCAGGCTTATTTCTCTAACTCCAGCTCTGCCGGAGGAAGCCTGAGGTGCTACAAGGGCGACCACGGACTTTAGCCCCATTTACCCTACCCTCTGGAAACCGCTCCGTGTCAAGCTTGGATCAGTTAACCGTACCGAGCTCGGTTCCTTATGACCATTTACACACCACGCTAGCAGGGTTCCTTGCCTCATAGTGACGATCTACGGCATGACTGCTCTCTAGAGGTTGTGGAGTTAGGAAGCTGAGAGAGAGGTATTTCATGCAAGAAAAAAGTTCAAAGGTATTTAACATCCTCAGATGGAGAGAAAAGCTCTGACTGGGCAAAGATCAGTACATACATTTATACCTTAAAAAATACCAACACAGACACACTCTCCCTTGAAACTATCCCACCCCTACACAGAGAACTTTCTCACACATGAACATTTAAAGGAAAAACAACTTGAGTTCATCAAGCCCATTCTCTGTTAGGTTAATATATCTTTCACTGGCCAGATAAGTCTCCTGAAAACAGCAGTCCTCCCCTTCATGCCATGAAGGAGGCTGTGTAACTTATTTCTCATGACCTTCGTTTGGAGCCTGTGAGGCTAAAAACAGACATATCTCAACATTTTTTTCTCCACAAGGTAAACAAGCAAACCAACATGGCGGCGCCCGTAAAGTTCAGGAAGTTTGCAGCAAGTCAGGTGAAGCAGGCAGCCTTTTGTGATTTTACTTGACAGTGTCGTTTGTTGTGAATTTGATAGGACAAACGACAGTCTAATCAGGGCTTACAGACGCAGGAAAGGACAGGAGATGAGGTTAATCACACTTCTAAGTAGAATCATCACTAGAGACCGTGTGGCACGGTAGGGAAGCTAGGATTTTATAAATGTGTGAAATTTAATGATTATGGAGGCTGACAGTAAGGAGATGACGCGGTTGCTCATGGGCTCTCTTATCTGAGAACCGAGCCAGAACTAAACCGTGCCGAGCCCTACTAATGAACTAGTACCAGTTTAACACGGTTTGGTTCTGTCTGGTACGGTCCGGTTCAGTTGTGCGTGCCATTTACACTCAACAGTGATCTCGGTTACCGTTTTCAGACCGATCTCGGCACGGTTTCAAAAGTGTAGTGTAAAGGGGGCTAAAGTCCATCCTGCATAACCTGCCAGGCTGATGTGTCTGGAACACCTCTCCAGGGGAGGCCCTCTGTGATGGTGAGGGAACTGTTACATTTAATTAGTGTCCAAAAACCTGAACTATCCATTTAACATTATATATACTTGATAACTGCAGAAGTTTAACAGCTGTATGTCGTCACAGTTTATAGCAGCTTTTAGTTCAGCTGTAAAACTAAAATGTTTTACTCTTTGATCTGGTGGAGTTTGTTTTTATCAAGGTTCTTGATTCTGTGTTGTGTATTTTTATCTGTTTCTCTCTTTAATATTTAGCTCTACTTCACTACAAGGAGAGCTGACTTCCACCCAGTGAGGGACTGCTTTCCACTTCACTGAATTTATTTTGAATCCTGATCGGCAATCCTTTAGCTGTGTTTCAATTTAACGCCTGCTTAAGGGCCTTTTGTATTACTTTTATTTTTTTTAATCAAGAATTTGTAAGGTTAATGTTTCACAGCATTGCTGCTCTGCTTCTCTCTCTTGCCAGAACCATCTCTTGTTGCAGGGTCCACACAGGTTAAGAGGAGGAACTTCAGCTTTCTGGCATAAAGCAGCAGCAGTTTTAATGTTCCACCTGCTGTCATCTCTCTTAAAACCAATAATCTCAGATCCTCTCTAGTCATTTGGGTCAGAGTACCTCTGCATCTCCAGCTCCCCTGCTATGGTCAGTATCTGCTACGAAAATAATGTGGCAGCAAAGCTTTATAGACACACAGTTAGCGATGGCTTAACGATGTTTTTTAATTACGGTCGAATCAAAGAGACGACCTTTTTAGGTTTAAAGGAAAAGTCCCATTATATTCAGAATACAAACTTCTGAAAGTACTTTAAGTATTAAATTATTACATGCTGTTCAATAAATTATAAGTGTTTTTCATTAAGAGTCATTTTCATTTTGAAGAACACTACTGCCACCCTACTCTGGTTTGTGGCGATCGCGATTATTGTCGGCTGTTGATCAAGTCCCAGTGCTGTATCTGGTGTTTGTCACGGCTTATGCGCTATTATCCGGCTATGACCAGTGTGTTATAAGATTCAAAGAGTAGCGGATTAATGGCGTGTTTTTTCTCTGGCTAGAAGTTCGATGGCAAATCCTCCCTCTTCAAGTTGGCAATCCAATGACCAACCCGTCTGTGGAGGATCAATAATCAGAACTTTTTTTTTTTATTTCAACGCGATGTATTATAGCATCTAACTGCCATGCACATGGGCATTGTCAGTTTCCCTATAGCTCTGGTGAATTTCAATGGTGAAGTCCTCTGGAAATCTTCAATAATTGTTGTTGATTACAGATGTGTCTGGTTTCCGTTGAATTTTAAGCATGAAAAGCGGGGAGGAGAATGGCTAGGTTTGCAGCATGGTAGTCTTAAAGAAATAAAGAAATAAAGTAATTTAGTCCGGTTGATTTGACAAACTAAATCAATTTAGAGTAAATTGATTTCAGTTTGATTCATTATTATTATTTAAAATTAAAGTAAGAAACTACTTGAGATTAGGTTATCTGGGAAAAGAGAAGCTGGTAAAGATTTTCTATACACCACAGTCTCTTTTTTGTCATAAGTCAGCATTTGTTAAATGAAGCATAACTATCTAAAAGTCATCCTAATAAGGGAAACATAAGTTAACATTGCTAACACACTTAACATTAATCATGCACTTCACAAATATAAAGTGTAATGATATGAAGAACGACATGATTGAAAAATAAAAGCCTCAAACATTTGAGACAATTCAAATATAAATAAGAAATGTCTCTTTCAGATTACCAGTGATGAAACATGGTGATGGCGCTATGCTATCATGCTGTGTTTAAGTTTATCTCATGCACTTGATATAAAGATCATTTTTACTTTGATTGTAAATCTTCCTAATCTGTCTGTAAATTGTCTTCCTTGCCTGCTTAACTGGAGGGAAAATACTTGTTTAAAAATAAAAGTCTCATTTATGTTTTATTTTTTTGCCTCCTGCAGCAAAGCTCTGCAAAAAATCAAGATCTAAATAAGTCATTTTTTCTTAAAATAAGTGTATATTTTCTTTTAATTGAGGAGGTAAGAGAGACTCTTCTTGCCAATGGAACAAGATTGAATTTATGCTTGAAATAAGAAAAGAAACAATTGCATTTTCTTATTTCAATTTGCATAATAAACTCTAATTATCTTATTTTTAAGTGTAAAATACTAATTCCAATGGCAAAATAATCTTATTGACCTACTCAATTTAAGGGTAAATACTTCATTTCTGAATTTTTTACTTATTTCAAGATCATTTTTGCAGTGAGCAGAAAGGCTTTACTGCTTTACAGCTTTACTGGTTTCCCAGGCCTCCTGCAATTAATCGACAAAAGCGCCTGTGGGATTAGCTGGACAACCAAACCCGATCCATACAGGCCCCAATCAAGTAATTTACAAAACATCAAGGTTCTGCAAACAACGGTAAACATTTAAGATTCCAGTGAAGTTCATGCTGTGAATACTGAGAAAATATCTGTGGAAATCTCAAATGAAAAAGATGTGAGATATAGCAGAAAGATGTTAATTGATCCTCTCACAAATCACAGACTTTCAGCTGATTAAAGTGGGATTCTTGGGGTGATAGGCGGGCTGAATGAAAACGGAAAACGTTCTAGACCAAAGTAGCAGAAACAGATACTTTAATTAGCAGCCCTTGAAGTGCTGGAAGCTGTGTGAATCTGTGTGTTTGATGGATTTAATTACTTGAGTGCAAGATGAAACACAGAGAAATCAACAAAGTGGCATCTTCATAAAGGTTAACAACCAGCAACCCTCCTCTCCGTCTCTCCCCTCACTTTCCTTTCATCCTTCTCTCTGAGTTTGTTGCAGGAGGGAAAAGAAATGAAAGCGGGCCCCAGAATGAGAATTAGGGAGCGAGGACGGACACAAAGACGGGGTAACACTCTTTAATCAAACCAGAAGCTCAGAGTGCCATCAGCTTTATTAACTACACAAACACACACTCAGATGCAGCGGATCTGTTGTTGGAAAGCTCACAGATGGAATTGAGCCCTGCAGAAAAGAGGTAGACCTTCCCTTTCATGCCCCCGCTCTCACCGTACAGATTACAGGTAGAGACGCAGAGATTACTGCGAAAGTGAAATTGAGTGTCTAGTTTCTGATGTCTCGCCTACGGGGAGACATCAGAAACTTCTTCTCGTTCTTTCTGTGTCGCTTCCCTACTGCTGAGGTTGTTATAAAATTATTTAGACGAGGGGGAGACAGAGAGATTGATGGAAAAGTTATGAGACAGGCTGATGTGCAGCACGTCCCAGACTACTAAGCCTGTGGCCAAAGATGAGATGTGGCGCAGAGGTGACAGGAATTCGTAACGTTTTCTCTGCAAATGGAGAGTCATTAGACATGTTTACGTTGATTCACGTCACAGCTTTGTTCTCCCTCCCAGCTGGAGGCTGCGTTTTCTCCCAAGAGATCCGGTTTCTGTTGTGCAGATAAAGTTGCAAATACAGAAAATCTCTGATTTATCAGAGTGGCAGCGGTGCTTACCTTATGTGACACCTGAAACTCTACAAAGTCAGAATCATTAATGGCCAAATTTGTGTGCAAAACAGAATTTAACATCTTAGTCAACAGTATTAAACATTATAAATGACCCCTCACACGCCCATCATGGACTGTTCTCCCTGCTGCCCACTGGGAAGAGACTTCGAGGCATCTGATGCAGGTCCTGCAGATTCCAAAACAGGTTCTTCCCCACCGCCGTCAGACAGCTGAATGTTAAATTAAATGAAAAAAAAAAAAATCCTAATCTATTCTATTCCAGTCTATTTCAGTTATTTTCTATAGAGCCAATTCACAACACAAGTCATCTCAAGGCACTTTACAGTTCACCAGATCATCCAGGCAAATTGATTCAAAGTCGACCAGCTGATGGTATCGACTCATTGACTCGAAGGCAATCCCTCACACTAAGCATGCTTGTAGCGACAGTGGAGAGGAAAAACTCCCCTTTAACAGGAAGAAACTTCCTGATTTACTCGTTTGGGATTCTTTTGTAATTTATTTGATTTTGGTCATGGTCAAGACACTGTCTGGATGGAGTAATGAGTGGGTAACAGTAGTGAAGCTGCAGAGAGGTGTGTTAAACTACGACTCTGCTTCCTGGTCTGCACCCTGGGCTGTCAGGGATACCTTAAGGAGGTATGGTATGGATCAAAAGCAGCATAGTGGAGGTATGTTATGAAATAACTTGCAATGCCCACCCTGGTGGGGGAGGCAATATGTTATTCAATCAAATAACAGGTGGCAGGATTTGCAGAAGTTTGTGGAGGACAGTAAACATGTTTCTACACAAATGTTCAAAGTTAAAGCAGCCTGGACAAAAAAAAAGGCCTGTGAGTTAATGCAACATTTGGTTTCCCTTTGGGATAAATAAAGTATTTTTGACCTTGGGGTCAAGCAGTACCCCTCTACAGTAGCGGTTCTAGACCAGATGTACCAGGGGGCCTGGAGGGGGCCAGCATGTTTTAAGGGGGGCAAAGAAAAGCATGAAATAAAAAACAGGGCAAGGGATTCAAATAGCGGTATTAGGTGAAATTTATGTTCAATTAGGGTTGATTAAAATTCTGTGTCTTAGTAGGTCAATATACATTATTAATATACATTATCTGCGCACACGCGGTACCTCGACTGCACAATTACTTGCACCACAGGCATGGATGGAACGGGAATCAACAATAACTGTTTTCACGTGATAATGAGATAATTATCTTGTCAACTCAAAAAAACAATTAATTGTTTAACGGTGATAACAATATAGTTATGTCATTATCTCAAAGGAAAAAAAAAAAGTTGAGTATGACCGCTCTCGGCTTCCGTTCATTAAAATGTTTGTGAGGTAATATTTTAAGCACTAAAAGAATGAAAATGCAATATAAACCCTCCAACTTTCGAATGGGTGGACAGATCTCAGCCATATAACAGAACAAACAGAAAGAGAGCCCAATACTGTGGGATTTTATTCAGAGGGACTGGCTAGGTGCACAGTATGATGGCCCCTAACTTCCGGTCACTGGGTGTGATTCCTGGGACAGCCTGCTGCTTCCTGCGGTTCTGCCAATCAACCGGGAATAATGACAGAGAAAGCTAGCGAGCAGAGAGAAAATGAGTTTGTTGGTGTCAAGAAAAAAGAGATTGGCCAATCAATGGGTTGAAGGATCATCACTACACTGTTATGTACCGAAATGTATGCGTTCTTCACAGCACATTTCCTGTCTTAGCTTCCGCTACTTCCCTGCTGATAATGCAGTGCATCAACTATGGTCAGCTTAAATCCGGAGGGCTAACTTCACTCCAAGTAGGAACAACAGATTATGGAGCCGGCAATTTTTACCCAATTATATTGTCCTTACAGCACGGGGTAAGATGCTTCTAAAAAATGGGGCTGTTCCTGTTATTGTTGTGTGGAACAACTACTACAGAAGCACCATAGAAAGCGTTCTGACCAGCTGTCTCACTGTGTGGTGTGGAGGCTGCAGCACCTCAGACTGAAAGAATGTCAGAAGAGTGGTGAGAACATCAGAGAGGATCATGGGGGCTCCTCTTCCATCCATAAAAGATATTTCATCCCTGCATGTCTTGAGCCCGTAATATTATCAATGACCCCTCACCCCCCCACCATGGACTAATCTCGCCCTCTGAGAAGAGGCTTTGCAGCATTTGATGCAGGTCCAGCTGATTCCAAAACAGATTCTTCCCCACTGCCATTAGACTGCTGAACTGTTAAAAAAAACTCTTAATAACGTGACTTACTACACATCACCCTGATAACCACTGGTGTCAAAAGTACACATTTGTTACTTAAGTAGAAGTATAGATATATAGTTTAAAAACACTCTGGTAAAAGTTGAAGTATCAACTTAGACAGATTTTGTCATTTTGTTTACATAAATGTTAAACCAAAAGAAATTTGGAACAGCTTTGGACAATTTCATCAAAAATAAATAAATAGAACAATAAATATATAAAAACAGTAATATAAACATATGACAGTAAATATACACTTCACCTCTTTACTCAAGTAAAAGTGAAAAAGTATGTGCTCCAAAAACTACTTAAAGAATAAAAAAAAAAAAAAAAAAGAACAGCCAGATGCCACTATATGAATTGAAAGCTCTTTTATGACTATTTCGAAAAATTCTTTGTAATAGGGCCAAGCAGTAGTCGAGTTGTTAAATTTAACTCATCGGATAGTGGATTTTTTTTTTTGGAAGTATATGTACTTAGCCTATTTATTATATTTTATTAACCTAAAGCACTATGCATGGTATGGTTGTTACACACCAGGTACGCGGGTCATTGACCATGACCAATTCAACTTACAGTAGAACTGCAGTCAGTCCCTGGACTGGCATGGCTATCACTGCCCTACAGAGTTAGGGACTCATTTCCCTCTGGGATCAGCTTCATAGTCATGGTAGGACACTTCTTTGATTTTACTTCAGAGAATCTTTTGGGAATTAATCTATTAAGATTTGGAACAAAACCTCATAAAACATTGTAAATTAATCTGAATCTTTTCAAGTGAAGTACTATTTGTTCAAATTCAATTAATAAAATTAAAACAGCTGATGGAGTAAAGTATAGATACCTAAAAAGTGTACTCGAGTACTGTCATGGTTTTAAGGTTATTTGCCCAAATGCAGACAGTCTGAGAACAAGGAGCAGTTAAAGATGTTTATTAGGCTACACACTGAAAGGGAAGGTTCACTACGTGAGCTGCAGGCGGGAAACGGAAAGTCCAAGTGAGGAGCACGCCAGATATGGTTAATCTGTCCGGAGAGGGAGAGTGGAGGAAGGGATACTGCGACTCCCTGCCTTCCGATGGGAGGAGGTGGCTGAGTGACTGGTGGGCTAGCAGGAGGAACTTGGGCAGGAGCCCGAGCAGCACCACAGGGGAGGCAGGTTCGAGGAGCAGCTGAAGGAACCAGGGTGAATCCAGGAAGGGGGTTCTCCTGTCCAGCTCGTTAGCACCGAGGGGGCTAGAGGGGAATGCCAGAGCAGAATCTGAGCATCAGGGATTCAGGAACCAGTCCTCAGAGCATGGAGACTGACGGATGACTAATCCAGGGCACAACGAACTGAGGGAGACAGGAAACAAGTTAGAACCAGGAATCCAGAACATTAGACAAACAGGAATTAAGATCTGTCGACAGGCCAGAGGCCTAGGTGTACCACGACGGTTTAACACTCTGGCGTCCTTCAGCTGACTGAACGCTCCTCCTAAGCTCAGCAGAGCAGTCTCCATGAGCCACAGGTTAGGGGGCCACACCCACCTGTCAGCAACAACCACCTGTGGAAGAGAGTGAGCAGAGCACAGAATCCTAAAAAGTACAGTTACAAAGTATTTGTACTTCTTTACTTGACACCTCGCTGATAACACCAAACCCAAAACTCTGCATATCTGTACCATACATATTAATGCTCTGCACTTCCATATCAGTGTGTTATTTGCACCATGTTTTTTCTCCCACTGTTTACATTTGATCACTGCTGCACTTTATGGAATGGAATTGTTCTTAAAGTTGTGCAAAACAAAATTCAGTTTTTATACACTCCGTGTATACAAAATTACAATAAAAGTTGCCTAAAGGCTGATTTATACTGAAACCAGGTGGTCTGCATGTGTGTCGCAGTGAACGCAGATGTGCCTCCATCCCTTCTGCAGACACTCTGCTGGACCTCTCCCAAACTGTAGGTGACCAAAGACATTGCTGCAGACAGGAGGCCTCTGATTGGTCAATTCTACATCCACTCTACAGTATATGTGTTTCTTGTTTGGTACTTTACCGGCTTGTTTTGTTTGTATGACCGCCATTGTGGAAAATGACTCGTGAAGTGGGACCAGCTAGAAGAATGAGGTGCGTGAGAACGCTGGGACCCCTTTCCACCTGGATCCCCGCTCTTTTTCCGCCTCATCAGCACAGCGCAGACCACGCTTCATAAATCAAAAATACCTGCGTCATACCTGCGACACACTGCTCCAGGAGGATAACCAGTCCTTAAGTTTAAGTTGTCTAAGTACTAATGGCCTGAACCAAGAGCTGGTGTGTGGGAGCGTAGGCCATGGCCTGAGGAAAGGGCTGCGGCTACAGAACCTGAGGACTCTTATGAATCGCAGATGGACTTGGTGGCTCCCGATCATGATTACTGTGTTTCAGCAGCAACTGACTAATGGCCAACTAGTTAATAAAAGAAAATGAGCTCCTGCAGAGACAACATGAGTGGGCTGGGGTTAGGCAGCTCAGGACACAATTTTGCCTGAAGCGCTTTACTGGCTCAGATGACCAGATTCGCCACTATACCAGATAAGTTTGTATTTTATGTTCTGTATTTAGCTATACTAACAGGTGCATGTAGTATTTAAAGTTAAGGGCTATATTAGTGCTCAGGAACAAACAACATCACACCTAGGAATGAGGAAGTCCATTTACGTTGCCTGGTGCAACAGACCAATTCCCCACACTGACTCTTTGCAGGATGCTTGCCACCTGTGAGAGCGGTTTTCCTTGGTTTGTCTTGTTTTCCGCTTCAGCCTTCATTTCAGTTTGTATTTTTGTCTTGTTTTCTTCAATCATAGCAAACAACATTTTTCCCTTCATCTAAAAATCAATCTGAAGGCTTATTTGTCCCTGAGTTTTACAGAGCAGCCGACTGTGTGGTTTATTTAATTTCAATTGTCCCTCTGTACATGTTTTTATCCATTTTCATCATTTGATCGATGGCCCTTTACAAGGCAATCAGTTTCAAATAAAGATAATGCTGGTGTCTCTGTGTGTAAGTGTACGACTTGGCCTTGGAGATTAAGTGTGTGGATTTTACAGCTCTTTTATAGTCAATTACAAGCTCCTTACTGCAGTGTAATAGCCTCATTCTGTTCTTTTTATTCTATATCTCTTTACAGAGATAAGTAACTAAATAATGACAGCAGATGGAGCAGCAGCTCTAGCCGCACTGCTTAGACAGAGGAATGCCATGTTAGGCAGCAGAGACAGCCTTCAAACCAACTGCTCTAAACCTTCAGAATAACATCCATTAGCTGCTGCTTCTAAGGTTTTTATTCATTTTTATCCACAAAAATACTTCTTTAAAAATTACATTCCTGAACTGTTTCACATTTTGTCAGACTTACATATATGGTATAAATCAGGGGTAACCAATTAAAAATCAGCGAGGTCGAATAAAAAAAAATGAAAGATCAGCAAAGGTTTATTATTATCTGTTACTTTAAGCAGAAATTTAACAAAAGAAATATAATTTACGTTTATATAATTTAGTTACGGTTATTTTTCTTCCTCTTTTTGTCTTAATGTTGGCAGTGGCTTTTATGCTGCCTACCAAAGTTTTAAACCTGGGTTTGAATGGAGACTAAGCCATTCTAAAAGCACATATCAAGAACTCATTTTGAGCCTGGTTCCATATTTATTTTTTGATTCTGTTCATGGTGGAGAATCCTGCTTCACAGCAGCAGGTTAGACAAACATTTATCTCTAAATGTGCAGGATCATCTTTGAGCACCATTTCTCTTTTCTTTCACCAGTTCACCACAGTTCTTCCCGCAGTCCACACTTTCTCTGCTCTCTTGCCTCATCTTCTCCTTCTTTTCCCATGCGCCCGGCTTGCCACAGGTTTGCCTGCTGTGTCTAAAGTAACAGCAGCAACAACTAGACTGACAACAGCTCAAACTGGATCATTTGGATCCGCATTATAGCCTGGTGCGGGGCGGCTCTGGCGGGCTTTACCGTGTAGGGAAGCGGCACAAATTGAAATACGGTGCGGTAATTTATAAATGTTTTATATCAGGTTTGGCTCTGCAAGCCAGGGTGGATCGGATCGGACCCTGGTCTGCCAATCCAGGACCTCTGGGATCAATGTATAACATGAATGCATAAACACCTCATTATATTTCAGTGTTAAATTCTGTTTAAATTAACAGATCATTAAAAAATGTCTCTGGAACATTACTGGTTGGGCGCTATTAGGTACCCGCATATTTAGTGGTTACTCCTGGTTTTATGTTTATAGATATTTATTTGCGTCATGTGCTCCATCAATGCAGATCATTGGCTCCATCCACATCTAGTGAAACTAGTGTGGTGGATGAAGTCATATAGCATAAACACTCATTGGTTAGCTAAGGAAATCATCAGAAGCAAGCGGGTGTTCTTCAAACTGCAAAGCGTGGGTATGCCGGCGTAATGCTACAATGTGGGATTCAAGTGAAATAGGAAGGGTTTGAAACAAACATGAGAATGAAGGAACCCGGCAAGGAACCTACACTAATGGCCTTTCTCTCAAAGAATTTTTTGAAGCCTCTGTTTTGAAATTGACTCTTAAATTCGTTTAACCGGCTTTTTTTTTTTTTTTTTTAAGGTAACTTCATAATTTTATACTTTAAGTAGTTCTTGGAGCACATACTTTTTCACTTCTACTTAAGTAAAGAGATCAAGTTGATACTTCAACCTTTACCAGAGTGTTTTTAAACTGCAGCATCTATACTTCTACTTAAGTGACTAATGTACTTTGGACACCACTGGTTACTTTAGTCACTTATTTTTTAACGTGTCTGAAGTTCAGTGTTTTGACCCAAAGGGCCTTCTGTGAATAAATTAAATATGCATTAAAATAAACTATATATTTCCTGCATGTCAGTTAAAACCCTGAAAGTAATTACCTTTCTGATAGGCGATACAGTGAAGTACAGGGGAATTCTGCACAAATACATCATTTAAATAAAATAACTACTCTGCCTTTTTAAATGAACTGTCATCAGTTTCTATACATTTTTGTCATATAATTCAAAATGAATCTTAGAGTAACTTTGAGTGAAGGTGCAGCCGTACACGGCCTGGAGGTGTGCGGCTTGTCATCCCTGCCTTAGACTGTAGAGCAGCTTCACCTTGCAGCAGGAACACTCTAGACATGCAGTAATGTGACTGTTTGGACCTTACACGATAGACTCAAACTTAATGCATATTTATTATGTTAAAAAAGATTATGTTACGTGCTTTTCTTTTTGTTTTTCTAAATAGAAAAGTGAGCGTATTTCATTCTCAGTTTATTTCACTCCAGCAGTCCTAAATTCACTCCATGGCAACCAAACACTTTCAGAGCTCTGCTGATTAGTAACTAGAGCCAAACTTTGTCATCTAATCTCAATAATTTTCTTTTATATTTGTATCATGTTCGAATAAATTTCATAAAAATGAATGCTAAAAAAAAAATAAATAAAAAAATATATAATCACGAACGTCATCTGAACATTTTTTACTTGATCACGTTTCTGAAATTAAAAAAAACAAACAAAACAAAGTCTTCTCAGCTGAATTTAAAAATCCACCAGATAAATTTGTATTTCAAGCCTTTTTCCAACAGGTATTCCTTTAAATGCAGAGGATACAAAACAACATTTTGATTAACGCTGTGAGGGCCGGTACTCTGGGGACCATCTTTCTCAGACACAATCTATGCAGAGGACAAACACACATGGAGGACGGTCCGCCTCAAGCCTTCTGTTTTGTGAGAGCAGCTAAAGGAGTTTTTTTTTATTTAACTAAAAAAAACAAATACAACAAAAGAAAAAAATCAAACAAAAAAAAAACTTGGATTATATGATGGTCAAAGCACAACTTCTTTATTTACTCCCATAAATGTATATATTTATAATACAGAATTAAATCTGTTTTTAATTATCTACATTTCTCTTATCATATTCGACAGTCAATCAGATACTGAAAAATTCGTATATCTGCTTTTTATGCCATTCAAAGTCAATTTTCGCCTCATATGATGAAATATGAAAAATATGAATTTAATTGTTACATATTTTCTGATGTTTTCCAAGCTGAAAGATGCTCGGCTTCACTGCATTGATGTGAATATTAAAGAGCACTTTTTAGCAGCGTTAAATTAATCTGCACTCGATTAAAGACGAGATAATCCAGTATTAAGTTCAACTTTTTAATCTGAGCTTGGAGTGCAACATTAAACACGGACAGCAAAAGCATGTATTTTAAATCACAAATAAACTGAATAATTTCATACCATTTGTAATTTATTTAATTGAATTGAAAATAAACAGATTCTATAACTTTAATCATTTTCCAAAATATGTTTGATTCTACCGATTTCATTTACAGTACCAAACTGAGTAAAATACAGTCTGGTATTGGTGATGCGCTACTTTGTGCTAATATGTATGTCTATTGTGTCTGTTAAGTTTACTAAATAATGCAACTGGTCTATAACAGTACTTTTCAAATCCGTCCTGCATGCTTAGGTGTTCTCCTGCCTAAACCCTGATTATTAATCCTCTGCAGCCCCTGGTTGCTGCTGGAATGCAATGGAATTCAAGCTGGTAAGAAACATCTTAAAACAGAAAAGGTGAGTCTGCAGTCAGAAAATAACCGCTGCACACCGGAAAAATCGAAAACTAGATAAGTCATTTTTCTTAAAATTCTTAAAATTTAAAAGTGCATTGTTCTTGACTGAGAGGAGGTAAAAGAGACATTTGCCAATGAACAAGACACCTATATTTAAAGAAAGAAAACAGTTGCATTATTTAATTTCAAATGCATTTGATCTAAATATCTTATTTTAGAGTTAAATACTCCTTCCATTGACAAACTATCTCACATTCACCTACTCAAATTAATGGTAAATACTTAATTTTAAGAAATGTTTTACTTATTTTCTAGATTGTTTTCCCAGTGTTTATTAGGTGGCTATAATTAGAATTCCTTAGAAATATTAACCCAAACAAATAAATGCCAGTTATTGAAAAATTGTTTAATATACTATATTTAAAATATAATAATATAAAATATTAATTAAACAGTTAGAACTAATTTGAGTAATTGTCAATAGCAAAACAATGTTTGAACAGGTTGTCTTGTTACAACTTCTCTCTGTTTTCCTTTAAACACACAGGTCGTATTTTGGCTCTTTGTGGAGCTAAAATAACTCCTCATAGACTTCTGTTATGATCTGACACTGTTTGAGCAGTACATGGTGCTGTGCTTTGCATTACATGCCGACACATTAAACTAACAAGACGGAAGAAAAAGTAGTTCCCATCAAAAGCGTACATTTTCTCGTAACTATGCCTTACCTAAAACGACTGCAGTATCAAAAGTTATGAAGTTTGAATTTCAGAAATCATTCGAGAGCCTAAAGTTCTGATATCTGAGGTATCTGTATTGTAGTTTATTATCATTTTTACAGCACAGTATAAGCATGTATTTGTTTAAGAGTAATAACTTACTAGTATGGTGTTAGAGCATTTGTGCACTTGATGAAATAAAAAAGCCAACCAAAGAAGCATTGTACAAACACCCGACAGGATTAAGAGAAGGTTAATGTCTAAGTTCACTGTTCACTGTATGTCAGTTTTACAATCATTAATCAGTTTGTTGGAAAATTATTTATAAATAGGATTTCAAACGAGGCCTAATAGTCTCAGACATTTGCACTGTGTTAACTGTAGTACACTTTACAGAGTTGCCATAAATTGTACTTTTAGAAGACCAAGAAGTGGGCAGCAGTGAGTCAAAATTTGATGCAATTAAAATATCACTTGAAAATACAAAATTGAAAGAATCCCATTAGAAATTACAAATGATATCAAGAAACGTAGATAACACAGGCTGGAAACAAAGAGAACTGCACTGCAACAGGAAAGAAACCAGTGACAGGATGTAACAGATCGGACAGGTAATGGGAGAGGAGGATCTGAGATTGGAGGTGTGGGATGCAGGAAACAAGGACTGTGGGAAACTAATGGCAGAGAAAGGCAGGGAAAAAATTCAATCACCACCAAAAACCTCAGAGAGACGAGAAAAAGAATCCAGTTAGAACCCATGACTGAAGTGGACCTTTATTATTTCAGTGACATGGCCAGGCAGTCTGGAGCTCAGCCAAAATAAATGTGTATTATCCATCGAGTGTCTGTCAACGTTTAAATGATGCAATCAGATTTGCACTGATCATTGTTTTGGAAGGTGAAAGACATGCTGGGTGCCAGGAACTATAATCGTCACGTAGGCCAGAGAAGATGTAAAGAAAAAAAACATTCAAATGTTTTATTTTAATTTGTAGTTTCAACATCAGCATCTCTTTTCCATTTCCTCCAGCCCTGTTGCATTTCCTACTTACTCATTGTTGACCCCTAGTACCACCTTCCTTCCCCTTAGTTCCCTTCTAGTTCCTTCTCTGCACACCTGCACCCACATAGCTCATTACAACAGTCATCGTATAGTCCTCCTCTAAACTTAGTCTATTAATTTCATTCCTTCATGTCCTTGTGAACTCCTTTCAGTCACCTCCTGTGTGCCCTGTTTTGGTTGCTGTGTTCCTTGTCTGTAACTCTTGGTTTTATACTTTGGCTGCAATATCACATTAAATCTGCAAGAACTCATCTCTGCCTCCATCTCTGCATTTGAGTCCAACAACAAACCTTTACACTGCTGACAATGACAGTCCAAATGTTAATTGATTGTTACCATCAGTCACAACAGAATATAATTGCAGGCAATTACCTGCTTTACTCTGTTGAAATCACAATAGTCTGGAAAAGCTTTTATAAAGCTCAGTCTTTAATAAAATAGTACAGTGGTGAGTGATTTTGATTTGCTGTCTGTAGCAGAAGAAAAACATTCAGTGATGGGATTAACGGCGTTGAAAGTAACTACGGCGTTATTAATGCCATTACCTTTTTTTTAGTAACAAGTAATCTAACTACTGTAATTACTTTGACTGTAACTATAATGTTACCATTGCTGACACCCTGTTACTGCACGTTACTCAGGTCACACAATGAACCTTTTTTCATGATAGGACTCGTGCGCGCCTTGTCATGAGAGAGGGGAGGATGAGAATGGCTGATGTATAGTGAGATTCCGTCTGTCATTTGGGTAGGTGGGTGTTTCTGCTGGTGGGTGTTAACGTACAGCACACACAGAGAGATGGAGAGTGAGGAGGACTCCAGCAGCAAAACAGCGTTTTCCAGATGGAAATACCGGCGTTACGTCGAGCTGCGTTTCCCCATCAGATACGGTTTCCCCTGCATCTCCGCACAGCGCAGGCGGCACGATTCACCGCACAAGAAACAGGAAACGTGCATGCTCGCTAAAGGCGCCTAACAGCAGCCCTGTGCTCGCTCCACAGGAGAACTACAGAGAGCGTGAACGATCAAATGATAGCCTATACGGAGAAAGGGGGGAATCGGGATGGATGGATGGATGGATGGATGGATGGATGGATGGATGGATGGA
>JAGKQL010000054.1:33724648-33758632 GCA_018398635.1 Cyprinodon brontotheroides
ACAAAGATGTGCTATCAAGGCATTAACTGACATCGACAGACAAGATTATTATGTCTGCCTAGAAACAGCTGATTTGTGACTCAATAACAGATTTTTTTTTAGCAAACACATTAAACTCATCTTCCTTTGCTGGTTTAATGAATCGATAGTCCAGTTCAGAAAACAAATCCCATTGCCACCAAGGGATGCTACTTTATGTTTGAAACAAATGCTGAGAGTCTCTCTGACTGCTTTTCAAGAGTGTTTTATTTTATGCTGTTGTTTTATTTTTATTTTTTTTAAGTAAAGGCTTGATCAAGAAAGTAATTTGTCCAAATAAAGTTTCAATTATTCATTAGCACTTCGACAGTTTATGGTAGAACATTGCCGCATGTTCCATATTTTCCATACATATCCCATACCACATCAGTCTCAGCAGATGGTTGGGATACACAGGACTGATGCTTGAGATGTGTTTTACTGTAAACACCTGCTAACAGTGGAACATATTTGATAGTTTTCTTCATAATCATCCCCTCTTACACTGTATAGCCAGGAATTTGCTTAACAGACTTTGCTTAACTCCCACATCTATATTTTCAAATATAGTCATTCCGAGAAAGTGACGGAGTATGAGGTGTAACGTAAATGGAGTCTGTCGCTAGGCAACAGCTGAGGAAGTCCTGCTTAGATCATGACGGGATAATTTACTTGGCTTTGGTAATTCCTGTGATTTGTTTTAATTACTGTTAGCATCAGAGTTGATGTGGCTTTGACAGACATCTCTATGAGACATTATGAAAATAGAGGACCGATCGCATTCCTATGGGTTCAACATTCTGTTTGTATTCCTCCCACTCTGCAGAATCTGTTAGTTTAATCTCTAACGTTATGCTCTCGCTCACTTTCCTGTTTAGCTGTGACTCCATCCTGGAGAGAAATATCAGCTGTGCTGCTGCCATCAACACCCTTGTTTATAGATGTTGGAGATGGGCCTGTTTTTCAGTGTAGTCCTTTTCTAGACTGACTGGCTGGATGTGCTCTCTTCATCCTCTGACATGGGAGCTGGCTCAAGAGCTCGTCTGCCTGCTGTGCTGTTTTGGACGGGCCGCCTTTTACAGCTGCTTTTGTATATTCTGCTTCTGTCTCCTTGAACCCCAGTCGGCCTCAGCAGATGGCGCTCACACTGAGCCTGGTTCTGGTTGGATGCTTCTTCCCGTTGAAAGGGAGTTTTTTTTCTCTCACCGTCGCTACAACGCATGGTTAGTGTGAGGGATTGCCTTCGAGTCAATGAGTTTGATGCAATCAACTGGTTTTTTCATAAATAGAAAACTTTGAATTAATTTGTCTGGATGATCTGGTGTTGTGAATTGACACTATATAAATAAACTGAATAGAACTGACACTGAATATGGGAAACAATGTTTAACTACCAAATAAAAGACGACTGTATTTTACAGAATGGATGAAACCCCTTTTCCCCTCTGTCAAAAGAAAAAAAAATCTATGTTCCAATGGGGATAAAAGCAAGGCCTTTTCTGTCATGGCCGTCGCTCACAAGGTAGTCAATGCTCCCCATTAGATAAACTGTAAAAGCAAAAGCCAGCTAGCAAGTCAAGACAGCAAGCTAGTAATGACTGAGGAATTATAACACCAACCAGCCTCAGGATTCCAAATGAAAATACAATTCAGGAATATATTGTTATGATTGAAGGGGATCTTGAAAGATGGTTGGCTTTGGAGGAGGTGCGTTCCCATGTTAATGGCTGAAGCTGAACGAGGGACATTGCAGGTGTTTCAGGTAAGCTGATAAGAGACTTCCAGGTTGAATTTTTGCTTAATCTTCATTTCAACCTGAAGAGACAGAAAAAAGTTGCAGTTAGAAAAGTTTTATTCAGTTCAATTTATACAGGAAACAGCATCAGATTGTTCAAAAATATTTCTATCTAATGAAAACCAGCTGAGTGCATTGACTCCTTGACTTTCTTCAATCCCTCACACTGAGCATGCATGTAGTGACAGTGGAGAGGAAAACTCCCTTTTAACAGAAAGAAACCTCTAGCGGAACCAGAACAAGGCTCAATGTGAGCGGCCATCTGCCGATGACGAATGGGGTTCAAGAAGACAGAAGCAGACATACAGATATTGACACAAATCTTTGATCTTTGGCACACGGGCCCAAGCAGAAGAGTTTGACGCTGAGAATCAACATTCACTCAAACAAATGTTGTTTTCATTGGAAATTTACAATTAAAGAAAAAGTCCAGTCAGCAAGGAATAACCAATGGGTCTTCATTTATACCTAAAACTAATAAGTTTGAGGTGATTTAATAAATTTAGCATCAATCAGTAAAAAAATAAAAAGGATAATTTTCGTTGCAATAACTGAGTTTGGGAATGTCCATTTTAGGCCATATATAGTAACCCCTCACTCTTGCCATCTTCTGGCAGTGACATCACGGTGCGGTAAGCCTAGCGCCATTCTCCCGCTTTACAAGCAAAATCAGTGGGAAGTACTAGACACATCTGCAATCAACAACAATTATTGAAGATTTCCAGAGGACTTCACCATTGAAATTCACCAGAGCTATAGTGAAACTGACAATGCCCACGTGCATGGCAGTTGGATGTTGGAATACATCGGGTAAAAGTGAAAAAAAAAATTTGTTAATTCACCTTTCCGATTCCTGATCCTCCACGGACGGATTCGTCGTTGGATTGGCAACTTAAAGAGGGAGGATTTACCATCGAACTTCTTGCCAGAGAAAAACACGCCATTAATTCGTTCCTCTCTGCTTCTCATACTGCACTGATCGTCGCCATCATGGATAGTAGGGCACTGTGAGAAAGACCAGATACAGCACTGGGACTTGATCAACAGCCGATACCACACAGTGACGTCATAAACAAACAGTGGTGGGGGTTTTTTTGTGGGTTTTTACGGCACTAGTGGCCCGTTTTATGGACAGTAGGCAGACAGGAAAAGGGGTATGAGAGAGGGGGAGAGACAGGAAAAGGACCACAGGCCAGATTTAAACCCGGGTCACCCACGTCAAGGACAAAGGCTTCCATACATGGGTCATGTTGGGTCATTACTCATAATTAAAAACACTTATCATTTATTGAGCAGTATGTGATCATTTTATATTTAAAGTACTTTCAGAAGTTTGTATTCTGAATGTGACCGGACTTTTCCTTTAAGTATAATTTATTTTGAGCCTCCATATACCTCAGGCATCGTATCACAGTAATTCTGAAAACTGTCTTACGGCCCCAATTTGGTGTATTGTGACCAGTAATGGAGTTTCAACTCCCACTTTGGGAACCCCTGTCTTAGTGCAATGCTAAATGACCATAGAATTAGACCGATATTTAAAAGTTAAACCAAACTAATAGTATAACAAGGCTGAAAACAAAATAGTGTGCAAATAAAAGTTCGATTGAGACAGAAGCAAAAAGAGGAAAGTAGAAGAAATACTGGATGTTTTTAGGCACCAGAGATCTTTCTCTATGCCGAATTCTCTCCTGATCTCTTAGTCTCCCCCTCATTTAGAAAAGACCTGTTTGCGCCCCCTCAACGCACACCCACGCTGTTATCACCGCAGACACACTCTCTCAGATGCATGTACATGCTCACAAAACACTGCAAACACCCACATTGGCAGTTCCTCTCCCCTGCACTCTAAAACTCTCCTTCTCTCTCACACACACACACACACCCTCACACACACACACACAAACGTTTGAAAAAATCGGAACTGCCCGAAGTGTTTGCAGCCCACACTGTTTCCTATGTGTGGATTAGCTGACTCTCTCTCTCTCTCTCACTCACGATAATCGGAGACAGGGGAAAAATTATATTTCGTCTTTTGATCCAAAGCCGTTTGATTTTCTCCGCCTCGCTTGCAAAGCCACTTAGCAGCTGTACAGTTGTATAACAAGACTTTTCCTATTTTGTACTTAAAGCATTGAATCTCCTTTTAACATGCTTTCTGTTTGTTGAAAGGTTTTTTTTGTAGCGTATATTTCCTAATGACATGGCTACGAGTGCTTAAACCCAACATTAGGCTTCAGATATCCTCATTATGGGATTTCTTTCCCCTTCAGGGATCCAAACTCAGTTTTTATTTGTAGCCAATCTAACATTTGTCCATGCTGTGCGTATAATTATAACATTTCTAAGAACAGTGTTGGTAGATTTTGGCTTTGACAATTTGTGGTTAAAGTCTCTCTTTTATAATGGTTAAATAGACAATTGCCTCCAAGTAATAGAGGCCATCCATCCGTTCATGGATCTGCTTGCTGACAACTCAGAGACACAGAACTGTTATCTCTGTGTGATATAAAGCCATATTTAAAGAATAAATCTTATAATAATAGAATAATAAAATAACATTTGTGATCTGGAGGGTGTGTGCGATTTTATTCACCTGAGTTTAGATTTAAACCCAGCAAAGGCAAGAACATTTTCACATTAAACCCTAGAATAAATGTTGGTGAAGATTCTCAATCATCCAGGTCACAGTTATCCAAAAAAAGAAAATATAAAACAATCCACTGGACTTTGTTTCCAAGTTTGTAGACGTTTTGCTTCATATCCAGGAAGCTTTTTCCATTAAATATCCATCCATTTTCCATCACACTTATCCCAGGTTCCAATTTGAATGTTTTCAAACAAAAGCAAGACTTTTTTGAGCTGCTGTATAAAACCTCGAACTTAATGCTTTTCATGACATTTTGGATAATGTCATGAAAATAACTTAGCTTATTTGTTTTTTTTTAGCTTTCTTTAAATAAGGAAAAAAACTAAAATGTTTAATAAAGGAGAATTACATTTTATTTGTGGAAAATAATTTTAAATAAATAAAAAAACAAAAAAAACACAATGTTCCCAAGCTAATGAAAAAGAAATATAGATCTGAGAACATTTTTTAGATTTTTTCATAATATGGTGTGGTTGTGAAATTCAAATGAAATTCTTTGGAAAACCTGCTATACCTAATAAGACAGATATTTGTTATTATACTTTATTCAAACACATCAGTTGGCCCTTCATCATCTATAACAGTCAGGGTAGAAGCTCTATAGAGCCATATGTGGCTCCTGAGCCACAGGTTGCACAGCTCTGCCTTAAAGCAAAGTGGCAGCGGTATAATGCTTTGCATCCTGTTAAAAGATGAATAAAAAGAACCATGTTTTAATCTTCTGCTTTTCCTTTCTTAATGACATTAACCAAATGGATGCTGCTTTAAATCCATGCAAATCCAATGCAGGTTTTAGCACAACTGTTCCCAAATAAGGGCAGCTTTGTTGCAATGGTGTTGAGTGGTAATCTCTATTTTTTTTAAATGCAATGATAGCTATGTTGAACTATGACACATCTATCCATTTTCCATCACACTTTTCCCAAGTGGGGTCGCGAGGGTGCCTATCTCCAGCTGTCTATGGGCAAGAGGCGGGGTACACCCCGGACAGGTCGCCAGTCCATCGCAAAGACAAACAGGACACACTCACACCTAAGGAGAATTCAGACAAACCAAATAACATAAAAGTCATGTTTTTTGACTGTGGAAGGAAGCCTTCCACAGTCCTAAGTCCTTGGAGAGAACCCATGCATGCTCGGGGAGAACATGCAAACTCCCTGCAGAAAGACTTCGGGCCGGGAATCAAACCCGGAACCAGTGCTACAAACTGCTGCCTTGAACATCCCACTGTGACACATGAAGCTGCAGATGACTTTCCTCTGTTCAGCTAAGAAACTTTATTGTAACCCGATGTGAAAAGATCAGCATATGCAATAATAATATCATTTCACCATTAAAACATGTCATAATATCAAACATTCTGATTCTCATTAGTGCATTGTCTTGTTATACCCCTTTATATAAAGAACTGAAAACCATTTCCTATTGATAACAATGGTGTTAGAAGGAGCGTGTTTGTAATTGCAGTACTTTTTTATTAAAAAACTAATCTAACTATTTAACGTTCACATATTGATAAAACTGCTACATTATTTGCAGTACTCGACTTGAGGGGAGATGAGGGGGAATGGCGTCCCCCTTCTTAAAAAAATCTTAGAAATCATCCCCCTTCTAAAATGACCCCCATACCTTCCCCGTGTAACGTTTTATTACTGAATGTGTAAAATGCTGATATTCTAAGCTGCTATGTTGTTAACAAACTTTATTATGCAAGATGAGTTTAGTGACAGCAGGTGGATATCGTTCGTATGTGACTGATGCTAATTTTGTCAACATTCGTTTCATAACAGCCCATATCCCAGAATTTTTGTCTCCTCCCCTCACTACCCCCTAAGTCACCTTTTTACTGGAGTCCCTTTGCACCCTTCCTCTCTTCCCAAATCTCCCTCCCTCTGTTCCTCTTCTCTCTTTATCCCTCACAAAGGGAATATCATGGAGAAATTGGCAGGTACTCCAAAGACAGAGTGTGGGCAGAAAAAGAAACAGGGCAGCAGAGAGAGGTGGAGAGCATTATGGAGAGAAAAACAGAAGTAAAGAGGTGAGAAGAGATAGAATGTTTAAAAAAAAAAAAGAAAAGAAATGCTCTATCCCTGTTTGAGATGTTTGCTGTGAATAATTTAGTGTATTTCTGTTCTGCCTGCTCTGCATCCAACAGTCATGTTTATTTAATGCTGATGTCCATGTAGAAAAGGGACTCATACAAGTCGGGTGTTTAAAGGTGATGGATGTAAATTATCACCGGTGAGAAAACATGACCCTCTTTACAAAACATTTGTTTGCACCACTCAGAGGTCAAGGCAGTAGAAACGCCATCATTTGGGATTGTTTGATTGGCTGAATGAAATAGAACTACTCTACATTTATCACATTGAAGAAAAGAGAAATGACTGGAGTAGGTACCTGATGCCATGATGGTTGTTTTCATCCAAGTTGGGCACAGATGGTCATTTTCATTTAACTAAATATAAAGTGTTTTTTTTTTTTTGCCAGTTGCTTTCCAAAAAGAAATTCCTGGGCAGTGGCGGCTGGTCAATAGAGGCGCTAGGGAGCCGCCCTACCCACCCACTGCCCCTGAGTAAGACATATAAAAAAATCTATATAAATTAAAATAAATAAACATGTAAAATATTTCATAATTTCAAAATATATTCATATGTAATTTTTAGATGTGCAACATTTAATCTTTAATGACTAGTAAAGCATCATTCCATTTTACGTTGGATTGGTGGCGTATTTCCGCCCTAGGGCACAAAAATCTTTGCCCATTGACTCTCGTTAAAAGTTGTACATGCGCAGTATCTCCTCTGCAGTAAAAAAGTATAGGAGAGCTCAGGACGCAGCTCTGGTGCTCACCACCTCCTGACACAGTGCAGAGGTTTTGTGGGGGATCAAGTCGCAGACCTTGGAGATGCATTGGAGAGAGAGAGAGAGAAATGGAGCAAGAACCGTCCTTTTCCAGGAGCTGGTTTAGCTACAAGGTTTGGCTAACTACATGCAGCTAGGCTAATGCTTTATTCTGCTTTCCCTGCCTCCTTTTTCAACCATCAGGATCTGACCCAGCATGGATGAAGACAGCTAGGACTGGTTTAAAGCACTTTTCAGAAAATCCAATAAAGAATGAAAAATCTGGGATTCTCATGGAAAATAATATAATATAGTGTACTTGTTCTAGATGTTTGTTAATTTGCATAGTTGCTCTTAAATAAACACATTCTATTAAAAAAATATCAAGCTTACTAATAGCTTCTCCATTATTAAACTGGTACAGTATTTTATTTAGGTTTTTGACACGATATTGGACCATGCAAAACACAGATTTACCTTCACAAAGCCTCAAAAGGGCAAAATTTATATACAAAATGTAAACCTGTACAATAAATTATGTTTTGTTTTTATAAAGTGTTTTTGTATTGTTTTTTGTTGTTGCGATTCATAAATGTAATGGTGTGATAACTTAGTACACGTTTGACTGGTTTTCTATTTTAAATTTATAGCCCCCCCTGGAGAAAAACTCCACCAGCCACCACTGGTCCTGGGTTTGATTTTTATTAGTGCTTCACCGATACCAATACCTGTATAGGGCGGGGCCCTGATCCAGCACTAAAATGATGGTATCGGTATCGGTGAGTACCAACAAATAGGGCACTGATACCATTTTGAGAGCCAAAAGTTTATTCAACTATTGTCACCCATTCCAGGTAGGCAATAAAAGTTCTACTGGATTCACTTTGTATTAGTCTTTTTCCTGCTTCGCAAAGGCAAAGCAACTTGACAAAGCCATGATGGCAATTATTTGACATCCAAGTAGTATGCAGTGCTTCATATATATACACACACACACACACATCAATTTCAAACAGATGGTATCGCAATCGGTATCGGCCTCACTGCAAGGTGCATCGTTATCTGCTGGAGGTTTCTTCCTGTTAAAAGGGGTTTTTCCTCTCCACTGTCGCTTCTAAGCATGCTTAGTGTGAGGGATTGTATTTGAGTCAATGCAATCAACTGGTTTTCCTTAGATAGAAAACTTTGTATCAATTTGACTGTGTAGATCTGGTTGAACTGTAAAGTGCCTTGAGATGACATGTGTGGTGAATTTGGTGCTACATAAATAAACTGAATTGAATTGAATTGAATCGTATTGGAGCCAAAAAATGTCATTGGCACAAATCGGCACTAATTTTAAGACTTGTCTTTCTGGATTGAGTTTGCATGTTCCCTGGCTTCCTCCCACAGTCCAAAACCACGACTGCTACAGTAGATTAGTTCAGTGATGACTATCCTCTACAAACAATGAGTCTCGTGCAACAACATCTTCTCTTACTTTTTTTTCCTACCATGCAGGTGACACCATTTTTCATTAACCGGTGTTCTAATGGTTTGGGGAACAGAGAGCAGCGATAATTTAGTGCCTTGGCCAATGCAGTAAGCTCTATGGCTGTTATTATGTAATGCAGTCCTTCAAACCTGTTTACAGATCTGCCATCAATGCTCCCTTTCTTTACTGTGAGATTATAGTGACCCAACGTTTATCAAAAGAGATAAAACTGCTTCTTTTCAGTCCTGTGCTTCGGCTTTATTATGAGATGTCAAAAAGCCAACTGATCTTAATAGTGCTGATGGATTCTGTAATGTTTATGTGGGAAAAATTGTTTAAGGTGAAAATGTTAAATAAATCTGGAAACACTTAATAGTAATATGATAAAGGATGAAAAGTGCCGCTATGTTTTTACAACGCATCCATCAAAGCAGAGAAAACTGCTGATATTTCAATTCATGTTGTCAGTCACAGAGTCCTGAGTCCTGTGCAGAGCAGCTCTATAGGATTCTACAGTACCTCTTTAACCTTAGTCTGAGCCTGGAGACAGTTCCAGTGATGTGGAAGACCTCCGGCCTTGTTCCAGTGCCAAAGAAGACTCAGCCATCAGTCCTCAGTGACTATAGACCTGTTGCCATGACATCCCACATCATGAAGGTCCTAGAGAGTATTCTGTTGGTTCATCTCAGCAAACGAACAAGCAGATTGCTTATCGCCATGGAGTTGAAGTTGATGATGCCATCATACACCTGCTTGAACAAACCCACTGTTATTTTGACAAGGCAGACATCACAGTGAGGATCATGTTCTTTGATTTCTCAAGTGCATTTAACACAATTCATCTTCACTTACTTTGTGAGAAACTTCAACAGAGTCAATTGGAGGCATCATCAACGCCTGGATAAAATACCACCTGACAAAAACAGACCACAGCTTGTTAGACTAAAGGGTCAGTTGTCTAATCAATTATTCAGGAGCGCGACAGAGGACGGTATTCTCTCCATTCCTTTTGACTCTCTTCACCTCTGACTTCCAGCACCAGACAGAGTTCTGCCATCTGCAGAAATACTGGGATGACTCTGCAATCACTGGGTGCACCAAATATGGACAAGAAGTGACATGGTGTGGAAATATTCACCGGATTCTGAATTTCAACAAAGGAGAAGATCGTAGATTTCAGAAGAAAACAGGAGCAAGTCGAATGCTGTTAACATCATGGGAGAAGAAGTGGAGGTGGTGGAAAAGGATTAATACCTTGGTGTTCACCTGGACAACAGTCTAGACTGGAGGCAACTGTGAAGACGTCCATAAGAAGGGACAGAGCAGATTAGACTACCTAATGAGGTATAGGTCCATCAGCATTTGCAGCAAGATGCTACATATCTTCTACCAATAAGTCTGTTGTGGAGACTATGATCTCCTCTGCCATCATCTGCTGGGGTAACAATATTAGAGCTAATGAAAAAAAACTCAACAAGCTAATAAAGGCTCTGTTCTAGGAACTCCTCTAGAACCTCTGGAGATTATTTCACAAACAAGAATTCTTCATAGAGTCTCCTTTAGAAGAGAGAGCTAAGAGTAGACTTGGCGCAAAATTTATTCTTTGAAAATGAGGGTTTTAAATCTCAATGGGACCTCCCTGGTTAATTATAGCAAGACCTAGTTGACTTGGACGTGATTCACATGTTAGCATAGCTGAGAGTATTTAACCAATCCAGCCTGGGTCATTTCTTATTAAGTCGTAAACTATGTTTGTTTTCCCCTGCCAGATGAGCCTCCAGTAATCATAGCATAATGTCATGATTGCAGTTTTTAATTCATTTTGCACAATAAATAACTTCCTTTTTGCAGTTCACTGCCCGATGAAGCCATTCTCATCATTTCTTCTCACTGCTGTTAAAGTCATAAGATCTCTAATTTTATATCAAAATCTATTTACTCTTTTGACATTTACCTTCTTAAATCAGTAGCAAAGGCAGGCTCCACAACCCTGCAAATAAATATCACTCTAATTTAAATGAAAGAGTGGAATCCAAAAATGTGGGGAGAAGGTTTGTTAGCTTTTCAGCTACACAGGATTCACTCTGTAAGCCATAAAGAGAGGCAGAAAAGGGAAAGTTAGCTTTCTTTACCATAAACATTTTACAACAGTCAAGTATGAAAAAATAAATCCTTACATAAACTAAATTGATCACATCAGCTGTTGTAAAAGTTGTAAGTTAAACATTGAGAAAAGAGCATTTTAACTGCCTTCTAATGAAAATAACTTCATATCTTGTATTGCAAACACACTTGCTGAAGAGGCACACCTGAAAGCAGCTCCAAGAACCAATTTCAAATCAATATATTCCCCCTGAAGTCTCTGTGATGGTGAGTGTGGTCTGTCATTTCCCTCTGCTGGGTCTGGATAGCAAACCGTTGTGTGGCTTGCACAGACCTGTTGGCAGTCTTCTAGCTCTGTTTTCATTCCCATTGCAATACAAATAGTTTTACAGCAGCCCAATGTAAGGTCGTCAACATTAAAGGAAAAGTCCGGTCAGCAAGGAATAACCAATGGATCCTTATTTATACCTTAAACTAATACATTTGCAGCGATTTGATGAATTTAGCTTTAATTAGTAGAAAAATAAAAACAATATTTCAGACTACGGAATATAATCACTAGCTTATCCCAGGTGAAGCATGTCTTGAGTCAATGACTGGATTCAACTGGTTTTCCTGGATAGAAACGTTTAATCAATCTGCCTTTATTGTGTCTGTAGAGTGCCAGAGATGACGTTGTGAACTGGTGCGATAGAAATAAACAGAAACGAAACAAACATTAGATCCACTGACCTTAGGTTTAGATTTGCCATCCAAAAATGTTAGGATTAGGGTTCGTCCTCAGGAGAGGGGATAAACTCAAGGTATTAAATAAGGGTTAGGCATTCAAAGCACACCGTTTAGGTTTCCTCATAAATCTGTTTACATACCATCCAGAAGAATGTCAGATAACCAGCTTTCAAGGTCTACAAATGGTAGCCAGATTAAAAAAGAAACAACTGTTTTTGTTCAGGGAGAATTTTTTGATTAACTGTCTGCCTTAGTGTTTGTTGGCAACTCTCCATGGAGAAATCCCAATCATCTAAATACTGTATGCAAGTCATTCTTGCCTCTTCCAACGTACCTAAAACCATAACTGGCCTGCGACTTCATAGACGTTAACCATCACTTTGACAACTTTTATTGTCATTTTTTTGTGTACACAGTGTGTATACAAAACGCTAATTTCTATAGTAAATGAACATTTACATTCAAGAAAGTGCAGCAATGATCAAACATGATGCAAAAAACACATTGCAATGGAAGTGCAGAGCATTAATATACTATATGGTGCAAAAATGCAGTATTTTTGGTTTGGTGTTGTCAGTTTGATGCCGTCTGTGACAGGATTTACAGTTTTCTCAACAGTCAAAAACCCTAACTATTTTTAAACATGAGCAACATTAATGGGAAACGTTTTTTATAAACATGATAAATAAAACTGAATAACTAGTTAATAGTTGATATTGCTATCAGTATTTACTTAATAAACTTTTTATTCCATTTTTGATATTTTCAATCATGTAAACTCAAAGTAAGTGATAAGATGTTTACATAAAAACACACAACTGTAAAACAATACACAATAAAACATACAGAATGGTGAAATTAACATTTTTATTTATAAGTTTCAGGAATTTTTTACTTGTTTTAAATCATAAAATCAGATTTGATTTTCTCAACTTCAAAAAGCCTCCAAATAAGCCACAAAAGAAATCAATCTTTCATCCTCCTTTCCTTGAACAACATTCTGTGATAATGCTTAAATAGGCGAGTTGACAATTGTACATCAAGCATTTATAACATGGACAAAGGCAGTAGCTCAGCCTCTTCATTTCCATGTATCACTAAGGAGTTAGCCCACTGAGTCATTTTATAAATGCAAATGACTGAAGCTGTTTTTCAAAAGGAATCAAATTTAAGTGAGTTTTCGAGTTTGCATTCAGTAAATTAAGTGTTTCAATGTCTATGTGTCAGTGTGTAAATGTTCTTGGCATGCTGCTACAGGCACTGTAAGCCCATTTCCCAGAGCAGCATCTCGTATACAAAAGGCTATCCAAATGTTTCCAATCCAATGAAATGCTTTGCATACCGAGCAACCATCCCCTACTGGCTGTAGATCAGGAAGGACAGGCTTATCAGTCAAGATTGAAACATGACAGCTTTGTTGTGTAGAGCGTCCCAAGATGAACGGATTATGTGGGGCAAGTGATTGGTAAAGGAAAGAGAGACACAAAGAAAAGAAACAATGGAAGAATAAAAGACGGCAACAAAGGAAAAGCAAAACTGGAGGAGAGTTACTAAAAGTTATTCTGTTTTTATTTAAAAGAACAACTTTTGAGACAATGAAAGTGCAAGATTTCACAATCAGACTATATTTTATCTAATGATGCACATCCACTACCAAATGCTTCAGTTGAGTTTTATTATCACCCAAAGAATTTCCTGATCAAAATGAAAAAATGGCTCCCAAAGGTGACACTCTAAAGCCGCCACATACTGACAAAGACATGTGATGGCGCAGACAAAAAAATAACACTGGCCATTACACTGCCTTATCTGTATTGAAAGAGAAATCACCCCTATATCTTTATTCTCTTTATGCTTCCCTTCCTGGGCCAGATGACTGGGTCTTCTTTAAGCCATTGAATAACTGAACAGTTGGCAGTCAAAGCTATGACTCAGTGGCCCTTTGGCAGCACCAGTTATGAGGAAACTCCTGCTCCATTCTTTCTGCCCTCCCACATTTCCATGTCAGGTCCAACATCTGAAGCATTTAGGTCACAAGCCTGTTTTTCTCATGTCAAAACTCTTGCTGTATGAAACTGCTTTTGATCAGTTTATAAAGCAGCAGTCAGACGTTACATTTAAGGCTTGCTATCTGTGAAATGCAAATGCAGCAATACCCTCCAAGGTAATCAATGCTTGCTGCCTCAAATTCTACCCACTCACACGGTTGCATCATGGGTTATTATTATCCTTTTGAGGAGGAAGGATCCCATATATGACACGGAAATGTCTCGCTGTGAGGGGAAAGCCAGTAATCTCACATATATAAGACCTAGCCCACCAAGGGTTAAACGGCTGCACGTTTTTACTCATGAGCCGTATGGCATGAGAAAGATTTGTGCAAGATAAACGTAGGAGATAAACAATTATTCTTTTTGGTGAACTTTAAGGCCTGCAAAGTTTTGTGTCGTAATGCATGTTGATCCCAACCAGAAATAACCAGCTTTTATGGAAATCCCTATTTCCCAATGATTATGGAATGATCATCCTTACTGGATTTATTTTTTTCTCTTATAAGTACAAGATGATGTTGGATGCACACAGATGTACAGTTCTACTAAAACCCCAAACTATCACATAAGGAAAGAGCCAAGAACATACCACTAGGCAGAAATTTTAATAAAAAATGAAATTGTTCATGGGGCAAAACATTTACCACTTCCTGGAGGATTTATCAACCAGGAATAAAACTATTTCTCAAAGCGAATGTATATGGCAGATTCAAGAAGTGGATCGATCTAATGCTAAATGACCCACACTGCTGTCCCTTGAGTCCCTCTGCAAAGAAATCTTTAAAGATGTCACCATGTCCCCACAGACACATTTAATCAATTGCTATGCTTCCTTTATGTCTTCTGTACCTCCACACATTTATTCCTGGTTATTAAAGAGTGCAGTGCTTTAGTACTCAGTAAACACATCAATACTCTATGGAACCACTTTATTTTTTTCCTTCAATTATTGCTACAAATCTTTTGGGGTGTTTTTCTAAAAGCTTTGAAATTCTACATATTGAGATCAATCAGTCTATCTATCTATCTATCTATCTATCTATCTATCTATCTATCTATCTATCTATCTATCTATCTATGCAGATTATATATATATATATATATATATATATATATATATATATATATATATATATATATATATATGAAATAAAAAAGTATTTATTTTATTATTTAAATATGCTGTCACCCGCCCCTCATACTTCCTGACACTAGCCAACTAGCCATCTGAGAGGTCGGATGTTTCCCCAGGTATCCGTTGGACAGTGTTGGGAACGTTCTCTTTCTACGTGAACTAGTTCAAAGTTCAGTTCACACATTTTAAAATGAACTAGTTCAGTTCATAGTTCATAATTCAAAACCAAAAAAATGAACTAGTTCATAGTTCTTTTTTTTTATTGCCCAATTACACCATAGCCTACTGTAGAACCACAGACAGCAATTATTTTATCAGTTATAACTCTGAAACTGTGCGTCAGATTTCATCTTCATATCCAGTTTTGAATCCTTATCCAACCAGGGTTTACATTAGCATTGAGGGGACAGCATTTTCCCATTGTTGCTTTAACGCTTTGTTGCTGTCCATTCACTTCACACTAGTAGCAGCTGCAGCTTTCACCCCTACAGTATATTCTCAAAAACATCAGGAAAAATGTGCTTAGTTTGAAATGGTCTTTTTTGCGAGGAATTATTAAAAGAAAAACAGGAAAGTAGTCTTTGAGGTGCAAATGCTTTTTTTTTATTTTAATAATTTTTTCCATTTGAAATTTCATTTCAGTACATACTAAAAAGGAATCCTGGAATCCTGGAAAATTATACCAGGCAGGTTTCAGTGCGGATTTTTTACTGAAAGCCGGCGGGCAAAGTTTGCAGAGAAATGTAAGATTGTTGCCATCATCCTCACCACCCGACTCACCTGGTCATAAAACTGTTTTAAGTGATCATGCACCTTGCTGCATACCTGTCGCCTTCCATCGATTCGCCTCCATGCTGCTGTGGCTTCACACGCTGCATTTTGTTTTGATGACGACTTGCGGCTGTAGGCTACGCATAGCTGGTAGCTGGTGTGCCTTTTCCCCGCTACATAGTACAAGGCCTGTTTACCCGGTGTGATTTAGCGGGGGTTTCGGCCTTCGGGAGGGCTCTATAGAAATCTGGCAACCATTGAACTGAGAGAGCGCGTCGCTCACAGACACCAGAATGAACGAAGTTCACAGCTAGCGACAGTAATAGTGATTGATGCGGCCATCCCAAATGATGGAAACATCAGGAAAAAAGAACACAGGAAATTGAGAAAATGTAAGGGCTTAAGGAAGAACTAGTGAGAACCTGGAAGGTGAAGGCAACTGATGTAACCCTTCACACTGGCTCCAACAGGAGTTTGCATGTTCTCCCTGAGCATGTGTGGGTTCTCTCCGGGTACTCCGGCTTCCTTCCACAGTCCGAAAACATGACTGTTAGGTTAAATGGCTTCTCTAAATTCTCCTTAGGTGTTTGTGTGTGAGAATGGTTGTTTGTCCTGTTTGCTTCTGTGTTGCCCTGTAATGGACTGGTGATCTGTCCACTGTGTGCTCCTCCTCTCACCTGTGGACGGCTGAAGAAAGGCACCAGCACCCCTCGTGACCCCACTTGTGATAAGCATGACGGAAAATGGATGGATGGATAATTGCTGATCTAAGTGGGTTGCTCTGTCAAGGCATGTCTTAGATTCTCCAGTTAACTATTAATTGGTTACTGAATGAGTCAAAGATTATTTAAATGATCATTTAATCATGACTAATGTAGCTGTATGTATGCTCGGTGTGAGGGAATCAATTAAACATTCAGGAAGAGTGCATCCCACAAACTCTGTGACTGGATGCAATCAGGTAGGTCTTCTTACATAGAAGGATTTAAACCAATCTGTGTGGATGATTTGACTGAAACGTCTCCTTTAAGTGCCCAGACATGAAAAGTGTGAATAAGAATGTAATTAAATTTAGGTTTTGCTGTTTTTTACTTGATGGATCTTGTCAAGAAGTAATAACTATTCAGCCAATGACAGAGGAGCATAAGAACATGTCTAAGGAGCTTAATCAAGCCCCAAATAGTTTGACTTATGGTGGCCCTACTTCAAAAAATTCTCATTTAAGTGCCTGATACCACAAGACATCTTTAGGAACAGGAGGCCACACCTCGACAGTTTCAGGCTCTTTTGGCAACAATAATGGGAACCAACACAGGTGGTCATGATGCCAAATCAGAATAAAAAGACAGTGAATTTTTCACGATCAAAGGGAAATAACCTTCATGTTTTGAAAAATGAGCTCATATAGTGCCATTTGGTTTTCTTTTAACTATTAATAAGCTTTACTCACAACTTTTGTTTTAAATTAGGACTCTGCATCCTTCACAAACTGGTCACCTTCACTCAGCGGAGTGTCTCACTGGCAATAAGGTGCCGTTCTGCATGAAAGGACCTAAGCTACAGGAAGCAAATGTATTCCATTTAGGTCCTACTGAGGGTGTGAAGTCATGCTAAGGTGTTTCTGAAGCACATGTGCTGCTGTTGTGTGGTCCTTGTTCCTTTTTTAAAGGCAACTGAAAAAAATAGTACTAGAATTGACAGCACGGGGTAATGAGCAGGCAAACAAAGCTAAAAAGGTAAAGAGAAATCTCTGTTAAGTTTTGCGAAATGTATTCAAAGTAAGTTTGCGACCTGAACACTATAAGTTAGGTTCATATCCTTTCTGGAAACATTGAGCAATGTTTCTGATGTAAATGCATGTCTAAAGGGAACTCTTCATGTTTTGCAAAGCGTTCCATTCGCTTGGCTGATTTTAGACTGGTGTTGTGTTACTTCTGCTCAGCTGATAGAAGTTTAACACATTCTTATAGCAACTTGTCATTTGGTGTCAACAACAAGCCACACACATTTTTTATATATTTGTAGAGTGTAATTAATATGGAAAATTTGTTTACTAAGCCTGGTAATAACTGGTTGTGATGAATGACATTGGAACATTTGATCACATTAAAAAATATTAGGCTTTATGCAAAAAATATTTGTTTAAACACTTTACATAAAAATGATATAAGCCAAACAACTGCTCTGAAAACAAACATCCTTGTTTCTTTCCTTCTCCTCATGCTTAGTTGAGTTGATCTATTGTGGTTTTGGTGCTGTCAGGGTTGGTTATGGTTTAGGACCCAAATACAGAGGCAGAGAGGCTGAGCTGATTTCTTGTGGATTTAATCAAAAAAGTAAACAAAAAGCAGGGATGCAAAAATCCAACTAATAAAGAAAAGCAAACCACAGAACTATGGAGACATCTGGGGAAACCAAAGACACGAGGAGCCAGGAGAGACGAGGTAGTTGGACAACAGTACGGGCAGGACCAGCAACAACAAGGGAACCAACAAAGAGTGAGAGCAGAGGGAGAGTATATAGCTGACAGAGACAAAGTGAGGGCTAACGAGCAGACAAGGAGCAGGTGTGAGGAGACAACGAGGGAGCCATAGGGGAAAGGAACACACACAAGAGGGCAACAGAGAACAGAAAACATGACTAACATAAATCTAGAAATTACAACAAACTGGAATTAAACCAATAAAACTAGAAAAGAAGGAGCAAAGTAAAGAACAACAGAACCAAGACCATGACAGGTGCAGGCTTTTGACTGGAAGCTTCTTCTGTATAACAGTGCTACTGAGATCTGGGTTCCCCATGGCGGTTTTGCTTTGAGTCTAAAGGACAAATGCAGATAAAGTTGATCCATTCTTCTATTAGGATCTCAATGGGATTTATGGTTACTACTTTACTTTGGTCTGCTGGTTAAGATTGTCAGTCATCCAGATCATAGACATTCCAAAGAAGTAATGAGAAAGTATGTAGTTTGTTGGCCTAATAGGAGTGATTGTAGAGAAATCTTGTACCAGTTTCTATGCTGGAATGTTTACGGTAGGAGTGACAGGAAGCAGTTGCCTCCTCACTCTAGACAAGGGTGAAGGGAGGGTCTTGAGAGATAAAGAATGAGTTCACACAGCCTCCTTCATGCTGTGAACAGAAGACACCTGTTCTTAAATGTTTTTCTGGCCAGTGAAAGGTATATTAACCTATCAGGGAATGTCCTTAATGAACTGAAGTTGTTTTGGGAATAACCAATGTTGGTGTTTGAGAAAGTTCTTTATCCAGGGGTTCTCTTCTGGTACTCCAGCTTCCTCCCACAGTCCAAAAGCATGACTGTTGGGCTGACTGGCATCTCTAAATTGTCATTGTGAGTGTGTGTGCGGATGGTTGTATGTCTCTCTGCTGCCTTGCAACAGACTGGAAACCTGCTGTGGACAAGCACAAGGCCCACCATGATCCTCGCGGATAAACAGGAAGATGGATGGATATTTTATTGGTAAGAAAATTCTTGATTCAGGCATCCCTATATAAAACATTAATATGTGTGTTTTTTTTTTAATGTTCTACGTTCTACAAATCATCAGAGATTTCTTTATATGAAACAACAAACATCCAAAGAGTTACTCAGGCTTAAACAAAGGCCTTTAGAGGACAGTAGACGACTCACTTTCATAGTATCCTCTTCTTCTTAATAACTTTCTTCTGCAGAGATGGGGAAGTAACGGAGTACATGAAGTTTGTTACTGTACTTTCAAGTAGGTAGATTTTTCTGATATTTTTTACTTTATTTTACTACTTATTTTTATGGTGACTTTTTACTTCTACTCCTTACATTTTTTATACAAATATCTGTACTTTCTACCTTATTTAAAATGCAGTCTCGTTATTTTAGTTTTGAATCATTTCCCAATGGAGTTAACGTTATTATTTTTCACGCCATCAATACCAAATTCAATCTAACTGGATGGGAATCTACGCTGCATTTAACGCGACCACTGCCAAGATGAATCGACAGATTCGGTGGTATTCATTCGCAGGCAAATCATTGCAGCTTTGGTGGCGGTGGCGCTATATAGTAGCACATGGACGACGAAGTATGATTGAAAACGAACACAACGGAGATCTAGTCCTATTGGCAAGTAACAATCCATTTATGTAGGCAATTGGCATGAAAAGTGGTTTCCTTTACTTTTAATAACTAAGCGCTTTTGCAAGCCTTTGTGCTTGTTGCTTTTATCGCAGTAAAGAAGTTTAATCCAGTACTTCCGCGCACCAGAGTATTTTAACACAAGTACATGTTCGTACTTTTACTCAAGCACGAAAGGTGCGAGCACTTTTGCCATCTCTGCTCTTCTGTAATTTTCTTTTTCTGTTTGTTCATATCCAGAGCATCGATTCACCCTGCGAGCCAGGGCTTCGTTCTGGTTTTCGCGCGGTTGCGTCAAAAGCAGCGCGTACGTGTGTGATGAAAAAGTCGAGCTAAGCAGTCACCGTCCATTATTTCCAGGCCTCCGGAGATATCCTTTCATTTCTTTGTGAGTTTTTCACACCGAAATGGAGAATGAATTACTGCAAAAAGGGCACAAGGACTGCTGTACTTTGTTCCTATGTGGTACACATGCATTAGCTCTAGAGTCTTGAACCTAGAGGAAAAAAAGGAAAAGAAAATCTGCAGGTGACATTGAGGTAAATTGCTGCTGGCATTTAAATGTGGATTAGAATGTAGGCATCATCACCTTTCACTCCTGAAAATAACAAAATTGTGTGTGTACATGGCTGTGAGTCAGTGCTGTTTGGTACAGTGAGTGCAAATGATTGTCATGTACTTGATGGGGTGGGGGGACAAAAAGAATGATTGGAGCTGAGTTGTTTTGCAAGAGCGACAGTGATTGTATTTGAGGCACATGTTGGAAGAGCTGTGATGTGTGAGTGTGTGAACATACTTAAATGTGTTAGGATGTTCCTGTGGATTGGCATTCAGGGGTTTCCCTATCCTCCTTCACTGTTTCAGTCGGCCATGTGAACCAATACATCTCTGTTTATCTTCAGAAAACAACATTTTATTGACTGCCTGCTGCAGCATTGAATGGAAAACACCAGATGTGAGTAAGAATAAATCTGACACACTTAAAGGAAAAGTCCGGTCATATTCAGAATTCAAACTTCTAAAAGTACTTTAAATATGAAATTATTACATACTGTTCAAGAAATGATAAATTTTTAAATCAAGAGCATCCATGTTTGTCAAGAACACTACTGCCACCTACTGGTTTGTGGCGTCCTGGTGCGGTACTCGTATGTTGAAGTCAAGTCCCAGTGCTGTATCTGGTGAGTAGACATTCTGCGCCTTTCTTGTCCAAGTCATCACGAAAACACTTTTCTTCCCAATGTTGGCTACACTATCACGTGTGTTTTCTCCAGCCCAGAAGCTCGATGGCAAATCCTCCCTCTTCGAGTTTGGCCATCCAACGACCAACCCGTCCGCGGAGAGTGTCTTAAATACGCAAGGTGGACTGAAAAAATGTACCTCTTTTACCGACCTTCAACATCCAGCTGCCATGCATTTATGGCATTGTCAGTTCAATCGTAAAATCGGAAGTCTTCGTAATTGTTGACCCGATTGCAGATGTGTGTCCTATCAGGTTCCATTTGTTTGGTTTAATGGCGGGCCACATCGGCTAAGGCTTACGCGCATGAAAATCACTGCCGGAGTTAGGTGTTTTTCATTTGAGCTGGCCTCCCAGGACTTAGTGATTGTGAAAGCGAAAATTTATATTTTATTTCTTACTGATTAACGCTAAATTCATTAATCTTTTTAATGATTTAATGAATTTTAGGTACTTCTGGAAATAATGATCCATTGGGTGTTCTTACTGATCTCATTTTCAGTTGTTGAGATTAAATAAAACTGGAACAAACTTATTTTCTCCTTGGTCAATGTTCAGGCTGTCTGTCGGGGTATTTGATTGGAAGCTGCAACTTAAACAGAAGACTGCTGTTACTGTATGATTAAATGACTCTCTGCTCTCGCTTTAGTTTCTACACCTAATGGAAACATTACCATTAGAACCATTGTAAAACATTGCTAAGCATAAAATTTTCATAATGAAATTATGTTACTTGTTTTAAATACTGAAATAAATTAAGTTTTCAAACAGAAAATGCATTAATAAGAAAACTGACATCTTTCTGTCTAGAATGGGTTGCAGAAGCATTTCTAAGTTTTTAGGGGAGTAGCTAGCAGAGCAGCTACACTTGTGTGGATGCAACTTTTTTTTAAGCCGTGAACATAGTATATGAAAATATACCATGTTCACCATTATGTGAACTAGGGTCCACATATTTATACAGAGTTAACTGACACCTCTGCCTTCAGTAGATCCAGTAACAGACTGATTACAGACCAATTCTGAGAATCCTTCATTGCACAGTTTTAGCAATAATAGGAGATAATTCATATAAAAATGACGTAACAGCAAACACAACACATGATGGAGCTGGTCACCAGTTTAGAGATACATCAAAGTATTAAAACACTGGAATGTGAAATTACTCATTGTATATCTGACACTATGGTGATGTGACTTGAGAAAAACAGCTTATTAGTTAAAATTACAGATAGTTTTTCATTTGGTTACCTCACTGTGTTCATATATAAAGTTTAATTACAAGGGGTTACAAAAAGGTTTTCCACCTGTGTGTTTGCCAGGAGCTGAAAACTGGGTGTGTTAATTTAAAACCTGAAAATGTTTTTAAAGGTCAAACAGATGCAAGGCTCTTCCAAAATGTTGCAGAAATGAGAGATTAATGGTGCAATTTGAAGACATTTTACTTGATTTCATTTGTCCTTTAAATATCTGTATAACGATTGAAAAAAGACTTGAGCTTTGATTTGAAAATGAGTGTGTGCTGGTTGTTAAAGGGCCTTATCTCTGCAGAATTGTAGTTTCATCCACCTTTAAAAAGAAGAGTTAGACGACAGAGGAACATTTCTTCCTGTTTCCACCTTATTCTAAGTCATTAAAGGTATTGAGGATGATTTTTAAAAGACCCGCCCTCTTCACTCTAAAAAGAAATGCACGTGCAAGAATATGCACAAGCCCATTTCTCCTTGTGCACACTCTGTTTAAAATGTGCTGTTCTCTTAGCTGATACAAGCTTACTGTGTCCACATACAGCAGGGTTTATATAGTGGACTTTATAGCAAACTGACCGTTCGGACAGATGTTCACTGTTTCCTGGTCCGTAGGTCATGTTACTCCTCCTCCACCGTGCGGTGCTGGCGCAATCTTTGTTATTGGTCACCGCTGTTGGGTAGCAGCAGCCTATGCCGACAGCGGGCCGCTGTGACAAATCCCAGAATGCTCACTGCGCAAAGCATTCTGGGAAATATCCGTCTCTTCTGAGGCCTTTCTTTTCTTCTCATAAACTTCGTAGACGGCACTTTTCTCTTACGATCACCGGCCATTTTCCAGGAGCGTGGTGAAAGGTAGGCTTTATAGCCTAATATATCAGACTAAATGTGAGATTAAATGTGTAATTTAGTCACAGCCTGATATGTATGCAACATAGGAAGATTGTGTGATCAGAACAGCCTGTTGTTTTTCAATCCTTGTATGTGCCTATTTCACAATGCTCTGACCAATGAGCGCAACGGCTGGGATGTAGTAAGCTTGACCCAGAAAGCTGGTGGGGAGTGTAAACAAACAGCCTGTCAGTAAAACAGTGAATACGTCCTTCTTAAAAATGAATGGCGTGCCTCTTCCTGCTGTCTTCCTCCAAAAACTGATTCCAAACTGAAAACCCCAAGTCTAATCCTTCTAGCCGATTCCAAAGCTGAGTCAAGAAACCAGAACTGTTCAATAGCTTTGCATCAGAAATTCAAAACATCTCTGCGTTGTGATTGGCCCACCAGTTCCTAGGCCATGGGGCATTGTCGAGGCTATAGACCACTCGCAGGCAAAATTATTTGGCAGCTGGTGGGTGGGGCTAGCTAGTTTACTAGGCTATGAGCTTCAATGACTGGCTGAAACCGTGGCAGAAAAAGATAGATTTACACGAGAATGCGCATGTGCAGAAGATAGCTACTTACGTCACCAGAATGATTGACAATTGGGAGGACCACTTATTTAGATGATCCACCCGGGATCGAAGGATCATCCTCTATATACCTTTAAACAAAGTCCAGTTATGTTAAAGAAATCAAAATACAACCAAACTAGTGTGCTTTTTGTCTGCCGATCTATCTCACTAAATCCTGTTTGAAGGTTTTTAGCTGTAAAATTAAAAGATGATCATTGTGTTTTTTAAGGCTTTGGAGCCAAAATAGATGCTTTAACTGATTAGCTCTGAAAAATGATCAAAAAAGGACTTCTTATGAAATACTATTTTAAGACTTTTGCAAAACCTTCTAGATTCCAAATCCAGAAATCTAAACTTTGTGTTCAGTTCAAGTGGTATCATTGTGAATCTTACAATAACCTTCAAAGAGCCTTTAATTGTATAGATTACAGAGAATATTTCTGTAATTTGACTTAAATCTTTCTGCTACATCTCTACTTGTGTGTTTTATTATTAGTTTTTATGTGTCTAATGAGAAGCCGACGTATTTGCAGCTATGGGCATCCAGCCCTGCTGTTGGCAGGTTGCATCCATCAGCGAAGTCATTAATGCTAAATTGATACATAACAGAAATGTTTGCACGGCAGTAATCAAATTAGCGCCGTTCACCATATGCTACATGTGTCTGACATTTCCATACAGAGCACTATTTCTAATGTAATTTAATTCCCAGGGTTTTCCTGTAGAACAGCTTTTCATTACACTCTGGTATCAGCTGTGAAATGAGGCCTGGATGTCATGATCTCTGTGTGCAGCATTTCTCTCAGAGCGGCAGGTTTTTCTTTCACCTGGCTCTAATGACGACCATCAGCTGGAGCTTAAGAGGAGCTGGATGTTGGTCATTTGAGGCATAACTGTAAACCCAGGTAAGATATTTTACCTTTACTCCCCCACAAATGACAACTCCAGTGTTTTTTTTTTATTATTTATAGTCATTACACTGTCACAGGTACAGAGCAACGAAATTAACCCTCTACATTTAACCCATCTTCTTGGGGAGCAGAGGGCTGCCATTTACGGTGCCTGGGGAGCCGTGTGGGGTTAAGGGTCTTTAGTTCAGTGACCCAGGGTGGCAGCCTGTGGGAGTGGGCTTCAAAATTTGGAACGTCAGGATTCCAAGCTCTGTAACCAATAAAAAATCAGCGGGATCTTAATAAAGAAAATCATCAACCAGTAAAGATCCAGAGGCATTTTTATTTATAATCCGTAATTTTAAACAGAATTTAACACTGTGTCGTCGGACAACATGCAGTAATTTATAAATGTTTTTAATCAGTTTGGGTCCGGATTAGCCAGCAGGAGTGTCCAGATCCGGTCCCCGGCGGTCCACCAATCCGTGACCTCTGCTCTAGGGAAATGTTTCCAAGTTTAAAGACGTTTCGCTTCCCATCCAGGAAGCTTTTTCGATTCAAAATGTCAGAATTAACATTGAGTTTTCACAATTTGAATTGAAAAATGGACGGAAAGCTGAACATCTTCAAACTTAGAAAAAAAGTCCAGTGGATTGTGTTTTTTTTAAACTTTTTTGGAAAGACTATGACCTGGATGACTGAGAGTCTTCACCAGCATACTCCAGAGATCTATTTCTCCAGAGGTCTATTTCTTACCGTAATTTCCCGTTTCCATGGCAGGCAGTCAGGTTATCCTAAGGCCCAGGCTCTCCCTCACCATCCTCCTCCCTCACCATCCTGCAGCTTTAGTTCTGGAATGTCTTTACCGGTCACTCCAATGTCTCCGCTCGGGGGTCCTACAGGGACAGCATGGCAACCTCCAAATCGCTCACCACTCGGCCGAACATTGGTGAGGTATATCTCGCTGTGCAGTACATGGTCCAGGTCAGCCTCCCGACAGCAGATAGACTCCATCACTGTGGGCATCAGTGAAGAGCAGCTACAACAGGTAGCGTTGCCAAACCGCTCCATCCAAAACATATTTCCCGGTCAGATTTTCCCACCGTAGCATGTCCAGATAGCGTTGTCAATCTGGAACCTTTAAAACATTATAAAACAGTGCTACATTTTTCTTTTACGTTTATATTTTTCACAATTTTAACATAATTATTGATAATAGTAAGAAACAATCTGGTAAATTAATTTAGTTTGGTTAATTTATTCTGATTTGTACTTTAAGCATTAGGTATAATCCCTAGAACATTATCAGAATAGGGAAGCACATGAATTATTGAACGTCCAAAAATGGAAGCAACAGAAGCTACCAGCTGGAGCTGGGAATTAAATATGCTATTTATGTTCCAACACCTGGAATGATGAGCACAGACAAATTTAGTCACAATATTGTTTTCACGTCATTGATAATATTCGGCTCCAGAATGAACCCGTTTCCATACAATAGTCCATAAGAACATAATAAGCTTCCAGCAGTGAGCAAGGCCGTCAGCGTCTAGATGCTGACATTTTACACATGCATTTTTAATGCATGTTATTTGATGTTACAACTTCCCATTAGAATGAATTCAGTCTCAATGTCACTTTAATGCATTTCAGCTTAATTTCTGTCAGAATACCTCATCCCTCTGCTGCATACCCACCACCCATTTGAATGACATTAGAGGATGTGCAGGAACAGAATAATACTCTAACCTTCCCCTCCCCACGGTTTCCCGCTGTAGCACTGGCAGTAGTGTCAGCAGAGACTTCCAATAGTATCAATCAATCATCTGTGTTAAAGTTGCTTTTTTCAGTAAATAATATCCAAAACATATAATGGTTCAGAGAATAAAAAAAGAGAAATCTAAAACAAAAAGTAAGGTAAAAAAAACTGATTTTATACAATTTTACACAATAACAGAAGAGAAACATTTAAATGTATTAATTGACGTAAAAGTAAATATCTTTATTGGGTTAGTTTTACAGGATTTTTTATGATGTTTCTCTTTGTCTGCTTAGTTAGGACTGAGTTTTCTTCTGGTTCGGATCAATCAATCAATATATATATATATATATATATACATATATATATATATATATAAATATATAATATTAATGGATGAATAGTTTTGAATTATCTGTCATTACCAATACTGAAAAAAAGAGAAATCATTGGTGCAATGCTAACACAAAAGCATCGTTAAAACCTTTACCGAAACGGGCAGCTGCATGGGCCGTGCAGCACGGCTGTTTTCTTTTCCACCGACACCTGCTCTACAAAGTATTGCACCAGCCTCTGTTGTTGTACTTTATGACATGATATACCTTTGTTGGCTCCTGTGAGCTGATTAAATTACCACGACGGGTCTGGAGTTTCAATCATGTCCTTTAACCTAAAGTATCAATATCTGATAACAACATCTATTATGTTCATGATAGAATTAGAATCATGAAAGCGAACTGGGATGTATAAAGTTAATAAATATTATCGTCTGTGAATAAAGTAGACTAGAGCCTCCCATCCATCAGATCACATTCTACAGGCCTTTACCTTTTCATATAAGAACACAGTTCTCTCTGAGGAATGGTATAATAACCTGAGGCATATTTTTTTGCAAAAACATTAACAGAAAAAATCTGTGAACTGACATATAATTAAAAGATCATCTTATTTTATTGTTAATCGGAGTTCTTAAACATAAAAAAGGATGATTAACTGATTAACTGTCACATCCTGTCAATGGGACATATGTGCTGCCTCCACATTCGCAGCATCAATCTACTACAGTAAGGCTAGGGTTAGGGTTATTTCTCCTTAGCATCTTTCTCCTTATTAATTAACCTAATTGCAGGTCATCCATCAGTATCAATGTCTTTTTCTGGGGTCTGGGCACCAAAAAACTTATTTCATTCATCTCAATACTGTACATCTTTCTTTTCTCTGTGTCCCTCCAAGTTGAAGTACTTTTATATAACTCTTAGACCTCCAACTGCTGGTTGGCAGCGTACCACAAAACGCTTATTATTCAGATGCTATTTTGGCCAAGAGCAGCAGCACTGCAAAAACGCTTAGAAAATGAGTAAAAATGTCATAAATGGGACAGATGGACCCAGTATTCAAGGTGAGAGAGTGATACATAACCAAATAGTTGGGTTTAAGGAAACATCAGACTGTAATAAAATAAACGCTTGCTAAGAATGTGCATTTTAGTTCATATAATGTTAAAAATTCTTTGTCTTATTTTCAGGATTTTAGTCTTGTGCCATAAACCACCATAATAACAAATGTCCATGCTTTGTATTAAAAATGTCCAATGGGTAAGGAAGTTTGCTCTGCTGCTGACTTTGCTCTACAACATCTCTCCCCAAGACAGTATCTCAAGGCACTCCCAGAGGTATGCAGTCCTACCCCCCACGGTGCCTTGAGGACAAAGCAGCTGTGTTTGAATCCAGTTGTCATAAACCGGGACAGACGGACCCTGTAATTAAGGTAGGACAGTCAGTAGGAAAGTTCAAAACGTTTATTTAAACAAAACAGAACCGAAACTTAACCTCTTACACCCTCAGGGGGTATAAATAAATTTCTGCCTGACAAACACACAAAAGTAAATCACCTATAGCCTCAAAGCTATTAGATTTAAGAAGAACTTTTGGTACGTCTGTAAAGTGTGCAACAAGCGTCATAGAATGGTTTTCTGGTGTCAGCACCATTGTAGCTTTGACCCTGCCTGAAATATTAGGGACAAAATATTTTGCATTTTTTGAACCTCACCAAAATTTTCTTTGAAATAAACATTGCAAAACACTACCAAAATATTATTTATAGCACAAAAAAGTAGTACAGACTTTTAAATCTAAATGTTGTGTAAAAATATACCAAATTTGGACTCAATCAGATGAATCATATTTATTTTAGAATGGTATTAGTGAGAAATTTCTTAGGCGGAGAGGCCATTTTGGCACATTTATCCATAAATGTCACCAAACTGTGCCAAATGTGTTTTTTACATCAATACTGGGGGTTTGGTAAAATTACGAGGTCACGTAGCAGCTGGGCCCGCCGGTGGGTCCGTAGGTTTCAGGGTAACAAAACAGTGACACTCTGGAGGAGAAACACAGGTAAGTGGACCACGATCCTCTGACAGGAGATTATTATCAAGAGTGAGTCACTTACCTGGTTTAACTAGTTCAGTCCTCTTCTTGGAAGGCAGGATCCATCCCATGGACTGCTGAACGGGATCCAGTGCAGAGCCGTCCAGGATGTCCCCGATCAATGCAACTACAGAAGGCTGACAGGAGACTGATCCAGGCCAGAACCAGACAGTTCACGAGGTTTCAAGGGGTCCGATAGTCCGACCAGGTGTATCTGATCCTTTCTAGAACAAATAGGTCCTGGGTTCCAAAAATCCTCGGAACACTTAGGTACTTTCAGAGTCCGAATGGGTCCAGAAGCGCGCCCAGAAAAGACAGGCACAGATCTGCGGACAGACAGGATCAGTTTTTGGGGGACAGAGAAAAGACGTGGCACCGCGATTTCTGTAAGGAAAACTTTAAACTGGAGTCAGCTAGCTAGGAGCCTGGCTTACAGGAATAAAGCTGACCTTCTCTGCGTGCCGAGCCAAAACCCTGAGGGCTCAGTGGAGAAGGACCTGGACACGATCAGAAGAAAGACAGACATGAAAACCCTCTCACTCTACTGGCCGCCGGGAACCAAGACACAAACCATAAAATAAACTAAACTGACTAAACCGGCAGACAGGAAGAACAGAAATCAAATGAACATTAAACAATGATCTGGCCTAGATAGCTGGGCTGGACTGAATATAAAGCAGAACCTACAGGTGGATGAGATCAGAGATGATAAGACACCTGGCAGAATAAAGCAGGTGAATGACATGAACAACTAAAGCCAGCTGTCAGGGCAGATGATAGATACATTTTTTGTGGCTCCAGACAGATCTGTTTTTGTTGATTTGGTCCACTATGCCTCTTTGAGCAGTTTGGGTTGCCGACCCCTGGTATGCAGGGGTCCATGTTCAAAGAATACACAGAGAAGGATACTTTCATGTTAACTATCATAATACTGAGGGCCATGTTTGCATTTTCACATGTTTCACCTGCTTTCTGCATTAAAAGGATCTCCACACATTTCTGCATCCCTTTATGCGCGTGTCCTACTTTATCCGTTTCATTTGGTATTTCAGCTCCATATACTGTTTCTGATCAAGTGAGGTGCTGTAGCCCACATTTATACTGAGTCACAAAGCCCATGCAAAGATGCTGAAGGAAGCAGACAGAGTGCTGCTGACCGCTGCAAAAGCCAATTTAAAACTTTAAAAAAGGCTGCACCAGTGCTCATTAAAACACCGGCCATTCAATAAGGTTGTAATTTTCTGGAGGTAAATTAAATTAAAATTATGCATTGTGTATAGATATGCAAAATACAGAATACAATGGATGAGAGGGCCCTGGGGGATTCATGGTATTTTTCCCACAATTATAAAGCCCTCTGAATCTTTTCCTCATTTGTATCTCTACCCTTATGTTAGGGTCTATAGGAGCACAGGGGGAACATAAACCATGCCAGCACACCAGATTCAGCTTGCAGGTTAGAAAGGGAGGGGCAGGGGGCTGTTCTGTTATCTTGCCCTTGAATAACTTCAAGGCTACATTCTCAATTTTGTAAATTTTGGTGGGCACTTTAAGCCACAAAAAGGAGCCTTTTAGTGTCTTAAAAACATCTGTGGGATTTAGCCTAAAAATATTTTTTTTCTAGTTCCTTCTTTAAAAAGTGTCTTGTAGAGCCTTTATTTATGCGTTTCCTTCACTGTTTCCCTTCCTCACGTGCTGCGCTGGGAAAAAAAGGGCGAATCGACACCTAAGCGAGGTTTTTTTTTCTTGGGCTGCTGGAACCAGTGAAGCTCAGAGTGTCTTTTCTCTGGGCTAACAGCATAAAATAAGCCTCTATTTAATGCAGGCCTCACCCTGTAAACCTGGGTTATATGGGGTAATATTTGTGTCAGAGACCTGAGCAGTGAGACCAGTGTGCAGCATCTAATCTCACACCTCTTCCCTCAATACGGGTCTGGATTGCGCTCCACTCAGACAAACTCTGCTCCACCACATGTGATCCTTGTCACACTTGAATGTTGTATAAAATTACTACAACTGCACATTTTAAAGTAGTATTTCTATTTCACTTTAGCTACTAAATTACATGAAAGGTGATTTTCATCTTACTTATTTTTTTCTTCCAGCTTCTGAGAAGTGATGGAACATTTTCTTTAGTTTCTACCAAAGGTACCTTTATATTGTAGTCAGAATAAAACTTTTATTACGCATTAATATACTGTAAAACCACATGAGAAGTACAGATATTCATCTGAAGTATGTTTCTTATTATATGTTGTGCAACTATAATAATAATTGCTCACCGGGTAGCAGGGGGCAGTGGCGGTTCTGTAGACCAAATGTACCAGGGGCCAGGAGGTGCGCTTGCATTGTTTTCATAAGGGGCCCAGAAAAGCATGAAAGAGTAAAAAACGCTGGCAAAGGGATTCAAAATATATTAAGATAGCTGTATGTAGTTAACCTTCTATTCAATTAGGTGGTTTAATTAAAATTCTATCTATTATTAGGTCAATATACACTCACCGGCCACTTTGTTAGGTCCCCTATGCTAGTAACGGGTTGGACCCCTTTTGCCTTCAGAACTGCCCCAATTCTTGGGGCATAGATCTAGAACAAGGTGCTGGAAGCACTCCTCAGCCATCATGTCCATATTGACATGATGGCATCACACAGTTGCCGCAGAGATTTGTCGGCTGCACATCCATGATGCGAATCTCCCGCTCCACCACATCCCAAAAGATGCTCTTATTGGATTGAGATCTGGTGGACTGTGGAGGCCATTTGAGTACAGTGAACTCATTGTCATGTTCAAGAAAACCAGTCTGAGATGATTCCAGCAGCTTTATGACATGGCGCGATTATCCCGCTGAAAGTAGCCATCAGAAGTTGGGTACATTGTGGTCATAAAGGGATGGATATGTAGTCAGCGCAACAATACTCAGGTAGGCTGTGGCGTTGCAACGATGCTCAATTGGTACCAAGGGCCCAAAGAGTGCCAAGAAGATATTTATTCCCCACACCATGACACCACCACCACCAGCCTTGGAACTGCTGGATACAAGGTGGCAGGATGGATCCATGCTTTCATGTTGTAGACGCCAAATTCTCTGACCCTACCATCCGAATGTCGCAGCAGAAATCGAGACTCACTGGTGACCAGGCAACGCTTCCAATCTTCTATTGTCCAATTCTCGATGAGCTTGTGCAAATCGTAGCCTCAGTTTCCTGTTTCTAGCTGGAAAGGAGTGGCACCCGGTGTGGTCTTCTGCTGCTGTAGCCCATCTGCCTCAAAGTTCCACAATGTACTGTGCACCACAGAGATGCTCTTCTGCCCAACCTTGGTTGTAACGTGGTGGTTATTTGAGTCACTGTTGCCCTTTCTATCAGCTCCAACCAGTCTGGCCATTCTCTCTCTGACTTCTCTGGCATCAACAAGGCATTTCCCGGCCACAGAACTGCCGCCACTGGATGTTTTTTCTTTTTCGACCATTCTCTGTAAAACCCTCAGAGATGGTTCGTGAAAATCCCAGGAGATCAGCAGTTTCTGAAATACTCAGACCAGCCCCTTCTGGCACCAACAATCATGTCATGTTCAAAGTCACCAAATCACCTTTCTTCCCCATACCGATGCTCTAAATGAAAGTGTAAACTTGCTTAAATCTTGGTCAAACACATAATTGTGCACATATGCAGAATACATTCACCACAACTTCCATTAAAAATATGAGTTTATTAACTAAAGTCATTCAGCTCCAAGTCAAACATATTTCAATTAAAAACTCTTTAATAAAAACTAGTAAAACTCAACTAAACTAAAATATGTACAAAAAAGGAAAAACATGGTTTAAAACCATAATCAATGAAATGATGCAATGATATCAGAGTTTAGCTGGATTTGATGTTTGAGAATGAAACTTTATCTTGAAGAATGTGGGATTTGCTCAAATTAGGCCAAATACTGTTTTATTAAATGATTTGCTCAATCAGGAACAAATAACCTTTAGAAAAATTAGTCATAGTTTTTCTTTTTCTTTTTTTTTTCTTTTTTATGCGGGGACATTAAAACTTCTTTTTTTATGCTGTTATTATTGGTACTATATACACTCTTTATATTACCTGTCGTATTTTTTATCTTTAATGGCATTTTGCTTTAACACTTTGAACTCTATATAAGCTACTGGAGCCAGAATTTCCCTAAATCAGTAATTCCAAGGGATAAATTAAAGTCTAAGTCTTAGTAAAGAAGACTTGGTGAAATGTATTCTTGTTTGCTCCTCTGGTGTGACAGTGTCAGACTTTCCTGTGATCGTGTCTTTGTTGGGGCAGAAGTCAAAAGGTGATTTTAAGGGTTGATAGCCATCTGGTGAGGTTTCAACTTGTCATCTCATCCTTGGCGAGAAGTGAAATTCATGGAAATGATGTCACTTCACAACTACAGTAGGACACACAATACTTAATTATGTCCCTATCAGCACGGAATGGAGGGAATTTTGTTTCATTATTGTGGCAAGCAAATAATGTGTCTTGTAAAATAAAAAGTGTCTTGGAAAAAAATAAAATCCAGAACATAACTTAGAAAAAAAGTTTTAATCAAATTGCTTTAAAAGAAACTTTCCATTTTTTGTCTGATCTTTTTTCTTTACTTTTAATTCATCACTTTTATCTTAAAATTTTTTTACAGATTTTATATTTTGAATTATTGCTCAAATTTCTCTTGTAGATTTATTTGTACCTAATTGTATTTTTTTTTTTTTTCAAATTCTAGATCACATACTCTTCATTTATGCGGGCGTGCCTTTGGCGTGAGGAGCAAAGATGCATTTCTATTGGTCTGCTGGACATTGGTAATAATATTTTATCTCTAAAGAGAAGGGTGTTAGTATTGGGCTGGAAGGAATGTGAGCTTCAACATCCATTTAAAAAATATCTTAAAAATCAATCTGAAAAACAAATAGAAAATATAAATATCAAAAGGTCCTATGGAAAAAGTAGAATTTCAAAAAATAACATGACAAATAAATCAATTTTTTTTTATAAAATTGGAGAAAACAGCTAATTTACTTCAAGAAATGTATTTTCTTTTTTCAAAGTACCACTTAAAAAACTTGTTTTTAGCTTGCAGCAAAGTTGGCTCCATGGCAGAGTTACATACAGTCGTAGTAGCCATTCAATTTTTCCCCACTTTCCCGATGGGTTCTTGGCCGGATGGTATGGGGTGGGATGGTCATTTAAGAAGAGGAATGGTTTTTAAAATTTTTTAAGAAGGGGGATGCCATCCCTCCTTTACAGTTCA
>JAGKQL010000054.1:33774893-33801852 GCA_018398635.1 Cyprinodon brontotheroides
AAAGCAGCATTAGTCCTATTAAATACATTACATTTTATTTGTTTATTATTTTTATTAAAAACTAGCATTCTCAAACATCCTTTGTTTCAGTAAACTGTTCTCAGATGTAGGCTGAGGTAGTCAGGAATGACAGCCCAAGCAAAACAAATAACCAGAAGAAAAGTCCAGAAAACAGACAAAGCAAAGTGCGGACATCAAATAACAGGAATCACAGCCTTAAAGTTGATCTGTCAGAGCAGAGAAACCAGACAAACACAGGCAGACAGACATAAGTGTGAGGCTGACTCGGTGCAAACGGTGCTGGAGTGACCGGCTGTTGAAGAGATAAATGGTTTGTGACATGATGGACGGAGAATGTAGAGCTACAACAGCACTTACAGAAAAATCAAAACAGACAGAAGAGCATAAACAAACTCAAACATATATTTTTAAGATAAAAACATTCTCTGTAAATGTCTTATTTAAGAACTGTTTGCAATTTATGGAATAAAACTCAAACTACTCTATATAATGGCTCATTGTGTGCAAAATAAATTATTATTATTAATCGGTTTAAAGGTTCCCTGAACGCTGGGCTCCAGCTTGTTAAACATCTTCTATACATTTAGCTTTAATTGGTGTGAAAACGTGTTTCTTTCTCTCTATTGTCAAGATTTTTAATTATTTAGCTCCTTTGATGTTTTGTACAAAAAAAAATGTGATTAAATTGAAATGAGGAAAGAAAATTAAAGGAGAGAATTTTGATATGAGATAAAAAGCAATCTAGCTCTGCAATTGAAAATCTAATCTCCTGATTAAACACACAGATTTGCAGATACACCCGCCACATTCTCAGCCCTATTCTCCGCCCTAAACGCCAACAAATAAATCTATATTTCTTAAATATAAACACAGATAAAATAAGCAAAGTTTAGATAAAAAGATTTATTTATAGACTGATGGTGGTCAGAGGGCCCGGTGGCGCCAGTGTACGGCAGCCTCGCTTCTGTCAGTGAGCCCCAGGGCAGCTGTGGCTACAATGTAGCTTTTGCCACCATCAGTGTGTGGGAAAGTGTGTGTGAGAATGGGTGAATGAATAGTGCAAGTGCAGCTTTGGTCAAGTCTCCTAACTTGAATAAAGGCGCTATATAAGTACATGCCATTTACCATTTACCATTTACCATATTATAGGCAAGTTTATAATATAACACATTTCATCGGCAACACAGTTCATTGTGTGCATGAGAAAAGAAAATTACATTGCAGCTGCATAGAAGCAGCACAAACAAAGAGAATAAAATTGAATTGTTCAAATAAGAAGATTAAATAAAATAAAGTTAAAATGATGGGCAAGAAAAAACATTTAGAAAAGGATAAAATGATAAACTTGGACTGGAAACCTAATGATAATGTTTAGCTTTAATAGAAGTGGAGGAAAGAGAGCAGCAAACACTGAGTTCCAGGGATAAATATCACACAGACATTCCTAGATCAAAGGATCCTGAGTAACTGCTGATAGTTTCTCTACACTGAAAAAACGATCTAGAAATAAGTAGAAAAAATGTAATTAAGTGTATTTACCCTTGATTTGAGTAAGTAAATAAGATGATTTGCCAATGGAATGAGATTTATTGCTCTTCAAATAAGATAATTAGATAATATGCACTTGAAATAAGACAATGTAAAGGTTTTTTTCTCATTCTAAATGTAAATTTTCTTGTTCAATTGGCAAAGGCTCTCACTTAACTCATCAATTAAAGAAAAAAATGCACTTATATTAAGGAAAAATGACTTTAGTTCTGCTTGTTTGCAGTGTACAGGTTAACTCACTGTTTTCACCTCCTAAATGTAATTTCCTGCCCTGACTGCCTGACAACCACACTCTGCCTGTTAGGATGTGAGGAAAGAAATGTGTCCTGGCATGTAGATCAACTGTGATTCCCTCACTGCCTTCCTCGGCACATGTCCCCTTCCTTTCCTCATCAATACTTCCTTCCAATGCCGCCGTGGTCGAACCCGTTCCTGCTCCTCCGCTAATGCATGCTCCACTCGTTTCTTAGCTACCTGTCAGGTTCCCGTCTTCATCCTTCAGCCTACGAACGTGTCTGCTTGCCTTACTGTCAAACCGTATAAACGCATGCGTATGATTAAACAGTGCATGTGTGCAATCGCACTAGAGTGTGTGTCACCTTGCATCTGTGTCCCTGTTAGTGACTTTGACAACATGGGAAAGACAGTTCTTACATCTTGACCTCGGACAAACGCTCAGTGTTCTTAAAGAGCCTTTTTATGTAAATTGGGACTGCATTATTCAAACGTTATCTTTTAAGTTTGTTGCCTCTTAATTTTACAGGGGATTCTAAATGTTATTTGATTTTGAAAATAAATATAATAATAAAAATGTGGGTTATGTATAATTCAGTATGTGATAAATTGTCATAAAGGGACAGATTGACCCAGTATTCAAGGTGAGACAGTCAGCAGGAAAATTCAAAACGTTTATTAAAACAAAACCATAAACAGGCAATTTCAGTAGTTGCTATATAAGGTGAACAGAAAAGATGGACTGACACACCATTTAAACTTTTCTATTCACCTTATATACAGCACCAGCTACTGCAATTGTAATACACCAAACAACTATGTGTTCAAATTTTCTGATGACACAGCTATTCTATGCCTCATTTCAGGCACATCAGACCTAATTGGTTACAAACAGCAGATTAAAACCTTTGTTCAGTGGTGCAAGGAACACCTTCTGACTCTTAATGTCCAAAAAAGGGCAGTTGGAGACGTTAATTAATTGCCCAAGCAGATTTCTATAAATATCTTGGATTAAAAATTGACAAGAAATTATCATGGATTGCTCAAGTTGAAGGGCAATTTATGCTTCTGACGCATACCTTTGCAACCATCAAATCTGTCTCTGTGCGCGCACCTCAAAAAAGTCCTTACTGCTTGTCGGACGGTCGCAAAGCCGCACAGACCTCAAGAGGAAGTTCGCAGACAAAAAGCAGCTGTGATTGGTCCTCGGTATGCCTGTGCGGCTGTCTGTGTGGTCGTCCTTCTCGATTCAGTGCCTGGGTATGCCATTTTTAAATACCGAAAAACAACTACAATGGACAACGAAAGGTTAATCGAGGAGGTTTGGAAGTACAATCTGTCTAAGTTCTTGCGAGTTCTCGAATAGGCTCCCCCTTGCGCTTTGTCGGGAAACTGCTGTGCGTCCCTAGAAATGCCAGACCAACAGGGCAGAGGCATATCAGTAAAACTGGTTCACGACCAGACCCAAGTAACATTTGATGTGTGCGGTTGCAGAAGTCTAATCTGCCCTTTAGTCCCTGCCTGTAGATTGAACCGCTATAAGAACTCATTTGCTCTGCTTTCCATTAAGGCAATGAACAGTATCAAGCAATAAGTTGTGAAATAAGCAATGGTATTTCAAAATTTTAACTAAACGTGACATGCTTTTTTATGTACTCATTATCTCATACAACAGATTTTTTTAAAGAAGGGTTTTTTTGTTAATTAATTCATTTTTTATTGCTTCTTTATGTATTTATTGTCTTATAATGGAATTTCTATAGCAGTGTTTTTATGTGTGAATGCAGTGTGACACATAGTTTGGCTTATATAGCAGCCAGAGTCTCTACCCACATCAAATTTCTTTTGGGAAAATAAAGTTAATCAAAATCTAAAAGAACAGAAGCGCAGAGCTGATCAGGATCTCTGGACCTGCTAAGTGACTGCAGGAGGGGGGCGGAGCAACACCCAATCACTCAATATATTCTCATTATCAGTTTCGTATTGAAATCGTACGAAATGCAGTTATGGCCAGTATTGCACGTTTTGGGCGTTTTTTCTCAAAAACACATCAGCAGCGGCAGACAGACACAAAAAGAAGGTCGGAAGGACGTAAAACTGGGAAAACAGTGCAATAATAACTTCTTCATGTCTCTAACTACGTTGCTTGCTGTTTTATTTGTTAGGGTTAGGGTCAGGGTTAGGGCTAATTGTATTTTAATTCTATGTTCTTGAATGGTGCGTAAGATGCGATGCGCACGGTTCAAAAAGCCGTGCGCGCGAGTGCGAATTACGCATAGCATAACGTGCGATTTCATACAAACTCATTATGAGAATACACTGAATCACTGGCACTCTGGCAGGAAAAACACAGGTAAGTGACCCGTTATCATCTGATAGGAGCTGATTATCAGAGTGAGTCACTTACCTGGTTTTAACAGTTCAGTCATCCTCTCAATGATAGGCAGAATCAGCCCTGAGCCACCCAGAGTGTCCCCGATGCTGCAGCCCCAGAGAGCATGCAGGCAGCCGATCCAGGTCAGGGGAAAACAGAACAGGGAGGAACAGTGCAGGAATCCAGGAGTTCTCTGCTCGATCAGAGGTTCTGACCCAAACAGGAACAGAGGGATTCAGGTTTACAGGAATCCATCAGAGCACCAAGCTCAAACAGAAATGCACAGACAGGCAGAATCCAGCAGGAGTCCAATGGATGGTTCAGGCCAACAGATCAGATGGGGACAGACAGGGCCAGTGGATGAGAGGGAACGGAATCAGGAGATCAGAATTACAACGGAAACGCTGAATGTTCTCACCACTGGTTAGGGAATAAACTCACCTGAAGACACTGGCTCCAGAATAATCTCACTAGAACCGGAACATGAACCTTGGACCAACTAAAACTTATGAAAACCGAACCTACAGATATCTAACGGGGAACAAACAAACAGCAAAAAACAATGATGTGGCCCTGATAGCTGGGCTGGACCAAATATAAAGGAGCAGAAGCAGGTGATGAGATTAGTGATAATAAGAGACCAGGCAGAGTTAGGCAGGAGGAAGGCATGAACAATTAAGGTCAGTTATCAGGGCAGATCATGACATAAATATGGATAAGAGGAGTGTTATCTAAAGCATACTCATCTTAGCTATTCTCATGTATATTTTGAGCATTTTGTGTGTGCAGATAAACACCATGAGGTCCCCAATACGTCAAAACATGAGTTCTTGCTCCTTTTCTGCTCTCTTGGTTTTTATGCCCCTGTAGATTCTCTCCTACTCGCATGTGGACTTTTTTCTGTGATCACATCAGCTTTTAATACTTTGAAGGTGGAACTCTTCAGCAAGGAAAGTCAGAATCTTTTATTTAACCTTTATTTAACCAGGAAAAAAATCCCACTGAGATTAAAAACCTGTTTTTAAAGGGAGTCCTGGCCAAGAGGCAGCAAAGTTACATAATAAACAGAGATACTTTAAATTAAATGACAGGTACATAAAAACATATCAATTAAAACAATTACAAATAATTGAGGCTGCTTCAAATTCTTTCACTTTCAACTTAAAAGCATTTAAGGATCAGTCAACTTGATATAATTTTAAATGTATCGTGGTTCTTATGATGTGATCATTTGATATGTTTTGTGTATCTGTATAATTTTAAAGGGACCCCAGGAAGAGTAGCTGTCAAATTACTGACAGCTAATGGGGATCCAAATAAATAAACAAATAAACTTTCAGTTTCTTTGTAAAAGTAATTCCACTCAGAAGGGGCTGCGTAGCTAAAGGCTTTCTTCCCCAGTTCTGTTCGGGCAAAAGGAACAGTGAGCAACAGCTGATGGTTGGCTCTCAGGGCAGAAGAAGCCATTCTTTTCTCTGTAAGTAAGGTACAAATGTAGGAGGGCAGTAATCCAAGAAGGGCCTTGTAAATAAAAGCGTACCAAAGACACTGCCTTCTGGTAGAGAGGGAAGGCCATCCTACCTGAGAGGACAGGTCAGTGATGTCATGGCTCTACAGTTAGTGATAAACCTTAATGAAGCATGGGAAACAGAGTCCAACATTTGAAGACATGAAGAAGTAACATTCCTATAAAAAACAAAAAGGTCACCATAATCTAAGACCCATAAAAACGTGGCAGAGACAAGGCGCTTTTTTACTCCAAAAGAAAAACATGTCTAATTACGAAAGAAGTTTAACTTTTAATTTCTTAACAAGATTAACAATAAAAGGTTTGAAGGTGAGGGAGTCATCTATCATAATTCCAAGGTATTTATATTCATGTTCCACCTCAATGACATTCCCCTACAGAGTGGACACTACTGGCAGGGTTTGAGGCACCTTCCTATGATTTGAAGACAACATTAACTTTGTTTTGTCTGCATTAAGAAACAATTTAAGATTAATAAATGAATACTGTAGCAACAAAGGCTTTCTGTAGGGAATAAATAGCCTGTTCAAGAGATGACCCAAAGCAATAAAGCAATAAATATATATATATATGGGAAAAAAAGGAGAAGATGATGAGAAAAAGAGAGCAGAGAAAAGTGTGGACTGCTGGAAGAACTGTGGTGAACTGGTGAAAGAAAAGTGAAATGGTGCTCAAAGATGACCCTGCACATTTAGAGGATGTTTGGCTCAACCTGCTGCTGTGAAGCAGGATTCTCCACCATGAACAGAATCAAAAATAAATATGGATCCAGGCTCAAAAATGAGCTCCTTGATATGTGCTTTAGAATGGCTTTGTCACAAATCAGTATTATATCTCATTAAGCAATAAAAAAGGAAGGAAAAAACGGTCAGTTCAGGTGTTTTATAGAAAAAAAGTGTGTCAGGGAATTGAAAACTGAACGCTTATTGTTTTCTACTTCAAAAACAATTCAGATTTTGAAATGGAAAAACATTCTATTTTTTATTATTATTTTTTTTATTTAAGAATGTATAACATGGATGCATAAACACCTCATTTTATTTCAATATTAAATTATGTTTAAAGCAACATATTATAATTAAAAATGTCTCCTTTACTGGTTGTTGATTTTCTTGTCCACTGATTTTTAACCCCTGGTCTAGTTATGTGTTGATGATTTCACCAGACCAAGTTTTGACTCTCTAAGAGAAAAGAGAATAGCCTAAAGATGCTTTGCTAACGTTAATAGGAACTTCCTACCTACCTTTAAACAGCTATGAAGAGCCAAGAGCATTAAGGGTTTTAAATCAATCTTAAAAGAAAGTGTAATCCAGAGAAGAAAAAAAGTGATGTGCTGTCATCGTTTCAACACCTGTAGGGTCAATGAAAGTCCAGCCGCTTCTCTTGCTGGTGGCTGCTGCAGTCAGTAAAAGATTTTACCTTTAGCATGGGACCAAGAGAAGAGTATGAACTATATATATATATATATATATATACCATATATATATATAGTTCCCCCCTTTGGAAGAAACCTCTGGGAGAACCAGGGCTCCAACATGGTGGTGCGGGACCAATGCAATGAGACGAGGGATGGTGACGACTGGGATTAATACACTCTGATGAGGTTGAGGTACTGTAGAAGTCATATCATGGAAGATGACTCAACTACGATGGCGGAGGAGGGGATGGAGGTGGGTGAATTGTCGTCTGAATAAAATCTGACATTGCGTTTGCTGGATAGCGGGCTGAGACGGGGATTTGAAGGTGCTTATGACGAGAAAGCAGGATGCTGATTGGGCTTCGTGGAGGAGTAGTTTGAAGCTGATTGGCTCGCGTCAGAGACGGATCAGCTTCTGAGGATGAGGTAAGCCAGAGTTTCTTCAATTGAACTTCCGCTAGAGCTTCATATATATATAAACAACAAAACAAGAATGGAGGGATTACAACCTTTGAACCTGGATCTTCAAACTGTACTTTTGGCAGAGAAGGATGCACTATAGAAGAAATGCTGTGCATCAGATGTTTGTGTTGATTGTGCCACTCGCTGTCAGGATACAGGGTGTGACAAAGTTATAAAAACATCCAATAGGCATAGATTTTTTTTTTTTCAAAGCCATCCGTATGAAACAAAGATCCATTCCATGGGTCAAAGCTTACATTGAAGTCCCAAGGATGTTTGGATATTTTAACACCAATCTGTAATTTACCTCTTTTAACAAACGTTTTGACCAAATGTTCTGTTGTCTAACAAAAGTGCTGTTGTTTACTCCCTGGGAGATGTATGCACACAGCACAGCAATATATTGTTAAACGGTGATTTACTGAGCTAAAATGTCAGGTCTCTTTATAAATGGATCCGCTGTCAGCACTTTGCTGCTTTTTTCAAGAAAAACAGAATGAAATGTGCCAGCTAGGGGGTAACACTGAAAGGTTTCACCGTTATGTGCTGCATTATGCATTTAGAGAGGCTGACATGCACAGCAGTACAGGTATTTTATTGGTATCAGCATGGAACATTTAAAATGATCTACTAATACTCCAATGCAGCCTCAATTATTCGCCAAAAGTAGAAAATGTGATTTTAAAAATAGTAATAATCATATGCTGGATTAGTATTTTAACAGAGCAAAGTGTAGTAGTTAATTGGTGAGGGAATTTTTGGTTTACACATTCCAGACATGCCTGATTCCTGCAGGATTACCAACATAGATAACCTGTGCAATTATTACAGATGGCATGCGGTCCCTAGGTAGAAATAATCCCATCAAATAAGGACTCAAATCACACAGCTCTTAAAGACCTGTCATGATCGGTTCTCTAATGGAGACCCAAAGATGCAGAACAACACCACTGACGGACACAGGATGAAAAGTTTAACAAGTTTATTTGCACAATCACACAGAATATGCTGAAGGCTGGTTCGGGCCTGGATTCTGGTTTCACCGGAGTCTGCGTGAGAGACAGCACAGTTAAGGACTGTTGACCGGGTTTGGTTTCCAATGATGCACAGATAGTACCCTTGAGGGTTCTTGAGGTTCCCTTTGGGAGAGTCACTGTTGGTTCTGGAGAAGGATTTAGTAGCAGAGTCCAGTTAGCTGCTTCAGCTGCCTCATGCTCCAGCTTCGGAGCGTAGACCTTGGCTCAGGCTTCCCCAGCTCCCAGCCCAGAGCCAGCTTGGAGGTTGTCTGTGAGAATCTTCAGGTTTGGCTCTGGAGGGTCGGCTCGGGCATGGGAAACTCACATGGAGAGCTTTCACGGAGGAAGCACCTCACCTACAACCAACTGGAACAACACTGCGGCGTTGAGGCAAGGTCTGAAGACAGCTTATGTAGTGGATCCTCTGATGATCTTGATGAGCTGCACCTGTGCAGGAGGCTCCCTCAGAGGATCCACATGGGCTACTCTGCTGGAGAAAGATGGGATTTTTCCAGCTCCAACAGTACCTCAACGCGACCGCCCCTTTTGGCAGTCCGGAGAGAAAGTGAAGCGACAGGAACGGCTGTCGCTGCCTCGGCGAGGGCAGGGTCGGTGGGATGTACGGTGCGCCTGGGACCCACTGGCGCATCTCTCCGTTCCAGAAGCCCTCCCAGTCGACGCAGGTACTCGCCAATCCGCACGACCTCGCCGACGGGAAGCTGCTACAATGCGCGGACCGTGAAGGCCGGATGGGCATCACTTCAGGGCGGGGTGGTAGGGGAGTCGGATGGCGGGCACAGAGGACTCGAGGAAACAGGCTTGATCTGGGAGATGGGAAGGTCGGATGGATTCGGAGGGAAGGAGAGGAAGTTGGAGACGGACAGCTTGATGCGGTTGGATAACACGTGAGACACTTTGAATGGGCCTATGAATTCAAAGTTTTGGCGGGTATCCCCGGAGAGGGATGTCTGAAAGTGGGAAAGTTACACCTCCTGGCCCACAGAATACTCTTCATAGGGGCGGGCGCGCTCTCTTGGCGTCAGCTGTAAAACGCTTTGGACTGGTTCCAGAGACCAAGCTGAGTGTGGCAATGGTCTTCCCTCCAAATCCGGCAGCGGCGGATATGTTGGTTCACAGATAGCACCGCATATCTCTCTCTCTCTCATCTGCGGGAAAAAGAGGTGGTTGATATCCAAGACTGACCTGGAAATGGAGACTGTCCAGTGGATGCGCGAACGGAGAGAGCTGTGGGCATATTCTATCCATGGGAGGCATTGGTTCCAATCCAATCGGGAAGTTATTTGTGCTGTATTCGGCTGAGGGTGGATTCCAGATGCTGGTTCATACGCTCGGTCTGGCCATTAGTTTGAGGATGGTAACCTGAGGTGAGAGATGGTTTGCAGCCCGAGAGCAGAACAAAAAGCCTTCCATACCTGGGATATGAATTGGGGACCTCTGTCCGATAGGATCTCCTGGGGTATGCCATGAAGCCGGAAAACATGTTTAATTAGAAGCTGGGGCTGTCTGGAAGGCCGTGGGAAGTTTTCTCAGGGGAACTAGATGGCAAGACTTAGAGAAACGGCTTCCACAATGGTTAGTATGGTGGACATACCTCGGGAGACAGGGAGACCGGTGACGAAATCAATGGCTATGTGGGACCATGGACGCGAGGGAACAGGTAGTGGTTGAAGGAGACCAGAAGGAGGTTGATGTGAGGCCTTGTTACGAGCACATGTGGGACAGGCCAACACATACTCTTTAACGTCTCGATGGAGCGTAGGCCACCAGAAGCGCCTGGAGATTAGAGCGACAGTCCTACTAACTCCTGGATGAGCGGAGAATTTTGCGGCATGCATCCACTGGATCAGACGGGACCTGACAGAAGAAGGGACATATGTGCGATTAGACGGACCGGTACCTGGATCTGGTTCGGTGGCTAGGGCTGAGTTGATTAGGTCCGTTATTTCCCAGTTGACCACTCCTACGGTGCATGAGGCTGGGAGAACAGGTTCAGGTGTCTCAGGATGATCGACGGAGTAGAGACGAGAGAGAGAATCAGGCTTCACGCTCTTGGATCCGGGTCTGTAGGTGATAATAAGGTTAAATCGGGAGAAAAGATGGACCCACCTGGATTGAGGCGAGGGTTAGCCTGTTTGGTTGACTGGATGTGAGCCAGATTTTGTGGTCAGTCCACACACAAGTAACCTGATGCTCAGCTCCCTCCAGCCAATGCCTCCATTCTTCCAACGCCAGTTTGATTGCCAGGAGCTCACGTGATCACCCACATCATAATTTTGTTCAGCTGAGGAGAGCTTACGGGAAAAAAAGGCACAAGGGTGTATTCTTTGATCTGAATCGAGTTTTTGAGAAAGAACAGCTCCAACACCGGAATCTGAAGCGTCTACCAAGGATGAATTGTTTTGAAGGATCAGGTTGAATTAGTACAGGTGCTCTGGAAAAACATGGATTTTAATGCAGCTTCTCGGGAGTCCACTGAAAAGTTCGTTTGGAAGACGTTAGTGAGGTTAATGGAAGGGCGCTTTTGGCTATAGTTCCTTATGAACCGACATAGAAGTTAGCAAAATCTAAAACCTCTAGAAGTTTTCGGTTTGGAAGCTCATTGGTAGAATTCTCTTATGATAGGAAGAAGGCTGACGATTCACTCCATTGTCTCCGGAGGGGGGAAACATTTATTTACAAAACCGAATTCATACAGCTGTCTTAAACACTTCATACATCCAGCGCTATGTCCTCACATCTGTAGTTTTCCCCCACCTTCAATCCATTGAGGGCGGCCTTTTATAGGCTCCACAACGCACTGTGTGGATGCACGCGCACGACTGGACGCTCTGATAACATTTCCTGGAAGTCTCTTGGCTTGTGACCGGATTGCGTGCGAGTGGGCCTAATGATTTTGTTTTGCAAAGACTTGTGACTTCCAGCTTGTAGACTCCCTGTTTACATGTTGCAATCTCTGTGTTGCTAAGTGAGCATAAGGTCAGAAACAGGACTACATAACGCAGTACAACTGCTTCCTTGTTTGGCAAGCCAGCCAGCACTAGAGACTTTATTATTGCTAAGACTCATACTTGAACTTCAAGATGTACTGTTTTGTTGCTAAGTAAGTATAGGTCCATGTTGTAGGATATATTCTGATTCTGATTTCTGATATAAGACAATAAAACTGCCACTACATTCCCCCCTGTATTTCATTGCAGATGAAATATTTTGTAATGTTACATGATGGTGTGAATACTAAGCGAATAAGTGCACTTACATGTGTGTGAAGTTTAAGTGAAAAAAACGAAATATTAAAGTTACGGACACAGCCTGATATGGATGGAAGTTGGGGGATACAAACCTTTAAATGAAACCATTAACTAACCATTACTGAGTATCATAATTAATAATAAAAGTCAGTCAGAAGTCAGTCAGTCAGTACTCCTCTAAACAGCCTGCTATGGATGGTTCACAATGTGAAATAATAAAACAGTAATACAGGTTATAATGCAAAGCAATGGCATGTTACAATCATCAGGTTTATATTTACAGAATACAAGAATAATCAATAATTGTGTTGTCTTCTTTCCTGTTGAAAAAATCAAAAATATAGTTCTTTCACTTCAGGGCTCTGTCCTTGGCTTTTAAAGGCATGAACACAGGATCAGTGGTTCCCGCCTTTAGTATTTTGCAGGCGGAAGTTGAAGGTTTGCAGTCTTATGCCTGGGGTCACCGGTCTTTACAATCCATCCCCTCAAAATGAGTAAGACAGAAAAACCACAATTAGTGTTCTTATCAGCAAATATCAACTAATCATAGAAAATAATATTCATATTATTCCAATCCTATTGTAGTACGTAGTGTTTGACTTATCTAATTCAATTGGAGAGGGATCCCATTCCCCCCTGTGATGCTTTCATCACATCTGGTCCTCTCGGTCGTCCATCTGCTGGTCGCTCCTTGGTGTTGCATTCTTTCGACGAGTAGCTAGAGTTCGCTGGTCCTCTTGTCCTTTCATTACTCTTTGATGTACCTCCCTTATTATTTGAGTTCAGTCAGTCTGCTCCTTGGTTGTTGTGGTCCCCTGGGCCTCGCATATCGTTCATGTGTCCATGGCTTATGCTGATCCAGAGTAAGGGCAGTCCTTGTCCCAGTGTCCTTAAATCTCACTATCAGATGTGACCCTGAGAGGAAAGAAAAACTGACCAGTATCTTGAAACTAAATCTAGAGATGTAACACATCCTGTTCTTCATGAGTCCAGTTTCTGTAATTAATGTTCAAATTAAATTAAGAGAACTTTTGATTGTTGCAGTAAAGTCCCATTGTCTCTTGGTGTATCTTCTCCCTTATCTGCAATTATTAATATTTCCAAATATCCTCCAATAATCTGTAAAATTTAAATCTCAGAGAATTAACCTTTCTGATAATAATGAAATAAATCATGTAACACGATTGTAGGACTTCAGATTGGACCTCAGGCCAAAACAACAAATAAAATAGTCTATCTTTTGTAGGAATCATCTTACCTGTGTAAAGAAACATGAAATAAATTACAATCATCTTACCTTCCTAAGATAACAAAAACAGGAGAAAACTTTACTCAAAGAAAATGGCAGTCCAATCCTACTGTGCAATCGGTGTTACAGCTTAAAAATGCTCCACAATTATTTCAGGAATCTTGTAATTTAAATACTTGTTAACACAGCTAAGTGTGAGATAAATACAATGAAACTTCATCACCTTTTCTATTCCTCTGTAAGGTCCTTCTCATCACAGAGTTCCTGGGTCCTTTTCCTCGAAATGCATCAATCCCCAATTATATGTTAATGACACAAGGAAAGAAAAACAACATGAGTAAAATAATAATTTGAATTTACAATGCGACCCTTAAACAGGTTCCTCTTACATGGGAATTAGATTATGAAAGAAAAGACAAGAAATAATATAGTCAAACCGCTCTCAGCTCTCAGGTGTTCTTCTCAGGCTCCATAGCGTACCGAGGCTCAGCCATTTTGTCACAGGGTGGAGGCATCATCTGGGGGCAATTTGGTGATCCTTGCTCTAAAAAATTTAAACACTGAAAATATTTTCTCTTATTATCTTAGCCTTCTGTTCCAATTTTGTTAACCAGGGTTTTCATGCACAAGAGTAGTAAAAGTACTAAAGATTTTAGCAGCATAGTAATAATGAGAATATAAGCAAAAATCCTTTTTCCTCTGGAAGCAAGTTGAGTGCCATCCTACATTATTTTTAAATACAATCTGCATTCTGACTTTCTGTGCTTTATAACAACATTTGTCAATGCATCTAGATCTAGGATTTATTGGACAGTTTATACACTTGGATCACATAATCTCACACTTACATAATATTCCTGAATTCAAATCTTAAGGTGCTTTTCCAGTTGTAAAGCCTGTTTTTATTCAGTGTTTTACTGTTAGAAATGTATTAAGAACATGTGTGACAATCTGCGTTACGTATTGGAGACAGAAATTATGTTTAACTTTTCATCTTATTTGTGTAAAGTCTGATTTCTAAATTAAACTAATCCTTGATCTTGCAAACCCTGCAGAGATACATTTTACTTTTACTTATAATTATAATGTTTATTCTGTTAAATATTAGTTGGCTCGGTGCAGATAACCAGGAATGTAACCTTTTTAAGATTGTACGTTTCGTCTTGGATATTCATAAACAAGTTAGTGTGTCCACTTTAACCTTAATCATTTCTGTAGTTCTCTGCCAGCTAGAAAAAATAAAAGGTTGTTTTCTTCCTGTGGACTTGGAATGAGTGTGTGCAACGGCGCACAGAAGTTGCTTAATCAGACTGGAATGCAGAGTGTTTCCTCTCTCCATGAAACAAGCAAGAGAGAGAGACGGACAGAAAAAAGTCTTTCGAAACACAAAGATATTTGAGTAAGTATTAACATACTTTATTCGGCTTTGAGCTAGAACTGTATTTAGTCTGTTTTAGCCTATAATCTGTTTTAAGTCTTTTGTCATCTGCATTTAGGATTCTGATCTGTCTCTATATTAATCTTTAGTGCCGTAAACAGTTTTCATTCTACGCTTCACGTAGAATCATCTAATGTAATCTAAAGCATAACTAACCTCTTACATCTATTAATATAATCGGTTCTTCACTTCTTGAACCAGATCTGCTTCTTTGTTCTGTTTCAAGCTCATATATTGAATTAAATACATGTTGCTCTCACTTTAGGATGTAAGAGTTTTATTCAAAATCCAAGTAACATTTTGTACAAAAACATTGCAAACATTATTCTCTATTTCTGTATCTTATTGAGTAAACAGCTAGTCCTGATGCTGGGGAGAGAAAATCTCACTTCAATAAACATCCTGGATTATTATTGTGAAACTAGTCTGAATGTTGATTTCTTAGTTTTACTTAAAGTTTTTACAGAGGTACATCTAGTGCATTATTCAAGGATTCATAGAATCTCTAATTTATGGAAATTTATTGTCTTTAAATACTTCATAGGCTTCTGCTGATTTATTTATTAATTTATTTTTATGTTGTAGACAGTCTTAATTTAAGTTTTCCTGATTTATTTACTTTTTAGCAGCTTCTTTTGCATTCTCTAATATTTATATTCCATATAGTTTACAGGTACACATGTTAATCTTACATTGTACTTTGTGCCTAGATAATCACTAGGAGGTTCTTATTGAATGTTTCTATTTAATTAATTTGAATCATGACCTTTTCTAACATAGTCACATAATTTTCACGTGTCTCTATCTTCTGATTTAGTTCTTAATACTATAGACTGTTTGTTTTAAATCACTGAATTTGGGAACAATTCCAAAGTATCAGCAGCTGAGCTCTATGTAATATCCATTAATAGTTTTCCTACCTTACTATGACATTTGGCACAAACCGTGAGTCTTCCTTCAGAAAAGGTTTCAGGTTTAGCAGCGTCTGTGAAGAGAAACTTAAAGCAGAATAATTAGTACGTTGTTAATGCAGAATGTGCAATTAAAACCTGGTCCACATTGTGTCCTGCATTAAGGAGGCTGAGCCTTTGTACTTAAAATAAAACTGGTCTGGAAATGTTTGATCTTTTCCATTCAAACATTTGATCAATTAATACATCATGTTTATCAACCTTAACAGAGAATATAGTCATAATGAAGAAAACTGATTTCTAATATTTGAAATAACATCTGTAGATTCACTGTTGGCTGAATCTTTACAAATCATAGCTGGTGGTTTTTCAACTTAACTGTTCCAAAAACAAACTAAAAGTAAAATAAGGTTCAAACAGCATCCCATAGGATTCAGGATGTAACCGTTGTAATGATTTACATAGTGGCAATTAGTAACATATTCTGAACATTTTGAAGCTTATTAATTACTGCTTTTAGTTTTCCCAATACTAATTCAGTCTTTGTAAAGTAAACATCAGCAAGTTTACACAGAATGTCAGTGTGAGTTCTGTCCCCCAAAGCTGGAAACAAGTTGTTCTAAGATGAACAGAAAAAAAAAAAGAAAAGAAAAGAAAGGACAAAATCTTACTCTAATGTTATTAACTTATCTAAATCTCAGTGTTACTTAATTCTAATTGCATGAACTGATCAGCATGTTTTCTCTAAGTCCTAAAATGTCTCTGCTAAATGTGATATGAGATATTCTTCCTCATGCTGGTTCTAAGTCTCATAATGTGCTCAGCAAACTTCACATCACTCTATATTAAATACTGACCATATTTTGTTAAGCGTTTGTTTTAGAAAGTATCTGAACCAGAACGTAATGCATTATGATGTTACAAAATAGTTTTGCTATAAAGAAAATCATGACATTCAAAGGTTTGGAATGCAAGTTTATATTAAGATAATCACAACTGCTCTAAGGCGTTGATTACAAATTTTGATTGTATTTAGTTTGCAATAGATGCTTTAGAATTAGAAGTACAGTTAAACCTATAGGTTGTTTTGTAAGACAGAATAGAAATTATTTTAGACACCATGTAAATGTAAATGTTTTGCTGATCTCTGCTGTTGTACATAAATAAACCATAATTCACTTACTCTGACCATAAAGCTGTGTTAATTTGAGTATCTGATGTGTTTGGCTTTTTGCAGTGTTTTCTTCACGTCCAGCAACCAGCGACAGAAACATCTCCTATTTTGGCCGAGCTTAATAATTAATTGAAGTTTTATTGATCTCAGCAGTGGCTGCCATCGTTGGGCACCAGAGAGCAATCAGGGTTAAGGGTCTTGCTCAGAGACCCAGAGTGGCAGTCTGTGGACAAGGGTTTCGAACTCGCAACCTCAGGATTCCAAGCTCTATGCCCCAACCACAAGGCCAGCACTTCCCTCCAAGCTTTTCATGTCAGCTGCAGCACTTTCTAGTTCTGCCAGTGTTCTTTGCTCGAGCCGCTTCGGCTAGATGACCGTGATTCCTCCAGTCTCCGCCTCATTCGGTCTCGGCTGCACGGCTTCAGTTCACCAGGCTCACCTCGGCATTTAGTAATCAGCTGGTCACAAGTCTGGACGACTCTCGTGCAGCTCCGAGCCCCCCTGGGCTCAGGGCACCGTATCCTAACCTTTCAGCCAAACTCATCCAACTCCTGTGTCTACATACCATTTTTCATTACTCTGTAAATAATAATGCACGTCTTCCACAACACCCCATGTTTAAGACAACCACAATACTGTTTTAAGTTTAATTAAATTCTCCATGTAAATAATTTGCCTTGTTAATTGTTTTATGAAAGAACAATTTATAAATCATAATTTTCCCATAGCAAAACCACTTTCCAGCTTTTGCTTCAAGGTGTTAAAAGGACTTCATTTTATTTATCTCTTACCCCTAATAATTGTTGAGTTGTATTTGTTCTATCAAGTTTCATCAAAAGTTAATTACATTAAGAAATCCTTAGCATAAATGTAACTTGCTCTTTTTGAAAATTCACCTTTAAGTATTCTTAATAATTAGTGTTTCACTTATTCACTTTGCTACAGTAAGACCAACATAACTCAGGAGTAATCTAATTCTGTCATCTATGTGCAAAGGAAGGATTTGTCTAATCATGTGGGGTTTATCATAATCAAATATAAGCTTAAAAATCAGTCCCTTTACATGCCGTACACAATATCATTCTAGTGTAACAATCAGTACATTGTTTTCAGTTAAAAATGCTTCTAAACCCTCGGGCCCTAATTCTATTTTGATCGCCCCTGCTTAAACTCTGGAAACTGTGCTTCTCCTTCTGCCTCTCAGTGAAAACAAGCAGCTGTGTGTGTGTCAGGCATAATGTGTGTGTGTAGAAAATGTGTGTGTGTTGAGTTTCCGTTTGCCTCGGGACAGAATTCAGAACCATTTTTGGACCTTACTGTTGGGCGGGAGGTGGGAGGGGGGGTTTACAGAACTTTTAGTACAAATTGATTTTCTAACCTTTAACATGTTAATTTCAAGACATAGTAAGATGTAAATATATTAATCAATATATTTCTTATAAAATCGACCATAGTTTTTCACTTTTTATAAACATTTGAAAAAGAAGATCAACACTTTGCATAAATTTCAGCTCCTCTCAAGGTTCACCTCCAGAAATCACAGCAACATCGATAGCATTTGCAAAACAACATAAACAAAATATAACTAAAACCAAACACTTTATAATAGAAGTTGTCTAGACCAGATCCTATTTCTTGTGCACATTATTTGTATTTTCTTTTTAGAAAGTTTTGTCATTGTTTGTATTGTAGTATTTTCTGATGACTTTGGTCCCACTCATTACTGAATTACTCAAAACGCATCCAAATAGAACGTGCAGAAATTCGACTTTTTCAGCAACAGGTTTCCTGCATACCTTTCTTATCATATGTCCGGACGTGGATGCATAGAGAGAATCCAGTTCTTCATGGGATTTTATGTTTATTGCCATATTAATCTATGTTTTAACATAACTGTAATCTAATTATCTGCTGTTTAATTCTACTATTGATCTGTTTATACTGAAACATAATAGAACTAATATTTTATACCCCAGACAGACATGTTGACATTGAACAAACAACATAGAACAGACAGACAGACAGACAGACAAAGAACATAAAGACAGACAGACAGACAGACACATGCCGGCTTCTAACATAGTTTTGTTTATAATAATATATAATCCTATTTAACAGATACAGAACGTCGTGGCATTTTTAAGCTTCCAGCGTGTGTGTGTGTGTGTCAGCGCACACACAGACAGGCTCATAGGAGGAGAGAAGAAAAAGGGAGGGGGCTTTTGCTAAGAAAAACTTGTTTTGAAACTTTTAGATGTTGTCTTACAAATTTTGAAACTTCTCTTATATCCACTGTTTACGTAACAAATTGTTCTGTAATAATTAACAACTTTTCGACCAAGTATGTTTAAACATTGGGCACAGTTAAGCCTTTTCTGTTAGAACAAACAACTGGACACCTATTTTTCATGCAGCTCAGCTATTAGAAAATGTGACGCAGTTACAATTGAAGTGAAAGCAGACGTCTTTTGCAGATATAAAGTGATCACTTTCTTTCTTTTGTTTAGTCTTTTATGTTTTTAGTTTTTTATTTATCCAATTCTTTTCTCTGTTAACTTTATTTAATGACTTTTATTACCTTTATTTTGACCTCTTTGTCCTTTTTTAGACTCTTGAATACCAACCTTATTGCCTCGGGACACTGTTTTTCAGCCGAATTAAATTACAGTGAGTGATTAAGCAGATCCGATTACAGATCTGAATGAGGTCTTAAATTTAAACAGATGTTTTAGTGCGCACTTAGATTTCTTATCACCACACACTCTTGCAAACAGCACCAGTCATATAATCACAGATTCATACAGTCACACAGAGCTCTTTAGACATTCATACCATTAGATGCCATGGCAATTAATCTGTTGTGCACAGAATTCTTTAACTTCATAGACCCAAGCAGCCAATTTAAACTAATTTGCATGCACTTTTCAACTCTTTTATCAACTTTTCGGTCTGACAACATCAACTACAGAGCCAAGCTGCCCTGCTATTTCTTTCTCCGGAGATAAGCAACTTCAACAACTGAGATCTCAATATAGTCCCTCTGGACTTCAGGCCTATTTCTCAACAACAACAGCCTTTCAGGCTCAGTCGAACTGCAACTCGGCGACATGTTCTAGGAAATAGAATTCCTCACTAGAATGAGATATACATATTAGTTGCATCATTCATAATGATACATCACTTATAATCCGTGACCGCCAGTTTCCACCAATTTCTATAAAGTTATGGTGCAATCTCGCTTCAGCAGATTACTATTAATCATCCAAAACAAAAATCCGAGCCAGTTCTCGACAGCTACTATTTATCTCAAGATGCCAATTTATGCTGCAGCAAACATCCAGTGGCAAACAGATAATCGTCTGATACAGTTTAAATGTGTGTCCAGCTTCCAAACAGCTTAAGTGATCTGCTTTATATCAGTCATTAAAATAGGATCAAGGGATTTAACTCACCTTCTCCTGATTCTAAAGTTGTTCCCGGGTTCTTTTCTCAGCTCGGCCAATGCATCAAATGTGGTGGTTTTCAATGGTCAAAAAATCAGGACACCTTCAGTCGATCATCTGATTGCCCTCAGGACGGGAGAAGAAGCGTTTATTTTATAGATCAAATTCACATGCTGTCCTCAGTACACGTAACACAGCGCTTCACATTTCAACAGAACACATCTAGCTTTTTCTCAACTCCTCATTCAAATCTGGGCGTTTATATAGTTTCAACATTGCACTGTGTGGATGTATGTGCACGACTGGACGCTCTGATAACATTTCCTGGAAGTTCTTGGCTTGTGACCGGATTGCGTGCGAGTGGGCCTAATGATTTTGTTTTTCAAGACTTGTACTCGGCTTATCGCCTGCGAACACATGTTACTCCTGCCAAAATGTGTACGTGGCTCCCAGACTGCTTGCTCTGTGTTCTCAATTATTGTGAGCTTAAGGTCACGATGACCTGAGGCAACACAATTCGCTTCTACATTCCCTCCTGTAGTTCTACGCAACTAAGTGCACTTACGTGTATGTGAAGTTTAAATGAAACGGTATCTAAGTGTTACCGACGCAGCCCAGTATGGATGCAAGTTGAGAAAAACAAATTAAATGAAAAATAAAGTGTCATGATTAATAACAAAACTAAAGTAAATAACAAAACAAAGTGAATATTACTGAACCTTCAAAGAAAGATCATCATTTTCCACATGGCCATGATTCGATTAGTATGGGATCGAAAACCCCTTTTTCGTCCTGTGGGCATCTTACTCTTTCATTTCATACTCATGTAAGAGGAAACTATCCCATCGACCCATGCTTCCCCCAAACATCCATCCTTCCTCCGGCGTCGGCCGTAGCACAAATCGCATCCTGACCATGCTACTCATGATGATCTGTGAAACCAACACTGTTTGAACCCTTCAACCCAATCTTGATATTACTTAATATGTGAAGGATAACTATTCAAAACATTTCAAATAACTCGAACTTAGTTATAGTGTATTGTAGTATATAAGGCTAGGTAAATGAAAGAAAAAGAAAAATTAAGTTGGTCAGTCAGTCAGTAGTCTGAGTCCCCAGTCCTCTAAACAGCGGCCCATGTATGGTTTACAATGTGAAATAATAAAACAGTAATACAGGTTATAATGCAAAGCAATGGCATGTTACAATCATCAGGTTTATATTTACAGAATACAATAATATGTCGATACTTTGTGTGGTCTTCTTTCCTGTTGAAAAAAATCAAAAATATAGTTCTTTCACTTCAGGGCTCTGTCGCCCCGGCTTTTACTTGGCATAAACACAGGATCACAGGTTCCGCCTTTAGTATTTTGCAGCGGAAGTTGAAGGTTTGCTGCAGTCTTATGCCTGGAGTCACCGGTCTTTACAATCCATCCCCTCAAAATGGTAAAGACAGAAAAATCACAATTAGTGTTCTTATCAGCAAATATCAACTAATCATGGAACAATAATATTCATATTATTCCAATCCCTATTGTTTATGCGTAGTGTTTGACTTATCTAATTCAATTGGAAAATTTCCATTTCCCTCCTGTGATGCTTTCATCACATCTGATTCTCGATTCGTCCATCTGCTGGTCGGCTCCTTGGTGTTGCATTCTTTTATTGGTAGCTAGAGGTTAAGCTGGTTCTCTGTCCTTTCTACATTGCTCTTTGATGTACCTCCTTATTATTTGAGTTCAGTCAGTGCTCCTTGGTTTATGCAAGTCCCCTGGGCCTTGCATGTCGTTCATGTCCATGGCTTATGCTGATCAGAGTAAGGGGCAGTCCTTGTCCAGTGTCCTTAAATCTCATATCAGATGTGACCCTGAGAGGAAAGAAAAACTGGCCAGTATCTTGAAACTAAATCTAGAGATGTAACACATCCCGTTTTTCATAAGTCACTTTCTGTAATTAATGTTCAAATTAAATTAAGAGAACTTTTAAATGTTGCAGTAAAAGTCCCATTGTCTCTTGGTGTATCTTCTCCCTTATCTGCAATTATTAATATTTCCAAATATCCTCCAATAATCTGTAAAATTTAAATCTCAGAGAATTAACCTTTCTGATAATAATGAAATAAATCATGTAACACGATTGTAGGACTTCAGATTGGACCTCAGGCCAAAACAACAAATAAAATAGTCTATGTTTTGCCGAATCATCTTACCTGTTTAAAGAAACATGAAATAAATTACAATCATCTCTTGCAACCCTAAGATAACAAAAACAGGAGAAAACTTTACTCTCAAAGAAATGGCAGTCCAATCCTGCTGTTACTGTCGATTATTTTGGCTTAAAAATGCTCCACAATACTTTTCGGGTATCTTGTAATTTAAATAGCGTGCTTACAGCTAAGTGTTAGATAAATACAATGAAACTTCATCACCTTTTTCTATTCCTCTGTAGGTACTTCTCATCACAGAGTTCCTGGGTCGCTTTTTCACCGAAATGCATCCATCCCCAATTATATGTGTGACACAGGAAAGAAAAACAACATGAGCTAAAATAGTTTGAATTTACAATCACGACCCTTAAACAGGTTCCTCTTACATGAGTGGAATTATGAAAAGAAAAGACAAGAAATAATATAGTCAAACGCTCTCTCAGCTCTCAGGTGTTCTTCTTCCAGGCTCCATAGCGTACCTAGGCTCAGCCCATTTTGTCACAGGGTGGGAGGGCATCATCTGGGGGCAATTTGCGTGATCTTTGCCCTGAAAAAATTTAGCTTCACTGTAAAAATATTTTCTCTTATTATCTTAGCCGTCTGTTCCAATTTTGTCCAGCCAGGGTTTTAGCCGCAAGAGTAGTAAAAGTATAGTAAAAGCTTTAGCAGTATAGTAATGAGAATATAAACGAAATCCTTTTCCTCTGGAAGCAAGTTGAGTGCCATCCTACATTATTTTTAAATACAATCTGCATTCTGGCTTTCTGTGCTTTATAACAACATTTGTAAGACATCTAGATCTGGGGTTTATTGGACGGTTTAACCACTTTGGATGCGTCTCACACTTACATAATATTCTTGAATTCAGTTCTTAAGGTGCTGTTCAGTTGTAAAGCCTGTTTTTATTCAGTGTTTTACTGTTAGAAATGTATTAAGAACATGTGACCATTCATACATACAGACATTATGTTTAACTTTCATCTCATTTTGTGTAAAAGTTTCTAAATAAACTAAATGAAACAAACTCTGCAGAGATACATTTTTACTTTTACTTATTTATAATGTTTATTCTGTTAGATATTGGTTAACCGGTACAGATAACCAGGAATGTAACCTTTTTAAGGTTATGCACTCTTGGATATTCATGGTTCTGTGCCACACCTTAATCATTCCTGTAGTTCTCCGCCAGCTAGAAAAATAAATTGTTTTCCTGTGGACTTAGAATAGTATGTTTAGCACAGAAGTTTAGCAATCAGACTGGAATGCAGAGTGACTTTTTCCTCTCTCCATGAAACAAGCAAGAACGGACGGAAAAAATGTCTTTCGAAACACAAAGATATTTGAGTAAGTATTAACATACTTTATTTGTCTTTGGAGCTCGAGACTGTCTTTAGTCTGTTTTGGCATAATCGTTTAAGTCTTTTGTCATCTGCATTTAGGATTCTGATTTGTTTATATTGTCCTTTAGTGGCGTAAACGGTTTCCATTCCAAGCTTCATGTAGAATCATCTAATGTAATCTAAAGCATAATAACCTCTTACATCTATTATTATATTAGGTTTGCTTCACTTCTTGAACCAGATCTGCTTCTTTGTTTGTTTCAAGCATTATTTGTTAGTTTCCTCAAAGGATAACTTTCCTCATATAGTAGAGTAAATACATGTTGCTCTCACTTTAGGATATGCGAGTTTTATTTTAAAAATCCAAGTAACATTTTACAAAAACATTTCAAACATTATTCTCCATTTCTGTATCTTATTGGGTAAACAGCTAGTCCTAATGCTGGGGAGAGAGAAAAAGTCTAACTTAAATAAACATCCTGGTTTTATTATTGTAAAACTAGTCTGAATGTGTTGATTTCTTAGTTTTACTTAAAGTTTTTACTAGAGGTACATCTAGTACATTATTTAAGGATTCATAGAATCTCTAATTTATGGAAATTTATTGTCTTTAAATACTTCATAGGCTTCTGCTTGATTTATTTATTTTTATGTTGTAGACAGTCTTGAATTTAAGTTTTCTGATTTATTTACTTTTTAGCAGCTTCTTTTGCATTCTCTAATATTTATATTCCATATAATTACAGGTAAACATGTTAATCTTACATTGTACTTTGTGCCTAGATAATCACTAGGAGGTTCTTGTTAAATGTTTCTATTTAGTAATTTTGAATCATGACCTATTCTAACATAGTCACTAATTTTCAATGTGTCTCCATCTTCCTGATTCAGTTCTTAATACTATAGGACTGTTTGTTTTAAATCACTGAATTTGGGAGCAAATCTAAAAGTATCAGCAGCTGAGCTCTATGTAATAATATCCATTTTGGTTTTCCTACCTTACTATGACATTTGGCACAAACCGTGAGTCTTCCTTCAGAAAGGTTTCAGGTTTAGCAGCGTCTGTGAAAAAGAAAAACTTAAAAACAAAATAATTAGTGCGTTGTTAATGCAGAATGTGCAGGTAAAACCTGGTCCACACATTGTCCAGCATTGGGAGGCTGAGCCTTTGTACTTAAAATAAAACTGGTCTGGAAATGTTTGATCTTTTCCATTCAAGCTGTTTGATTAAGTGCTCATGTGAACATCAAGCAAAGCGAGAATATAGTCATAATGAAGAAAACTGATTTCTAATATTTGAAATAACATCTGTAGATTCACTGTTGGCTGAATCTTTACAAATCATAGCTGGTAGTTTTTCAACTTAACTGTTAAAAAAAAAAACTAAAAGTAAAATAAAGGTTCAAACAGCACCCCATAGGATTCAGGATGTAACGTTGTAATGATTTACATAGTGGCAATTAGTAACATATTCTGAACATTTTGAAGCTTATTAATTACTGTTTTTAGTTTTCCCAATATTAATTCAGTCTTTGTAAAGTAAACATCAGCAGGTTTACACAGAATGTCAGAGTGAGTTCTGTCCCCCAAAGCTGGAAACAAGCTTTTCTAAGATGAACAGAAAAAAAAGAAAAGAAAGGACAAAATCTTACTCTAATGTTATTAACTTATATAAATCTCAGTTTTACTTAATTCAAATTGCATGAACTGATCAGCATGTTTTCTCTAAGTCCTAAAATGTCTCTGCTAAATGTGATATGAGATATTCTTCCTCATGCTGGTTCTAAGTCTCATAATGTGCTCAGCAAACTTCACATCGTTCTATATTAAATACTGACCATATTTTGTTAAGCATTTGCTTTAGAAAGTATCTGAACCAGAACGTAATGCATTATGATGTTGCAAAATAGTTTTGCTATAAAGAAAATCATGACAAGGTTTGGAATGTAATTTTATATTAAGATAATCACAACTGCTCTAAGGCATTGATTACTAATTTTGATTGTATTTAGTTTGCTGTGGTAGCAGAATTAGTAGTACAGTTAAACCTATAGGTTGTTTTGTAAGACAGAGCCATAAATTATTTTAGACACCATGTAAATGTAAATGTTTTGCTGCTATCTGCTGTTGTGCATAAATAAACCATAATTCACTTACTCTGACCATAAAGCTGTGTTAATTTGGTATCTGATGTGTTTGGCTTTTGCGGTGGCTTCACGTCCAGCAACCAGCGACAGAAACCATCTCCCTATTTTGGCGAGTTTAATATTAATTGAAGTTTTATTGATCTCAGCAGTGGCTGCCATGCGTTGGGCACCAGAGAGCAATCAGAAGGTTAAGGGTCTTGCTCAGGACCCAGAAAGTGGCAGTCCGTGGAAAAAGGGTTTCAACCGCGAACCTCAGGGGATTCCAAGCTCTATGCCCCAACCACAAGGCCAGCACTTCCCTCCAAGCTTTTCATATATGTCAGCTGCAGCACTTTTATAGTTCTGCCAGTGTTTGCGCTTGAAACACGCCGGCTAGATGACCGTGATTCATCCAGTCTCCGCCTCATTCGGTCTCGGCTGCACGGCTTCAGTTCACCAGGCTCACCTCGGCATTTAGTAATCAGCTGGTCACAAGTCTGGACGACTCTAGTGCAACTCCGAGCCCCCCTGGGCTCAAGGCACCGTATCCTAACCTTTCAGCCAAACTCATCTAACTCCTGTGTCTACTTACCATTATTCAGATTATTTCACCACTCTGCAAACAACAATGCACGTCCTCCACGACACCCCATGTTTAAGACAACCACAATACTGTTTTAAGTTTAAGTAAATTCTCCATGAAAATAATTTGCCTTGTTAATTGTTTTATAGAAGAACAATTTATAAATCATAGTTTTCAAATAGCAAAACAACTTTCCAGCTTTTACTTCAATGTGTTAAAAGGACTTCATTTTATTTATCTCTTACCCCTAATAATTGTTGAGTTGTATTTGTTCTGTTTCAAGTTTCATGAAAAGTTAATTACATTAAGAAATCCTTAGCATAAATGTAACTTGCTCTTTTTGAAAATTCACCTTTAAGTATTCTTAATGATTAGTGTTTCACTTATTCACACTGCTACAGTAAGACCAACATAACTCAGAAGTGCTCTAATTCTGTCATCTATGTGCAAAGGAAGGATTTGTCTAATCATGTGGGGTTTATCATAATCAAATATAAGCTTAAAAATCAGTCTCTTTACATGCCGTCAACAATATCATTCTAGTGTAACAATCAGTACATTGTTTTCAGTTAAAAATGCTTCTAAACCCTCGGGCCCTAATTCTATTTTGATCGCCCCTG
>JAGKQL010000054.1:33802658-33814947 GCA_018398635.1 Cyprinodon brontotheroides
TGTACCTCTTTGTCCTGTATTGCTTTATAAATATATACCAACCCAGCTTAAACCTGCAACATATTTTCTGTTGTTGATTTGATCCTTTACCACCACAAATAGTGACAAAGATGAAATGTGGGTGACAGAGACTTAACTTGCATTTAATGTTGAAGTAGCAGTGTTGTAGTACTCGAGATCGGTCTTGGTCTCAAGACCATTTTTTGATGGTCTCTGTCTTGTCTCGGACTTGACCGCATTTGGTCTCGGTCTTGTCTCGGTCTCGGGCGCTGAGGACTCGGCATTTTATTTTAAGACCGGTCAAGACCACAGCTGTGGAAATAGCGCTAATCATCAGAATATTATCAGTTTTTCTTTAAGATCCTTCTTTTTTATTGGATGCTTGGATTCAAATCCAAGCAATAACATGTCTCATTGGTAAATGCATGTTTTTTTTTATGTTTCTTTTACCGCTGTTACGCCCACCCCCTTTTACCTGCGCGCGGGCTGTAGCACTTCGATTGAAAGTCAGTGGTTGTTTGAGAACGGGATAAGATGTCGGCCAAATCATCGGTTATAAAATTCGACTAATAAAGTCACAAAGAATATATTTGTAAAGCAACATTCAGAAAAAAGCATACAGCGCATCAGAGATGGTAGAGACTACGTCCAACTTTTATCGACACCTTGAAAGAAAGCACAAAGAAAGGTACGCTACGTACAAATTTAAGTCATTATTTTGTGACAGTATGTTATGAGACCGACAAGCTGTGTAAATATTGAGCACTTTGGCCTTTTCTCCATGTTCCCAGTGCTAACTAGAGAAATACATCGCTTGGTCAAAAACAAACCATCTGATTCAGCAACAGGGTCTTAGAACTGACAAAAGTCAGTCAGGCTTTTGTGCACGTATTTCACTGGGGTTTGTATTTCTGCAGATGTCAGTAGTAGCTCAGGGAGGAAGTGAAGGAGATCAATCTATTTTTTTCAACAAATTATCTGTCTCATAGCATATTTCACAACTTGGTGACAGATATGGATTTATTTAAGAAAAGTTATATAATATAGTTTTAATCTGTATATGAGAGAAACAAGAGAAATGATTGGAATTTTTTGAGTTTTAAACATTTTGCACATTGTTTTGAAATAGCACATTTTAAAAATAACATAAATGTATGTACTGTTTATTAAAGGCAGAAAAAATACTATTTTGATCTACTTTCATTAATTGTTTAAAAATTCTTTGATTACTACACAGAAGTTACTAAATAAAGATGTTTTATGTTTATTCCAGTTCTATGTGTGTTAAATATCTAGGTGTTTTTATGTGAATGTGGGTCTTTTAGATCAATTTTAGTAATTTTGATCATGTTTCACATTTTATTGTCACATACTGGCACTGGTCTTAGTCTTGACTCGGTCTTGACTTCCCTCGGTCTTGGTCTTGACTTGGTCTCAGACCCTAAATGTCTTGGTCTTGGGTTAGGTGGTCTTGACCACAACACTGTGAAGTAGAATTACTTTAAAGACTTTAAAAGGATCAGCGAACAACTTGGGACAGGCCGTAGCAAAGCTATTGACAAATTTAAGATGGTATTAAAAGTTAAATTTCTGTTTTCTCTTTTTTTCATTTAAAAACAGGTTCTCTGAACAATAATAGAAAATTAATTCCATACAATTAATTTGAATGAAGTTGAAAGTAATTATGATCTCTTTTAGTACTGCCTTAAACTTAATGTCTTCTATAAGAAAGATTCTACAGATTGCTAAATAAAAAAAGTTATTGTGATGTATTAGTGAGTAAAATCTCATATAGTTGACCTTTCTAATTAGTGTGTCCTGAGTGGAGAAGGTCCTTGGAAGGACATATAGAAGCTGATATCTAAAACATGGTGGTAATCTGCCCTGTTGTTCCAGATGTGTCCTCTGAACTTTTCATCTTGTTTCTATCCGACAAAGTAAAGCAAAAGGGTCGATATTTAACGAAGGCCAGAGTTTGCCCATCTGAAGGGCTGTACATCTGAAACTTTAACCAAGATGGCCAGCTGATGTGATGGCCACATGATGACGTCAACCCTGAACCTGGCAGGCTTTTGGAGCAATTAGTGTCACATCACTTCTGAAACCAAAGGTGTCCCCATGCCCGGCGCTCACACACTGATGCAGACAGGCATAAATATGGACGCACATTCTCGTCCCTAATCCCCTGACCCATCTGCTGCATGGCCTCTGTCAGCTAAATGTCACCTAATAACATCATAAGCTTGTCAACCTTTCCCCCTTTTGTCTCACATACACGGCTGAACACACACACTTGATCTGGCACAAGTAAAGCGCTGCGTGTGACACCTCCTACCTTGTCCTTCTTTTTGTTGTCTCTTCTATTTTAGCTACTCAACTTTTTTTGGCCCCAACGGCTCCCCATTCTCTGTCCCTTTCTGACACCTTTTAAATCCTTTTCATATCTTATCTAAAAGCACAAGCCTAGTTTCCCAATGATTTTTAGTCTTGTTTCCTCTTAGCTTGGTCTGCTTTATCTTCCACAACATTCCCCTCACTTTTCAACAATTCTCTGCTCTTTTTTTCCTGTCCAGGTTTGCTTGGTAAAGTGCACAGCTTCTTGAGTGTTTAGGTGAAGTGACAGTGAGGTTTCACCCCACTGCCTGCCGTCCCCCCAATCCATCACACTGTTCACACATGTGCCAAAGCATATTCCAGAGCATGCATCCACAGTGGAGTGGCTATCTAGTTATATCTTTTCTGCTCAGAATGAGTCAGTCTATAGCAAATGCACTCCATAAAGCCGGACATACACTGTGCGATATTCAATGGTTGCATGCAGCTATAGCTCAGACTGTACGACAACACCGCGAGGTTTAAAAGTTCATGGCTCACGATGCATGTTCTTATGGGCCGCCGTTTGTACAGTTCAGCTGTCAAAAATTAGGAGCAATATTTATGGTTATTTAGAGTGTTTTAAGAGAAGAATAAGTTGTTTCTTTTTCCAATAAATTTTTCCACTGTGTCCTTCATTCATTTATAAAAATTTGACTTTCTTAAATAAATATTTAGTTTTTAGCTAAATATTTAGTTTGCAAAATAAATATTTAGTTTTTTAAACAAATATTCAGCTTCAAACTAAATATTTAGCTTGCAAATTAAATATTTTGTTTTTTAAATAAATATTTAGCTCCAAATGTAATATTTATTTAACAAACTACGTATTTAGCTAATATGCAAATTCACTTGCTGAAAAGCGGAAGTGAATTACCAAAGTTAAAATCTTGGAATCTCTATATAACTCTTAAAGGAGAAGTTCTGGTTTTTACACTTTAAGCCCATTTTCTGTAGTGTCCAGGATGAAATCGAATGATCGACACAAAAAAGTTTGACAATTGCTCCTGTCTCTGCTTTTTTGGCCCATTTAGAATCACCCCCTGGCTGCTTTAGAATGGCTGCCATAGTGCATGTCCGATAATGTCCTTAAAACAACCTTAAACGTTCTTTTTAAAATATGCTACTCACGGGTCGTCAGCTGTTCAATGGCGTTCAAAAAAAAGTTTCGCGGAAGAAAAAACGTTCCTGTAGTGTTTTATTTAGCATTTTGTAAATCCCATTGAGTTCTGTAGGAATAGTCAATATTCCCCTGCCACGGGAAACGGAAATGGGGCCTGTTTACACAGTTGTAGTCTTTTCGCTTCACTCTGTGTACTCCGACGTCGCAGGTGCTAGCGTCTGTTAAACACTTTAAAAAACTCTGAAAATGGAATCACGAAAAGGTGGATTCTTGATTCACCGGCGTCGAGAGTACACAGAGTGTCGAGTGTCGAGTGTCGATCATTCAATTCAATTCAATTCACAGTTTATTTATATGGCGCCAAATTCACAAACACATGTCATCTCAAGGCACTTTTACAGTTCAACCAGATCATACAGTCAAATTGATACAAAGTTTTCTATCTAAGGAGAAACCAGTTGATTGCATTGACTCATTGACTCAAATACAACTCCAATAATCTAAGCATGCTTGTAGCGACGGTGGAGAGGAAAAAACTCCTTTTAACAGGAAGAAACCTCCAGCAGAACCAGGCTCAGTGTGAGCTGGCCATCTCACTGAGGGCTGACTGGGGTTCAAGGGAGACAGGAAGCAGAGATACAAAAGCAGCTGTAAAAGGCGGCCCCTTCCCGATTCATCCTGGACACTACAGAAAATGGGCTTTTAAAGTGTAAAAAACCGAACTTCTCCTTTAAGGCATCTTCCTCACACCAACAGAAATTCACAAGTTAGTTTATGAACAAAAAAAACAAAAAAAATGGAAGGTCCTCTTTGAAATTAATGTTATGTAAACCTGCGCCACAGAGCTAGAGCCACCCACATGGGGCGTCACTGTGGTGCTAAAGCGTGGCCGCACTTTAGTGAGCTGTTGCCGCGATTTAGTAAGGCGTGGCAACAGCTGCTAACAAATAGGAAGTCTTACGTAAACTTCAAAATGATAAGGTATTTCTATAAAAATATTAGGTGTCATCTACACAGTCATAAAAGCATTTACAGTTACATACACAGAGAAAAGTGCATAGCTTTTTTTCTGCATTAGTAACCTGGGTTTTAAATGTAGGGGGCAAATATATAATTTTTTTAATAAGGTGGAAAAATTTAATTTTCAAAATGTATAGTTTTGAATTTGCAAATGGATTCTTCTGTCATTAAACTGATGTCAGATGAAGATCTGGCAATGTACATCCTTCATTATGGAGACAGATTAGCAGCTGTTGCTTTCTGCCGCATGAATCACAGCCAAAAATCAGCAGAATCCAACAGAAAGGGGCTACTTGAAAAAATAAGAGAAAAGTGCCATGCTCCAAGTAGTAGGGCCAAAAGAAGGCACACTTTCGAGACACTGAGAGGGAAAAATGCAAGGAAAACTGCAAAGAGGGTAGAACTTGGCTGGCTGAATTTCAGCAAGAAAGAAAATGGCTTCAAACAGGTACGAAGTGTAAAGGGGGGAGTGTACCCGGCATAGCAGTGTGTGGGACAGGCAAGCAAAAGTAGGTGACATCCAAGAAATGATAGAGTCACTGTTTTTCCCAAATGGTGTCTGCAGGTGTCTGAATCTGGCAGATCATGTTTGCAGTATCCACGACTTTGCACAAAATGAAATGGATACAGATGTTATAGTCGAGGATCTTTATGAAAAAAAAACAATGTGAAGCATTTCCAATCATCAACAGTTGACAATCCTGGAAGTTGTGGAAGACTCTCCCCACAATGATCAGAGCAAGAAGACATTATTGACTGCATAATTTGCTGCCAGCCTCAGATGTGTTGGACCTCATGAATCCACAATCTGAAATACCACTAATTGAAGAACCACCAAATGTAGCGAGTGACAACAAAGTTGAGGATGAAATTGTAGTGTATGGGGAAATGGAACAAGACCAACAGTCCTTGAAGTCACCACAGCGTGCACAAGAACTTATAAAGCAGAAGGCAGAGTCATTGATATAGAAACAAAGCTTTACCTGCATGTCCATAATGGAGAAAATGCAGCGTGTCACCTATAGTAATGAAGTGTGAAGTAACTGTCGCTTTGGCGCCATTTAGTGATTCAGCTGATTTAGATGACACTCTGCTATGGAATCCAATCATAGCCAACGATTGTTATTATGGTGCAACAAGGTAACTACTTTTGTGACCTCCCTGGCTGCCTTTTTTATCTTTCTTTGATCATATAATGAACAAAAATGTCCACATTAAAAGGAAAATACCTAATGGAGAGCTGGAACAGGGTGACTGCTCAGGGATATTGCGCGACTGCCTGTCAGAATTCTGGGGAGAATTCTACAGCAAATGCACATTAGGTGCAAATGTGAAGACACTTTTCCTCAGGCATGAGTTTCCAGTTGAGGAATGGCAAAAAATTTCAAGAATCCCAGTAACAGGTTGGATAACTGTCAGATATTTTCCACTCCTTCTCCCACTACCATTCTTGGAAGAAACCTTGTATGGAACCATTTACAGCAGTGTGACAGAGAGCCTCTTGCAATATGTTTCAAAAGAAGAGCAGGAAACCCTGGAGCTGGCACTGAATTGCTTTGAAGCTGTTGACAAAGATGACCTTGTTGATGGGCTGGATGTACCTGATTGCCACCAGCGTGCCACCAAAGACAACATTGCTGGACTAGTGTCACAATTAGGGCACAAGACCTTAATCCAGACTCCAGTGTTTGTTACTAAAAACTGGAAGCCCATCTTAAAAATCCTGAAAGATACTTTGTTTCCACACCAAGCTGAGTTTTGCTGAGTCAAACTGAGTTTTTGTCTACCTGAGTTTTAACTTAGCCGTTTTTGTCTTTGCCTCTCGGCAGGAAGTCATCCGCCAAACTGGATGTTTTGGACCTTCTCCCCCCTGGAAGGATTCTCTGAGCACCAAACTGAGCTGAGGATTCAAGTTTGTGGTTTAGATAAACTTTTCCCCTCAAGGATTGTTTTGGGCTTCTCACTGAGTAAGGGGATTCATCTCCACTATAACCCATTAAAGTACCTCAGGAAAACTAAGTGGCAGTCAGCTGCTCCGTTCCTCAAGGAAAAACCGCAATCTGGGTAAACCCTGTCTGCCCTCCAACGAGCAAGCCATTCACTGGAACAACCCACACCGACTGGATTCAACAAGAGACACCTTTTCCTGGAAACGTGAGTCCAGTTGCCTTAATTCCCTTCTTCAATCAAGAAACACAAATTTCCCACTGAGCCTGAACTAACCGCAGAACCTTCCCCTTCACTTTTCAGTCCCAGTTCGACAGAGTTCAGAGCAGCACTGTACTCCTCTCAACTTGCTCTACATAAAACCTGTTTAACTTTTCCTGGTCTCTATGTTTCTTCTTCTGCATTTGGGTCAGATCCTTAGTTAAATCATGACAAACACTCCTTTCAAATTAGCAAAATAGACTGTGAAACAGCAACAATTACCAAACAAAGCAAATTCTTCCATAATATGTTTTTATCTTATAATAACTTGAGTTACTTAGACCAAGGTATACAAGTAATGTATACATGTAATGACATGTAGACCCATTCAGATTTTCCAGCTAAGTTAGTCAAAACAATTGAATGTAGAACCTCCCGTATTCTAAGGTAAAATTCTCAAGCTTGTGGTTTGTCTGTGGGGAAAGTAAGGCCTGACTCTGACATGATCACATTACAGAGGTCAACCACATCTTCATCACAAGCAGTGTCAAGTAACGAAGTACAAATACTTTGTTGCTATACTTTAGTACACTTTTTAGGTATCTGTACTTTACTCCATTACTTATTTTTCTTTGTACTTCTGACTTCTACTCATTACATTTTCACACAAATATCTGTACTTTCTATTCGTTACATTTTTAAAACAATTGTTACTCGTTTCTCTTGGCTTCGGTTTAATGTTTATAAATATTTATTTCAGGTCATGTGCTCCATCCAATGCAGATCACTGGCTCCATCCACATCTAGTGAAAACTAGTGTCATTGGATGAGTCATATAACGCAAACACTCATTGGTTAGCTAAAGGAAATCATCAGAAGCAAGCAGGTGTTCTTCAAACTGCAAACGGAATTGTCTATGCCATGCTACAATGTGGAATTCAGAAAAAGGAGGGAGGTTTGGATGTCTCTGATAACCACGTTCTCTGTTCCTAAATCTGTCCTGATTACCCAAGGACATCCACCTGCCTGTTCCACACCATCAATAAAGTAGCCTTCTATGACACGCAGGTCGCTGTTTGTGTATGCTACTTTTAACCAAATGATTTTGCAGGAAAACCCATCGATACAACAGTTGAAGCAGATTCTGTATGGTTTTAATTGGTCATATGAATCTACGTGCCAAATATAGTTTGGTCCCAGAGCATAATACCGCCTTTGCTTTAGCTTCTGGCCTTGACATTCGGTGCAAGTGGATTCAGGGATACGAGGATTAACCATACCTCCTCTTTTTTCGCCCTTACGCCATTCATCTGACACTTTCTGTGCATCCACCTTTAACCATGCAGTCTCCTGGATCCTTCCAATTCCTTCGGGATAAAGTCAATAACATGGCCAATGTCCGCATACACTTTATGTCTCAATCCTTTAGCACTCGAATTAAGTGTCTCTTACTAATTAACACGGTGTGTTTAATAAAAAGAGATCACAGGATGTAATTATAGTTTATTACAAGGTTTAAATAAAACATGCATCAAGTCTAGGTTCTCCATATTCCTTGAACGAAAGCTACACCATCATAAAGGAGCTTCCTTACGAATAACGCGTGGCCACACCTTAGTAAGTCGTGGCCATGCCTTAGTAACCACAACTTACTAAGGCATGGCACAACTTAACATCTTCAAAGAAAAAATTCTGCCCATGTCACCATCAGCTAAATACTTATTTAAGAAACTAAATATTTAAATTTGCAAACTAAATATTTGGCTCCAAACTAAAAAAATTTATTTAACAAACTAAGTAAATTACCTAGCACCAAGCTAGCAAAAATATATAGCTAAACTTTCATTTCATTTTCATTATTTTTTTCGCTATGTCATTCATTCATTTATAAAAAGAGTAAATTAAATAAAATATTTTAATTTGCAAAAATAAATATTACATTTTTAGCTTAGTATTTATTTAACAAACTAAATATTCAATTTGTAGCTTAATATTTATTTAACAAACTTAACATTTAATTTGCAAACTAAATATTTAGCTCCAAACTAAATATTTATTTAACAAAGTAAGATTTTTATAAATGAATGAATGACATAGTAAAAAAATTAATTGGAAAAAAACAACTTATTTTTCTCCTAAAACATGCTAAATAACCATAAGTATTCTCCTAATTTTTAGCTTTACAAACGGCGCCCCATATGTTCTCACACGGCCCGACGCCCTGATGCGATCTTACAATGGTCGATTTTCACCCAACCTTACGCTTCCTGATGAGGAGGTGGTTGTGAGAGGCTGATCGCGATCTCGTTACCCCATGTATACTACACGGACGCCTCTAACAGGCTGAAAGTCGGCCTGATCCAAAAATTCTCACACGACTGAGAGAATAAGCCCGAAAAACGCAAAAATCGCAGTGTAAGCCCGGCTTAATTTGTGTAATCCTTATTTAAAATGTCAAGAAAACTACAAAAAAATCAAACTTGCACCAACTATTTTTAAGTTTTACTACATATAAATCTGCAACACGATCAACTTGATCCCAGAGATGTTCATTAGAAGGATTTTAATTATAACTCGTTAAGGTCACATGACAGATTACAGATACTGCAAGCCTATTTATACCCCTTGAACTTTTCTCCATTTAGTCACATTAGAACTACGTTTTATTGGAATCCTATGTAAGATGAGGTGTGCTTTTCTAATCCAGTCAGCTGCCTTCAGATGTTTACTGAATCTTTCTATGCATATCCTGTTGATTCAACATTATTGTTTCACATACTTACATAATAATGTTGTCTAGATACCAGATGATGTGAAAATGTGACTATTTTAATTTGCTCGTTTTAACTGACTGAATGAATCAATTTCAACTTATTCACTTCAACAGAAATCCTGAAATCAAAAATGAGATGTACAAAGTTAAATATTAAGTTATGTATACTAAGAGACAGAAGTGATTTCATGTTCAGTAGCTAATCAAATTTAACATGAAAGAAAATTTGAGATGATCTGACAAATGATGTCGGATCATAATTTGATCTGACATCAAATTCAGGTCAAATTATGATCTGAACTTGATGTCAGACATCAGCCAACCTTAACTTAGCTAGATTCTTTGAAATGAAGATAGCATAGGTCTACCCCTATAGCTCCAGACCTTCACCTTGTGGAACCATTTAAGCTGTTTTTTATTAAACAATCTATGAAAAGTCAGTCAGTAGAACAATTTCTACTGACAGGCATTTAAACAGCTTGGGAAATTATTTAAAATCCTCTTGTGAGTCCTAGTTGGGTTTTTTTGTTGACAGTTAAAGTACAAATCAATTCAGTTTATTTCTATAGCGCCAATTCACAACACATGTTATCTCAAGGCACTTTAAACTTCACCAAATATACTTAAATTGATTCAAAGTTTTCTATCTAAGGAAAACCAGCTGATTGCATAGACTCATTGACTCGAAGGCAATCCCCTCACACTAAGCATGCTTGTAGTGACAGTGGAGAGGAAAAACTCCCATTTAACAGGAAGAAACCTCCAGCAGAACCACAGGAGTCAGTGTGAGCGCCATCTGCTGAGGCCGACTGGGGTTCAAGGAGACAGAAGCAGAGATAGAAAGGCAAGCAACTGTAAAAGGCGGCCCCGCCCAGGAAACACACAGCCAGGCAGACAAGCACCACGAGCCAACTTCCATGTCAGAGGATGAAGAGAGAGCACATCCAGCCAGTCAGTCTAGAGAAACAGGACTACACTGGAAAACAACAGGCCAATCTCCAACATCTATAAACAAAGGTGTTGATGGCAGCAGTAAAAGCTATGATATTTCTCCAGGATGGAGTCACAGCCAAACAGGAACAGACTGTGATTAATCTGCTATGCAGAAAAAGCAGAGAGAGCAGAAGGTTAGAGATTAAACCAAATACAGATCCCACAGAGTGGGAGAATAGAGATAGAATGCAGCAGAATGATGAAGTAGGGGTCCTTATGTCCTCCATAAGTCTAAGCCTATAGAGAAAATACAGCAGTAAAACCTCTCTCCTTTTGTTAAAGAACAGATAATAGACATAAAGATACAGAAGTAAGGAAAAAGCCATCAGAGCTGTTAAATGTTTAAACTGTGATTTAACATTAACATACTCAGGTATACTAATATGTGCCTGTCTGCATCAGTGGGTGCTGTCAGACTTAATATGGCAAACAAAGTTAGAACACAATCAAGGTAACAATAATGAAACACGGTTGATTATGAATAGATATGAATCAGCTACACATTTTAAATGGATAAAAAACATCTGTTATTTAGCTAAGCAACATAGGAAGAGTGATAGAAGAAACCTGTGGTCTCTTTGGCCCAATCACAAACTGGTTCCTAAGCACTAAACCTGAGCACTAACCATTTGTTCCCGCAGAGGGTCCATCACATTAAGGGCCATCCAAAACCACGTAGTGGGTAAGGCGAGTGGACCATTCAGCCCTTAGATAGCGAGTCTGCATCTATGCAGGCTCATAGATGCCTACTATATATTAACAGTAACGTAAATAATATTGCCCTTTTAACATTTGCTCTGGGAGTACGAGTAGCCTGATCAAAATAAATCAAATCAAAGAAGTGTCCTACCATGACTCTGAAGCTCATCCCAGTGGGAGATTAGTCCCTAACTATGTAGGTGCAGCTCCCAATTGGGTGAGTTATTAGACAGCATGGGATTAATTTTCACTGTTATGCTGATGATACCCAGCTATATCCGTCTATAAATCCAGATGAAGCTAACCCATTACATAGATTACAGGCATAAATCTTGAAGACATAAAAACCTGGATGACTCTTAACTTTCTCCTCTGAATGCAGACAAAAACAGAAGTTATAGTCTTGGGACCAGAGTCTTTCTGAAAAGAAGCTGATTAGCCAGTCACTTCATTTGGATGGGATTAAACTGATTTCAGATAATAAGTAAAAAATCTTTGGTGTTATTTTTGATCAGGACCTCGTCATTTAAAATCCCATATCAAAGAGGTTTCTAGAATTTCTTTCATCTGGAGGAATATTGCAAAAAAATTAGAAATCTCCTGTCCAGGGTGATGCTGAGAAACTAGTCCGTGCATTTGTTACTTCAAGGCTGGACTATTGTAATTCTTTACTATCAGGAAGTCCACAAACTGTAGTTAAAAGCCTTCAGCTGATCCAAAATGCTGCAGCCAGAGTTCTGATGAAAATGAAAAAGAGAGATCATATCTCTCCTATCCTGGCTTCTCTTCATTGGCTTCCTGTTAAATCCAGAATAGAATTTAAAATCCTCCTTCTCACATATAAAGCCTTAAATGGCCAAGCTCCATCTTATATCAGAGATCTGATTGTTCCTTATGTTCCTAACAGAGCACTTCGCTCTCAATCTGCAGGTTTACTAGTGGTTCCTAGAGTTTCTAAAAGTAGAATGGGAGGCAGATCTTTTAGTTATCAGGCTCCTCTCCTGTGGAACCAACTACCAGTTTTAGTCGTGAGGCAGACACCCTGTCTATTTTTAAGGCTAGGCTTAAAACTTTACTTTTTGATAAAGCTTCTAGTTAGAGTGGCTCAGGTTATCCTGAGATATCTCTATAGTTATGCTGCTATAGGCTTAGACTGCTGG
>JAGKQL010000054.1:33815500-33838917 GCA_018398635.1 Cyprinodon brontotheroides
TTCTCCTTCCCGTCCGATGCTAGAGAAGGTCATCATTCATACAGACCAAGAGAAAGGGGGGAGGGGTGCCTCTCCAGGAGGGACAGACAGCCTATGAGGGCTGAGCACTGGTGACACAGCCCAAAGGGGAACTCACCACCAAAACGGTGGAAGGTCAGGGCTGTTAAAAGTAGATTTGCTTTATTTTCACTCTCTTTTGACATCATCCAGCAAAGGTTTGATTTAGTTCAGTTAAATCATGATGGTAGAGTGGCTCAAGTTATTTTGAGCTATCTGCTATAGGCTTAGGCTGCTGGAGGACATAACGGACCCCTTTTCATCATTGTTTCATTCTATCTCTATTCTCCCACTCTGCAGAATCTTTTAGTTCGATCTCTAGCGTTCTGCTCTCTCTGCTTTTTCTCATAGTATCTTCATCTGATCTCTGTTCCTGTTTTGGCTGTGACTCCATCCTGGAGAGAAATATCAGTCGTGCTGCTGCCATAAACACCTTTAGATTATAGATGATAGAGCTGGGCCCTGTTTTTCAGTCTTTATTCCCATTTCTCTCCTAGACATTGCTATGGGCTCAGCTTCTATCATGGCTAACTGGGTGTTAGCTAGGGGGTCCACAGAGGTACTGCATGGGGGTCACAAAAGTTTAGGTTTATTAAGCTTTTTTTTTTTATTCCTCCCTGCAATTTTTTCCACTAATTGAAAGCGCCTTAAATACACAAGTATTCAACACTCTGTAGTAAACAGATAAATGAAGGCAGAAGATGTCTTTCAGTCATCAATGCTCACATTCAGCGACACACAAGAGCTCTTTCAAGCTGGGCAGCATCGTTTCATTCACAACACCTGTCCCATCAACCAGGAACCAGAAATACTTTAATAATCCCAGGGCAAAATTACTTTCATTACATTACTCCATCTGTAATAGAGTGACTATAGGGACCAGTTTGATAGAACACTATTTCATACAATATATTGTTGTGCCAGATGCCATGATCATACTTTTTGGACATTGGGAACCAGTATTCTCGACAGGATGACCAGAGGTTTGAAGCTGAATGATTTTTGTTAATAATATCTTATATTTTGAACAGAAGTTGTGGTGAATTTATTCCATGTATGAGCAGAAATAACTGTTTGACCATGATTGAGGTGCTGGAATCACTCTTTCATCTATTGTTCTAACACACACAGTTGAGTAGGACTGTGTGTCATAAACACTATATAACAGCCAAAACAATATCTGATTAAATAAGATATTTACCCCTACCGGGGGAGGGTGTAAACATCTTAAAGTATCAAATACACAAATTCCCCAGCTGGCTGGGAATGAGAGATTCGAACATAAAATCACAGCAATATATATAATTAGGGGTCCCCACTCCATCTCGCCATCACCATCAGTTTGGGGTCCTTGGCCTGGAAAAACGCTGGAAGACCCCTCTGTCCTAGAGGGTTCTTTCCCCTTCAACCCCCGTCAGAGGCCGCTCACACTAGAATGGAGTTGTCATTTGCTCTCCTACCGCCATGAATCTGGGCTTAAAATGAATTTGGAAAAAAATAAAATAAAAATCACGTCGCAGTTCATAAACTAAATCTAAAAAGCTTGAAAGGAAAAAAAAATCTGTAAGAGGAAAAAAATAAATAATATATATATATATATATATGTAAAAAAGAATAGACAGAAAAAGCAAAATGATTGTTAAAATTGTTTTTGGTTGAGAGGTTTTTCCAGGTTTCATTTGTTGATTGCATTTTTTTCCAAACTTTATATGAACACAAACTGCGGAACATGTGTACCTGTGTTGCTCTGTTTCTTTGCAGTCTCTTTTCTGTTAATCATTAATGAACAAATCTCTACTTTTAGTGTGCTGTTCAATAGTTACTCCCAGTTTTTGCTCTGTTCAGAGGATTTGACCTTTTTGTTAAATATATGAATTTGGTTCTATTGTGGCCATAAGAAGTAACCATGGTTACAAAAGTCAAGTAGGTAAACAAAGAAAGCATCCCTTATCAGACCAACCCCATCAGTCTGAAACATCAAGTTTACAAGAAAACGAACCATAAAAAAGTATTATGAAAATATAATTTATTTAAAACATAACAACAGTCTACAGAGGGTTAAAACATTTATAAATACGGATGCAGAAAAGTGGAATTCAGAGAAACACTGAGACACCCTGAGGTTAAAACTAATCGTGTGTTCCAGGATGGACAGGATGAGCCGCTACGAAGTCAGACGGTTCCTCCGTGATGCTCGGTCCAAATGTTTCAGGGGCTCCGATGATCCTGATCCCATCCAGGAGTCCGTGGCGACAGTTTCCTCTGAGCTCTCATGGGTCAGGCTGAGAGGAGACAGCCGAGGAGGCGAGGAGTCCTCGTCTGACTCATCCGGAGGTCCTGCAGACAGACAGGGAAGGCTGCGGCTTAACAGACCTACAGAAGCTAACCTTAAAGTCGTAGGTTCCAAACATTTCATTTCTGAATTCTAGTAGTGGTGCACGACTTTACACCAGTGGATAAAGTGAATGTGATTGGTCATTTATCAAGGGGACGGGATTATTGTGGTGGAAGGTTTGCAAACCAGTTTGGTTGTGGCCGGTTTGTTGGAAGCATCTTGCTAACCAGTTAGCAACTTAGTGCTAGAAGGTTCCCAATGGGAAATTCCATTGGGACCATTAAACAACTTATGAAAACTTTTAAAAACATCCCAAACTGGTTCTGATGTTACCAGCAGTGTTACCTTGGCGACTGAGACCCATCAGCCGGCCGGTCCTGCTGCGATTCCTGAGCCCACTGCCTGCCTCCTCCAGGTTCAGCCCGATCCTCGACAGGTCAGGTCGGCTCCTCTGAGGCCCGACAGACTGGCAGGACGCAGCCGGTTCCTGGAGGTCACAGGAAAAACCATCACGGTTCAACAAACGGACCAACAGAACCAAAGACTGCAGAGACTCATGGCTCAGGTTGACATAATGAACACCTGGGGGCGCTGCACTTGTTTGGCCAGTCTCCTCCTCTCCCTGGCAGATGGCTGACGGATCCTCTGGGGGTCAGGAGTAGGCGGCACCGGGGACGCTTCACCCAGAGGGTCTGAGCACAACCATCAGGAGAAAGAGAAGAAAATAAACTCTAAATGTTCTGCTCCACAAACCTTAGAGCCCAAATATTGATCCATGCTTCACTGAAACTGACGGCGGCCATATTAGATCCTCCCAGAGGTTCTAGAGCAAATACTACACTGGAAAAAATCTCAATCTAGATAAGTAATTTTTCTTAAAATAAGTGCATTTGTTCTTGGATTGAGGAAGTTAAAGAGACATTTTGCCAATGGAACAAAAACATTTACATTTAAAATAAGAAAACACAATTATACTGTCTTATTTCAAAAGCATTTGATCTAAATAGCTTATTTCAAGAGTAAAATTACTCATTCCATTGGCAAATCGTCTCATTTAACTAGTCAAATTAAGTACACTTAAGAAATGTTTACATATTTCTTGATCGTTTTTCCAGTGTAGGAGATAATCCCAACCTGCAGGATTTATTGACAAATATTTCTTCATGATCAAAGAATCAGCTTTGGTGTTTAACTGTTGATCAAAACATCAGAACCAAAGATGATGCTTTCCTCTGATATTATATGGAGTGAATTTTGATCCAATATTGTATCAAGTAATGAGCACTTTTTGAAAATGGAGATTTGAAAAATCGCAATCAAAAAATAAAAAAATAATTTAGGCTTTATTAATATTGAAAAATTTTACTTAAAAAGTTTTTTCACAGATTTCTTTTTTTAAAGAAATTTCTTGTTTAAAGATGTGTTTATGTGCTTTGCACTTCAGTGCCACCTTACAATCCAAACGCTCGCTCTAAACCAATAGAATGTTGTTGCCAACGTCCAGCAGACCAATAAAAATGCTTCTTTGCTCCTCAGTTCAGAGGAAAGCCCCGCCCCCAGAGGAGATCTGGAAAATGTTAATGTTTGTAAAATTCAATGTGAAAGAGAGGAATATGAAAAAAAAAAAATGACAAAAAAATCTTTTGGAAATAAATTTTAAACATTAAATATGAGAAAAACAAAGAAAACCTGAGAAAACATCAACGCCCCTCTACAGAATATTTAGATGAAGAATTTGCTTTTTTTTTTTTTTTCATTCTTCTCTACATTCCACATGATCTTTGCTTAGAAAAAAATATAGAACAAAATTCACTCCATAGAATAATAATTATTCATTATTAATGGAATACGGCAACAATCATTGACTGATCAGGCAACTGATTCAAATATTTCATAAACCCTGAAACCAGCTCAGAGCAGAAATTGAGCAGAAGCTGTACGTCAGATGAATGCAGTCTGGCTTTAAGATGAAAAACCTTCTTTGTGAATCATCTGCTTCTGAACTCCTCCAGTGGCAGTTTGACGCTTTAACCCTGCAGAGAGTTTTGTTCTACCAAATTATTAATCATTTAATCTATAAAAATACTGAAGGTTTGAGATGAAAGATCAGTTGAAATATCAGAGGTTTCTGTGAAAACATGGAGGTCTGGTATTTTATTTTCAGTTATGGCCTGTATTCCAGGCCGTGGTTCAAAGCTGCAGGTTACTCCTTTAACGTCAGAGATCAGAACTCTGTTCAGGAGCAGCCTGTAGGCGAGGGTTTCAGTGGCTCCTACTCATGAAGGCGCTCTCAGACTCCAGGAGGAAGGCTCTTCTGGACGCTCCGCTCACACTCCTCTGAAACACACAGTCTGGGTCACTGCTCACCTAAAGACAAACTAGTCTGAGGACCGACTGAGCTCATTTCTCACCAGGTAGTGATTCTGCTCCAGTGGAGAAAGGTCCAGGTAATCTAGAAACAAACATCTAGGTTAGATCTTCATCTGGAGGCAGACCTAAGAACCTGGAGGACACGGTACCATCTTGGACTGTGGATCTGTGGCTGCTGAGCTGATGCTGCTCCCGGCTCCTCCCTCTGACCTCCTCAGGTTTACGGTCCGGACCAGAACCCGTCCAGAACTCTTCACCTGCTTCCAACATGCAGACCAGCTGTGGGTCAGGCAGTGGGTTTGGCTTTTCCACCTGAGCTGCTGTGACCGTGGCCTACCTGTGGGCTTCAGCTGAAGGGACTCGTGGATCTGCAGCGGGTTTCTGGGCTCGGTGGTTCTGGAGTTGGGCCTTCGGACCGGAGCCTGGAGCCTGAGCCGGGCCATGTCGAACACGTCCACCACTGGGTGCTCCCGCTCTCTGGGCAGATGAGGACAAACACTCAGCATCCTGTTCCAGTAGAAGCCTGCAGGCTCTCAGCAGTTTGATCTCTAATCATTCATGGATCAGAACCAAAAACTCTGAAACACCTTCAGGAACATAGTTTCTTCTGCTTATGATCATCTGCTGATGTAACAACGCGGTTTACACAGGAACGAGTAACTCTAATTTAATGCTTTTTAATTCTCTTAGAAATAATTTTAATGCCATCAACTAGTAACCACGATCAACCGAAAGGATTTTAACGCAAATATATTGTTATATTATATATCTGATGAAATTGTTTTTTTTAAAATAAAGCCACGATAATCACATTAAATGAATCTTAATGCCAATTAAGGCCTTAATTTAAACAATTATAATTGAATGACTTTTAATGATTTTTTAAAGACCCACGGAAACCATGAACAGCCTTAAAACAGTCTGATCGGAATAAGAGGAAATATTATTGCTTTAAACACAGAGATCTGCTGTGGATCTGATGCTATTTGTGATAAAAAGACTCCGTTTAAAATTATTTATGACTTTCAGGGTCTCCTCTACATCTGGTCGATGCTATATTCAGACCACATGCGCTAGAAGCAGCAGGAGCAGCTAGTTTATATGCAAAGTCAATGGTTGACACGCATCAAGGTGCAGCAAAAGGTCCTGAAGCAGCGCGGCATGAGCTTCTGAGCATGTAAGACGTGTGACGCGCTTTACAAACAGCAGTTGCTAGAGTTGGAGGAATTTAACTTTTACTGCTGGATGCGGCGCATCAACCAATCAGAGAAGCTGATCTTTGAGCTGGCAGGGAGACCGACACAGCACTGATGAAGCAGAGAGCTATGATCACTCCTCTGAAGCAGGTTATTAACGCCTAAATTAACTTAAAATGTTTAAACCTGCTGGCAAAACGTGTTCGCTTTTATTCTGGTGTCTGCAGTTTGGATTATGTAGATAAAAAATGCCTTCCAGCCGCGATGAACAGTGGAGAAAATCCCAAAGAGAAGACCGGGCCAGAGGCTGCTGTTGAAGGGGATTTCCTGGGACAGAGCACAGGTGTATGGGGGTCTGAGCGACTCTGACAGCGAAACAACATTTGTTGAACTGACTGCACAGATTAAGTTTTCAGGTGGACTTTCTCACTTAAAAACATATTAAAACTACTTTTATCCACTGATCACAGCAGAAATAGCAAAGCCGCTCTCTGCCATTGAACACAGGAGCAGCAGAAGCATCAGACGCATCTGGACACTTTACTGGACGCACTTCAGGAGCATCAAAGCTGCTCTTGACGCGCTTCTGACCTTAAAGTGGACAAGCATCAAAAATGAAACAGCAGAAGCTTTCTAGCGTCTTCCAGCACTTGCTGGTCTGAATGTAGCATTAGGCATCTGATGCAGCAGATTGTATATTTCTGCACTTATTCTGGTCATTATCAGTGTTTAAAATGAATTTAAATATTAAACTTTATTTTGAAAATCCAACAACATCCCTTTTTCCTGTCTGCCTTGCTGCGAAGCTAGTTAGCGTATGAAGCTAACCGGTGGCTACATGTCACTGTAGTGAAGGAAAACAGGGGACAAAGACGAAGATCTGAGCTCTTCAGACTGATGTGATTTTCCATGAATGAGCACCATGCTGGTGTCATTGCAACCTGTCGCCAGAGGGAGGCGCACATTCCAGGGTTTGGATGGTTGCTCCTTTAAAGTGGCCCTGTAATGAACCATGACGACCAGTAGCTCACTATGGTCGCATCCGAAGGTTTACTGGTGAATTTATGGCGTCCTGTTTGTTTATTAACTCTGTGTTTACCATAACAAGATCACGTGACTTTTGTATTCCCAACTTTGGAAATAGAGAGGTCAAAGTGTGAATAGGCGTTCACACTATGAGCAGAAGGAGAGGAAAGAGAGGGGCAAAAAATGTGAAGAGAGGAAAAAAATAATGGTAGCTAAGAGGGATAAAAGATAAAATAAAGACGACAATAAAATAAAACAACATGAACGTTAGTTAGTTGGTTAGTGTATGGATGTGTTACCAAGGACAGCCATCAGATCAGATCGATAGATCGATAGATAGATCGATAGATAATCTGGGTCTGACCTGACATTGACAGGTGAGTCCAGCTCCTCCCAGCTTCCGTTCTGCAGATCACTCTCTAGGCGCTTCTGCTCGCTGCGAAGCTGCTGACGGAGCGCTGACAGCTCACTGAACAGGTCATGGCGGTCTCCTGAAACCAAGATGTTTTCTCTAATGATCCCGCTGAAGCAGCAGCTCAGCAGTGGAACCATGAGCCAGAAAGAGAGTTAGTGTACCTGCAGCTCTGAGCTGGTTCCTACGCGCAGGAACAGGAGGCGACTGAAGACCGGATGACGATCGCTCCTTAAAAGGAAGGAAGAAAGATGGGGCTAATTATTCATCACTTTAATGAGAGCCTTCTCTGGCTGGGCTTCTCCTCCATCCTTCTGAACCCTTCATTTAGCATCGACATCAGGTGTTTGTGTCCCCATGTGTCCACTGTGGGTTACTCACAGACAGGGCAGCGCTGGGGGGGCTGGGGGTGTGCTGCCGGGGTCTCCTGTTCTTCCTCTGCAGGGTTGGGATCGGAGGAGAAGGCTCTCTGCAGACCTGGAGACATTAACAGGAGAGCTGCTCAACCTTCCATGTTGCTGAGGAGGAAGTGATGTCAGCAGTGTTTTCCAGCTAAAGCCCTGATAACACCCAATTTAATTTAACCTCCCATCTGAAAGAAAATACTGTGAATGAGGTCGTGGCGTTTAGCTCTGAGAGTCAATGGGGATGATCATACCAGACATGATTTACAGCAGGGGGCCTGGTTAGCTCCAACTCAGACAGATTCAGGGTCTATTTTAGCCGGACTAAACAGAAATTCAGCTGCAATATTGGGTCCAACGGGAAGAGAGACATGGTTACAAAGTAAAATACATCCACTTTTGGGGAAAATACAAAATTCAATCTGTTAAAGGCAGGAAAACAGTCAGGATTAGAGTCACACAGCGAGTAAAAAGTAGGCGGGGTAGAAATATCTCTCTCTGTGAATCTCACTGCATAATCCAGCTTATAAACCGTCTCACAGCGTTTATTGCTGCTTTTTCCTCTTCTTTAATCCTAGTTCACATTATATTTTGTATGTATCAAAATCCTCTGTCTGATTTAAGAGATGCTGCACAGGCTTTAAAGCTGCACCGATTGGTTTTTGTTTGTTTTTTTAAATAACTTCTCCTAATCTGTCCCTGTTGAAGGTGGGAAACTGTTTCAGGCACAGAGACGGAGGTGAAAAAACTGCACAGATCAGGATCTGCTCATCCTGCGTAGTCGGAGCCTCTCTATAAGCCGACGCGTGTGGACGGGCTCACAGCGGATGCAGAGAACCAGGCTTTAAGTGTCTGATAGAAGCAGCACCAGAAAACAAAGCTGACTCCTCAGACTGACCTCCTGCACTCTGGCCTGCATCTCTCTCTCATCCTGCCTCCTCACAGCGGCGCTCTCCTTTTCCTCTGCCTCCTTCTTCTTCCGTTCCGCTTCCTTCCTCCTCTGTTCAGCCAGCTGAATCAGCTCCTGGTTTTTGGCCTTTTGCTGTGAGACATGCAGGCAAAGCGTCAGGGAGGAGTGACGGACTGGGAGCTCAGGTCAGAGTCTAAACCTGCTGCTTTGCTTCCTCACCTCCATCTCTTTCCTCCTCTTCCTCTCCTGCTCTTCCTCGTACTCCCTCTGGATGCGGGCCCTCTGCTCTGCCAGCCTCCGCTCCTCCTTCTCCTCCTCCAGTCTGATCCGTTCCCTCTCCTCCGCTTTTTTCCGCATCTTTTCTTCGATCTGTGAATAAAAGCAGGAACCAGGGGACTAGAAGAGCTCGGCTGACAGACATGAGGGAAGGAAAATGGCCCCATAAAAACCTGGCTGTCAGAGATGAGCGGCGGGTTAAACAGACCTGCTGTTTGAGGTAAGCTTTGTACTTGTCCTGTTCCTGGAGTTGACGCTCACTGGGCTGGGTGGAAAAAACCTTCCCCCTGGCAAACTGGGTGCTTTGGACATGAGTGAAACCTGCAAAAAGGACAAAAAACTTTATTTGATTAGGAAATGTTTCCACTGTGTGTTACAGTTTAAATCCCCAGCTTTATTCAAATGAACATCCTCTTGTTCAAAAAGCAGCCTGGAATCATCACTGCAGAATGTCATGTTTTTGTCCCGTTAACAGAATTTTATCCACATTTGACTGTTTTTCTTTTACAGATGAAGTGAACATCTTAAACCTTCCTGTCATTTTGGCAGACTGCAGTTCACATCCTGACCACCTGCTGGCAGATAGTGTCATAATTCACTCTTTTTACCAGATTAGATGCACCAGAAAACCTCTGATGGGCTCATTGAGTGAAATGGTCCTGGATTTTAAACCTTTGGCTGCAGTGTTGCTTGTTCTACTTCAAACTCTTTGTAATTCTAGCAGATTTAGATTGTAATGATTTCCACTCTATCCAGAGCGCGTAGAAAACAATGCGGGTCTCTTTAAGACGGTTGTAAATGGAGGGAAAGAACTAAAGGTTTCAGCTCTCATAAACCTATGAAGCATCATTCCTTACCGCTATCATCTCAACCCATGCAGGGGACAAAAACATCTCTAGCCAAACCAACAATGACCCTAACAACCCCCCTTTCAGAGGCATAGACCAATATCAGGTATTTCAAGCTAAAAAAGAACCCAAACGACTCCCCATTCCTAAGAGAAGCTTTTCTATTGAATTAGCGTCGAGTCTCTATAGAGTGGACCAAAGCCTTGTTTTGGCTTCCTGGATGGGAAGCAAAATGTCTTCAAACAAGTCCAGTGGTTTGTTTAACTTTTTTTGGAATGACTATGACCTGGATGACAGAGAATCGTCAGCATAGAAGCCTTATATTAGTAGCCCAAAAACTTGTTTCGGCTTAGAAAACATGGAAATGAAACCAGAAGAACAGGTCCATCATTTGGGTTCTTTTTTAGCCTGCAATACGAGGCTGTGATCCTGAGTCTGGTGGTGTTTAATCACGTCGGCCTTGGCTAATATAATTCGTCACTCACAGCTGACCGGTCGTGTCTGTAACATTAAAGCTGCCACACAAACAGATGATTGCACTCCTGAACCAAACGCATTAAGAGGGATTCAAGCTGTATGATAAAAAGGGACTTGATTAAAACTAGATATTATGTTTCTATGCTGCTTTGTGATCCAGGATGAATTAACAGCAGCTCTGCTCATTATAGATCAGCTGTGGGAAAATTTCTCCTCTTTGCTCTGACTGCAGGAGGAGCTTTCAGGAAGGAGCAGCTGTCTGTGAGACGACGCTGAGGGAAAAGGGATACACTAGTGGCTGCTCTAGCAGCTGTACAGAGATAATGGTAGATTAACGCTTTCACATGCAGTTGATTAACTCAAAATAACTAGATGGTCTCTAATCTTTTTCTTTTTTTTCTCCTAGTTATCAACGCCAGGCTGTTGTCTCCAGTTTTCCTTCACCACAGCGACCTGTAGGAGACCCGAAGGTCTGTTTATTTCAGAAAGTTACTGGCAGCATAACCGTTGCATCAGTGGGTTTAAAGGATACAAACAGCTGGATGTCATCTGCATACATGCAGAAAATGTCCAACTAGTAAAGGCTGGTGGAAGAATGTGAACAGAAACTATAGTGGCTCAATAATCCGGCTAACTACCCTTTTAATACCGTGCCAAGAACAGTTCGAGCACGGTAACCGAGATAAATATTGCGTGTAAACAGAACACAACTCAACTAGACTGTGCCAGAAACAACAAAACCGCGCTGCATCCAATGCTAGTTCAGCAGTAGGGCTCGGCACGGTTCAGCCGTGGCTCTGTTCTCTGATAACAAAGAGCGCATGAGCAGACCGCATCAACTCCTATTTACAGTCAGCTGACTCATTTCACAAGCTTTGCAGCAATTTCCGGCTTTACAATTCACAGATCTCTTCACCTGTTTACAACACAAACTTCCTCTCAGCCTGTTAACAATAAATGGCATCAAAAGAGCGTGGTGCGACCTGGGATGATGCCGAGATCAGGGCTATCATTGGGATTTAGGTGAAGGACGCTATCCAGACACATAAGCTCCTGAATGTTATTGACGCCGCCCTTTTTTGTTCGTGTATTTCTAACCTTGAGAACTGTAGTATCATGGACGGCCAAAAGGAGGCGAGTATCCGTGCTAGCCTGATGTATAAAAAGCTCGGCCCGTTATCGGCATGGATAGGCTTCGGAGGGCTAGTGGAAATGAGGCATAAAGAGGAGTTGTTGCTATGAGTCATGGACTCCTAACCTTCGTCTGGGTTTCCTCAGAAAGAAAACCTTTTACCCTGATTGCTCTATTAGAGCAGACATGGTCAGGCGTAGACCTAGAGCAGAGGGATCAGAATCGGCTGTGTTTGATGCTCTGTGGACAGAACCCAGAGGTTCTGTTCAACCTGTCGTCTGTTTTTCTCAGTGTTCTTTATTCCCTTGTTTAAAGGTAGCTAAGCACAGACAGGAAGGAGGATGGTTACCAGGAAGCCTGTCAGCTGTGTCGTAGCTGCTGCTCTCTGGAGGCCTCTCGGTGGGCGGGGGCGGCTCGGTCCGGCGTGTCGCAGCAGCAGCTGTGGCTCTCCTCTGCCACAGCTCTGGGTTGCTGTAAGCCTCCTCGTTCAGCTTGTGCATCTGGTTGAGGTCAGCTAGGCGGATGGAAACCACCACCATGATCAATGAGAGTCCCTGATTTTTGGATGAAAAAACAAAAAGACCAGAACCTACCGATGAGATTCCCCCTGCTGTCCCTCAGCGGGGCTCCGCCTCCCCCCCTTCCCCAGGGGTCATGGTCCTTCATCTCAGCCTCCAGCTGGGCCTCCAGGTGCTCCCTCTCCTCCCGCTCCCGACGCCGGCGCTCCTGCTGCTCCTGGATCTACGACAGAGCACGGTTTAGTAACACAAGGTGACAAAGGATGGCTTCCTGTCAGCTGACTATAGCAATGAGGTCTGCATGTGGGGAAAAGGCCCGAGTGGCTGAAATAATCAGAGTTTGGCTCCATCCTTAAAACCCGCCACACCCAAACAAATCTCTCCAACTGCTATCTCTGCCACAGAAACGCCTGGAAGTTCACATCACATAAAGAAAGGCTCATTTTGTACCAGATGGTGTGGGAGTGGGCGGGACTTCCAGGACCACACGCCTCACCCAGAATCCAGGGAACAATCCTCTGCAGGTTGTAGCAGACAAGATGATATGGTATCAATATCAGTAAAGATGGGGAAAGAAGCGCGCAAATAACAGCACTGAAGCAGGAGAGCACAGGCAGTGGAGAAAAGTTTACCAGAGTCGAGCGTGCAGCAGGCTCGTATAGAGGGCAGGGGAAAGAGTTTTAACACTACACATCTGTGTCACTATGCACAGGTCATTGGCATAAAATGCCGTAGAATCCAAACATCCCAATCAGGATTCTGAATATGAGAAGAATGTGACACGGAGAGGAAACTGAAACCTAATGTGCCCACTTGGTACTTTTGTTAATCCATAATTCACAATACCTTGAGTTTAAAATTATTATTAACCAAAAATGTTTATTCAATTTCGGCAAAGAATTTTCCTCTCGATGCATCCGTAATGTTTTTAAGAAATGTACCTCCTTAATCACACATATCTGCAATAGGCGCCATGAAGACGTGAACCCAGCACCTTACAGACATCCAGACAGACTCAGCCTTAGTGTTTGGACGCAGCTGAACACATGCGCTGCCGCCCCTCCAGCTAACAGAGAGAGCAACCTTTGAAGGCAGGGGTGGAATGTCCTTGTTCAGAAGGCTTCCTAAACAGTATGTCTAATGAACTGATTTTTCTGAGGCGTCTCTATTTTTTTAAAGAGACATGTCTCCTAACTTTTACATAAGCGACAGGTAGTAGTTTGCTGTGAAAGATTAATTTGAGAGCTGCTAAAGCGTTTCTCCTCCAACCACGTAGCTATTTTGTGCACGTTATAGAAATGCAACAGCAAAATCAGATGTCCCAAAGCGACAGCTCCTGGATGATGTCACACTGAGATAAGGGACATGGGGAACAGCAGGACAGAGGAAAAAAAACGACTGACTCAAAACGCTCTGGAATACAGTTAGCTAGATCCAATCTCTGTTACCTTTGGCCAAAGAAAAATCAGCCGAAATGGGAAAAAGGCAAATTGTTGGTGGGGATATGTCCACACCAGTCCTTTTCAGAAAGTTACTCTGTAAGCGCTACGCCCTTTAGTTTTGTATATGAAAATAGTATTTAAAATACCTCAACGGGCGTATACCCCTTAGTCATTTAAAAAAAAAATTTAACCCCTGTAATGCCAAAATGCATCATATTTGGATACATAATGTTTCTGTAAAATGTTTTGGCGCCTGACACCTTTGCATAATTCTAATGGTAAAAACTCGCCGTCTTCAAAATCCTATTGTACACAATCAGATATACCTGGAAAACAGAGGGCAGAAGACTAGATAAAAATAATCTTTGACTTATCGTGATAGTAATAAATCCATATAATATCAAAAATGTATTTCTGTTTTTCTTTTTACATATTTTTGTTAAAAGGCTACAATAAGTGACTTGAAACCAAAAAAGTAATTTCTTTCTGTTTTGTTTTGTATTATTCTTGAATCGGCTTTAAAGGGTTAAGGTCAGATCGACAATGCAATTAACAAAACACAAAAAAGTAAGTAATTAAATAGTGTTTTGTACTTAAGGGATAAACAGGTAATAACTATGGGTATGCTGGTCTGACAGAACACCAGCTAAATGGGCCTATTTAGGTGATCGTTTTGGGAGTTTATCCAGAGTTTATATTTACTAACCGAACCGCAGAACATTCATTCTGCATCATTGGATCCATTAAACAGAGGATATGATCTGGATCGGACGGTGGATCTATTCATGCTTCTCTTCTTGCAGGGCCCCACTCTGGCATTACTTCTCATATAAATACCACTGTTCATTACTAAGCAATGAACAGTGGCGCCCTCTACTGGATGGCCATAAAACTACAACACTGAGAAATTCCTTCTAAGCAGAAGTGATCAATTAATCTGATTAAACATTTTTTAATCAAATAAACTATTAAGAATTATTCCTAAACCATGTTTCCATTCCTATCAGAATCAGGTTGTTGACGATCCGACTACATGGCTGAAGTTTTGAGGTTAACTTTTATCTTAAAACTACTCTTTTTTTCCACTCATCCCAGTGAATACAGCCTCTCTTTCCATTGCCTGCTATTACACACAAGAGACCAGCAAAGGAAAAGGGCAGGGTAGCACAGTTAAAACTATGAGCTTGTGCGTGAATTGCTGTGCTTGGAGACAACAATACACTGTACATTAGGTGTGTGTCAAAAAATAATTTTTAGTTGGAAATCTGTTTTCACTTTTTAAAAGACTATTTATTTCACATTTTTTATCGATTTAGTATCGCAAAAAATTTTACATAAAACATTGATGGGAAAATAGGCTACCTCTGCAAATTCACCAGAAAGCAGCAGAAAACGCTGTGGAGCCCTATGAGACTGTGCAGTGGCAGCACCAAATTTGATATTTGAGGCAGTCACAGTGGAAGAAAACCCCACACAACATGGATAATAATACCTAATCAATAGTTTCTGATGAAAATATACAGCACTACTTGCTGTTTTATCTCATCATTTGATTTTTGATAGCTGTGGAAAATATGGCAATATATAGTGATACTGCAATATAGTGATAATATCGTATCGTGACCCAAGTATCGCAACATGTATCGAATCGCAACACTCATGCCAATACTCACCTCTACTGTACATAAACTGATGTACTATCATCGTTATGTGAGGAATTTCTTCATTTCTGAAAATCGCCCAACAATATCATCAATATCTTAAGATTCTCCATCATCCACATCATAGACATTCCAAAAATGTTAAAAAAAATAATTCACTGGACTTTGTTTCCAAGTTTGAAGACATTTTGCTTCCCAATCAGGAAGCTTTTTCAATTCAAAATGTCAGAAATAGCGTTGAGTTTGAATCTTTATAGAGTGGCCCAAAAACAAAGCCTTGTTCTGGCTTACAGGAAATGCAAATTGAACCGGTCTGACCCTTTGGAATTGGGATTTGTTTTGGTTCTTTGTTAGCCTGCAATACCCAAAACTGGTCTATGCCTCTGAAAAGGAGGTTATTAAGGGGAATTAATGACCTGGGTGATCAGGCAAATATTCTGGTCTCCTATATGGTGGTGGGAGTAGCGATGATAGCGGGAAGGAATCAATTCTATCGCTACATTGTTGGTTTTTGAAAGCTAGAACCTGCCTGTCCCGTTCTGTTTAAGGTTGGGTTTTTTTTTTTACCATAAATGGCTTCCTTTACACCCCTATTAAACCACCTGTCTTCTGGTCCTCAAAAGAATGTCCTTGGAGAGATTGTTTGGTTTGTCAAGTTGAGGAGAAACTGAGATATTTGCAAGAGAAAGTTCAACATTTTTTAATGTCCTTAGACAGAGAGAAAAAAGCTCTGACTCAGTACTTACATTTATACCTTAAAAAATCCCAACACACTCCCTCTCCCATGGAACTATCCCACCCCTGCACAAAGAACTTTCTCACAACATTTGGTTATTCCCAAAAAAAACCCACTTAAATTGTCAAGGACATATATTTTAGCCAGATAAACACTCAGAACAGGTCTACTGTTCACAGCATGAAGGAGGCTGTGTGAACTCATTCTTGTCTCTCATGACCCTCCCTTCATCCTTGTCTAGAGAAGGGAGGCAACTGCTTTCTGTCATCCCCCACTTTTAACTCCCTTCATAACTTAACTCCAGCATACAGACTGGTACAAGACTTCTAAACAATCACCCCTATTTAGGCAGAAAAAGGCACACTCAGAATATTTTATCTCACAAATAGGCAGAGGGAAAATATGCTTCCACACATTTCTCCAATGTAAAGATCAGAGTATCCATCACTGCATTGACCTGCATTCAACACTCTGCTCATATTTGGTCTGGGGGTTTTGTCCTTAGGATGAACTAGTCTCTGTTTAGGGGTCTTGTTTGGTTTAGAATGTACTGGAATTTTGTTTGGAGAAAATCAACCAACCTGATGAAACAGGAACAGGAAGGACGTGTCTAAGGAAAGCAGGAGGTACTGGGACAGGACTAGAGTGAATCTGGGATGTTAGAGATCTCAACGGGGGGAAAATCCTAAATATTTCTACCATCAACTCTTAAAAAAAACAAACAGTTCTCCTCTAGCAGCTAGTCTCGTCTAGATCCATTTTACCTCGCCGAAAAGGGTGCTGCTCCCAGTCCTGGAAGCTTCCTGTCAACATACCACAGACTGGGATGTAAGAAGCACACATGCTTGCCTTTGTGATCCCAGCGGTTTTTATCTGACTGGAAAGAATCTGCCTTACCTGCAGTTTTAGAGCCTCTCTGTAGCTCAGAATCCGGTCCCTGGTGGATCCGGCCCTCTCTGAGGGGAAGCCTCCCGCCTGTGAGCCGGCAGCAGTGCTCTGGTTGCTGGGTCTGAACAGAAAGTTCCAGAACAGCGACGCTCAGAATCAAGGAGAGCGGTTTATGAAGAACACCTTAAAGCCCTTACCCTAACAAAGCTTCTGGGTAACTGTAGCCACCATGCTGGCTGTGGGGGCTGTGGGAACCCAGCTGGCTGCTCACAGCTCCCCCTGGTGGAATATTCCAGTAGGACACAGGGAAGCCGGGGCCAGCATCAGGACCGCGATGATCTGGATGAGATAGGAGACGGCGGGTCATACGCATTGAGGTGTTCTAAAGGTTCTCTTCCTGTTAAGAGACCAACACTTACAGTAGGCCATGTTTGTGTCCAGCAGGTTTCTGGTTCCGCAGCACTGATGGGGTTCTCCATACAGGCTTCTGTATGCGTCTCTCATAGGAGGCGGCGGATGAGGAAGGAAGGCAGAGGTTCTAGAGAAAATAATTGGCCGTTTTTCAATATTTGTACTGTGCATTCTCATATTCATAGACAGGTTTCAGATTACAGCAGGCTAACAATGGAACCAAACGCACCCACTCATCGGGTTTCAATTTTGCATGTTTCCAAAGCAAATACAAGGCCTTGTCTATATAAAGACTCAAACTCACTCGCTTGATTCAGACATTTGAATGGAGAAAGCTTCCTGGAGGGGTGCGAAACATCTTCAAAATCTTGGAAACCAAGTCCAGTGGATTGTGTTAAGTTTTTTACTTTTACCACACGAAATGACTGACCTGGATGACTGAGAATGCTTCATCAGCATATTTCACACCCCTCCCTCTCTTTACCCAGCATGCATCAGAGCAGACTAGTCAGTTCTCAAGATTGAAAGCTGTACCAGCATGTGCACTGCGGCAGAGTATTAAATTAAAAGTTCTCTTCTCTTTCTGTTGCCGTTGTTCAATAAAAATACCTTTTTAAGATCATTTAAGTCAACAACATTATACTTTTAAGCATCACTATATGGCCCATTTACCAATTTAATGCATAATTTAAAGGAAAAATTCGAGAGTTTAGAGGGCCACGGCAACCAGCGAACTCCTTACATTTTGATGTAATGAAACTGAGACCTTGCTTATGGTCATTTTAAGTAGATTTAATTGTATGGTGTTTATTTTGAAGATGTTGCCTTAGCTAGTTAAAGGTTAAACATATTAGACACATCTGTTAATGAGTCCAATGGAGGCCATTTTGTCTTTTAGGCAAAAAGGTATGAGAATTGTGAGGTTCAAAAGGGAGGAGAGGGAGCACAAAAGGACGAAGGTTTAGCTGGGTGCACTTGATGTTAATTATGGTTGCTTTAAAGTCGTAGGAATCAGCAGTTCCAACGCTGTTGCATTTCCAAATTCTCCCGAGAGTGCAACAATTTTACACGAGTGAATCTGGGTGTGAATGTGATTGGTTATTTATCAAGGGGTTGTTGTGGTGAAAGTTTCGCGAAGCCAGATTGGTTGTGGTTGTGGCCTGTTTTTTCGAAGCATCGTTTGCTAACCGGTTAGCAACTTAGTGTTAGAAATAGGTTCCCAATGGGAAATTCCATTGGGACCAAGTAGCGCAAATTGGTGACTTAGAAAACGACACTGTCAAGGAAGCGTTATGGACAGAGGAAACATGCAAGAGGAGGAGAGTTTTTGTGTCGAAGTCAGGTGGATGAGTCTCCTCCATCATATATTTTTTATGTAGAGGAGGGAGGAAAGGGATAAGAAGATGCGGAAGAGGGGCGCCAGGCGGCAGAAGCTTGGTCTTGGTGGTAAAAGACTTACGGCAGCATACGTGTTTGAGCCCTTGCCTGCTAGCGCTGCCAGTTCTGTTAGCTCTAATGCCTGCTGAAGACACAGGCGCCCATCCCCATGAACACTGGGACCCGAACTCAATGGGAAAATTAAATTATGTATTAACTCTTATTTCAACCGCTAGCATTATATTAGGCTGCGACATATTAATCAAGATACTATAGGCCGAAAAAATTGATTGACAGATGACCCGTTGATATATGATTGGTTGAATTTAGGTGTTCAGGCTGACGCCGTATAACCAACTGGCCTGCGCAAAATAGCGAGAAAAAAAAACCCCACAGACTTTAAAGACTTTTTAAGATTTTAAGAACTTTCTACGCATTTTGGGACAATATGGTCTGGTAAAGGTACATTTATACATGTTTAAGCCAGAATGATTTGACATTTAAATATGATTTCCTACGACTTTTAAGTTCAGTTAATGTTCTGTTCTGTTGAGCCATATTAAACCTCCAAGTTATTTTATTAGGACATTTTGTAAATTGTTCTTTGCACCATTTTTTTGCAATGTAAATAAACCACCTGCTAGAATGGACTTCTGCCTACTGCCTTCTTCAGCCACAGTCTATCTTACATTTATACTGTAAATTTGTAACTCAGACATAAATGCGAAAGTTGTATTTGTTGCAAGCTTGTTGCTCTTTCAGTTATATAGGTGTTGCCACGAAGAAATAAATGTAAATCTTCCATTTATGTACACTAACCGCTAGGAATGTGTTTTTATTGACAGTTTTCTCTCCCCCTACAGGACGAAGTACGTTTTTCTGAGTCATGAGAAGAAATGAGATGCATCGTTTCCTTTCATTGAATGATATAAATGAGCAAATGGTTCAGCATCAGCCACACCTGTGGATGTCGACAGCGTTCTGGACGGACGGGGCAACATGCCGACCATTTGGAGACAGACGTCCGTCCCCCATGCCGAGGGCGGAGCTGTACTCCAGCAGAGGGGACTGGAAGGCGACGTGCGGCAGATCAGGCAGAGGCCTCTCTCTTCCCCTCACCGCAGCCCTCTGGTTGCTGGCCGTGGTCCTGGATGATGATCCGCTCTCTGCTGTCGCTAAAGGCTCTGTGGATAGAGGAGCTTCCCTCCTGCTCAGTCCGAACTGTCTGATTCGCTCTGGCTGCAGGCAGCAGAGACAACAGGATGGAGAAGATTAAAAAGAGGTAAAAAGCTAGGAGAGACCAAGGGGGGCGCTGTGTGGCGGCTGACCGGCTTCTCGGGGTCGTTAGCTCCTGTCGCAGCGACCTTCATCTCCAGATCCTTTTCCCTGAAAACATCCCACATGCAACACATCTGAAGGACCAGACACCATGACCAAAATTCTCTCCTTTTTAAATCAGAGGAAGCATCCATCGGACCAAATTTTAATTTCTGCTTTTGGTCTATAATGTCTTACTGCCTGTTGATTTACCCGTTAAAAGTCCAATAAAACCCACTGCAGTCTGTTTTTTCAAAGAGAGAAACAGAGAATATGAAGTCTCCCACCTCTTTCTGTTGCGATGCTGCTCAGCTATCTGCTCCTGCAGCTCCTTCCTGTAGCGCTCCTTCTTCCTCCTCAAAGCCTCGGCGCTATCAGCAGCTCCTGGACACAAACCACAGGTCCTATTTTAGCTCCTACATCCAGATATTTTCTTTTTTATTTTAATTCTGGAACCAGGAAGATGTCCATCAGGATTCACAGTAATTTCCAAAAGAAGCAAAAGGAGCAGAGAGCCTGGCTACCTATAACCAGTCCGGTCCCAAAGTGAGCTTTGTCGTTTTTCCAGATGTCTCTTAATCTCCTGCCGTCGCTCCAAACCTCTGATGTTTGCTCCTCCTTCTCCCTGACAGGAGAAATTATAAAAACAATGAAAACCGAAGGGAAAAAGTCAGAAAACAACCAACCAAACTGCTCTGCTGGGTTACCTTTCATCACTTCTAGCCCACAGACTCTTCTGATAACCGGCCTCAGATCTAGGAAGCCGGGGCTTTCTTCCTCCAGTCTTCTCCAGCTGATCTTTAAACGCCTCCTCCTCTCCAGAATCCAGGTCCAGTGGACTCTCCACCCGGTCTGGATCCATGTAAAGTTCCGAAACAGGCTCCTGGTTCTGGTCGGCGAGCTGCGGCGCTCTGAGCAGCCCTCTGTCCCACGTCAGACGCTGCTTAGGAACATCCGTCTCCGGTTGAAGCTGCTGGAGAGACCAAGATGCATCTGTGATTAGACCAGAAGACGAGGACTAAAGGAGGCGAGGGTCAGCCTGGGTGCTTCCTCATTAAACACCACATCTTATGTTGGTTCATTTGGTCACCAGAAAGACCTATCCCCACCAATAATTTCAGCTTTTTTCCCCTTCCTGCTCATTTCCTTTAGCCAAAGGTAACAGAGGTCGGGTGCAGCTAACTGTGTTCAGAGCGTTTTGGGTCAGTGTCCTGTTTTTCCTCCTCTCTCCCGCTACGTGGTTGGAGGAGAGGCAAAAAGCAGCACTCAGTGAATATTAACAGGCTGCTACTTAGATGTTTAAGTAAAATTTGGTTGGTTGAAAAAATTATAGCTCTTTCAGCTAAAATGGCAACAGATTGTAAATTTATACAAGTTAGTATTATAATGCAAAAAGCTTGAAAAAACATAGTTTTTTCCTTCTTTACTAGTTAAAGAAAGCTTGGCTTCTCAGACGACAATGGCTCCCAGTTACAGCTTAAATTAACACATTTTCTTATTGAACAGGCAGAATCAGACTGCAGAGCTTCTACATATCTTGAAATTTTGTTTCTGGCATCATAACATAAGTAAATAGGTTCATAAATCTTTTTTTAAGCAGATCAAAGAGAGAAGCAGGGAGAGCTGCAGATTTAAAGGTGAAAACAGATTTACTGGGATATGCAAATATGCAATCAAATATATCTCCAAGTTTACAGAGAAAATATGCTATGCTATATTTAAAATGTTTTCATCCACCATTAGAGCTCAGAAATTTAAACAAATTATTTGTTTTTATTATCTGTATGATGAGAGTGGCAAAGCTTCTCTCTGCCCACTCTCCTTCATTTTTGAAACCCAGACCTTGGGGTGCTGCATTTTTCAGTCGTGGACGTTTTTACCACACGGCTGCTTATTTACACATTTCCTTGTTAATTTGTTTTGTAATCAAATGTGAAATGATGTGCGCGTGGCATTTAAGCCCTGGTAGAGGGGAGGGATTATATCCATGCTTTGTTTCACTGTTTTGAAATGAGAAAAATGAGGAAGAACATGAAGATTAGATTAGAATAAGTTATTTTTGTTTTCATTTTGGATTTTCTTTTTATATTATCTCGGCCTCAGCAGATGGCTGCTCACACTGAGCCTGGTTCTGCTGGAGGTTTCTTCCTGTTAAAAGCGAGTGTTTCCTCTCCACTGTCACCACAAGCATGCTTAGTGTGAGGGATTGCAGGTGCAATCAACTGGTTCTCCTTATATAGAAAATCAATTTGATTGTATGATCTGGTGAACTGTAAAGTGCCTTGAGATGACATGTTGTGAATTGGCGCTATAGAAATAAGCTGAATTGAATTGAATGTGTAGATGGGGTAACCCTAAATGTATTTTTATTATGCTTTAGTTTGGCCCTGTGATTTGTTTTGTTTTCCGCATCTTTTATATTTTCTATTTTGTGTGTGCGCTCCATCCCAGTGCTTATGCAAAAGCAAAGAATTTAACTTGATATAAGAATGTCAGTTCCAATGTGCCAGAGACAACACCACTTTGAATTAAATCAAACCTCAGCAGTGCACAGAGCTGAGAGACAATGCAAAACCTTTCAGCTACAACTTGGTCTGATCCCTTCTATGGCAGCTTTCACTGTAACAATGTGTACGTGTTATGCTACGTTCATCTTTGCTGCTCTGGCTGCAAGGTGGAAAAAATGGCTCTGATGCGCGTTGGGCGGAGCTACCCTATCCTTTCGTTGCCTGTAACAATAGCAGCTGTATTTGCTGTGATCACCAGTGGGTAAAAAGTAGTTTTACAACATTTTTCACTGAGAAAGTCCACCTGAAAACTTCATCTATGCAGTCAATTCATCTAGATTACCATCCTTCCTTCAAATATTACTTCACTGTCACAGCCGCTCAGAACCCCGTACACCGGTGGTGCGCTGTCACTAGGAATCCTATTCAACAGCAGGCTGTGGCTCTGGTCTCTGATTGGTTGATGTGGTGCGTCCAGCAGAAAAAAGTTTAATTTTTCCAACTCCAGCAGCAGGTGCTTTCGCAGCGCGTTCCGCGCGTCAAATGCTCAGAGGCTCATGATGCACTGCTCCTGCTGCTCAAAACGGGACGTTTTGCTGCGCCTTGATATGCTTCAACTGTTGACTTTGCATGTAAACTAGCTGCTCCTGCTGCCTCTGCTACTTTAGGTGTGAACGTAGTGTTAGACATCCAACCTTTTCTATGCACCACCAAATCTAATGCATTTGGATTTCACAAAGAGGAAAGAATATTTCCCCCCAAATCTGTGGAGCATTAAAAATCTAAAATAGGAACTGAATTGAAACGTTCATTTCGCTGCTTAACTGCTCATTCACTGTTGAAAAGCTGTATGCATTCGTTTAGCATATACTTTGTGTATACAAAATGACAATTAAGTCTAAGTAAAAAGTCCCAAATCCACACATTCTGACATTTATTTGCTGTGTTAAAACTGCAAGCCATCAAGCTAACGGGAGCTAGCATTCTTCTTCTTCTTCCCTCCTCCAGGGGCTATATGTAGAGCTCCCCCTACAGGTTTGGTAGGAGACAGTTCAGTAGATATTAGCGGCTTATACACTCACCGGCCACTTTATTAGGTACCCCATGCTAGTAACGG
>JAGKQL010000054.1:33843917-33869412 GCA_018398635.1 Cyprinodon brontotheroides
TGACTGGAGGAGCTGGATGTTTACATTAACTGAACTAAAGAATCGTCACCAAGATGTGTTTTAAACTGTGCAGCAAAGCCTGTCCTGGTTCACTGAAGGCTGCGACTTTCTACAGTTATTTAGAAATAAATAAGATTTTTTTCCCACAGATTAATAAAGAATTGAAAGAAGACAAGTCATTAACATTTGTTTGTGATTTATTGCTCATATAAACGCTTCCTAAACAATTTCTTGGTAAAAATAAAATCTATCAATAACAATCATAAATAAAATCATCACAACGACAGTCACGTGAAATTATATTGCACAATCAGAAGTGTCCAGAAGAACCACAGAACACGGTGTTGTTGCTCAGGCTGTGTAGGAATGTTAGGAGGTCTGTGGCTCCGCTGGCGATCCGGTCCGATCCGGTCAGCTTCAAATCTCTGCTGCTGTCCAAACTGTAACCTCAGAGACTCAAACCGCGACAACAGATCCCTTCTCATTCACTTGAGTTTTGATTTGGAATGTCTGCGTCCACAGAAAACAACTAAACAAACGTAAGATAGTGTGAGGTGATTTCAGAAATTAAAAGTTGTTCGGCCATCTGTTCCAGGTAGGATCAGCGTCCTCCATCAGCGATGATCAGTGATTGGTCGGCTGCAGATGGAGCCCCTGTTCCTCTGCTGGTTGTGCTCACATGTTTTCTACCGATGCTCTCAGTTCAGGACACAGCTCCTTCAGGAACATTTCCATCAGCACCTGTAGGGACACAGACGGTTTGAGTACAGAGGAACAGGGAAGCCTCTGATGCTTTCTGAGTGGGCCTTACGTAGATCAGATGTTTGTTGGCGTTGGCCTCCTGCAGAGCATTGAAGATCTTGATGATTCCAAAGCGAGCGTTCTGCTGGCCAACCAGGTTTGCCAGTGCATCTGATAAACACAAACACATGTAGCTAGATCTATACTTAATGATTTCTCATGATTTGACCCTGATGGGCGTCACAGCTGGAGTTTTTTTTTATATTAGAAGAATGTGAAAACTGTCTATAGTGTTCAAGTCGTAGGCAAATCGTATTTAAATGTCAAATCATTCTGGCTTAAAACATGTATATAAATGTACTCTTTTTATCAGACCATATTGTCCCAAAATGTAGAAAAATTTTATTAAAAACAAACAAAATTTTTATTTTTTTATACGTCAGCCTCTGAACACCCTAAATTCTGCCAATCATATATCAACATTCATCTGTCAATCAATGTTTTCGGTCATAGCATCTTGATTTATATGTACGCAGCTTATATACACGCAACGGTTGAAATTAGAATCATTTCCTTTCCCATTGAGTTCCGTCCCAGTGTTCACGGGGATGGACGTCTGTGTCTTCAGCAGGCATAGAGCTAATGCTACATTAACACCTAAAGCAGCAAAGGCAGCAGGAGCAGCTAGTTTACCAGCAAAGTCAATGGTTGGACGGGCATCAAGGCGCAGCAGAAGGTCCCGCGAGCTGCTGCTGCTGAGGAAGTGGAAAAATTTAACTTTTGCTGCTTGACGCGCGCTCCAAATCAACCAATCAGAGAAGCTGATCTGGGAGCTGGCAGGGAGACAGACACAGCACTGCTGATACAGAGCGCCATGATCACTCCTCTGAAACAGTTTATCAATGCCTAAATTAACTTAGAATGCGAAATCTTCCAGCAAAAAAATTTTCAAAAGCGAAGGAGCACGCAGCGGTTTTGCTGCTCTTGCTGCTTTAGGTGTGTGAGCATAACAGAACTGGCAGTGTTGTGAGGAAAGGGCCAAACTAGGGCTGCAACAACCCAATCGATAAAATCGATAAAAATCGACTTTTAAAAGCGTTGGCAGCGAATTTAATCATCGATTAGTTGTGTCGCTAGCGATTAATGCGTCATCCGCCCGCGCGCCGTCATTCGGAAGAAAAAATATGGCACAAGCGAGTCATGCCGCCGCAGTTGCAGTAAGTGTTGCCAACTCAGCGACTTTTCAGACCCTCCTCCAGCGACTATTTTTTAAAAAGTTTACTAGCGACAAATCTGGCGACTTTTTACGGTGTCACTGGCTGGCTTTGGAGACTCTTCACGTGAAAGCATGTATCGTTCCTACTCTTGTCCTCCAGAGGCAGCTGCTGCCGTGGGGCGCCTCCCCCATCCCAAAGCCTTTCTCCCTCTCCCACAAGAATCCCTCTCAGCGCTGCAGTCTAGAGCGGCAGGATTTTTAGTGAGGAGTTTACCCTCAGCGTCCAGACTGCAAATGAAGCGCGCATGCCTCGGGATTGACGGCGCAAATTGATCACAATAATTAAAATAGCCTGCGCTTTGTAAAGTGAAAAAGTCGTAACATGCAACTTTTGTCAAAACAAATAAACATGGCACGGAACCACCACTGTTATGACGCAGCACCTGAAAAGAAAAACATGTTGGAGCCTTCAATGGCAGTGAAGAGAGCTGATCAGCAGGATGAGTAACCATGTTTGTTTCATTTTAAAGTGGGGGAAAGCGTTACGTTAGTTTCTCAGGTAGCTCATCTGATGCTTTCCTTACCGTGTTAGTAGGTTACAGACAGTGATAAGGTTGGCTACTTATTTTACTTTTAATTTCATTTGAATTAGCTTAAGCAGCGTTTATATTTTTCTTTATAAATAAATTAATTTGCAAATTATGAGGGCAAGGCTTTTAAAGTTTAAATCTTCTGGCAAAGATAAAGTAAAAGAAGATCCTGCAATTTTATGGAAGTAAAGCAGAATAAAATCCAGCAAGATCAGTAATATGTCAATTAATTATATGCCACATTCCCATGTAAAATATCTGTCTTTGGAGGATGTGTTTTTTGAAGCAACTCCTAGTTCTCTCATTTTTATTCCAAATACAATTTATAATTTGAATCACAGGGCTATTTTTATCTCTATGGTTCAGCATTTTCTCAAGTAGCAACTTTAACTGCTATACTTGATCAAGTCTTAAAAGGCAAGAACTCTCTTCTAGTCTATAAAAACCTCATTTTGTTGAAATGGGGGGCCTATTGTTTGAACCCCTTAGGGGCTTTTAAAAACAAAAATGTCTTTTTTTTGCGCTTTATGAAACAAAGTAGCCTATATTTTGTGGATGTACAGCTACATTTCTCATGTAAGTTTGCGTAGTTTTAAAACAAACATTTATTTTTTCATATTGCACCAGTACAGTTAATGAGAAACCTGTACTTGTGTGCTTGTTTGTTCTGTCTAAAATGTTTATTTTGGAATAAAGAGGTTAATATAAAAAATATTTTGTGTCCGATTCATCGATTAATCGAAAAATAATCGGCCGGATTCATCAATTTTCAAAATAATCGCTAGTTGCAGCCCTAGTTTGAACCACCAAGCCTCTGCTGCCCCTGGCGTCCTCTTCCATAACATCTTCATCCCCTCTTTCCTCCTCTAAATAAAAATATATGATGGAGGAGACTCATCCACCCACATCGATAACTAAACTCTCCTCCTCTTGCATGTTTCCTCTGTCCATATGCGTTCCTTGACAGGCGTCGTTTCTAAGTCACCAATTTACTGGAAGCTACTTGGTCCCAATGGAATTTTACATTGGGAACCTGATAGCACTAAGTTGCTAACTGGTTAGCACTTAGCGTGTTTCAGACAAACCGCCTACAACCAAAATGATTCGCGAGCCTTCCGCCTACAACAATCCCACCACCTTGATAAATGACCAATCACATTCACTTCATTCACTCATGTAAAGTCGTGCACCACTTGGGAGAATTCAGAAATGCAACGGTTTGAGCAGCCGCTTCCCTACGACTTTAAATAAAAACACTGCTTTAAATCCCTCTTTGTAAAAAATGAATAAAAATTCTAAAAGTACTGATTTTTCTTTGTACTCGTCACTTTAAACTGGTTGATCCAGTAGAATCCCAGTAAAGTGTCCATATGAGAGGAAACCAGCAAAGCAAACTGCACTCCTGGAAAACTACCTGGAATGTTGTCCAATAGTTTCTGCTGAGCGCCATTCCTTGGTTTCGCTCCGTTCCGGATCCGTCCGGACCTTCCCGTGAGGCGCCAGCTTCCCATCAGGCCAGAAGGTGTCCCTGAACACCGTGATGTAACACACCAGCATCTGCTCGCAGAAGATCCAGTTCACAGTGTCCCGGATCTGTCTGAGGAAGGAACGGAAAAGGTCAGCCTCTGGACGCCGACGGCAGACAGACGGAGAAGAAGGGTTAAAAACGGACATATTTACTTGTTGATAGTTCGTCCGAACGTAACCTGGACTAGTGCAATTAGAGTCTTTCTCACCCACTTAAACACTGAGCAGGAAAACAGAGACAAAGCAGTTAGAGCAGATCATGTCCTGCTGCAGCCACACATCTGTTAATGAGCAGCTCACTTCCTCTGAGTTCAAAGATCTCCCCGATCAGCATGAAGCAGGGTTCGGCCAAAGCGTTTCTGCGCCCGTCAGCTTCGTCACCGTAGTCTGAAAGGTCGCTGTCATCGTCGCCGTCTTCCTACAAACAGCCGTGGGAGCCAGAACACATAGCGTGAGGCAAGCAATCGCAGCACAGGCTCCTAAAGCTCAACGTTAGCGTTATCTACCTCGGTGTGGGAGAAGAAGTCTCCAGGTAACCTCTCCAGAAAGGAGGCCAAAGAGAAAGAGGACTTCTTCTGAATGGACATCACCTAGAAGACCAATAACACAGAGTAACTCATGAATTCATGAGGAGTTGAAAGATAGGAATGAAATCAGAAAAGGCTGCGTTACTTTGAGGTGCTCTGGAGACGGGCTTAGGAAGGCGTAGAGCGCCTCTGACTGGCACAGTCGCTCATCTGTCAGCAGCCGCTGCAACACAAAGACAGGGGGTGTCATGGACAGCAGGCGGACGGAGAGGACGCCCGCTTTGTTCATGGTGAAACAGAAAACATGACTGGATCTAATGATAGGTCAGTTTCTCCCTAACCCATGAAAATGTCCTCAGTGTTTTCCCAAAATGTTAAAAAATAATCCACTGGACTTTGTTTCCAAGTTTTAAGACGTCCGTCTTCCCATCCAGGAAGCTTTTTCAATTGTCAGAAATAGAGTTGAGTTGGAGGCTATTCAGTATCCACTCACACAGACTAATATCTTCTTTTTGACTCACACCACCCACTGGAACACAAGCTTTCAGTCATTAGAACCTTACAACATCACACTGAGCATGTCCCTACTACAACAGAAGGAAAGCATGAAGAACAGAAACACATCAAAGATGCTCTTCAAACCTGTGGATACCCAAACTGGGCGTTTGTCAAATCAGCAAGGAAATCCAAAAGACACAGAGCAGAACATAACAGTGAGAAGATTAAACTCAAAAACATCTCCATCCCATATGTTGCTGGTAACCTGACTCTGGCCAGATGGATTTGCTCCGCATATCCATCTGGAACCCTTCCGTTGAAGTAATTTTGGGAAGGGGCTTAAAATACTGGTTAGCTGATTGGCCTATGTTGGTGATAGACGGCCAAAAACCAAATCAGATCAACGAAGCGATATGACGTAATAACAGAGCTTACCGAGCGACACAATCCACAAGATCAAACTCTTTGCCGAAATCAGTCAGGGAGAAGAGCAAAACATCTTTTCCTCTGAGAAAAGCCTCCAGAGCAGTGTTTTGCCTCTTCTTTCAGTGAAGAAATACTCTGTAATTCCGATAAAACTTGCTTGATAGCCACGCCACGCTAAGTTTCATCGGCTGAAGCCGCCATGTTCTTTAGACTGAACTGTCGCGCTTCATGTTGGCGTCACACCTCAACCCGCCTCAAAGCCAACACTGATTGGACGTTCGTTTGGTGAACGGATCCAAATTTTATTTAACGGAGAGTCTCCAGACTGATCTGCGAGTGAAACTCTTGAAAGCTCGCGAGATCAGGATGGTCTCACGAGGCTATGTTGCTGGAGCCTCTGGAAAACTCAAGAGGATTTTCTCCAAAAGCAGAAATTACAGTATGTTGCACAGGGGAAAATGTGATTGTGTTGTGATTGCTGAGCTCAGGTGTCAGCAGAGGCTGATTGAAGCCAACATAAAAAGAAGCCTGAATGGAAGGGGGGGAATTAACTGAATCTGCAGGTGAGAGAGACGGACACGCTGCCGAGCGAGAGGCAGGTGGGCTCCGGGCACATCACCAGGAGGTGCACAGACAGCCCAGTAAAGAGGATTAGGGCAGAGGGCGAACCTCTGCCTGCACATGTAAATAGAGCTTCGTTTAGCTCAGAGCATCAGCAGGAAAATACGTCTTCTTCTGGGTTTTGGTGCGGGGATGCTGACATTTTCCCTGCTTCTCTCTTTTAGCTGGATCGGTCTTAAAAGGGGTGTGGCACGCCAAAGAGTGTAACAGGGCTGGAGCGTCGCAGAGTCAGCTGTGGATCAGCAAGAGTGTGTGCTGCAGACGGATCACCCCCACCAGAAGCAGCATAACAAGCGGAGCCCAACTTCCAGCCTCTGATTTGTAACTTCTAAGGAATTTTAGGTTTGATAAGGAAGTGATAAGGACTGTTTTATTGTGCCACTTTTACGGTGGCTTTCGTATAAATAAAACATTTGAACTTGAGTGCTTCACGGTTTGCGTCTTTGAGTTGTTTGTTCCCCCTTGTGCCAAAGACGGAGTGTGGGGCCATACTGGCCACAAGTACATTTCAAACCTAACAAGACCCTCAAACAGAGGCTAGTGCATCCTAAAGACAAAACCCCTAAACCAAATATGAGTGGAGTGGTGTCTGCAGTTCAGTACAGTGAGGAATGCTCTGATCTCATTGGAGAAAACAAACAACCTCTCTACAGACACATGGCCCAACATAGGAGAGCGACCTCCTCTGGACAAGACTCTGCAGTACACCTACACCTGATGGACAAAAGACATTCTATGGAGGACCAGAATGTTCACAGTTTGGACAAAGAAAATAGGTGGTTTGTGAGGGACGTGAAGGAAATCTATGTTAAGGAAGAGAAACCGACCTTAAACAGAGGAGGTGGAGTCAGATTTCAGCTTTCAAAAACCTGCAATTCAGCAATTGAGTTCATCCCTTCCCGCTTTAATCGCAGCCCCCACCCCCCTTAAGGCTGGTTTATACTCAGAAATCAGGTGGTCTGCATGCGTGTCGCAGTGAATGCAGATATGCCCCCGCCCCTTCCGCAGACACTCTGCTGCACCTCTCCAAAATCGTAGGTAACTGCTGACAGTGCTGTCGACAGGAGGCCTCTGATTGGTCAAATCTACATCCGCTCTACACTATGCGTATTGCTTGTTACCTCCCATATTAGCTTGTTTTTGTTTGTATGACCTGTCAATCGGTCTGTGACAGTGTCACGTCTCTCGCAAAAGCGCAATTCATTTAGGGTAGTTAGCGCCATTTCTGTGGTGAAGAGACAGCAGCAACGAAGAAAAGAAAAACTAACAGAGAGCAGACGTGTTCTAGTTGCTTCTTTGGAAATAATGGGACACTGGTGCTGCGTCAAAGGATGCAATAGTAATTCTAAACAGAAAACAGCAGATGGGGCCGTACGGTTTTTCGTATTCCCCACTTGGAAAAAAAATACGGACCGCAGACAGAGGACTTAACAAAGAGGCGTCGGGCTCCGTGGGTCGCTGCTGTAAGAAGGAAAGACATCACGTTTCATAAAATATCTCCTCATGCTCGTGTTTGCTCTCGGCATTTTCACAAAGGTAAGTCCTTATAAATATACACTAATAGAAATCAACACGCTGAAATGGTTTGCTTATAAAGTTGCAGGAGTTCATGTAAACCTACTGAAACATGCTGTGGAAGAGAAGCGGAAAGTGATGTTTGTTTTATTTCTTTTTTAGACCGCTAAAATTTAATAAATAATGCATTATCTGTATATAATCATTTACACAATCTGCAATACAAATATATTTTTTTATGAATAAATATATATAAATACAGTGTACATATAAAAACACTGTACATACCCACTCATCAGCCAACTCACTGCATTTATTCATCCTGTGCAATCTACTTAAGTTTATTTATTATAATCCTTTGTTCGTCCTGTAAGCTTTTCAGTTTATTTATTTACCTCTGGCCTTACTAATCCGATGTACTTGTGCTGTTTTGGTATAGCAAATTTCCCCAATGTGGGAAACATAAGCATATCTTATTTTATAACTCATCTAATCTAATGGGCTCTGTTATTAAGGTGCTTTTATATAGTGTTTTGAATAGATGTGTAAAACACTCAACCTTTCATCTACTTTGCAGGTCAACCCACATATGAGATGATGGAGACTGACCCAGACTGGGCTCCATCCCTGCATCTGGGCCACACTGACATCAGACCAACAGACACAGACCGCTCTTTAAAGACGTGGTTATCGGGAAGAGCTGAAAAAGAATGCCCTGCAAGCAACTGAAACGGGGCTCCATCCCGAGGCTGAAAGATGAAAGGACAGGAAGGACAGACAGAATGTAACCTGTGTGTGCTCAGGTGTGCAGAGATGAACGATCTTTTTGAAGAAAACAGAGAGCTGCGGCGTGAACTTGATGAGCTACAGATCTCTGATTGCTTCTTTGGAGACAGTAATGAAAAAGTCCAGTACTATACGGGTCTACCAAACTTGGCAACCTTTATGGCTTTGTTTAATTTTCTGCTGCCTCTCATGTCTGCTCAAAATAAAATTCTCAGTCCATTTCAAATGCTTCTGTTAACCTTCATGCGTCTGAGATTGGATCTGCCCTCACAACACCTTGCTTATCTCTTCCGTGTTTCACCAAAAGACAGTGTACAGAACATTCAATGAAATGCTGTCATTTTTATATGCAAATCTAAAGCGTGCAATTGTGTGGCCAGATAGAGACACCTTGCACAAAATTATGCCTCATCAGTTTGTGGATGCCTTTGGACATAGAGTCACAGTGATTATTGACTGTTTTGAAATTTTCACAGAGAAACCAGCTAATAAATGAATGCCAGATCAAGTACTATTTCAACTTTATTCTTCTTTTTTATTCTTCTTTTCACACAAATAGAATTTTGCTTTTTTTAAAGTTACTTTTGAAAAATAACAGCAAAACAAATATAAGTTTCACCATCACTTCAAATATTAACAATGTTTCTGAGGTTGTAAAAATGTGTGTACAATAAAGAGTGGATTTGAAATTTGAAACAAGTGTTGTTATTATCTTTTCAATCAAGCAGAGAATTTATGAAAATGCAGTACAAAATACATAAATAATGCAGAACAGTGCAAAGCTTCAAATGTTTTACTTTTTCTTCCTCCCTCGTATATAGCAGATTGCTCTTTAGATTAAATTAGAAGATTTTCATTTTCCCAGGACTTGTTTTCACTGTGGTCTGTGGTCTTCCGTAGAGATATTACCTAACAGGTGATATCTGTGAAGAAGACTGCAGATCCCAGTGAAACACAGGCCTGGATAAAGTGAACAGCAAATACAGTGTGCAACTTATCAATGTGCAAAAATTATGACAAGTTTTTTCGTTCAGCCTGATGAGCAGCACAAACTGCTCTAATAACTGCAGCTATCTGTGCAACTGCTCACAACATCTGCCTTGTCACTATAATAATAATATATAATATCGTTCCCTAGCAGCTTTAGAAAGTTTGTCTGGGTAGGGTATCCGTTCAGTTTTTCTTGTTCTTTCCATTTAACTGATAATCCTCACTGCTGGCAGCGCTCTCCTCTTGTTTTCTGCTGTTTTGTTTTTCTTCAGCTCACCACAAAAATAGGCTAGAGCGTGTCAGTCACGTGTCTGACAAAGACGATTGTGGAAAAGCGAATTGTTAAAAGCTTGACCAGTTAGAAGAGCGAGTCGCGTGAGAGCGATATACCCTTTTTCCACCTGGATCCCCGCTCTTTTTAAGCCCTCATGTCCCTCTGTTGTCGAACAAACTTACCCCCACTTCCTCACCGCCCTCAGCCGTATCTAGACCCACAGCTAGTTTGTGACTGTCCCTCTTGTGTTGTGGCATGGAATAACATAGCACAGATCACGCTTCAATATTGGGCATAAACCAAAAATATCTGCGCCAAGCTAACTGCAACACACTGCTGTGGGAGAATAACCAGCCCTTTACAGGAGAACAGAAGACTTCGCCTTTCAGCCAGGAAAACATTCCCTTTAACGACACCCCTTTCAGAGACATAGACGGGTATGGGGTATTGCAGGCTAACAAAAGAAGCCAAACGACCCCCATTCCAAAGGTGGACCCCTTCGTCTGGTTCAATTTACATATTTTCAATGCCAAAGCGAGGCTTTGTTTTGGTTCGCTCTATAAAGCCTCAAACCTGGAAACTCAGCAGCTCTGACATTTTGAATTGAAAAGCTTTCTGGATGGGAAGAGAAACATCTTCTTGGAAACAAAGTCCGAGTGGATTGTTATGAACTTTTTGGAATGACTATGACCTGGATGACTGAGAATCTTTACCTGCATAGTCCTCCATATCGCCTATAATTTAAAATCCAACTAATAAGATAAAAGAGTGAAGCCCTGAGTCACAGTTTCTTCCTCTGGGTTCCCGAAAACAAAAACACCAAGTTGGTCATTTGGTTAAACTCTTCATCAAAAACATCCAGGGATTCAAATCAGCTCCACTGTCATTCCTTTCAAAGAAATCCTGCAGATAAACTCTAAGCAGAGTTTCTGTTCTGGCAGCTGGCTACAGGAGCAAACAGCCCGACTAATGGACCAGAGAATTATCAGCTTCCTTTGTTTGAAATAATGAAACTCAATCACATATATACTAATAAAAAAAAAAAACTTAAAACATTGAAAAGAGACAGAGGCAGTAAACGGTAAATATTCCTGATTAGATCTGAAAATATGGAAGTTTAAGGGAAAAAAATGAAATAAACAGACTTATTACGGTTCTTATTGTTCGATTTAAAATGAAAAACATTCGATCATGTTTGCACATTTGCAAACAGCTGCAAAAGTGAATGAGTTGAATCTGCTGTATTCTAACGCTGACACATGACCCAAACAAAAACACAGGATGACCTCAGTCTGCAGGTACCTGGAGGAAGGCATTGAGCTGGGTTTTACTCTTCTCTAAGAACTTCTGGTCGATGGATTTGAAGGGAAGTTTACTAAGTGACGGTAACTGGAGTTTCTTCAAACACGGAAAACACTGGAGGACAAAAAGAAGAAGATATAGAAGAAGCAATGAATACAGACAACAATCCTGACATTTAATGATCCATTCAGCAGTAATGTCTTAAAGGAGAAAGTCTGGCCATATTCAGAATTCAAACTTCTGAAAGTCCTTTAAATATGAAATTATTACATACTGTTCAATAAATGATCAGTGTTTTTAATTCAGAGTAATTTTCATTTGAATGTGCTTTACTGGAGGCATCCATGTTTGTCAAAAGAACACTACTGCCACCTACTGGTTTGTGACGTCACGGTGCGGAATCGGCTGTTGATCAAGTCCCAGTGCTGTATCTGGTGTTAGTCACATACGCGCTATTATAAAAGTCATCTTGAAAACATTCTTCTTCCAAATGTTGGCTACATTGCGTTTTTCTCTGGCCAGAAGTTGAGATGACAAATCCTCCCTCCTCAAGTCGGCGATCCCATCCATGGAGGATCAGGAATCGGAAAGGTGGTGTAACTGATTTTTCCCTTTTACCCCGATGTATTCAAACATCCAGTTGCCATGCACGAGAGCATTGTCAGTTTCACTATAGCTCTGGTGAATTTCAATGGTGAAGTTCTCTAAAATCTTCAATAATTGTTGCTGATTGCAGATGTGTCTAGCAGTTGCGGTTAGCACTACTCTGTGTACTCCGACGTGTTTAAAGTGTTTAACAGAGGCGTTAGCACCTCGGCGTCGGGTACACACGGAAGTAAGCGAAAAAACTACAACTAGGGCTGCAACTTCGCGATTATTAAAAATCGATGAATGGGCCGATTATTTTACCCCGATTAATCGATGAATCCGGACAAAAAATATTTTTATATTAACACTCTTTATTCCAAAATAAACATTTTATTCAGAACAAACAAGCACACAAGTACAGGTTGCTCATTAACTGTACTGGTGCAATATGAAAAATAAATGTTTATGTTAAAACTACACAAACTTACATGAGAAATGTAGCTGTACATCCACAAAATATAGGCTACTTTGTTTCATAAAGCACAAAAAAAGACATTTTTGTTTTTAAAGCCCCTAAGGGGTTCAAAACAATAGGCCCCCCCATTTCAACAAATGAGTTTTTTTAGACTAGAAGAGTTCTGCCTTTTTAAGACAGGAAAGTATAGCAGTTAAAGTTGCTACTTGAGAAAATACTGAACCATAGAGATAAAAATAGCCCTGTGATTCAAATTATAAATTGTATTTGGAATAAAAATGAGAGAACTAGGGGTGCTAAAAAACACATCCTCCAAAGACAGATATTTACATGGGAATGTGGCAGATAATTAATTGACATATTACTGATCTTGCTGGATTTTATTCTGCTTTACTTCCATAAATTGCAGGATCTTCTTTACTTTATCTTTGCCAGAAGATTTAAACTTTAAAAGCCTTGCCCTCATAATTTGCAAGTTAATTTATTTCTAAAGTAAATATAAACGCTGCTTAAGCTAATTCAAATGAAATTAAAAGGTAAAATAAGTAGCCAACCTTATCACTGTCTGTAACCTACTTACACGCGGTAAGGAAAGCATCAGATGAGCTACCTGAGAAACTAGCGTTACGTTTCCCCACTTTAAAACTAAACAAACATGGTGGTTCTGTGCCATGTTAATTTCTTTTGAAAAAATTGCATGTTATCACTTTTTTCAGCTTTACAAAGCGCAGGCTATTTTAATTATTGTGATCAATTTGCGCCGTCAATCCCGGCGCATGCGCTTCATTTGCAGTCTGGGCGCTGAGGGTCTGACTGCGGCGCTGAAGGGAGTCCTGCGGAGAAGCGGTTGGTTGGGGGAGGCGCCCATAGAAGCCCGCGGCAGAAGTAAGGAAGCGATACATGCTTTCCGCGTAAGAGTCTCCAAAAGCGCCAGTGACACCGAAAAAAAGTCGCCAGATTTGTAAGCTAGTAAGCTGTTTTTGAAAAATAGTAAGCTGGAGGGTCTGAAAAGTCGCTGAGTTGGCAACACTGCAACTCCGGCGCTGACTCGCTCTGCCATATTTTTTTTTTCTTCCTCTTTCAGTCAAGAGGCAGTGATGACCAGCCGCGGATGGCGCATTAAATCGCGCGACACAACTAATCGATGATGAAATTCGGTTGCCAGCGCTTTTAAAAGTCGATTTTTATCGATTTTATCGATTCGTTGTTGCAGCCTAACTACAACTAAGCGTAAACAGGCCCCTTTCCGTTTCGGTGGCAGGGGAATATTGACTATTCCAACAGAACTCAATGGGATTTACAAAATGCTAAATAAAACACTACAGGAATGTTTTCTTCCGCGAAACTTTTTGGGCGATCATTAAACAAGCGCTGACGACTACGGTGAGAGTAGCATATTTTAAAAAGAACGTTTAAGGTTGTTTTAAGGACATTGCTCGGACATGCTCTATGCTAGCCATTCCTAAAGCAGCCAGGGGTTGATTCTAAATGAGCCAAAAGCAGAGACAGGAGCAATTGTCAAAATTTTGGTGTCGATCATTCGATTTCATCCTGGACACTACAGAAAATGGGCTTAAAGTGTTAAAAACCGAACTTCTCCTTTAACATTATCCAGTCTATCCATCAAAGCACAGGATTCCAGCCTCAGAACCTTTCAGCTTTCAGTTGAGCTGCTGATCAGATCAGAGCAGATTCTGGTCGATCGCTCCGTCTCTCATCACTGAAATCAACAGAAGGTTTCTACCTCGGTCAGTTTGCGGTGCAGCATCTGGAATTCAGTGAGCTTCCTCTGGACGCTCCAGCGGCTGTGGGCCGTTTCCTCTCCTTCCATCAGGCAAACGCAGACGCTGTAACAAGCTACAGTCTCTCCTCCTTCTTCTGCAGCCTGCAATCAGAAATACTCACAGCTCAACAATACTCCAGTAGGCTGGAGCCCCCTACCATTAACCCACCACTGGCAGCAGCCTGAACCCTTGATAAAGGGCAGGATGGATCCATGCCTTCATGCTGATGATGCCAAACTCTACCTTGAGTTAAAGTTGTTGTGCAGAGTTAAAGTCGTAGGGAAACGGCTCTTCCAACCATTGCATTTCTGAATTCTCCCGAGTGGTGCACGACTTTACACGCAGTGAATAAAGTGAATGTGATTGGTGGATTTTATCAAGGGAGCGGGATTGTTGTGGTGGAAGGTTTGCAGAAAGCAAGTTTGGTTGTGGCGGCTTGTCGGTTAGACTTAGACAGTTTCTTCTCCACTGCCATTAAACTAATACATGTTATATGGAATGGGTTAGTGAAAAAAAAAAAAGCCTGAATGTTGGGACTGTAACTATACAGCAATACTTTTATCACATTGTTTTGTTTTTGTTTTTTTAGTTTTGTTTTTTCCACTGCTTCTTACGTTTATCAAGGCTGCACTTTCAAAATGAAAAACTCTAGAGAGCTGTACTGAACAAAATTTCTTTTTGTATACACTTGTGTGTACAAAATGACAAAATAAAATCTGTCTAAGTCTAATAAGCCAGTTTGGTTGTGGATGGTTTTCTCTGAAACATCTTGCTAACCAGTTAGCAACTTAGTGCTAGTAGGTTCCCAATGGGAAATTCCATTGGGACCAAGTAGCACTAAATTGGTGAACTTGAAAACGACACTGTCAAGGAACGCTATGGACAGAGGAAACATGCAAGAGGAGGAGAGTTTAGTGTCGGAGGTCGTGGATGAATCTCCTCTGTAATATATTTTTTATTTAGAGGAGGAAAGCGGGGATGAAGATGTTGTGGAAGAGGGCGCCAGGGCGGCAGAAGCTTGGTTTGGTGTAGAAGGCTTACAGCCGTACATGTTTGAGCCCTTGCCTGCATAGCGCTGCCAGTTCTGTTAGCTCTAACGCCCGTGAACACTGGGATGGAACTCAATGGAAAAGGAAATTATTTGTTGCACATATTAGCTCTGACATATGAATCAAGATGCTATGACCGAAAAAATTTCATTGACAGATGACCACTGATATATGATTGGCCGAATTTAGGTGTTCAGGCTGGACGTATAACTAACTGGACTGCATAAAATAATGAAAAAAAAACAGATCTTAAGACCAGATTTTTTTTAACAGACATTTTCTAAATTTTGGGACAATATCGTCTGATAAAGAGAACATTTATATACATGGTTAAGCCAGAATGATTTGGCATTTATCTATAATTTCCCTACGACTTTAACCAAATGACCACAATTGGAGCTCCAATCGCTTTGATCAGGAAATGACAGCCTGAATGTTATTTGATTAAACCTCAAACTAGAGCATGAAACGTACTGTGTTGTCCTGTGGGTTTGGCCTTGAAAACAACACAGTGTTAATCCAGCAGTGAGCGTGCTTTCAGTGTGTTTACCTCAGCAGCGGTGATGTTCGCCCTCCAGTGGCCCAGGTTCTCACACCACCAGTCAGTCCTGGTGATGTGCTGCTGGAGTTCATTGTGCTCCTTCTCCATGGCTCCAATCTCCTCCTTTAGTTTGCTCACTATCTACACACACACACACAAAGAGAATGGGTTTGATAAAGCGACCGTGTTGGTTGTTTAGAGGGTTTGCAGATCCTTGCTTACCTTCTTGTCTGGCTTTGGTGCATTCTGGATAGAGCCCAGGGCCTGGCGCTTGTATTCCAGTTTGTCATAAAGCTGCCGTAGTTTGGTAGCAGCATAGCTGGCTTGCTCATTGATTCCTTTAGTGCCTTCATCACACACCTCTCCTGCATCCAGCCCCTGACACTGAAACATACAGAGGAACAAGAAGGCAGCAAAGATCTTTAATCATTTACACACCAACAAAGAACTGAAACCAACAGACAGCATCCACATGATGTATAAGGGATACATCGTACAGGAGAGAGACTGACCCCTTCGCCTTTCTCCTCTGGGCTGCACTGTGATTGGCTGCGGGGCTCATCTCGTCTGATCAGCCTTTCATAGAGGTCAGACACCAGGAAGGAGGGGTAGTAGCGCTCCCTCATCGTCTCGGCCACCTGGAGAACATTTAAACGAGCTTTATGCGACTGAAGAACAGATGAAAACCATCAAACGGATCATTAAAAAAACAACAAAAGAAAAAGCTATGAATGAGAAGCTATATATATATATATATATATACCAGCATATATGGCAAATCATATATATATATATATATAACAACATATATAGCCATATATATATATATATATACTATATACTATATATGTGTGTGTGTAGTAAGATCTGACAGCCTATATGATACCCAAATCTGTACTTTTATTTCATGCAGTGCCTCTTATTCATCACTTTTCTCTTTTTTAAAGAAAAGATGTGTGTGTGTGTGTATATATATATATATATATATATATATATATATATCGGTTTTTAATTGGTTAACCCTGATCTAAAATATTGATACCACTTCATCTTCATGTTTTGTAATGTTATTATTTCATCATGTATTAATGACATCTTATGATACGGTTGGTGAGAAACAGGTTAAAAAATTTTTTTTTTTATTAAAGGTATAGGTGGTGTTCCTTAGCCAAACTAAAAACACCTTCAGTTTAGACGCTGATCTGGATCCTGATCCAGATCAATGCATTTCTTATCATTTTAGGGAAATATTTTGCAAAGTGTGGGATGGCCTCCTCTAGGGGGAGCCAGAGCTTAGGGAAAGTAAGGATTGAATGATTAAAGCTAGCATATGGCTGTCTGTGAGGCAGCGTTACACACTACAGGTTCCCGTTCACACTCAGGTTCAGTTAAGTTTAGTTCTGTAGCTCTAATTAATTCTCCTGTTACTTTCCAGAGACGATTCAACCAGATCAGCCAGTCACAGTAAAGGTTCTATTTAAGGAATTCATCTGACTGCAGCCAGTCATTCACTTTGCAGCATTCTCTCCTCCTGGATGAGCAGCTTGAGACAGATGACTCTGACTCCTTAGCAATCCCTCCTCACATGCTGCGACAGTAGAGAGGAAAAACTGCTTTAGCTTACAGGAACAAACCTCCCACAAGAACCAGGAGCAGGCTCGAGTGTGAGAGCGGTCTGCTGCAGATCAAGCAGAGAGAAGCAGACAGACGAGAGGAAAACAGAAGCACCGATCTCTGTTCCTCCTGCAGCTGTCAGATGTTTTCTTTCCATCATTACCCATTATGCAGGTGATTTTAGTTTTTGTTTTGTTTTTAGGTTTCTTCTTCCCGCTGGCTGAAAATCCTGTTTAAAGCCAGGAACATTCAGCTTTTAGTGGTAGCGGGAACAGCTAACTCACACTGTTTAACCGGGTCAAAGGACTTGGCAAATGATCTATGTTAAAATGGCTTGGCTCTTATTGGCATGCTGTGGGAACACCAGAGATTGGTTGCTGGTGAAGATTCTCAGTCATTCAGATCAGAGTCATTCCAAAAAAGTGAAAAACAATCCACTGGACTTTGTTTCCAAGTTTGAAGACGTTTCTCTGCCCTATCTTCCCTGTTGTAGGAAGCTTAAATTCAATGCTATTCCTGACATTTTTTTTGTTGAGGCATCAGTGGTACATTATATAATTTACGGCCACAAGAGGCTTGATACTCAGACGGATTTATTTTAACCCCCCATCCCAAGAACCGTTTGGACACCAATCCAGCAGGAGTAGATAATTAAAGGTAATACAAAAATAAACAATAGCTATAAAAAAAAAATAAAAAAATATACAATATATACACATTTATACATATACACTTACACATACCCATACATATGCATATAGATATAGAATAGTGATAAAAAAAATACTAAAATAAATAAATATTCCTGACATTTTGAATTAAAAAAGGTTTCTGGATGGGAAGCAAAACTTCTTCAAACTTTGAAACAAGTCCAGTGGATTGTTTAACTTCTTTGGAAGGACCAGAGCTGGGTGGACACGCTTAATTACGCCACACACTGTGCCAGACGGCTCCTGATCTAACAAGCCCAAGCAACATAAATAAACATGGCGCGCGCAGCGCTGGTTGGAGAAGATTCTGAGATAAAAAGATTGAAACAATAGACACCCTGACCCCTACGCCCTGGCTTCCTTACATGATGCTGTCTGTTGTTTACTTTCCTGACTTCTGTCCGCGCTGGTGGCGTTCATCAATGCTACTAAGGGGGCTGAGGATTTATTCTCCCAGTAGCAGTGTGTACGCGAGTTAGCTTAGGTTAGGGTTATTTTCTATTTATGTCCAATATTTGGGCGTGGTCTGCGCTTTTGTTATTCCACACCACAAAGAGGGATAATCAACAACTGCGCTGTGGGTCTAGGCCACAACTTGAGCAGGGGAGGAAGTGGGGGTGAGTTTGTGCGACAAATAGGGGACATGAGGGTGAAAAATGAGGATCAAGGAGGAAAAAGTCCCCAGCAGCAGGATTACCGTGCTTAAAAGCTTTTTGTAGCTGGTCCAACTTCACGCGAGTCGTTTTCCACAATGGCGGTCAAACAAACAAAACAAGCCATTAAGGTACCAAACAGGAAATACGCATAGAGTAGAGGGGATGTAGAATTGACCAATCAGAGGCCTCCCTGTCTGCAGCACTGTTTGCGGTCACCTACAAGTTTGGAGAGAGGTCTACTAGAGCAGCTATATATATACCGTATTTTCACGACCATAAAGAGCACACCGGACTAAAAGCGCGCAGTCTCAGTTATAATGATGCCATTTCTGTATTTAACACACACATAAAGGCGCGCGGACTATAGGGCGCGTTTTTTATACTACAGGTACACATGTCCTCTCCAGGTGGATTTTCTCACTTAAAAACATATTAAAACTACTTTTTATTCCCACTGATCACAGCAAATAAAGCTGCAAAGGTGTATTTATTACAAAGTATTATTCAAACCTGGGAACCGGCATGCTGATGACACAGGGCTGTGATTACTCCTCTGATACAGTTTATTGAGGCATAAATTAACTTAAAACATAGGCAGGATAATAATCTGGATGAACTGACTGCAATGATTAAATTTTCAGGTGGACTTTCTCACTTAAAAAGATTTAGATTATTTAGATGAAAAAACACCTGCGAGGAGGTGAGCCGATGCGCCGCGGCCCAGAGGCGGCTGTTGAATTAAGATTTTCAGGTAGAAAAAATACGAGCGGGGAGCAAAACTGAGTATGATTGTGCTTTTATTCAAGTATTTATTACAGAGTATTAATCAAACCCCTCAAAGTCCTCATCCTCTCTGTTTCTGAATTAAACAGCTGCTAAATCCCGACATGCCAGTTTCCCCTTCTGGCTGTCAGTCACTTTTCCGTGCAAGCGCAGCTCCTCAGAAAAATAATGCCGGCTTTTGCAAAAGCGAAGAACAGAGCCAGCGCTTGAACACTTCACGTTAGTCCAAGCATCTACAATCCATCCGCCAAGCGGTTGGCGTAACTTGCCGGCTGCCGCTCTTATCCTGAACTGTGGTCTCTCGTCGGTCATCCATTCAGCTCCCGTACGCCCTTCGCAGCAACACTTTGAACGTCACAAGCGTCACGCGATGTCGGCGGTGGAAAGCTCTTTGTCGACCCCGGGATAATGGGCGAAAGCACAGCGTTCATTTGATTCACCTTTTTTTTCACATCGGTGAGATGGGCGCGCAGCAATGGTGATGCGCGTGGAAAAAACACCTAGTCTTCTCAGATACACCTGCCTCAGCCACGCATCCATCCCATGAACCACCCAGCCTTACTCTGCCTAGCGTCAACCATTGACTTTGCATGTAAACCGCTGCTTCTGCTGCACCTGCTGGAGTCCGGTTCACACCGATGTCGGCGGTTGAACAGCGAGCACAGCGTTAATTTGTTTCCCCATGTTTTCACATCAGCTGTGAGATGGGCACGCATGGAGTTAGCATATTAACAGCGATTGTGAGGGGTGGAAAAAAAACACCTGGTCTCCCTTACATTCAGCCACTCTTTCATCATCTCCTCAATGAGGTGGTCTCAAAAGTCGCAGTTACAACACACATAGGCACACCGCACCAAAAGGCGCACCGCACATTTTGAGGGAAAAAAAGACGCGTTTATGTGCGCCTTATAGTCGTGAAAATACGGTATGTAATTTATCAACAATCAGAGTCTGAGTGATGTTTTTATTTTGAAAATATATAAAAATTGCAGTATTCTCTCCCAATTACATCAGTCTGTGCATCTGTGCCTTCTTGACACAGGTTAATCCACTTCAAGACTCATCCTATCTATAACATCCTATCTTTGTGAAGCGGGATTTTCTGTTACAGCGACCAAAACAAAGCTACGGAGCAGACTGGACATCAGGAGCACACTTCGCCTGTCATTTTCTCCGATTAGGCTTACTGCCAGCCGTATCATTTTACTTGATCGGACACATTCAGCGATTACACAGGAGCTCTTTAAAGCTGGGCACTGTTTCATTCACAACACCTGTCCCATCAACCAGGAATCAGAATTACTTTAATAATCCCAGGGAGAAATTACTTTAGTTACATGACTCCATCTGTAATAGAGCTACTATAGGACCAGTTTGATAGAACACTATTTCATACTATATATAATTAGGGGGTCCCAACTCAATCTCAACATCAGTTTGGGGGTCCTTGGTTTTTAATGAGACACCCTTCCATCCAAATAACTACATTATTTTAAAGCAAATATTATTATTGGATTTAGAAATAATCATCTGAAAGGTGTTGCATGCATTTGCATTCATCCTGCAGTCAGCGAAGCAGCAGGTGGACCAAAGGGAGAGCGTCTCTGGGACGTCTGGGCCGTGACTGGGCCATTCCACCACATCGGCACCCAGTGATCCAGAACATTCTACTGGAACTCTAAGCTCCTGTTCCAGCAGGAACCAAATGCTGAGAAAAGGAACTGCTTTGGTACCTGCTCCTGCAGCCTGACGAACACCTCGGTCCCCCTGTTTCCCACCAGACTCTGCTGGATCTCCTTCAGAAGAAACTTTTCCACCTGAATCTCTTTGCTCTCCACAAAGAACTTCTGGTAGATTTCACCCACGATTTGGGGAACTTCATTCTGTCAAACAAGCAGTAGCCAGTCAAATATTTACACCTCCTTCACCTGCAGAAGCACCTAAAGCAAATATTTACATAAAGCTGTATGAAGTACAACCCTGACATTAACTAATCAAGCTGCTCAATTTAAAATCCTAAAAAGCTTCTTCTGAATCTGTATTTTAGGAGCTAAATCCAGTGTGACTCTTTAAGATAAAGCAGCTTATGCAGTTTTAATCTGTTTGGTCTGTCTGAATTTGAGCCCTGCTGGGTGAGACTGAGGAACAGGATACCTTATTGGCAGTTTTCAGCGTTTCCACCAGTTCCCAGAAGCTTATCAGAGCTCTCTTATCCACTCTCTCCATGTAAACTCTAAAATGCTCTCTGTAGCCGGCGTCACACAAAATCTCATCGAACTGAAAGGATCTTAAAGGAAGGAGAAAACCGGAATCAGTCAAACTCTTGGTCCCTAGTTGAGCTGTTAAAGCTTCAACGCTGGCGTGTGGCTTAACCTCTGACTCTGCGGTTCGCCGCCGTCGTCGGCTCCCTCCTTCGCCGTTGTTCTCGTAGTTGCCGCCCTCCGAGCAGGCGGATGCGCTTCTCACACTGTTTCTTGGCGACAGTCAGCTGATTGATGTAGCGCTTCATGTCTCTGGCCCTCAGCAGGTCAAGCCTTCATGGCTGCAGACTTTTTCCTCTTTTGGCGCTCTGAACCAGAGTGAAAAGAAGAGCATGGGAGTAACATTCTTCCAAAACTATTTGCAAATGTGTGTGGAGAGTTTTGTGTCTCGTATCTAGATTTGTGTGTGTGCAATAGGATTTGAATTATGCAAGGGGTTTAGGGATTTGTCCGTCTGTACACGAAAGTATCTGGAAATGAGTAAAATAACTTGTGTGTAATTGATTTGCAAATGTGTAAAAATCCACTCAATCCATTATTCAGATCTACAAATGCGTGTTTAGATCAGTCTCTAAACACATAGAGTCACTTAAGTCTGAAGTATTTTTGCTTCAACACCCAGAAATACTGACAAATCATTGGTTACAAGTCAGCAGTTTCTCTGGTGACTCTCTTTACACACGTAATTTTTTGCTACACTTCTTTTCCGTGAGATGCGTGCAAATGCGCAGAGAGGACTCTGCATGTGCAATATCTTGATTTGCCGCCCTATTTTAGGCGCACATGCTTATGGCGGTCAGTTTGATTAGAAAAATCAGTTTCTTTTCTGAACCATTCTGATTCATCATTTAAAGTCATAGGGAAGTCATATTTTAAAATGTCAAATCATTCTGATCTCTAAACATGTATATAAATGTAATCTTTATCAGACAACCATATTGTCCCAAAAGTTATAAAAATTTCTATAAAAAAAAAAAAACTTGTCTTAAAAATCTCGTTTTTTTTCCCTCAGTATCTTCTCGCATGCCAGTTAGTTATATCAGCCAGCCTGAACACCTACCCGTGCCGCAATCATATATTCAACGCCTGGCCCGTCAATCAAATGTTTTCGTCATAGCATCTTGATTCATATGTCGCAGCTAATCCAAGTTGTGCCAAATGAGAATCATTTCCTTTCCCATTGAGTTCCCATCCTAGTGTTCTGGCTTCACAGGGACAGGACGCTCGCACCTTCGCAGGCGAGACTTAACAGAACCGCAGCTATTTGCAGGCTGCGCTCAAACATGCACGCTTTAAAGCTCTCACACCAAACCAAGCTTCAAGCCGCCTGGCCTGCCCCCTTTCCACAACATCTTCATCCCCAATTTCCTACTCTAACAAAAATGCGAGGATATAGAGACTCCATCCACCACCTCCTACACTAAACTCTCCCTCCTCTTGCATGTTTCCTCTCCGTCCATAGCGCTTCCTTGACAGCTGTCAACACCAAGTCACCAATGTAGTGCTACTTGGTCCCTGTGAAGTTAGGAAACTGAGTCTGGAAGGATGTTCTTGCAAGATAATATTCACTCTATTTTCAATGTCCCTTTTGACTGAGGTATATAAAAAAAGCTCTGATTTTGGTCTTTATCCCAAACACATACATTTTATATTTTTTCAAAAATCCCAGCTCACTCTCCCCTCTCTATTAAACTAAACCCATCCCCTGCAGAAAGCATCTTCTTCACAATTAATTTAAACAAAGATAGATGAACAACCCAATTAATCAAATACATACCCAAAATGGCCAGATAAATATTTCTCAGACAACTGTTTTCCATTCACACCAGAAAAAGGATGTGAGAACCTTAAACACAGTAAGGACATGTTTATATTTCCCTCTTGTCTAAATAAGGGAGGAATCTGCTTCTTTTCACACCTGCTTCAACTCCCTACATTTCAGCGTAAAGGATGGAACATGTTAATTTCATTTAAATAAGAAAAAGCAGTCCGATATTAAATTTTACATCCCAATGTAATTTCTAAGTTGCAACTAAGTTGCTAACTGGTTAGCAAGATGCTTCCAACACACTGGGCACAATCAAACTTGCATGTGAACCTTCCACCACAACAATCCCGCTCCCTTGATAATCGTTGATAATCGACTAGGGATGTAAATAACATCCATCATGGCGATTTGATTCAGTATCGATTTCCTGACCCAACGATTCGCTAATTTTCGATACTCAAAAATACAACACGATACGATTCAATTCATTTTTTTTATTTTATTTAAAAGGCTAGACAATGTTTCAAATTTGAAATAAATAAATGCTGCAATATCGTTATGCATTTTATTTAAAAAACTACAACAAATAACAGAAGTAGAAAAGTTGCACTCCATCTATTCCTATTAAAACCTCATTCACTAAAATAATAATACCCCTGCGTTATAGATTCTGAAAGGCCTTTCATCAAAAAATACTGCACAAAATGAGTGCAATGAGTGCAATTCAATACCTCGGCTCTAGAGTGTCGACGTCCCCGCCCCCTCCACAGTTGCACCCCTTCCAAATTGTAGCTGACCGCAAACAGTGCTGCAGACAGGAGGCCGGCTTGTTCTGTTTTTATAACCAAAATTGTGGAAAACATCTCGTGAAGTTTGACCCGCTAGAAGAGCGAGGTGCGCGAGAACAATGGGACCCTTTTTCCACCTGGATCTCCGCTCTTTGGTCCCTCCGTCGTCGGACTAAACTTGCCCCCACTTCCTCGCCGCCTCGGCCGTATCTAGACCCACAGCGTATAGCGAAGGCTACGCTTCAATATTGGGCATTGTCGCTACCCGATCCGTACCGGTAGCACGATCCATACCATCAGCTCATCTGCGCCTGCGCGAACAGAATAACTTCCGGGTCGCCAAAAAATAATGTAATTACGGTACTGAAAAAACTTTATTTATATCCTTAAATAATTAAAGAATACTAAACTACATCGTAAAGACAATTTTGAAGACTTTTCTGGAAGAAATGGATGCTTTTTAAATTCAATCCATTGTATTGCTTGACGTCATCATCAGACATGCTAAGAGCAGTCTGGGAATATATTATGAAAAACTGCAGGTCACGAAAGGTAGCAAATTAATCCATTGTGGGATCAGTACTGCTGGAGTGCATAGTTAAGTACAGAGTAAATCAAATATTTAAACAAATTTAAATATATACGCTGTGTGACGTATATTTGCGCATGCTCAGAGCAGTCCAAGTAAAAAGGCGATTGAACTTTTTTATGTATTTCTGTTTTTTTATTTTTAGAAAATGCAATATTGACGAAAATACAAAGATATACAAAAAGAAACCCATTCCTCTAAAAAATACAAAAGAATAAAAAAGTAAGAAAAAAGGAAATATTGCCACCAGAAGTTAATCTGTTTGCACACGCGCAAATGAGCTGATGGTACGGATCGTGCTTCCGGTACGGATCGGGTAATGACAGGCATAAATCAAAAATGTCTGTGTCAAGCTCACTACAACACACTGCTTTAAGAGTATAACCAGGAAGCGAGGTAGGAGGGCAAAATAGGTTTAGCGCCACCGCAGCACGGGAGTAGAATTACGCCCAGGAGCAAATGGATAAAAATAGACCGGAGGGAAAAAAACATGAATCGATACTATTGCGGAGTATCGATGCTTTGGATCGTCGGCTGTTGGATCGATGGATCGATACAAAAAGATAATTATTTACACCCCTTAATCCACCAGTCACATTCACTTTATTCACTCGTGTAAAGTCGTGTACCACTCGGGAGAATTCGGAAATGCAACGGTTGGAAAGCAGTTTCCCTATGACTTTAAAGTTTCACAGCTCTGGAATTATAATCAATATATCTCAAAGATAATTTTGAAAAAATTGAACACACACAAATCTAGATACAGACACACAACTCTTCACACACATTTGCAAATTATTTTGCAACAGTATTGCTCCCATAGAAGAGGTGCATCAGAAAATCACCGTAGGTGGACAAATTGAACCGTTTTGAAAA
>JAGKQL010000054.1:33870961-33885556 GCA_018398635.1 Cyprinodon brontotheroides
CGGCGGACTCTGCTGGAGAAAGATGGGATTTTCTCCAGCTCCCAACAAGACCACAACCTTTGCGGTCATTTAGAGCCGTGTAACTTTGTGATAAAAGTTACTCAACCTGAATGCTTTCAACAGGGTTTATATTTTCCAAAACTTAGCTCAAACATATATTTATTGAATGCTTCCCTATTGTTGAGAACACAAGAGAACCACAATACACTGATATTTATAGACATAGATAGATGCCTGCCTTTAGTGCTTTATTTATAAAGGGCTCTCCCTAGTATGGAAACAACTTCAATTCCATCCATCCATCCATCCATCCATCCATCCATCCATCCATCCATCCATCCATCCATGGCTTCCCTTTAATGCTCTTAAACCTCCTCTGTGAATAACTAATTTAATGGTGGATTACTCAATATGGAAAATGTTATAAAAGCCTGTTGTTTTTAATTCTATTCTTTAGTTTCTAGTAAAACAATAAGGTTCAATAAACTACTTTATGTATGTGTTTTCAGAAACAAGAAAAAAAGAAATGACATTGCTTAGAAGTGTTTGTACTCTGACCCAAATGTAGAGGGTGGCTTTCTTGATCAGTCAAGGCAAAATTCTGACCACAATATTAGACATGGAGCTCCATAAGCATGGAAGGTCCAAATCAAAGATAAATTGCTAACCGGTTTTTGAGCAGAATTAATTTTTGGAGAACCATTTCATTCAATATTAAATAATGAAACACTGTTATTAATAAATTATTAATACATATTTCATCAAATTAATATAATCTACCCATATAACAAAACAAATTACAAAATATATACTTTTTCGATTTTTTTTCTAATTCAGATTTTTTTTCTCTTATGTAATTATTTCAAAATGTATTTATCTACAAATAATCATATCCTTATTTTGTAAAGTTATTTTTGTATGAAAGTTATATTTCATATAAATCTAAAGAACAAAAATCACAAATAAATAAATGTGTTTTTAAATTAATAAATCCTGAAAAAAATATTTCAATTTTTATGTAAATAAATACTTCTTATTAAGTGAACCAATAGTACAATACAATGAGGAATGTATTTATTTTGTGAAATATTTCATATTAATATACATATGTAGCAGTAGTTTTTTTAATATATAATGTTTNATATTAATATACATATGTAGCAGTAGTTTTTTTAATATATAATGTTTAATAAAATGGCTCTCCACATAGTGATTCCCCGCCTCTCTACTGAGAACCTGAAATGTTCATGTATTTCTTTGCAGACAGAAGCATCTGTGGTTTCATGTCAGACAGCCAATGGCAGTAAAAAAAAAAGTCTTCTTTAACATTGACTCATATTAAAACAATCTGACAAAAGAGACAGCCTGGCTTAGTAGAAAGCCCGCTCACCTCGACAAGGTGCAGGCTATGAGCAGGGTTATTTCTTCTTTTATTATTTTTTTATTTAACATTTACAATGTAGTTGTAAATTTTACATTTTTAACAAAAATAATTATTTACAGACATTTACAATCCATTCATTTATCTATGCATTCTAGAATACAGGGTCACATGTAGGGTGTGGGGTCTCATCACCCTGGTCATCAGTTGTGTGCATTTTACATTGTTAAATTTCATGTCAGTCAGAAGTTATTGTCAGTCACATTAATATGTGAGCTCTGTGAAATATTGTCTTCATCTCGCCAGGAGAGAACCTGTGCATGCACAGGGAGAACATGCAACCTGCATGCAGAAAGACCTTAGATTGGAAATGGAGCCTAGGTCCTTGTTGATGCAAAGCAACAGTGCTACAATCTGTAACACCATGCAGCCCTGCGTAGTTTCCTTTTAATGCCAAATAGTTAATAGTTGTTAGTTTGCACTGATCAAACTAGATTTTATCATATATTTCTAAATTCATCTTTTGGGAAATAGGCCTCCTGTTTAAACTGCCTGGATATTTAGATCAGATAAAACCTCATGAAAGTAAACGATACCCGTGTATTTCTTTGGCCCTGCTCTTCCCTCTTGGTGACAGAAAACAGAACTGGTTTAAATAGTTTCCTGATTCTAGGTGCAGGAAACCTACAGTTTTGCAGAGGGGACATTTTCTTTACTGATTTTTCTTTCCATTGAAGAGTTTTTTTATACTTTGCCCATTTTCTTGGTTCAAAGCAAGCCTCTCTGGTGGCTTTATTATTGGGATTGGCTTTGTGGTCCAAGTAGAGCCCAATATTTTATCGCATTGGTTTGTGGAGGCAAGCATGATGTCTTCTTCACTTGGGAACGTATGACTGCATGTGGAAGGCTGGGTTGTCTTCACTGGATTCAAGGACAGATATGATGTCTGCTTCACTGGAGAACTCTTGGAGGTAGTAGGTTGTTGGGGGGACTCTTCCTGGCCAGAGCGGTTTAAATAGCTTTAATTTTTTTGAACCTGGTATTTGCTTTAGATGATTGTCTGTGGGAGGCTGGGATCCTCTCCCACATTTCCAGGATGTCTGTGATGTCTGCTGCTTGGAGGAACTCTTGGAGCTGATGGGTGGCAGCCTTTGCTTGGTTGGGTACAGCACCATGTTGACTTGCCATCTTTGGCTGCCTGGAAAAACTCTGATTAACATCAGAGGCAAAGAAACCAGATTTTTTTATTACAGTTTTCTTAAATCCTTGGGTGCTTTGTTGGTGACATTGGCTCAGAGGCTTCAGCAAGCTGACTAACTTTTCTTTTTTTTAACGGGCTGGGGGAATTCTGACAAACATTTGAGTCACTGAATTAGGATTTTTCATTGGACTCTCCTGACAAGAATAAAGTCAAACATTACAAGAATAAAGTCGTAATATTACGAGAATAAAGTTGTTATATTACAAGAGTGAAGTTTTAATATTACAAAAATAAATTTGAGATATTACGAGAAAAAGTTGTGATATTACGAGCATAAAGTCATCATACAACAACCAGTTTCAGAAAGAAAGCTTGGAGCTCCGACCAGCAGATGACGGTCGACCAGCTCCACCAATCAGCAACGTGAGTCCACTTTGACATGCTGCCCTATTTGATGCTGCTGCTAAAAGATTTCCTTATTTGTAAAACCAGAGCCAAAGTATAACTTCACATGATGCTCGGCATTCCTCATTTTAGGGAAGAAAGAGCTTCTTGGAAGAGTTGTCATAAAATATAACTTTATTCTCATAATATTACGATTTTATTCTCGTAATTTTATTACTTTATTCTCGTAAGGCTATGATTTTATTTTTGTAATTTTACAACTTTATTCCTGTAGTTTTATGACTATTCTCATTGCAAGTTTATTCTAGTAATTTTATGACTTTAAATAGAAAATATAAATCTCTAGCCTGGCCGTCATACTCGTTTGTACCTTGTTATCTTGTGGTCTGTTGTCGTCCCACCATTTCTGGAGTTCTAGTGTGTACCTCTTTGTCCTGTATTGCTTTATAAATATATACCAACCCAGCCTATGCCTGCAACATATTTTCTGTTGCTGATTTGATCCTTTACCACCACAAAAAGTGACAAAGATGAAATGTGGGTGACATAGACTTAACTTGCATTAAATGTTGAAGTAGAATTACTTTAAAGACTTTAAAAGGATCAGCGAACAACTTGTGACAGGCCGTAGCAAAGCTATTGACAAATTTGAGACGGTATTAAAAGTTAAATTTCTGTTTTTTCTTTTTTTTCATTTAAAAACAGGTTCTCTGAACAATAATAGAAAATTTATTCCATACAATTAATTTGAATGAAGTTGAAAGTAATTATGATCTCTTTTAGTACTGCCTTAAACTTAATGTCTTCTATAAGAAAGATTCTACAGATTGTTAAATAAAAAAAGTTATTGTGATGTATTAGTGAGTAAAACCTCATATAGTTGACCTTTCTAATTAGTGTGTCCTGAGTGGAGAAGGTCCTTGGAAGGACATATAGAAGCTAAAACATGGTGGTAATCTGCCCTGTTGTTCCAGATGTGTCCTCTGAACTTTTCATCTTGTTTCTATCCGACAAAGTAAAGCAAAAGGGTCGATATTTAACGAAGGCCAGAGTTTGTTCATCTGAAGGGCTGTACATCTGAAACTTTAAACAAGATGGCCAGCTGATGTGATGGCCACATGATGACGTCAAGCCTGAACCTGGCAGGCTTTTGGAGCAATTAGTGTCACATCACTTCTGAAACCAAAGGTGTCCCCATGCCCAGCGCTCACACACTGATGCAGACAGGCATAAATATGGACGCACATTCTCGTCCCTAATCCCCTGACCCATCTGCTGCATGGCCTCTGTCAGCTAAATGTCACCTAATAACATCATAAGCTTGTCAACCTTTCCCCCTTTTGTCTCACATACACAGCTGAACACACACACTTGATCTGGCACAAGTAAAGTGCTGTGTGTGACACCTCCTACCTTGTCCTTCTTTTTGTTGTCTCTTCTATTTTAGCTACTCAACTTTTTTTTGGCCCCAACGGCTCCCCATTCTCTGTCCCTTTGTGACACCTTTTAAATCCTTTTCATATCTTATCTAAAAGCACAAGCCTAGTTTCCCAATGACTTTTAGTCTCGTTTCCTCTTAGCTTGGTCTGCTTTATCTTCCACAACATCCCCCTCACTTTTCAAGAATTCTCTGCTCTTTTTTTCCTGTCCAGGTTTGCTTGGTAAAGTGCACAGCTTCTTGAGTGTTTAGGTGAAGTGACAGTGAGGTTTCACCCCACTGCCTGCCGTCCCCCCAATCCATCACACTGTTCACACATGTGCCAAAGCATATTCCAGAGCATGCGTCCACAGTGAAGTGGCTATCTGGTTATATCTTTTCTGCTCAGACTGAATCAGTCTATAGCAAATGCACTCCATAAAGCTGGACATACACTGTGCGATATTCAATGGTTGCATGCAGCTATAGCTCAAACTGTACGACAACACCGCAAGGTTTAAAAGTTCACGGCTTTAGGAGCAATATTTATGGTTATTTAGAGTGTTTTAAGAGAAAAATAAGTTGTTTCTTTTTCCAATAAATTTTTGCACTATGTCCTTCATTCATTTATAAAAATTTTACTTTCTTAAATAAATATTTAGTTTGTAGCTAAATATTTAGTTTGCAAAATAAATATTTAGTTTTTTAAACAAATATTCAGCTTCAAATGTAATATTTATTTAACAAACTACACATTTAGCTAATATGCAAATTCACTTGCTGAAAAGCGGAAGTGAATTACCGAAGTTAAAACCTTGGAATCTCTATATAACTCTTAAGGCATCTTCCTCACACTAACAGAAATTCACAAGTTAGTTTATGAAAAAAAAAAAATATCAGAAAATGGAAGGTCCTCTTTGAAATTAATGATTTGTTAACCTGCGCCACAGAATTACAGCCACGCACATGGGGCGTCACTGTGGTGCTAAAGCGTGGCCGCACTTTAGTGAGCTGTTGCCGCACTTTATTAAGGCGTGGCCACGCATTACTAATAGTCTTACCACATATTCAAAATGCACAACCACAGATGGTGTTTCTGCACGACTGTGGAACAAATAGGAAGTCTTACGTAAACTTCAAAATGATAAGGTATTTCTATAAAAATATTAGGTGTCATCTACACAGTCATAAAAGCATTTACAGTTACATACACAGAGAAAAGTGCATAGCTTTTTTTCTGCATTAGTAACCTGGGTTTTACTTACACATTTTAAATGTAGGGGGCAAATATATAATTTTTTTAATAAGGTGGAAAAATGTCATTTTCAAAATGTATAGTTTTGAATTTGCAAATTGATTCTTCTGTCATTACACTGATGTCAGATGAAGCTCTGGCAATGTACATCCTTCATTATGGAGACAGATTAGCAGCTGTCGCTTTCTGCCGCATGAATCACCGCCAAAAATCAGCAGAATCCAACAGAAAGGGGCTACTTGAAAAAATAAGAGAAAAGTGCCATGCTCCAGGTAGTAAGGCCAAAAGAAGGCACACTTTCGAGACACTGAGAGGGAAAAATGCAAGGAAAACTGCAAAGAGGGTAGAACTTGGGTGGCTGAATTTAAGCGAGAAAGAAAATGGCTACGAAGTGTTGGGATCTGGAGCTGCACCATCCGGGCTCCAGCAGAGTGCGCCCCTGAAGCTGAGCCTCCAACACACCTGAGACACATCTCGTCATCAGGAGGACCTGCAGTATATAACCAGCCTTCAGACCTTGCTCCAATGCGCGGTGTTGTTCTAGTTTGGAAGCACCTACCCTTGAACCTCCTGGAGAATCTCTTGTGATCTCCCTAGTGATCGGCTTAACCTGTTCGTGCTTTCACAGGAAACCTGCCCTTTGAAGCTCTGGATGAGCCAAGCCACCTGCCCTCAGAGGAAGACTCTCCTCTGGATTCTCTGCAGCTCTTGGCTAAGAGCTGGAAACCAAAACCCAAGGTCTGCATTCAAGTCAGAAGTAAAGGGTATGAAGGTTTATTAAACTCTGCTGAGCAAATCAGTCTCTGGACAACAGTTCCCTCCTCAAAGAGAAACCGGATTCACTCAAGGTAATCTTCTGAAACTTCCCAATGCTAACTCCTCCCGGTGCCTACCTTCTTAACTGAACTGTCATCCTCACAGACTCAGTGAACCTGTCCCCTGCCAGAACCAGTTCCTGTTCACATACTCATGTTGTGTTTTAATAAACATTGTAAAACTTCTTTTCATCTGTTTCGTGGTGTTCTGTATACGGGGCTTGAGAACCAATCATGACACGAAGTGTAAAAGGGGGACAGGCAAGCAAAAGTAAGTGATATCCAAGAAATGACAGAGTCCCTGTTTTTCCCAAATGGTGTCCACAGGTGTCTGAATCTGGCAGATCATGTTTGCAGTATCCATGACTTTGCACATAATGAAATGGATCCAGATGTTATAGTCGAGGATCTTTATGAAAAAAACAAAGTGAAGCTACTTAGAATGTACCTCTTTACCAAGAGAAATGTTAAAGGTGCAAAAAGCATATCCAATCATCAACAGTTGACAATCCTGGAAGTTGTGGAAGACTGTCCCCACAATGATCAGAGCAAGAAGACACAATTGACTTATCTTTGCTGCCAGCCTCAGATGTGTTGGACCTCATGAATCCACAATTTGAAATACCACTAATTAAAGAACCACCAAATGTAGCGAGTGACAACAAGGTTGAGGATGAAATTGTAGTGTATGGGGAAATGGAACAAGACCAAGAGTCCTTGAAGTCACAACAGAGTGCACAAGAACTTATAAAGCAGAAAGCAGAGTCATTGATATAGAACAAAGTTTGCCTGATGTCCATGATGCAGAAATGCACTGTGTCACCTATAGTGATGGTGAAGTAACTGTTGCTATGCCATTTAGTGATTCAGCTGATTTAGATGACACTCTGCCATGGGACCAATCAAAGCCAGTGTTTGTTATTATGGTGCAACGAGGTAACTACCTTTGTGACCTCCTAGCTGCTTACCTTGACCCTTTCTTGGTCATATAATGAACAAAAATGCCACATTAAAAGGAAACTACCTAATGGAGAGCTGGAACAGGGTGAAGACTCAGGGATATTGCGCGACTGCCTGTCAGAATTCTGGGGAGAATGCTACAGCAAATGCACATTAGGTGCAAATGTGAAGACACTTTTCCTCAGGCACGAGTTTCCAGTTGAGGAATGGCAAAAAATTTCAAGAATCCCAGTAACAGGTTGGATAACTGTCAGATATTTTCCACTCCTTCTCCCACTACCATTCTTGGAAGAAACCTTGTATGGAACCATTTACAGCAGTGTGACAGAGAGCCTCTTGCAATATGTTTCAAAAGAAGAGCGGGAAACCCTGGAGCTGGCACTGAATTTCTTTGAAGCTGTTGACAAAGATGACCTTGTTGATGTGCTGGATGCACCTGATTGCCATCAGCGTGCCACCAAAGACAACATTGCTGGACTAGTGTCACAATTAGGGCACAAGACCTTAATCCAGACCCCAATGTTTGTTACTAAAAACTGGAAGCCCATCTTAAAAATCCTGAAAGATACTTTGTTTCCACACAAGCTTGTAGAAATAACAGAGGAACGGATCCCAACGCCAAAACGTGTTAAGCAGTTTCTCAAATTTCCAGAAGAGATGACAGCCTTTCAAAACAATGTGGCCAGACATCTGAAGAGGTACATCGGGGAATCTGACAAAGGCTTGTTGGAGGCTTTTCTGCACAGGGGCAGTTATTGTCTTTGGCCAAAACATCAGTGTGCAGTTCATAGAAATGGCCAAATTCCAGTGTCGACCTCAAGCTCATACCTGTGGGTGTCTGCTGATGTTGCCTGTGAACTACCAAAACTACCCAGACCTGCACACTGATTTTGACCTTGTTCTTAGAAGTTCAGTCTGGGTAATGGACATTATCTAAAAGCTCTCAAATAAACAGCTACCATATCAAATGCTGCTTAAAATCTGGCACACCAGAACAGTAAAGTAATTGTATATTTTTTTGTATATTTCTGTTAAATGAGGAGTACAAAATTGTTCTTGTTAATCACACGTTGCCAATGTTAAATAGGTAATGCCGTCTGACTAAATAAACAAAAGGTTGGTTTGTTCAACTGTTCAAATTAAAGTTTTAATATTCAATGTCTTACTTTCAGTTATAAAATTGCTCTTTGCATTCTGTTAACTATTCAAGTTAGTTTTTTGTAAGAGAAATGTTGCAAAGTGGTAATTCTCTTTGGTTTACATCTACTTTAAAACGATGCAGTTCAAAGAGTGACAAAAAACTATGGTTGTAGCAGTTAATAACATGATTTATATATGACCTGATTTTCTTTTTTAAAGACTGCTTTTCCGCTGTCATGTTCACTTATAAATAAATTCTTTTTTGAGTATGATTTGTGTATTCATACCATTCTAAAAAACTAGTTGCTGATTTTATAACAGATTCAATACAAATCTTAGCATCTTAAAACTTAATAGAAAGATAGCATCTGTTGCTGGTCTGTAATGGTTTAGGGCCTCCTTACCCACCCAACACCTAGGTCATCAGGATGTGGTCTTTTATAAGTTCTCAGAAAATCACAAAATCAGACATGGAGAAGCTGTGTTCAGCCTTTATGCTCCCATATCTGGAGCAAACTCCCAGAAAGCCTCGAATCAGCTGAAATACTCGACTTGATTTAAATCCAAGTTAAAGACCCACCTCTTTTCAGTTGCTTTTTGATTGTTTTTATTCAGGAGCGTTTCTTTTAGGATATGTCATTTTAATTTCTTGTTTTTAATCTCAAACATTCTTTTGTTTTATTCTCTAATCATTTTTTCTGCACCCATGCTTTTAACATTTTATGACTGACCTGTCTAATATATGAAATGTGATATAAAGCTAAACTTACTTTGATTTAATACATACTAATATATACATACTATAGTTATACATATATTACAAACACAAAAAAACGTTTCATAATGACCAGCAACAGAATTGGACATTCAGTGGCATTGTCTTTTTTGATGAGAAACAATAAATTCCAATTATCTTGCAGATTTAAACAAACACAATGTCCTTTAAAATATTAACATCCAAACTAAAGGAATGTAACACTAAAGGAATGCAATTCAAACTTACTTTGAATTAATACATACTAATATATAGACACTATAGTAATACATACAGTATATTACAAACACAAAAAAACGTTTCACAAAGACCAGCAACAGAATTGGATATTCAGTGGCATTGTCTTTTTTGATGAGAAACAAAAAATTCAAATTATCTAGCAGATTTAAACAAACACAATGTCCTGTAAAATATTGACATCCTAACTAAAGGAATGCAACACTGTCAGGAAACCAGTTTGTGTGGTCTGCTTTTGTTTTTTCCTTTTCTCCTCCACCCCGTCCTCATTGGGCCTCCCTGCACACCTGCCGCTCGTTGCCTCATTACCTGAGGACTCTTTAGCTGCTGACTGCCACTACCTCCAGGCCAGATTGTTTCCCAGTTTGGGGTACTCCAGCCATGCTTAGTTTAGCAGAGTCTAACCTGAGTTTTTATTTGCCAGTTTTGGGTACTCTAGCCAAGCTGAGTTTTGCTGAGTCAAACTGAGTTTTTGTCTACCTGAGTTTTAACTTAGCCGTTTTTGTCTTTGCCTCTCGGCAGGAAGTCATCCGCCAGGCTGGATGTTTTGGAACTTCTCCCCCCTGGAAGGATTCTCTGAGCACCAAACTGAGCTGAGGATTCAAGTTTCTGGTTTGGATAAACTTTTCCCCTCAAGGATTGTTTTGGGTTTCTCACTGAGTAGGGGATTCATCCCCACTATAACCCATTCAAGTACCCCAGGAAAACTAAGTGGCAGTCAGCTTCTCCGTTTACCAAGGAAAAACCACAATCTGGGTAAACCCTGTCCACCCTTCAACGAGCAAGTCACTCACTAGAACAACCCACACCGACTGGATTCAACAAAAGACACACCTTTTTTTTTGGAAACATAAGTCTTGTTGCCTGTATTACCTTCTTCAAATCAAGACTCTAATTTCCCACTGAGCCTGAACTAACGCGGGATCTTCCCCTACACTTTTCAGTCGGTTAGCCAGTATTCAGAGCAGCTGGACCCCTCTACCAACTCACGGCAAACCTGTTAAAGGCCTTTCCTGGTCTCTCTGTTTGGCTTTCTGCATGGCGGTTGAATCTTTAGTTAAATCATGACAAACACTCCTTTCAAATGAGCAAAATAGACTGTGAAACAGCAACAATTAAGATTCAAGATTCAAGAGACTTTATTGTCATTCACATCACGTGTTACATGAGGTAGAACGAAATTGAGAGTCACGGCCCCAGTTACATCCGAATATAAAAAAATAAAATATAAAAACTAGCTATGTAGAGAATTAGTGCTGACCTATGATTAAAAGTTACATAAACCCGTTTCTCAGGCGCCACCTTTTGCATTGAATTAAAGAGTTTAGTTTGAAAGTCTGACCATTTTTTGCGCCTCAAACAGGAAAAGGGTTGACAACAGCAATAGCTGTACAAATAAGGCTGATTAGATAGTGCACCTTTGCAGGAGTGTTAATGTATAATCCCTAATAGAGCAGCCTTTGCAAAGGAAAGTTTCTAAGAAGATGGAATTTTGGGTACAGCAGATGGTTGGGGAACCAATTGCCCGAAAATACAACAGAAGGGCAGATAATAAGGTTTAGGCCCCTACAGAAGCAGAAAAGACAAGATAAGGCCGAAAGTGGAGAACATTGACCTTATAGCACCCAACTTAGTTGCAAACAAAACATGTTTGGAGTGGATATAGGTTTAAACAACACACACACACCCTGAACGGTACTAATGTAATGGTTTAATAAAGACTTTGGGCACCTATTAATAAAATGTTGTGTGCATAGATCACTGAATAGTTTTATGTGAAATGTTACAATCATAATACTGGATGAAAGCATTGTTTTTTAAAATAATAAAAACTAAACTGAAAACTGTATTTTGACATAATAATAGTTGAAAATAAATGGTTGTTGATTAAATAGCAACATATGTTATTATGACTTATAAGAAAAGTAATCATGACATGTAATGAAGTGTTTGTTGATTAAATATATAAAAAAAATGTGTTTTGAACAGGGCTTTCCACCAGTAAAACAAAATTACCTTGTAACAACCGAAGAAATGTATGTGAAATGATGGAAAAAGAAAGGAGGAGGGAGGAGCCCAGAGCGTGAAAATATATAAAGGGAAGCTGTTTCATTGTATCATCAGTTGTTTCTCCGGGAGAGCAGCTCAGTGTGAATGCTGTGTTTTGCAATAAAACACTCTGGACTTGGAAATCCGTGACCTCTGCTGCAGTTTTACCTTTTTGATGAAGACTTTTCTGCTTGCCTTTTTGAGAGCGTTGAATTTTTATAAAACTTAGTCTCAATTTTTAAGGTTAGTCAAAACAATTGAATGTAGAACCTCCCGTATTCTAAGGTAAAATTCTCAAGCTTGTGGTTTGTCTGTGCGAAAAGTATGGCCTGACTCTGACATGATCACATTACAGAGGTCAAACACATCTTCATCACAAGCAGTGTCAAGTAACGAAGTACAAATACTTTGTAACTATACTTTAGTACACTTTTTAGGTATCTGTACTTTACTCCATTACTTACTTTTCTTCCTACTTCTGACTTCTATTCATTACATTTTCACACAAGTATCTTTACTTTCTATTCGTTACATTTTTAAAACAATTGTTAGTCGTTACTCTTGGCTTCAGTTTAATGTTTATAAATATTTATTTCATGTCATGTGCGCCATCCAATGCAGATCATTGGACCATCCACATCTAGTGAAAACTAGTGTCATTGGATGAGTCATATAACGCAAACACTCATTGGTTAGCTAAAGGAAATCATCAGAAGCAAGCAGGTGTTCTTCAAACTGCTAACGGGAATTGTCTATGCCGTGCTACAATGTAGGATTCAGAAAAAGGAGGGAGGGTTGGATGTCTCTGATAACCACGTTCTCTGTTCCTAAATCTGTCCTGATTACCCGAAGACATCAACCTGCGGTTTGGATGTGTATGCTACTTTTAACCAAATGATTTTCCTTCTGGATAAAGTCAATAACATGGCCAATGTCCACATATGCTTTATGTCTCAATCCGTATGCCTTTAGCACTCGATTTAAGTGTCTCTTACTAATTAACCCTGTGTGTTTAATAAAAAGAGAACACAGGATGTCATTATAGTTTATTACAAGGTTTAAATAAAACGAAATCAAGTCTAGGTTCTCCATATTCCTTGAATTAAAGCTACACCACCATAAAGGAGCTTCCTTACAAATAACGCCTTAAGGCGTGGCCACAACTTAACATCTTCAAAGAAAGAATTCTGCCCATGTCACCAGAGGGGCTCCGTAAGTTAGCACCAGGCTAGCTAAATATTTAAATATTTAATTTGCAAAGTAATTATTTAGTTTTCAGCTAAATATTTATTTAACAAACTAAATATTTAAATGTGCAAACTAAATATTTGGCTCCAAACTAAATATGTATTTAACAAACTAAGTAATTACCAAGCTAGCAAAAATATTTAGCTAAACTTTCATTTCATTTTCATTCATTTTTTTCACTATGTAATTCATTCATTTATAAAAAGAGTAAATTAAATTAAATATTTAATTTGCAAAATAAATATAACATTTTTAGCTTAATATTTATTTAACAAACTAAATATTTAATTTTGCAAACTAAATATTTGGCTCCAAACTAAATATGTATTTAACAAACTAAGTAATTACCTAGCACCAAGCTAGCAAAAATATATAGCTAAACTTTCATTTCATTTTCATTAATTTTTTTCACTATGTCATTCATTCATTTATTAAAAGAGTAAATTAAATTAAATATTTAATTTGCAAAATAAATATTACATTTTTAGCTTAATATTTATTTTACAAACTTAACATTTAATTTGCAAACTAAATATTTAGCTCCAAACTAAATATTTATTTAACAAAGTAAGATTTTTATAAATGAATGAATGACATATTGAAAAAATTAATTGGAAAAAAAACAACTTATTCTTCTCCTAAAACATGCTAAATAACCTTAAGTATTCTCCTAATTTTTAACTATACAAACGGCGCCCCATATGTTCTCACTAGAGACTGACATGGGAGTGGATTTTCACTCCTGTCCGTTCCACTCCCACAGAAAAAAATTGGGTCCCGTGGTCAAAAAATTCTCGCACGACTGGAGAATCGGCCTGAAAAGGGCAAAAAAAAACATACAGTGTAAGCCTGGCTTAATTTGTGTAATCCTTATTTTAAATGTCAAGAAAACAAAATCAAACTTGCACGGACTATTTTGAAGTTTTACGAAATATAAATCTGCAACACGATCAATTGATCCCAGAGATGTTCTTTAGAAATTTTCTCCATTTAGTCACATTAGAACTACGTTTTATTGGAACCCTATGTAAGATGAGGTGTGCTTTTCTAATCCAATCAGCTGCCTTCAGATGTTTACTGAAAAAAAAAAGAAACCAAGCATCTGCTGGATCTTTCTATGCATATCTTGTTGATTCAACATTATTGTTTCACATACTTACATAATACTGTTGTCTAGATACCAGATTATGTGAAAATGTGACTATTTTATTTTAACTGACTGAATGAATCAATTTCAACTTATTCACTTCAGCAGAAATCCTGAAATCAAAAATGAGATGTACAAAGTTAAATATTAAGTTATGTATACTAAGAGACAGAAGTGATTTCATGTTCAGTAGCTAATCAAATTTAACATGAAAGAAAATTTGTCTGAGATGATCTGACAAAGATGTCAGATCATAATTTGATCTGACATCAAATTCAGGTCAAATTATGATCTGAACTTGATGTCAGACATCAGCCAACCTTAACTTAGCTAGATTATTTGAAATGAAGATAGCATAGGTCTACCCCTATAGCTCCAAACCTTCACCTTGTGGAACCATTTAAGCTGTTTTTTATAAAACAATCTATGAAAAGTCAGTCAGTAGAACAATTTCTGCTGACAGGCATTTAAACAGCTTGGGAAATTATTTAAAATCCTCTTGTGAGTCCTAGTTGGGGTTTTTTGTTGACAGTTAAAGTACAAATCAATTCAGTTTATTTCTATA
>JAGKQL010000054.1:33895839-33952601 GCA_018398635.1 Cyprinodon brontotheroides
CATTGGCATTTAGGAGTAATTAAACCAACACAAGTATTTTAATTCTTAAAGCTTCCAGGTTTGTCTCTCAAACCCATAGGAGCTCAACAAAATGAAAAAGAACCATTACATTTTATTTTTGAAAGCATGAGCCACCCACGAAAAGCCCAACCACATCCAGAGAGGATGAGCTCAGTTATCCTGGATTCATAGAGGAGAAACCACAGGGATGTTCTTCTTTTATTATTACTTATCTTATTCATTTATCTTTATTTTGGTCTGTTAAATATGTTTAAATACTTATTTTCCATCACACCTTCCAAACTGAAACCTCCAGAGAAGTGCTGGCTCCTGTCATGGTGAGTTTTTATCAAATCTACAGCCTCCTAGAAGGTCTGAATAGTTTAGCCGTTTTGTTCAATCGAAGTCTATCATCATCTCCACTTAAGTGTGTTAAACTCCAGGGGATTCTGACCACACCAGTCCAATTATTGGGTGTCTGTATTCTATTCAATTCAGTTTATGGTTAGACTATCTATCAGTTCAGTTAGATCATCCAGTCAGATTGTTTGAATATTTTTTTAAGGAAAACCAGCTGGATTGCATTTATATATTTGATGGATTCTGCTCCCTCCTGGAGCGAAACATGTAGAGACAGCAGCTGTTACTTGCATGATGTCGATGACGTCGGACCGGCAGAGGTCTTCAACAGGACGTCCACGGAGGTACTGCTATATAATATATATATTGACAGAATGAAGGAATTTTTATAGCACGGCACTGGCTATATATGGAAATCGTGAAAGTTTTGGTTGATTGGGCTTAGACTGTCTGAAAATACACATTAACATGAATTCAAGTCACACTGTAGTAAACAGATAAATGGAGCAGAATATGGTCTTTCTTCAGGGGCGTTAGAGCTAGATGGGGCAGGCAGGGGCACCGTGGCCACCCATACAGCCAATCTAGCATGTTTCTGTGGCCCCTACCATTTTTCCCCCTCTAGATGGTGATAAAGGCAGTAATACACTCAAGTGGAATGATTTCAAAACATTTCAATTTTTGTAAAAGAATTATCCACATCAATATACTAACATCAAGGATTATTAAATACAGTAATCTCATGCTCTTTTAGAACTAGATTTTGTGTTATATGGGGTGATGAGAAAATTAAGTGTCTCTGCAAGTCATCTATGAGTCTTCAGTGAAATCATAGATAAATAACAATGTTAATAAAAACTTATCAAATAATCAATTTATGTAGATATTAGTGCTTCTAAATATAATTTTTATGCAGAATGTTTATTGATACAAATAGGTAAGTAAAGAAAATGGAAAAGATTCACGCCCCAGAACTTGAAATTGAAAGAGTTTTATCCACTATACCTTTTATTTAGAAATTAGGGATGTTTAAATATATGCGTCTTTTTGTCAGTAAAGGCTGTAGGAAAGTATAGTTTGTCTTTATTTAGAAAATATGGATGTTTTGGTTGTTAATTTTCCTGTTGGAACAGTGTAGATTGACCCTGAGGTTCTGGTGCCTATCCACTATCAGGAGACCCCTGGCTTAGTTAGCTCTGGTTTTTAAGGGGAGCTCAGACTGATGTAAAGCACCTCTAAAGGTCACATGACCGGTTCAGAGATGAATCCGACCTTCTCAAGTCACATAGGACGATCTGTGAGAAGAGTAGCACACATAGAGCATTTATACACATTCTGACCTGAAAAGTCATTGAACATACTCCATTTTAAGCTAATAATTGTGTTAAAATGTATGCAGTGCTGCTTGAAATGAATAAAGAAATCAAGACATATTGACCACCATGCTGTTTAATTGCAGAACATTTTATTTTAATGTAGCTACATTTGCAAATACATTTGATAGCAATTCTTAAATCTTGGAAAAAAGAATAATAAACCATCATGTTAAAATGTTAAAATACACCTGTTCAGTCAGTAGTAGCTGTGCAATAAAAAATATCAATGTTTCTGCTGTTACTCATCTGTAAAACTGACATCAAACTTCCATTTGCTCCTTCAAAGCAGACATCTAGATGCAACTTCCTCTTGCAACATTCATGTCTCTAAAACTGACTCAAACTTTCACAAGTCCTCATTTTTTCCCCTTACTTGTGCATTTTAGGAATACTTCTGTTATCTTCCCGCTTCACTTGTGGCATTTAGACTTTTTATGATTTAGAAACAATCCTTACAGCTTAAAAACTTATAAAGAGATTATTGAAAGCAGAGTATTTTATTTATAATTTGCTGAAGCAAAGTCATTCTAGGAGGGTCCCCTGAGAGGAGCTGCTATCTGGTCGCTGGTGAGGTCCGTTTTGTGCTCTATGGGTCTGAGCTTCATAACGCAGGTCTTCAGTGAGTACCACCAGCCTCTCCAGGGGTACCAGACCACACCGTCGTCTGTCACAGCGCTGTAGTGTCCGTTGGGGTAGTACACGCCGTTGAGATTGGCCGAGTGGCATCTAAGGAAAGCCCAGATCAATCAGAAAAACTGCTTGATTGTTTATAGGAAGGATAAATGTGGATTTATCCTTCATGGTGCAGCCCATACTTATTGAACCACCAGCCTCCTTTGTCCTCCTGAGCGCAGCTGCCTCTGTAGTTGTCGTTGTCTTGGTCGTAGGTGCTGAATTTCATGCCCTGGTGACTGTGCCCACTTGGAATCAGTGGCCTGATAGCTTCCAGTCAAAGCATCTCCGGCGGTACCAACGTAGGGGCGCCATGAAGGTAAGGCGGTATTTGATCCTACCGCGCAAAAATACGGGGCAAAGAAGCAGTCTTGCATAAGTTTAACTCTCTTTATTTTGACATCCGGGGCTAACGCAGCTCATACCCCTGATTTCTACTACAGTGGTAGCCATTCAAAATTTCCCCGCTTTCCTTGATGGGCCCTTGGCTGGCAGATACCCCAAGTCTCCCGGAAGTTCTGCGGATGATTCCCTGATGTTGATAGTTGGTTCACGGATGTCCGCGAAGTCCGATAAATGATCCCAGCTTTTAGATCATATGCGAGGTGGTGATTTTTTAAGGTGACTGAGATGCGTGCAGCAATCAGTAATAGATTTGTGCATCGCAGTGGGGATTAGAACTACTTTAATTGCTCGTGACAACAAGAGAGAGCGTGGTGGGGAGGAGGCCATGCTTGCGGCAAACATGGGCAGCATATCTGTCCTAAAGCAATACTCTGTTCAACTCAGCGTTCCAGCGCGACTCGCTTGTCAGAGAAGCGCGATTGGATCAGTCAGAAAAAAGGGCGGGGGGTTCCGGGGGTTCAATAATAAGGAAGAGGATTAGGGCCACTGAAAAAATAAAAAAAGTTAACTGATTTTTTAAATTTTATCTCAGTATAATGTTTGACTTCGAGAAAAAGTCAATTTCGACTCTTTCTGCAATTTGGACTTTGAATATGAATTTTAGTCAGAAATGCAGCCCCATTAAGACATCAAACTGAATTTTCGAGCCATCACTTTAGTTTCCTTCCATTAATAAATAGTTTCATCAAGTGGAGGACGGACACGGAAAGGATTTTCACTCTGTCCTGGCCTCCGCCAGGAAAAAATGGGTGTCCTTCCCATCCCGGGCCAGAGTAGAAATTCCAAAATTCGGTCCCATCCTACCGGTGAAATTACCCACTCCCATCCCTGCCCATAATGAGATTCCTGCCTGCCTCACTCCCATTCTTGTTGTTTTTGAGCGCGGGTGAAAAACTCAGAGCGGAAGTTACTATTGGTTTGCTCCCGCTCCCGTCTGCTCCCGTTAATGTTTAATCCTGTACCGTCCCAATCCCGTGATCGTTACTAATACTGACTCCCATCCCACGGGAATCCCACGGGAATCCCGTGACCCGCGGGATTCCCGAAAAAATGTCAGTCTCTACCAGGGGCCCCTCAGGGACGTAAAAGGTTGCCTAATTCTGTCATTTTCCACCTATGTGTTTCTGGCCCTCTCAAGCAACTCACATCTTTGTCAGTGAAGCTGAGTGCTCCCACATCTCTTCCTTCATGGTGCCCATCTACATTAAGAGCCATATTTCTGAGATTAACATCAGAATTCTTAAAAAAAAAAAAAGTACTAATTCTGAATTATTTAAAACTGAAATGATCAAAATAAGTCTACTTTTTTTCTTTTTTTTCAGTGGGACTAATCCTCTTGCGTACGATAAGCATCTCCCTGAAATGAGTTTTTTATAATTTATTTGATTTACTCTGTCAGACCCAAATCTTTTTAAACATCTGTATCCAGAAGCTGCAACTGCTTCTGCCATTTTTTTCATAAACCTCAGTTCCTGATTTACAGTAAAACTTTGCAGCTATGACATTTCTAAGTTTATGACAGCCGCATAATACAGACTATGGGCAGAGCTCGTTTTTCATTGATGGCTGGCTTTTGACTGGGAAGGGCCATTTTGAATGACTGCTACTATACTGCATATCTTAAAGTCCCGTTTTCCATACTTTATTTCTGCTTTTTTTAAGCAACACTGTGTAACTTTTGCACAGCAAAAATATGAGTTACATTTCTTTCATTGGCTCTAAATTTAAACAGGAAAATAAGATTGTCTGCCAGTGCAATGAGTGTTTTGTTGGATGACATTTTTACATCATTGAGTCACTCTGGATACAAAGTTTTACTGTGAGATTTCTGCATTTTATTGGCACATCATTTCTTTAAGTTTCTGTTTTATATTTTGGTTTTACTCAGTGTGTTAGTAAATTAATCCCTTGGTGAAAACTTACAATAACAAAGAAGTTACAATACTGTAAATGTTAGCAGTACACTGGAAAACATAAAAAATCTAGATACATCATTTTTTCTTAAAATAAGTGCATTTGTTCTTGGACTGAGAAGGTAAAAGAAATTTTGCCAATGGAACAAGACAACTTCCACTTAAAATAAGAAAACACAATTGCATTATTATATTTCAAGTGCATATTATCTAATTAGCTTATTTAAAGAGGTAAAAATACTTACCACAAACGGTGTGATATTACCTACTCAAATTACGGGTAAACACACCAATTAATTAAGGGAATTTTAACTTATTTGTAGATCATTTGTCCGGTGTAGGAGAGGATTCACCAACTTTATTTAAGAAGTATGCATTGGTCTTTAACAGCTGATATTCTATTGTAGGTCAATAGAGCTTTATTTAGCAGTCCCCATCTGGCAATTCTGTAGAATGGTCAGCAGGTGGCGCCACATCTGTTAATGTTTGCTCATCAAACTGAACTGGAATTCTATTTAGTCTCAACAAAGGACTTATCTAAATGAATATAATGTGACAATGCACCTCTTAAATATGAGATTACTATAAAAAAAAATATATATATATATATATATATATATATATTTTTCCAAACATAAATTATATATTTTTTCTGTATTTAATATCCATTGGTAAATAGTCTTACCTACCAGCTCAGTAAATATAAAATGACATACTTTCGTTTTTAACCATGTGACCCAAATATAAGCTTTATTTGAGAAATGTTAAACAGTTTTTCAGGTCAATATTAAACTCTGTGTATATCAATGTCCCTGCAGGACATCTCTCCTATGTATCTTGAGAGGGTGAGCTGGAGGGGTGAATGTTGCCTTGACTTTACCAGAAACACCATGACTTGTCTACTGGTCCAAACTGGTCTGCTTCAGATTCCAAACACAGTGGAAACTGGTTCATTTAGAGACAGCAGTGTTGCCGGTTGCACATGTAAGACCTGGGAGTTTCACACTGACCTCTATTTATTCACTGGATTGCCCGAAAAGTGAAGTCACCTGCCGCCATATTGGTACTCCCCACTCCCACCGAGATGTGCAGTAAAAATGCCTACATGTAGCATGTGACTGTAAAAACAAGCAGTTTGCCGACTGTGGGAAGACATTTCACAGATAATTTAGTGTCAGTGGATGCATTTACCAATAAAAGCCATATATACTCCGATGCATCCTATAGTATAGTATGTAGCATAACTTTAGTCTGGCTATCTCAGACTGACTCAAAGACATTGACTAAATTGTCGACTGACATTCGGTCTAACATAAGAAAATGGAAAGTAGATCAAATAGAAAGTAATTCACTGTGAAATGTCAATGTAGTAATTCTTTATTTAGTGAATGACACGTTCGTTTTTTGTAGTGTTTGTTGTATTTCTCATTTGAAAAAGTCATGTGCTGAAATATAGCGCAAGTTATATTGAGAGAAAAAGCCACTCAAACACTTTTAAAGGCTAATGCACAGACAGCATAAAAGTACATGGCGTCATGCATGCACAATTTGCTAATTGGAGAACACTTCAGCATTAACAGACATGTACATGTAATTCAGTCTTGATGTAAAATTTTGAAATTATATGTAATATGTTATAACAATAATAATGTCATCAATACACATAATTATGTCTATTACATGTACATCATCAAAACTTTTGGCACTTCAGTATTATTACGCTCCATTAACACATTAATGTTGTTGTGATGGATTTGTAAAACACTTTATATTACCTGATTTATAGACTTCATTGACTTCATAATGACTATGAAATATGATGTGCCTATATTTGTTTTATTATAAGTTAAAGTAATTTACTGATGCTATGAAACAGCAAGTGTGTGTCAAAGTGATAAATGTATTTTTTTGTAAAAGTCTTAAGCCCCCCTGAAAATTAGAAAATCATTGTTGTTCGATGCTGTTGCGCACATATTGTTTACATTGTGACTGGTCTAACTAGGGAGTACCAATATGGCGGCCGGTGGCTTCACTTCAACTGGCAAAATGCAATCCACTGAATAAATAGAGATCAGTGGAGTTGCAGATGTAGTGCCCCCTAGTGGCTACAAGTTGCACAGTGCTGCTTTAACCCTTAAACTTTCTTGTAAACCTCCAACCTGCATTCTACTGACGAACAGGTCAACCGGTGGGTGACCAGGCAGTTAAAGAGTTAAGCAAAATGTTTTGATGGTTTTCATGACTCCTTAAAAAACTGCTGAAATTGTTGTAAATGTTGTTAAATCTTAGGACTTGGACCTTTTTATTTGCGACTTGGAAGTTTTTGTACTCCGCATATCGCTGGTGGCCATCAAAGTCTTCCAAGTTGATCCTCACTGAATAATTCCCTGCAAAATGAAAGATAAGTTCAGTTCCCAAACATTTCTAACTGGGTCCCCCTTTTAATTTCCAAGAAACTTTTGCACCCCCACTGCACCACCAGTCAATCCACAACCTTATCAACAGTCACATAAAGGAAGGTCAGCTGCACTAAATGACATATAGAAATAGAATAAACTTCTAATTTTAAAGAATAATTTTTTTAGGTTTAACTATTTATTTTAGAATTCAACATTGCTTTCAACGCATAAAGAAAATGCTCCAGATGGGTTATTTGTATAATTTATTTCTACCCTTCGTATAATTAAACTACGTGCCACCTGCCCCCGTTTTTGGCATTTACTTCATCATATTTAGTTACTTTAACACGATTGTTTCATGTTTGCAGGGTAGGAAATAAAACAATTGTGTTAAAAGTCAACTAAATATGATTATCTGATGGAGTATTAGGGCCAGAGCTAGAGATTTTTTTCTTCTATTTCGAGAATAAAGTAATCACTACGAGAATAAAGTTGTGCAAAACTATGATGTAACCTTAGAACGTAACATTACGAGAATAAAGTTGTAAAATTATGAAAATAAAATGAAATGTAAAATAATGAGAATAAAGTCAACATTACTTAGGGCATTAAAGCAAAATTGCAGAATGAAAGTCGCAAAAATTATATGGAAGAAAGTCGCAACATTACTAAAATGTCTCAAAAATTAGTGAGAATGAAAGTAACATTACTAGAAAAGAAGTTGAATACGACGAGTAGAAGTTGTAAAATTACGGACGCGCTAGGATATCCAAGTCAATTCTTGAAAACATTTCTTCTTCCAAATGTGGGCTAAATATTACGTGTTTTTTCTCTGGCCAAAAGTTTGATGGTAAAATCCTCCCTCTTCATCTTGTTGGCAATCCACTTTAGCGAATCCGTTTGGATCCGAGGATCCGGAATCGGAAAGATGATGTTACCGATATGTTTTTCTCTTTTACCCGATGTATTCCAACATCCAGCTGCCATGCACATGCGGCATTGTCAGTTGAACTTATAGCTCTGGTGAATTTCAATGGTGAAGTCCTATGGAAATCTTCTAATAATTTGTATGTTGATTTGCAGATGTGTCTAGTAGCTCCTATTGATTTTGCTTGTAAAGCGGGGAGAATGGAGCTAGGCTTACCGCACCGTGACGTCACTGCTGGAAGATGACAGGACTCAGTGAATTGCAATTTTTTTTATTGTAACGCTAAATTCATTAAATCACCGCAAATGCATTAGTTTTAGGTATAGATAATGATCCATTGATTATTTCTTGCTTATCGGACTTTTCCTTTAAGTTGATGACCCCTTCTAGGTCGCCCCAAATGTGTACTTGTGCCCCTGCAACTCTGCAGGGATTAAACGATCCAACAACTGAAATGTTCTGCAAAGCACAACTTGATGCTTCTTTTCTTACAGCAGCACAAAATATTACAAAAAATTCTGAAGATGCAACTTTTCACAGAAGCCTTGCACCTAGAACACCGTTGCCAAAGCTTTAGTTCAAAGTCTTTGTGAGCCTCCCTGACTTTTGCTTTGCTTGTTGTTTTTGCTGGCTTATCTAAAAAAAAGGGGGAAGCCATATTGACCTTGCGTTGTGAGAAGATGCAGGTTGTCATTTCCGAGCCAAAATTCTGCATTCAAATCTCCGAAGCCATCTTTGTAGTCTGTCCATGACCTGATGGATTGATGATGGGGGGATTTTTTTTAGCATAGATGATTTTTTTTAGATGAAATTTTGCTTATCATACAGTACGCTGCCGACACACCTGTTAAACGACTCCGTGCCATTGATCCGCCTCTGCAGGACAGTCCAGCCTCCTCCATCAGTCATATCACAGTAGACTTTAACCGTTGAAGGGCTCCCACTGGGCTTGATCCGATACAGCCCGCTGGATTTGAAGCCAAAACCATAGACCTGGGAGCAGTCTTGATACACAGAGTTACACAAGCCTAGATTCATCTGGATTTCTTTCTTGGACATATGGTATAAATGCATATTTATTCAGGGTTTCACAAGCTTCCCTCAGGATGAGAAGCACCTGTGTACTGGGTGTCCTGGACCTGGTCGGACCTTGGGGTCTGGTGATGTCGGCCCCAAGTTGAGTTCATCATTTGGAGTAATCTGCGTAGGAGGAGCTCCTGTTTCTATGAAGCTGTCTCTTCAGAAGCTGCTCCCTCTCCTGCAGGCGAGCCAGATCCCCACTGTATCAGCCGATGCCTACAAATTCGCCATACAACCAGGGGGGGGGGGGATTTAAAATCAAGCAAAACTAGGCAGTCCCTAAAAGTTTCTGGGGGCCATAAAACTCACAATCCATCCATCCATTATTCTGACACGCTTGTCCCGAGGGGGTTCGCGAGGGGTGCTGGTGCGCGAGCATGTATTCCAACATCCAGCTGCCATGCACGTTAGCCTCTCCAGCAGTCAATGGGCGAGAGGATGGGTTCACCCTGGACAGGTCGCCAGTCCATCGCAGGGCAACACAGAGACAATAATAGGACAAACAGCCATTCATGCACACACTCACACCTAAGGACAATTTTTGAGAAGGGAGCGGAAGCAGGAGTACCGAGAGAACCGCACACATGCTCCGGGAGAACATGCAACTCCATGAAAAAGATCCTCGGCCGGAATCGAACCTAGAACCTTCCTGCTGAACCCAGAACCCCCATAAAATTCATTTTGCATGTATAGTTAATGCTGCTTTTACTTATTTGTGCACATTAGTTATATTGTTAATAAAAATCCTTTCATTAAAATTTCATCAGAACGCAGAAAGGTCCGAACAGACAGCAGCAAACAATTAAAAAACAAACGATGCGAAGAGCAGTGTTGCCAACTTAACGCTTGTGTCACTACATTCAGCAACTTTTCAGACCTCTCTAGTACTTTTCCTTTAAAAAGCGCCTTGTGTCAGATCTAAGCGATTTTTCTGCTACCTGGAAACTTTGGTAACAACATATAAAAGCAGCTAACTCTGCTCTCCAGAGCAAGTAGATTGGTAACCCCGCCTCCTGCTCTTCTCTATCTTGTCTGCTCTCATGATTCATGCAGCTATTAGTTCATACAAATGAAACATAGAGAACATATATCCAATCATGGCAGAGGACTGTGTTATTTACTTTTGATGGCACCTTTTTGGAAACAAAGGAAGGAGTGATCAGCTTAGAGAGAATTGACTTAGTGAGGGACAAAACATAGAACAAATCATGTATGTCTATTCTATTAAAATTTCTATCTGTATAATGAGTCTAATTTATGTGTTGTCTCTCAATTTTAGAGAGGCCCCCTGCCTGTCTTTTTTGCCTAGGGCCCAGAATCCCCCCCCCCAAGCGCATAATAGTTTATTCGGAAATGTTCATGTCTATGGCTCTCATAAATGGGACATCCCATGTTTCCACTTACAAAGTTACAACTTTGTAAGTATTGCAAAGTATAAATCTCCAATCTACCAGTTGAAATTCCTGCACACTGCAAAACAATCTGCACTCTGCATCGCTGCCTCCCCTCTTTATCCGGAACCGTCAGCTGGGGCAGCAGACCAAGCAGAGACTCCTAGACTTCTCTCCCGCAGACACCTCCTCCAGTTTGCTCTGTTGGGGAAGCTCCTAGGCGCCCTCAGGCCAGCCGAGCATTATAGTCTCCAGCGCGGTCCCGGGTCGTCCCCTGGGCCTCCCTCGTGGGGGACATGCCTGGAACACCTCCCAAGGGCGCCCAGGGGGCATCCCGGCAAGAAGATGTCCGAAGCACCCTCAACTGACTCTCTCCATGTGAGAGGGAGAACCGCTCTACTGACTGAGCCTCTCCCCACGACCGGAAGCCTCCTCACCCCATTCTAAGGGAGAGCCCCAGCCATCCTGCGGAGAAAGCTCATTTCAGCCGCTAGTCCTGGGATCTCGTTCTTTCGGCCATGATCCAAATTTCATGACCATAGGTGAGGTAGGAACGTAGGACCTATCGCAAACTGAGAGCTTTTGCCTTTTCGCCAGCTTCTCTCAGACAGACATACCGTGCAGCGGCCCCATTATTGCAAGCAGCGTAACCCGATCCGCCTATCGATCTCCCGCGCCCATTCTTCCTCTATTCATCGAGGGAACAGGACCCCAAAGATACTTGAACTCCTCCACTTGAGGCAAGCGCGACCTCTCCAACCCTGTTGGGACATGTGCCACCTTTCTCCGTTCGAGAACCATGGCCTCGACTTGGAGGAGCTGATTTCCACCTGCCGCCGCCACACTGCTGCGTAACCCGCCTTTCAGCGACGCTGTAAGCCTTGGCAGGAGTGGTTGGGCAGGAACCACGCCACCGCAAAAAGCGAGGGACGAGATCCGCTGTTCCCCAAAACCAGACCCCCTCCGGTCCTTGGTTGCAAATGACGTCCATAATGAATGTAATGAACAGATCCAGTGACAGCAGGGCAGCCCTGGCAGAGTCCAACATGCACCGGGAATAGGTTCCCGGCTTACGGTACGCAATCGGACATCATACTCCTGCTGAAAGAGAACGTGGATGGGCCTCCCCAAAGTGCCCCGACTCATATTTTCCTGGAGCACCACCATAGGCACGAAAACGTACCTTTCTCCAAGTCCATACAAAACACATATGTGACCTGGTTGGGTGAAGTCTCCATGAACCCTGGGGCACCCGATGCAGGGGATCGAACGTGTCCACCTGTGCCACTTTTTTGACCAGGACAAAAAATGTACACGCATTGTTCCTCCGGGATTCGAGGTTCAACTATCGGCCGGACTCTCCTCTCCAGCACCCTGGGGTAATTCTTACTGGCAGATATGAGGAAAGTGATCCCTGATGTAGTTGGAAGCACATGCTCCGGTCCGTTTTAAAGAGGGAAACCACCTCACCTAGCCCAATCCAAGTCCCCTGACCTCCACACGATGTATGAAGACGCAAGTCAACCATGACAGCCCTGACAACATCCAGAGACTCTGAGATACTCAGGGAATGGATATCTCAGTCCACCCCCGGGGCCATGCCACCGTGTAGCTTTTTGACTACCTCTGTGACTTCAGCCTGGGTGATGGGCATGAACGTCTCTAAGTCCCCAGCACTCTGCCTTTCCTCCTCTGAAGGCATGTTCGATCGGATTGAGGAGATCCTTAAAGTACTTCTTTCACCGCCCCAACAATATCCTCCTTCGAGATCAGCAGCTCCCCATCCGGACTGTAAACAAAGTGTTAGATGAAGCACTGCTTCCCCCTCCTATGGCTGCAGATCGTTTGCCAGAATCGCGCCGGAGTGGCCAACCGAGCGCGGCCTTTTTCCATGGCCTCTCCTGAACTCCTCCCAGACCCAAGTTTTTGCCTTCGCGAACTTCACGAGCTCATGCATGCTAACGCTTGCCCTTATCGGCCAGCTTGACTTCCGAGTCCCACTAGTAGATAACAAGGCCAGGTTTACCTACTTCTTCAGCTTGACGGCATCCTCTTACTACCGGGTTGTCCACCTATCGGGTTCAGGGATTTCCACCGCGACAGGAAACCAGAGACCTTACGCCCACAGCTCACGGCGCAGCCGCGATTCGACGTAATGAAGCAGGAGAACATGCGCCCATTCTGACTCCATGTCTCCAACCTCCCTCGGAACCTGAGAGAAGCTTCTCTGGAAGGGGGAGTTGACCACCGCCACTGACCCGGGGCTCCACCAGATGCTTCTCGCGCAGTAACCCTCACAACACGCTTAGGCCCGCCACATCTGACCTCCAGACGCTTCAGGTTGTGATCGGTTGACAGCTCAGCCGATTGTCCAAGACACGCAATCAAAGATCAGATGACCACCAGTGTGTGAGTGTGTGCGTGAATGGGTGAATAACTGAATCCAGTGTAAAGCGCTTCTGTCGCGTCTCTTGAGTTGAAAAAAGGCGCGGCGATAAGTACAGCGCCGATTTACAAAGTAGATCATCAACGTCTGGCCTAGGGTGTCCTGGGGCGCACATACATTATTATTATGGACGCCCTTATAGCCTCGAACATGGTGCTCGTTATGGACAATCCGTGATTCTGCACTTCATCCACCAATAACAGAGACACCACTAGGGTGTTCAGGCAGCCAGCCCGATCTACTGATCCACTGTCCAGGTGTCACTGTCGCTGCCCACGTGGGCGTGGAAGTCTCTCAGCAGGAACAATGGAGTCGCCCGATGGGACGCCAACTAGTACCCCTCCCAGGGACTCCAAGAAGGTCTGGTACTCAGACGCCGTCAGTTTCGTCCATAGGCCTAAACAACTGTCAGAGGTCTGTCCTTCAACCCCAGCTGGGCGGGAGTGCCACCCCGGCTCACGGGTGAACCCGGAACACCAGACGGGCTGAGCTGGGAGTGGCGCACTCAGCAGCCCCACCCCCTCCGCCTCCTGGCAACTCCAGAGTAGCGAGAGAACGTGGCCCCTTCTGCTGAGCTAGTCCAGAGCACGCCAGATTTGCTGTGCCGCAGTAGTATTCCTCAACTATTTCTAGCTGGTATCGCTTCCACCTCCCGCACAAGCTCGGGCTCCTTCCTCGCCAGTGAGGTGACATTCCCACGCCCCTAGAGCCAGCTTCTGCAGCCGATTCCCAGCCCGTAATTCTGGCTGCCGCGCCCAATCCTTCTTTTGCACCGGTCCCTCGCTGGTTCCCCGCAGGTGGTGTGGCCCCACTGGGATGGCCTCGCCGCCTTCTGGCTGGGCCCCGCCGGGTCTCTCACGAGGGCTGAAAACCCGACCACCAGGCGCCCGCCGCCGACCAACCCCAACCCCAGGCCTGGCTCCAGGGTGGGTTCCGGAAGCTCCGCCGTACCGGGCGACGTCACGTGCCCCTCCGAGTCCCTACAAACAATCTATGATAGGTACAAAAATTCTTAAATTCAGTGCATTTAGCCTTCATTTTAGCAGGTAAAAATAGGACTATTTGCCAAATGGAATAAGTATTTTTATTCTTGAAATAAGATAATTTTATAAAATGCACTTTGAAGGTTATGATGCAGTTAATGTTTCTTATTTTAAATGCCGTAATTGTCTTGATCCATTGGCAAAAGTGTTCTCTTTTTCTCCTCACCCGCCAGAAAAAATTGATTGATTTTAAGGAAAACTAATACATCGAGAAAGATTTATTTTACGCGCAGTGCAAACCCTTTTGTTGTTGGTGATGCACCAGAAAGTTGTTTCCCTGGGCCAACAAGAAGAAGATGAACTAGAACCATCCATCAAATGGTATAGCATTTGCTGAAACGGCATAAGCAGTATAACTTTTGTTCTGTTTTGTCTTCTTTGTGTTTAACACCAGGTGATCAACAACTATCAGGTGCATTACCACCACAAACTGTTAAGGATTTAACAGCTTCTTCAGGGATGCTACATTTTAACATGTAGTTGTAATCTGTAATTAGTACCTAGTGTTGGCGTTGGATACCAAAGCTTTTGGCCCCTCGATATCAATACCTTGGTTGTGTAAATGATACGATACCATTTCCGTTTGAAAAAGGAAAAAGGAAAGACTTCTCAATACAAAGAACTTTTTATTGCTTACCCGGAATGGGTGACAATAGTTGAATAAACTTTTGCTCTCAAAATGGTATCAATGGTATCAGTGCTCTATTTGTTGATTGTATTATGAAATCTAGGCAGGATCGGGTATGAGCCGGTAATAAAGATGACACACAGATACACACACACTGTGACTGCGATAGTAAAATGTGTTGTTTTATTCTGCCACAGAACACAGCAAAGCAAGCACATCAATCAAGCCACGGTGCTGAATACATATTATATTGTCCCCCTTACCGTGACACAAGGGATCGGAGAGCCAGTCGACCCCGGCAGGGCAGCAACACGCGCAGCTAGGCGTTCGTACGCAACCTTAGCAGACTCTGCCAGTGCCAATTGCCACCCGGCCATTTATGCCAAACTTCAAAGGAAAATCTCTTCACCCAATCAGGAAAATGATGGCTCCCTCTCACGCCTGGAGCGCATGATTACAGAAACCAATATATGTTTCCGGCATCCCCCTGAACCCACCCAGGGCTCGTGGACCGCCAAAACAGAAAAACAAGTTACATTATGCTCTCTCTAACCGTGCGTATGGCGTACAAAGCTGGTAGAGACGAAACACAAGCAGCTTTAACTGCTGTTTAAGCTCCAGCATACAATAAACAGGACATTTCAGAGACATTTATGGTTTTAATATAAAAAAAACACTGAAGTATACTGATTTTATAAAATATAAGCAAAGATAAATGGTTATTTAAATTTATTTACCTTCAAAGACTGGGTGCAAATCGAAAGTATAATGACTCCAATGAGAAGGGCCATGGTACGGCTACTTATCCGCTTTATATTGAAAAACTGTTGCACATCAAGGCAGAAATCCAGTAAAGATGACTGATACCTCAAAGAGTTTGATTCTGTCTGATTCTTGCTCTACCAGTGAGTCAAAACAAAGGCACAGCGGAGGAGGAGAATCTGAGAAATTCCTGATTCTCTATGGTGATAAAATTCACCAAATATTCTGGGAGTGTTCAGAACAGATGTTTCCTACCTTTAATAAAAACTTATAATCTCTAATGCTAACCTTATTACATAATGAAGTCGTATTTATTATAGTCAACCGATATTTAGAGTTAATGGAGCCTAATGAGATGCAGCTCGTTGTCTTTTCACTATTCTAGTGTTTCAGACTCGCTCCCTCTCTGCATCTTCATGCCCACCATGCTCCTATCTACCATCCTCTGCGAGTGTCATTAAAACACTCCAGTAGCATGTTACTGATTAGCTGCATTGTGGTATTTGAAGTAGTTGTTTAGAGTGGCTAAAATCTCAGGGAAGGTCAAGCTCTGTAGGAGGAGGGAGAGAAAAAGGAGTATATTTTTTTCCATTATTTGGTTTCATAATCTTTCTGTGACTGAACACAGACAGAAATCTGCTTTTCATCCTGTAAATAGTTTCCACATTTGGTCAAATTGTGATACGTCTCAGTATGATTGTAATGATTTTATTTGATAAAGAGAAAGGACAAAGTAGAGCAAATAAAAATTATCCTCTCATATTTTCCACACATTTTTATAATAAAATTGGCAAAGGTGTTTTGTGAATCTGTCAGTACTCTTCAGGACCTGTTTTTCACATTTAGATCAGGTTGAGAATGATCATCTTTAAAGTCGTAGGGAAACGGCAACCGAAAAAAGATCAGAGGGGGGAATCTGTCAATGAGATTTGAAAGAATGTAATGCATTAAACTTTAAAGCGTAGGGAAACTGCTGTTCAAATCGTTGCATATTTCTGAATTCTCCTGAATGGTGCCCGACTTTACATACAAGTGGATAAAGTGAATGTGATTGGTCAAGTATTCAAGGGGATTGTTGTGGCAGAAGGTTCGCAAGCAAGTTTGGTTGCGGCTGGTGTCTCAGAGGCACCTTTGCTAATCAGTTAGGCAACTTAGTAAAAGCAGTAGGTTCCCAACGGGAAAATCTCCCATTTTCAGGATCCAAGTAGTACCAAATTGGTGACTTAGAAAACGCATAATTGTCAAGGAACGCTATGGACAGAGGAAACATGCAAGAGGAGTTTAGTGTCGGAGGTCAGGATGAGTCTCCTCCATCAAGGCATGTTTTATTTAGAGGAGGAAAGCGGGATGAAGATGTGCTGTGGAAGAGGACGCCAGGGCGGCAGAAGCTTGGTTTGGTGGTAGAAGGCTTCCAGCCGCATATAAGTTTGAGCCCTTGCCTCGCAACGCTGCCAGTTCTGTTTAGCTCTACCTGTGATGAAGACATTAGATGTCCATCCCAGTGAAATACTGGGACGGAATCTCAATGGGAAAGGACATGTATCTTATTTTTATTTCAACTGTTATGTGATATTAGCTGCATTATATGAATCAAGATAAGTATAGGACGAAAAAATTGATTGACAGGTGACCCTTGATATACGGAACCTCCATGACTCCTCCGACACACTGATCAACTCCCTCCTCATACATGTTCTCGTCCAAATCAATTTATAGGCTACTTGGTCCCAATGGAATTTCCCATTGGGATCCCAGGCTAGCACTAAGTTGCTAACTGGTTAGGCAGGATGTTTTAGAGAAACCGGCCACAATCAAACTTGCTTGCGAACCTTCCGCCACAACAATCCCGGCCCCTTGATAATCGACCAATCACATTCACTTTATGCACTCAAGTAAAGTCGGGCACCACTTGGGAGAATTCGGAAAATGCTACGGTTAGAACTGCCGTTTCCCTACGAATTTAATAAATTAACTGGGGTAAAAATCCAAAAATCAAAGTACAAAAATACAAGGAACCACAAAACCAGAAAACTTCAGGGGAAAATTCACGTGGGAAGACAGGAAAAGACAAAGAACCAGCACTGAGGAACTGCACAGGGAGAGTATATATAGGAGACAGAACAAAGACTAAACTAATGAGCTGATTGGGAGCAGGTGTGGAAGGCAGCATCTAGAGCAGAGGTGGGCAACTCCAGTCCTTGAGTTAGTTTCATCCTTCGCCCAACACACCTGAATCAAATGGTTGAATTACCTCCCCAGTATGCCATCAATTTCTCCCGAGTCCTTTTAATTATCTATTTACTTGATTCAGGTGTGTTAAGTCAAGAACACATCTAAAAGTTGCCGGATACCGGCCCTCCAGGACTGGAGTTACCCACCCCTGATTTAGAGGGAAGCCAAGGGGAAATGAAACAAACACAAGGGGGAACAGAGAGTAACTCAAGAACAAAAAACTGCTAGAAAACAACTACAAATACAAATACACTAAAAATAAACTTAGAGGGCAGAACCCTGCCAGCGGAAACTCATAGACGACCACTGCAGCAGCGTAGAAGCTTAGAGCGACCTTCCTCAGCAGATCAGACTGGCCTCCACTGTTTGGCTTTTGACAGCGAGCAAGACGGTGGGCTTCATGTTATCTTTTTATCCCATTTTATTTCTGTGATGGTGTGAATGTTACTGTTACCCATGTTTGCAGTGTTTTGTCTCTTACTTGTGCTATCTATTTTTCTTTACAGCACATTTGTTTTAAAAGTACTTAACACATTTGGATTGGAAGAGCTGAAAATTGATCTAAAAAAATCAATAAATATATATCAAATTAAGCTAATGGAAAGTAAAACAATTGTGCTTGAGAGTACAAATGAGTCCAACGGAACTAATAAAGTGACTGATATGAGCGTTTAACACCTTGGCAGTGGAGTTTTTCTGGAAACCTTGAGTACGAAACTTGGGTTACCCAAATGTTAGAGAGAGAGACCCTGCAGCTGGAAATAAAGCAACATAACTTTAGTCTTAGTTCCTTTTTATTGTCTATCAATGGCAGTTAGAGGGTAGGGGTTCAGTTTACAGAGGACAGATTAGCTTTTAATTTAACCATATTGTAGTCAGAGATAACGTTTCAGCCTGTCTGCTATTTTATGAGAGGGTTAGTCATGCAGTAAACCTATAGCATTAGTGTTTGCTCAGCATCCTCTTGTGAGTTGATGTTTTCTCTGCAGAGGTCTGTTCAGTGATCCGCGATCCTACACACAGAGACGTGCACTGAACTTAATACATTTCTTAAGTTTGAAATATGGAAGACAACTACGTTGACTAAAAAATCCAATGATTGTGAATAGGTTCTTGTTTAGACAATTAGAAAAACATCCCTACCTTTAGCACTTGCAGGTTTTCTGCGGGTGGAAACCTCAGGATCATCTGGCTGGACGTCATCAGTCTTCTTATAGTAGTACGGTTGGTCAGGGGGGCCAAACCTCTACGTGTGATACACAACATTCAGCTTCAAGGTTTCTGTAGCTATTTGGCTGCAGAATACATCTGTGCTCACATCACTGACTAAAGTACCTTGTCAGGACAAATGAAGCTAACTAAGAGAACCAGCGGAAGTCCAACAACGAAGACGTAGACACCCATGAGCCATGGACGCTGGTGGATGGACAGCATGATGCTCTCTAGGAAATTGAGCTGTAGATAGAATAATACCGTGTTTATTAAAAAAGAGTTTGCCCCGTTCCTGATTTCTTATTTTTTACATGTTTGTCACATCTATGCGTGTCAGAACATGAAATAAATGCCAGTATTAGTGAAAGAAAACACAAAATGCAACCATAAAGTTAAGGTTTCTGTTAAAAATAGAAAAAAAAAAGGTATGGGTTGCATTGTTCCGCGGTGTTTATAGCACCTGCTGGCCTTGCAGCATTTCAGTTTGGGGTTCCATTATTTGGTTCCCAGGGCCTGTGTGCATGGAGTTTCTCTATGTATGTTCCCTGTGGATGCGTGGGTTCTCTCTGGGTATCCCGGCAGTTATGTGGGGCATGGCCAGGCAATCTCTGGTGCGCTGCCCCAGGATAAACTGGTGACCTGTCCAGAGTGGACAACTCCTTTGCCCATAGACTACTGGAGAGAGGCACCGGCCAGTGGTTAATTAAACAGGAGAAGATGGATGGATGGCACTCCATCCTACATTACAACCATAGATGTGTCCTGACTGATTAACCCCACATAAATTGAGTTCAGTGTATCGTATTTTTGCTTTGGCCTACTCTCTTCTCCATTTAGCCTATTTACAGTTTCCTTTCACTCAATTTGTTCATCTACTGTGAGATTCAATGTGCTCATTTACATAGGGACAACATGCGTATCATTCACCTTTATTGTGCGGTGTAAATGTACCATAACAGTACTTCTTTCAGGATTAACCTTCATCTAGCTTTGGCTTTGCTCCTTTCCGGAAGCACTTCGGCCAGTATGATGCCGCACCACCGATGCTTCAAGCAGTATAGATGCTTGTGTTCAGGTAATGCACCCAGTAACGACGAGGATAAAGCACAGTGATCCTAAAACCTACTTTATTTAAGCTGCTGAAAGCTTACCTAATGATTTCTACTTTTTCCTCCTTTCCTTTCCTTCTTCCTTCCTTCCCTCCCTCCCTTCCTTCCTTCTTCCTTCTTCCTTCCTTCCTTCCTTCCTTCCTTCCCTTCCTTCCTGTAATGTAGGTGAAAAAAATTGAAACCCATGTAAGATTTTAAGCAATTTTCACAATTGTTTTTTTTACATATTACAGAATTTATAATACATTTCCAGTTCATGGTAATAACGTGGACAAAATTCGCGCGGTAGCGGCAGGCGGTAGACATGTAAAGGCACTGTAAGGTCTGTTTGTGGGTCATACGTGCAACCTTACCCGCCTGCCGCAGAATACATAGGGCAACCGCATTGTACCCAGCACCAGAGAAACTGACTGCATTGCTAAACAAAAAAAATAAACAAACAACAAACAAAACAGGCTGAAAATAATTATTTCATAGCATAGATACAATAGCCCATGTACAGCAAACACAGAGATCTGATCTGTCTGATCTGTCCTACAGAGGGATTCAGATGGACAGAAAAGCAGCATGCAGAATTAAAATATAAGAAGGTTCCAACATGGAAGAAGTTCATCTGTGATCAGAACAAACAGCAAAGGTTCACAACACATTTATTTTTACCTTTTTAAGCGGGAGAGTATCCACCGTCTCCTGAAGTCACTTCCTCATATCTTATAGACTTGTGCTGTCGGACTTTGACCAGAGGCCATTTGCTAACATGAGAGCAGTTACAGAGTGACCACATTACACGATTATCACTATCATTAACACACACACAGCCTTTTTTACAGCTGAGAATGAATCATTTATACTAATACTTAACAACAAAAAATAGTTTATATAGGATGTCATTATTAGGATTTATACAATGGATTGTTACTTAAAACAGATTGACAAAAAAAGAAGTCGCCTTGTGGGATTTAAGCTCAAAGCATTATGGGATTTTGTTCCCAATATATCATCTAACTTCATCGGTTCAAGTTGTATGTGCAGTTTATCTTTGCAATGTAGATGTTCATGGCTCTGAAACTTTTACACATTTCATGAAACCTCAGGCATCACCGTGCTTTATTCTGAATTAGTGTGATCCAGAACATTAAAGATGATCATAGAGAGGAAGGCTTAAAGTCGTAGAGAAGCAGCTGTTCCAACCATTGCATTTTGAAATTTTCTAACTTTTGGGACAATATGATCTGATAAAAGTACATTTATATACGTGTTTAAGCCAGAATGATTTGACATTAAAATATGATTTCCCTAGGACTTTAGAGGTCGAATCTACAACTTTAACATCAAAATAACTAATTTACATCTACAAAACATTCAGAGCTGTGGTTTTAGGACGTACAAACTCAGAGGGAGAGAATATAAATGCTTTCCATTACCTTTGGGATCTTTATTTGCAAATAAAACTGTTAGAAACTATTTATACTTTTCCTTCCACTGTACAGTTATGCAAAAACTATGTTGGTCTGTCGCAAAAATCTCAAGAAAACACATTAGAGTGTTTTAGATCTAGAAAATGTAAAGAATTACAAATAATTTTACCTAACGCCTTATATTGAGATACAGAACAAGTTATCAAAAAGAAAAATAAGTATTTTTTGAGTGAAATATTTGTGACGGTTGTGTGAAAGGAGTTTTCAGAGACGAATGTTGATTTCACTTCGCACAAAGTCACAGGCAGAGATGCTGTCTGCGCCATCAGGGTCTGACAGGAAGTCACGCCAGCGGGCCGCCGCATGCTTCGTGTTCGAGGGAGGTCGGGGCCCTTCTTCAGCCGGGGTTGGAAGAAAGCGAACCTCACTCTGTATGCGCCGCGATGTCTGAAAACAAAAAGTAAGAATTCCCTCTTGTATCTTACTGAATCCTTGGCAGCAGTAATAGCCTGCATGCATTTTCCGATAACTAACATGTTTCAAAAAACGAAACGAAAAAAAATGTGTCTCAAAGACAAAACTTTATAAAACTTTGAGAGGTTGAGAGTAATTTATAAAATGAGCAAAAGAGCAAAAGTTCAACCAATATTTTTACAATTCGCTATTTTTCTCTGTTTTAATTTAGTTAATTTTCCTTATAAATCCAATTTAAATATTTTTAATAATTTTATTCTATTTTGCAGATTTTCCCATTACACTTCTGGTTGGTCAATGCTTGGACCATCTGCTTGGCCTCAGAGAGAGGCTGTTTCAAATGACAAAGCAGAGCAAGCTACTTTCTATTGGTCTGCACAGAGAGCAACCAAAAAACGACCAGAGGGGGGAATCTGTCAATGAGATCTGAAAAGAATGTAATGCGTCAAAAAGTTGTAGGGATGCGCAGTTCTCACCATTGTATCGGGAGGGTGTACCTACCTTTAACGAAAGTGAATAAAGTGAATGTGGATTGGTCTTTATCAAGGGGCGGGATTGTTGTAGTGGAAGGTTCACAGGCGCTCTCACGTGCCACTGTTCTGAAGCATCTCTTGCTAACCAGTTAGCAACTTAGTGTTGAAGTGGTGGTTCTAAATTGGGTGGACTTAGAAGTTCACACTGTCAAGGAACGCTGGCAGGCGGACAGAGGGAAGCATGCAAGAGGAGGGAGAGTTTGAGTGTAGGAAATGGAGAGTGGATGAGTCTCCTCCTGTAATACATTATTTAGAAGGGGAGGAAAGCGAGGGGAGACCCGAAGATGTTGAGGAAGAGGGGATGCCAGGAAGCAGGCAGCTTGGTTTGGTGTAGAAGGCTTGGCCGTGCAGTGTTTGAGCCCTTGCCTGCCTTAGCGCTGCCAGTTCTGGTTAGCTTTCCCACGCCTCGCTGAAGACACAGACATCCATCCCGTGAACACTGGGGCGGAACTCAACAGGAGGAAAATTATTCCTTTTTCTTATTTCAACCGCTATAGTATATAGCACTGCCACATATGAATCAAGATGCTATGACCCAAAAATTTGATTGACAGATGACTGTTGATATATGATTGGCTGAATTTAGGTGTAAATCAGGCTGGACGTATAACTAACTGGCCCTGCATAAGATAACCGAAAAAAAAAAGTTTTTAAGACAGGATTTTTTAAAATAGAAATTTACCTAACTTCTGATCCTTAACGCCGCTGATAAAAGAGTACACATTTATATCCAATGTTTGGGTTTTCAGAAGGATTTGGATTATATAAATATAACTTCCCTACATCTTTAAACAAATAATTACAATCTGAAAACATCTAAAAAAAAAATCTTTTTCTTTTTATGAAATGAAAGTGAAAAAAAATGAAATTTTTATAGCGCAAATAAAATCTAGGAAAAATTTCTCATAAACATTGTCGCCAAATTTCTTTTTTTTTATGAGGCCTGTGTTTGAAATAATGACCTGCAGACGATCCAGACTGGTTTCCAGCCTGTCCATCTTCTCCTCCAGATCTTCTCCGGCAGACACGTTCACCTCCTCCAAAAGCCCCTCCTTCTGAAGGATGTCCCTCCCCCGCTGCTCCAGCTGTGCCCTGGCGTGGGGAAAATCCTGCAGTGCCTCCATCAGGTCTTGCTTGGAAAGGCAGAACAGGTCAGAGTAGCCCAGGCTCCTTATGTTAGCGGTGCGTCTGTTCCCCATCTTGCTCCCGCTGATGTTCAGGATGCTGATTTCTCCAAAGCAGCTGCCTGAGGTCAGGACAGCGAACTGGGTGACTCCATCATCCCCAACCACTGCCAGGTGGCCCTCTTTAATGATGTACATCTCCTTACCCACATCCCCCTGGGTAAAGGCAGAGAACATGTAGCATAGAAAGACTTTTATAATTTGTCAGCTGATCATGCTAGGTGCAAAAATCCTTTGTTAGGTTTGAAAAGGAAAAAAAAAACACTATCAAGATAAACGTTTGGTATATATTGCTTTGCTTTAGCATAAAAGCCTGGAAAGAACATTGTCCAGCTCTAAACTGTCAGGATTCTTCTGTCTGCTTGGGTTTATTTTTAGTTTATTTGTATTCTGTGTCATTATAGTTTATTTCTACCAGTGCTGAGTTCCTTAGTTACCCTCTGCTGGCCCATTGTGCTTGTTTCCTTTCACCTTGGCTTCCTCCTAGTTGGTCTATCCCACACCTGCTCCCAATCTGCTGATTAGCCTGTCTTGGTTCAGTCTACCAATATATGCGCCACCTCTGCAGTCCCTCAGAGCTGGTTTATTGTTAAGTTCCTTCCTCATATCTGGCTCCCCACGTTTCTTATTTTTGGTTCTCAGTATTTTTGTATGTTGGATTTCAGCCTCAGTGTTCTCTCTAATTCTACAGGACTCACCTCTGCCTCCTGGTCTCTGCCTGTGGGACCTCAAAAATTGAGATGTGATTAAACTGATTTCAGATAATTAAGTAAAAAATCTTGGTGTTATTTTTCATCAGGACCTGTCATTTAAGTCCCATATCAAAGAGGTTTCTAGAATTTCCTTTTTTCATCTGCAGGATATTTTGCAAAAATTCAATTCAAAATCAGGAAGTCCACAAACTGTAGTTAAAAAAGCCTTCAGCTGATCCCAAAATGCTGCAGCCAGAGTTCTGGATGAAAAAAAGAGAGATATCTCTCCTATCCTGGCTTCTCTTCATTTGTTTCCTTTTAGATTCAGAATAGAATTTAAAATCCTCCTTCCTACATGTAAAGCCTTAAATGGCCAAACGGCTGCACCCGATATCAGAGGATCTTGATTGTTCCTTATGTTCCTAACAGAGCACTTTGCTCTCAATCTGCAGGTTTACTACTAGTGGTTCCTAGAATTTCTAAAAAGTAGAATGGGAGGCAGATCTTTTGGGTTACGTTTCACACTGCAGGCCTTGATGCTCAATTCCTTTTTTTTTTTTTTTGTGAAATACAATTTTTTTTTTCTTTGCGTTCACATTTCCAAATATTTGCAACTAATATGTGATCTCCTGTAAAGAAGCTGCATTCATACAGCTTAAGTGTCCCACATGCGCAGTAGAGGGCGCAATGACATCACAGGCCAGCGTGATTCTGTGTTTACGGAAGTAAACATGGATGGTAGTGTGGCAGCTCATCTAGCGATCTTTCCAAACCTTAAAACCTCAATCTTTTCAAGACGGTTAAAAATGAGCTGATGGCTACATCAACACAAACACACAAAGAGGAAGATATTGTTTTACATTGGCTATGCCACTGGAAGAATGGCTACGCTTTGATTGACAATATAACAAATTAAAATAGGCAGCTGATTTTTAATGGTTTTATTTATGATCAGAAAAAAGTATTTTGCACTATTTTGAATGAAATTTAATCAAATTCTAAATTACAGTCCTATTTAATGAAACATTATCTTTTACTGTAACTTTATTTGCATCCAACATAATGCTTGAATTCGAAAACAGCAACATTGTGGGATATAATTGGAAGAAGATGAGGGGTGATTATGTATGTTAAAAATTAACTGGACTGCACTCAACTTAGAGGTCGAAATATAAAATGTTTCTGTTAAAATTTCTCTCTCTACAGAAATGAATTTTACACTCATCTGTTTATTTTCCCCTCTGCCCTTCAGCAAAAACACATTTCGATAAGCAATTAAAGACAATACTTAGGTGCCATACTATAAATAATAAACCCATTAAAATAATTGTAATGGGGGATTTTATAATAAACTAGGACATGAAAGAACTCAACGATTGAATTGATACTCTAAATTGTTCTCCATATTGAGCAATCTACAAGAATAACAAGACAGTCAAAAACTGAAACAGACTCAGTATTCATTAATACGCCAGAACAGATTATTAAATTCTATAACTTTCTGTTTGGTCTGTCAGATCATAATTTTACAATATTTTCCCCAAAAAAAAACTCTTCTCTTGGGTCAAGAATGACTTGTTTAATTATCAGAATGCAGTTCTCTATGAAACGTCAAAAGTATCAGAAGCCTTAATATCAATCTGATTTTTTCCAAGCACTAAACTCACTTTGCTGATTTCTCCTTCCTGTGTTTTGAAAAAGGCGACGGCGAAGTAAATAACCCAGTCCTTTATTTCACTGTAGACAAGCCATGATCTGCTTATCTGTTTTCCATTTTTCATTTAGATGAAATAATAGCTACATGAATCATGACAGCAGACAAGATAGAGGAGAGCAGGAGGGGCGGGGTTACCAATCTACTTTGCTCTGGAGAGCAGAGTTTGCTGCTTTTAGATGTTGTTACCAAAGTCTCCATTTGGCGTTAGGCGCTTTTTTGAAATAGGGTTAGGTTCTGTGAAGTCTCATCTCTGTCATCATGCTTGCCTTAGCAGTCTGCTGTGTACTAATCCTAACTTCAGAGGACCTATCCTTAAACCTACTTTCAAAGTCATCCGTCAAAGAATCTCTTAAAATGTTGCTTTTCATTCTTACCAACTACATGGTGAAGAAACTATTAAAAACAGACAAATGATAACCTGAAGTTATGATATAGGCCTATAATCCAACCCGTTCTCCCTCCCATCTCGTCACCTATTGACGACAGGTCAAAGGTTCACATACTGACGCGACAAGGATATCCCTTTCATCAGTAACTGATGCGCAGGGTTCATGAGACAGGCTGTAGCAGGAACTTACAACATTTTTTCCATCAGCTGTGAAATAAAAACTCACAACTAACTCACTAACCGCTCCCTAACCCTAAGCATGACCCCTAAACTTAAAGAAACGGTATTACACATTTTACCATACACTGCTAAAGCTACCAAAGTAACCTTGGTTAAACGTAAATTTTTTTGTTTAAGGTCGCATGATACAATATCCGTTGCTTGTCATTTACCCAGCGCAGCAAATACTGACGAGGGGGGTGTAGTTTAAATATCTCAGATATTGTCACAGGAGATGCAGTCATACACTCCTGCTATAAGGAAACTTTTTTTCAGGAAACCTAAACTCGGGTAGCACCTATAATTAATAAAAAAGAACCACAAATCTGGAAAAGTAGAATATCTATCTTTAACTATTAATATAGGCAGAAAATTATCAGCTACAAGAGTTTATATATTTAAAGAGTAAAGTTACTCTTAAATCCTTTCTTTGAACAAAATATTAATCAAAGTTTGATTTCTGGATTGCATTTTTTTAATAGATTTTCCTTTTTTAAAACATTTCTTTGCCTCAACGAGATGAGAATAAGTTATTCCATACGTAAATAAGACCCTGCTGTTATACAATATTTGTATTGTTTTAGTGAATAAGTTTCTGTTCTGCTGTTTATGTGGTGAACATGTTGACCAGAAGTAAGTCTAACGATACCAACCAGCAGTTAAAACAGTTTTCATGTGTCTTGCCTCTTCTTTAAACCATTGTGATTTAACCGCTAGATGTCTTTAATTCTTCCAAGACCAACAAATAAATCATATCTGAAGCACCATCAAAAGAAACAAACCTTCCTGCAGATGTAGTCACCAGGGCTGAAAACCTGGGGGCGAAGTTTTAACACCAACTCTACGAGGAGACCTGCCTCGCAGTCCTGGAATATACGCACCTAGATCCACACACATTCACAGAAAGTCAAGGGCACAAGACATGAACACAGGTTTAAACCACAAGAACGATCAGCTATTAGAGCAGAATAGATATGCTGCTACTAATACCCCATTTACACTACCCTTGAAAAACCGTGCTGAGACCATTCCGAGCTCAGTAACTGAGATAACTTATTGTGTGTAAATGGAAAGCAAACTGAACTGAACTGAGCTAGACACAACCGACCGAAGCACTGCAGACCAGTTCCAGAGGTGAGCTCGCTCGGTTTTTCCTGGCATAACTTTCGGAAAACAAGAGCGCATGCGCAGAACGGCTCATCTCCGTCTGGCTGCACATCCCCATTCACACTCCATTCCAGTAGTTGGAGGTAATGCCCCTCCGGAAGTTGCTTGCCAACCAACACAAAACAGAAGAAGAAGAACAATCTAAGTTGCTTCACTTTCTAAAGTAAATCCACCTAAAAGGTTGCCGCCTTCGCCTGACCCTCAGAAACAAACACCGACTTACAGCAATAATTATCAAGCATAACATTCTGAATGTGACATTTTGATTTGCTTGATTCCCTCCTTCTTCGTCTTCTTCTTGTGTTTTATGGCGGTTGGCAAACAACTTTGGTGCATTACCGCCACCAACTGCTTGATTTCTCCTTCAATACTAGCAGTAATACCGCAGATCGTCACTAGGAGGCGAGGAGTCAAGGAACCGAGATAGAGTGATGTGTAAAAAAAGTCGCCAGAACCAAGCTCGCCTGGTTAACTGATCCGAGATCGGACCGGTCTCGACATGGATTGGTTTTTCAAGGGTAGTGTAAATTGGGTATATATATCCAAAACATTAAAAAACTAAAATATCCGTGGAGTTTCTGGGTGTTTTACCTTCTTCAGTGTGTCTAGATGAACGTTAATAGCGATTTCTGCCCGCAGTTTATTGGGCAAGCTCCTCAGGACTTCTTGTTCGTCTATCGTCTTCTGATTAGTCCAGAGATAGTCAAACCAGCGAATGACTCGCTGCTCCAGGACCTTGCTGACATGTCTAAAGTGCATATAGTGTTTGAGGGCATCTACGCGGGTTTGAAAGCCTGCTCGAGTTGCATTCATATTGGATATCATGGCTCCAACGTTGCCAACAATAGAGGCAAAAATCAGAACCCCGACCTGGGACAGAAACACCAAAAGGCAGGTTTGGAGTAGAGATTCATGCAGTGGAAGTCATGTTTTATGAGTCATAGTCTTACCAGAAAGTCAAATATCAAGAACAGATATTCCTCATCTCTGACAGGAGGAGGAGTCTCGCCAATAGTGGTGAGTGTCAGAGTCGACCAGTACAGGCAGTATATGTAGCTTCTGGTCAGGGAACCAAACTCAGGGTCAGAGGCGTTGGGATAAACCCATGAGTCAGAGCCTAGACCCAGAACTTTGGAGAAACTGTAGTAACCACAGGCGTTCCAGTGGATGATAACCAGGATGTACAGGACTAGCTTGCAGATACGGAACATGTTTGGATAGCTGGTCCGAGTCTCTGTTCGTTCAAAGAACTCGAACAGCCGCGGCAGCCGCAGGAGACGGTTAAATCGCAGAAGAGGGGTGTAGCTCATTCCAGCTATGAGGTACAGGAGGTCCGTAGGGAGGATGGAGCAGATGTCCAGCGTACACTGCAATGTTCGGATGTAGCTTTCTCTCAGACGACGGACGTCTTTTACCAACAATCCTTGATCCAAGAAACCTTCACTCAGGCAAACATAAAAAAAAGCAATGACCAAAATAAGGGATTAGGACAAACTGTGTCAATAAAAATCAACAGAACTGAATATAGCTTTCTATTTCGACAAAAAGATTGTTGGCTTTATTTATATCAGGATACAAAAGGCTAGCTGCGGTTCACATTACAATGTCATTAAAAGCTTGAAACATGCTTGAAACATGCATCCCCAAAGTTGGTTGACAGCTGATTAACAGGCTTTTGCTCAACTGCACTCCTCGAAATCAGCTGAGCTAAAGCAGGGAAACCTCTAAAACCTACAGGACAGTGGCCCTCCAGGACAGACTTTGGTGATGCCTGCTTAAAAATGTCGAAAAAAAGAAAAAAGAAAACTTAAATTAGATGTATTTCTGGGCAATTGAGCTAGCGTAATGTCATCACGCACTGATTTTAGGATTGGCTGTAGTAAACAGGAAGTAGAGGTAGCTAAAGCTAGCTAGCAAGGACCACAGAGTAATAATGGACTGAGATTTTAGTCAATGCATTGCAATCGGGGATGTTAACAGACTTGTTATTTTAGCCAGTGCTAGCAATGGTTCCTGCTTTCCAGAGACTTTGAAATAGAGGTGGGATTTTAGTGCTGGTGTAGGTGCCAGATCTGCTTGGGTGATCAGATCTGAGTTTCAACATATTATTACCTATATTTGCTATTATTTTACAGAAAACAAGCATTTTTAGTCTTGAAAGAAAGTACTGCGTTCTAAGACAGACTGAGCTCTGCCATTTAACAAGATGACACAAAAGTCTCAGCTTACTTTTATTCTTTTTATGATCTGAGGGCATGAAGGGCAATGTAATATACTAAAAAATGTTACAAAAAAAAAAAAGCGTAACATTACTGGCATGCGCATAGGGCTGGGTATTGTTCAAAAAATTTTCGGTGCCGGTACAATTACAGATATCTTCACTTCGATACCATTTCCTGAACGATACTTTTTTCGATACCAGTTTTATAATATCAATTCGAAGAAATGAAAATTAAACAACATAATAAAGTACAAATCCTGAGTTTTATTTTAAGCTCTGATTTTTTCATTTACATTTTTCCTCTTACATAAAAAAAATTTTTTCAGTGAAGAAGAACAGTTGCAAACAAGTCAGTGTCTAATATTCACTGTTACATTGTGAGAACCTTTTTACTTAGCAGTTTTCTTTAGAAAAATTAACATGTCTGCTTTCTCAGGAGACAAACAAGCACGTTGAATGGGATCCTACTGACAGCGCACCGCTGGTATGTGGGGGTCTGAGCGGCTCCCACAGAAATAATATTGGAAGGCAGGATGGTGAGCTGGATGAACTGACTGCACAGATTAAGTTTTCAGGTGGATTTTCCCATTTAAAAACATAATAAAACTACTTTTTTTCCCACTGATCACAGCAAATATAGCTGCAAGGCAAATAAAGGATAGAGTAGCTCTGCCCAACGCGCTGTCAGAGCCATTTTTCGGACGCGCAGCCAGAGAGCAGCAAAGCTGCTTCAGCCAGCTGCGCCAGAAGCTGGTACAAGCAGCAAAAGGGAAGCAGCAGACGTGATTTTGCTGCTCCTGCTGCGTCCAGTTTGAAAGCAGCATGATTCACTCCGCCTGGCTTTGCTCCCACGGGCTGCTGAGAGGGAGGATGGTCGCTGCTGGCTGCGTCCGCTCTTCTTGCAGTCAAACACCGCGCAACTTTCTGCTCTTAAATTGTTTCCGCGGCACGCGATGTATTGCATTGCGCACTATTGGCATCAGTCTTAATAAAGTGAAGCCGCACTTCTGACCTGGGGACATTTTAAAGGGGGTTCCATGACGCTGGCAACCAGTTCACAACAGATACACATGAACCCTGGCTGTAGGCGTGACCACCTGTGTATTTTTCCTGGATGACGCAATCACTTTTAAGTGTTACAGCCAATCACCGAAACTTGGCACCGAAAAGACGAGGCATGTTTCGATACTCTGTCGCATTTCGGTCGGTACCATAAAAGAACCGAAGTTCGGTACCCAGCCCTTACATGCGCAGGACCCTACAAATCTGACCACCCGAGCAGATCTGGTACCTACTCCAGCATTCAGGACACGGGCAGTAGAAATAGCTGATCACTTATATGAGCTTATTGTTCAGACATTATTCAACTGTTTTTTTCCCCCTCCCTAGCGCATTTACTTGGTTAAACCTTTTTTGAAAGAGTCAAAATCCAATCCATGCAAGCATAGAAACGTTTTGGCAAAATGTAAGTTGATTTAAATTTGCTGTTTTTCTTCTAATGCAATACTTCAAAAGGCACATAACACATCTTTGATTGATGCATGCCTATTGAGTACCTGTATGAAGACGAACAGCTATATCCAGGACGTAGACTCCGTCACAGATGTAGTCCAGCACCAGCCATACCTGAATACTTTTCATCTGAAGCTCGTCAAAACAGGCCCTTCAGTAAAACAGGAAGACAAACAATATATAAAACATTGCAATCAACAAGAAATTACACAGAAATTCTGAGGCTTTTCAGCATTTTTCCGAGAGATGGTTGCTAAGGTTTTTTTTCAGTCTGTGAAAAATGTTACCTGGAAACAGAGAATACGTAAGAAGAACCCGGCCTATGTGCTCATCTTTGGTTTAGTTTCTCTGGATCAGCAAACAGCTGCTCAATGTGAGCAAACAGAGTGCACTATTGTACAGTTTCACAAAAGATTCTTAATGGATCTAGAAATGAACAAATCCCAGAGATAGATATTCAGTTGTCAATCAATGGTGAGCCAAGTACACCGGATTATAAGTGGAGAAATGTAGATGAAGTTAGGTTTTCATGGATACATCAAAGTATTGGCTTGCTTTTAGGTTTGGAAATGGAGAATGAGTATTTTTCATCTTGATCTATGTGGACATGTCTCATTTAGATATGAGGTCTCAATTCAGGGAGAAAAGTTTATTGGAATTAATTCGGACAGTAAGACAAACCTCAACACAATTCCTGATCAGTTAAAATTTTGACCCACAAAGACTTGGTTTCCTTTGTTTTAAAAGAAAGTTTTAAATAACCAGGAGATGTTTTTATTGTCTTGATCCATAAATACTTTTAGGGGGAATCTGGAATATTTTAACCCTTTTTTTTTGTTTAGGGAAATGTTTACTCTGTCTCCCACCCTTTATTTTGGTTCCAATAAAAATATTCTGGGTTATGGGTGTTCATGAGCTTAGATGCCTGTTGATGCATATTCCACACATACCAACCAATATGATCATACAGGCCCATGTTCATATACAGGAGGAATTTTGACATTTCTTCAACCACATCATTCACATCTTCTTGTGATTTGAAGTATTAAGATTCAATGACTGTAGAGCGATAACTGTATAGAGATGCATGATGTAACTCAAGTTTAAAGCTCCAGTCTAAAAACTGAATGCACCCACAACTTGCTTCAAGTGGTATCAAGTCATTAAAGTTTATCCTTAATTTATTCAGTTTTCTGTCATTTTTACTATTTTTCCAAGGCTGCACTTTTAAAAGATGAAATTGTCCAGTGAGCTGTTTCCAAACTAAATTTATTTTAGTTTTACACTTGTGGAAACAAAATGCCAAATAAAATCTGTCTAAAGTCATAAAGTCTAAAATTCATGCATTTAGAATTTAGAGAAGCCTAACAGTCATGTTTTTGGACTGTGGGAAGAAGTCATGCAGAAAGACCCCGGGCCAGGAATCAAACGAGAAACCTTCTTGCTGCAAGGCAGCAGTGCCACCCACTGTTCCACTGAGCAGCCGGTTAAGCAAATCATTTAAGAAAACATTATTTGGCTAAATTATGCATTGTGAATTTGTCCAATTGCTCTGAATTATTTAAAAGCTAACACATCCCAAATTCTTCAAGATTAACTTTGGTTTTCAAACACAAAATACATGCTAAACCGTGATACCGTTGCATCATTTCATTTATTATGGTTTTCAACCATGTTTTTCCTTCTTCGTTGTACATAGTAGCTTAGTTTGGTTGAGTTTCACTTGTTTTTGAAATATGTTTGAAGTGGAGCTGGATGTGTTTGTCAATAATATTTTGAAAGGAAGTTTTGGTGAATTTATACTTTCCCGCTTTCATTTATTGTTCTTACACACAGCCAGTAGGATGTGTGTTCATAGCAAATAAATGACAGTGAATATTATCTGATTAAAATAACATATTAACCACCCCTACTGGGTTGGGCAATAAATAGAGTAAAGATGTAAAACACTGTAGGGCTGGTTATTCTCCTGCAGCAGTGTGTTGCAGTGAGCTTGTCGCAGATATTTTTGATTTATGTCCAATATTGAAGCGTGGTCTGCGCTATGTTATTCCACGCCACAATGGAAGAGGGACAATCACAACTAGCTGTGGGTCTAGATACGGCTGAGGTGATCTGGAAATGTGGGCAAGTTTGTGTGACAACGGAGGGATATGAGGGCAAAAAAAGAGCAGGGATCCAGGTGGAAAAAGGGTCCCAGCGTTCTTTCTCACCTCGCTCTTCTAGCTGGTCCAAATTACGAATCGTTTTCCACAATGGCGGTCATACAAACAAAACAAGCTGGTAAGGTACCAAACAGGAAATAGGCATAGTGTAGATGTAGATTTGACCAATCAGAGGCCTCCTGTCTGTGGTCAGGTACAGTTTTGGAGAGGTGCCGCAGAATGTCTGCAGCACATTCACTGCGACACACATGAAGATGACCTGGTTGCTGAGTATAAATCAGCCTTAAGCAAATGTTTACCCCTCCTAAGATGGCAGCGATCATTGCTAGGCTATCACTGAAATCGATGACGTCACTGTGATGCTATAGATTCTTTAGCAAAAAGCCAGTTGTAATCCAGCTGACAACAACCATATGAAGATGTTTGAATCACACAGTCATCTGCATATACTTTAAATTACAGACCTTGTATAAACATCAAGAAAAAAACTGTTGTTGTCCACAGGAAAACTGAAAAATTAAGAGTCTTGTATGTGAAGTTCTATGCAGAAAATTACAAGTGGACACCATGTGACAGAGGTATTTTTATTTTTTTTTATAAAAGGTTAAGCCATCGTTTCAAAGAAAGAGATATAGATTCAACTAAAGTGAAAGATATGGGAGGTGATTTAACTATAGTTATTACAATGCATTTTGTTGTAGTGTAGTAAAAAGTTTCCTACCTTACAACTAATAGTGTGAAGTTATAAAAAACTGCCACCCCAATCACTATCAGCCAATTGTAGTAGGCATCATCAGATGGGGATAAAACCACAACTCTCCACTTCCTCTTCCTCCTGAGGGAAAGAGTCAGAATCACAGACTGAATCAAATCAAGGTTAAGACATTTAGAGAAACATTAAACTGGACCAGCGTTGGTCTTTTACGTGCGCCTGGAGCGTCGGATTTCATTCTCTGTCTCAGAACCTGTGTGGCTCTGGCTGAATCTGCTGGGCGGCCCCTGCATGTCCATGTTGGCAGGGCCCCTGAAGCGTTCCAAAAAGGAATCGGGCCGCTCTGTCTCCTCAGCCAGACTCTTATGAGCCCATTCTCTCAGAGTCATCACCATACCCACTATCCTGCAGGCAGCAAGACACAGAATCCAGGAATTTACCTTAAATAGCTTTAGATTAATGTCATTTATCTTCTGGACTGTTGACTGTTGGTAATGATACAATTACTATTTTAATACTGCACCTGCTACTTACATCCGAGAATGAGCTGACATGCAAAGATGAATACAAGATCACATTGCATTGCTGAATATTCAAATAACTGACTCTAGCCATACCTGGATAGCGCCCCTCGGCCTCGAAAGGAGCTCTGGGAATTCCTTTCAATGGCTGCCATTCTCTGCAGCTCTGAGGAAGTATCATCACATATTGATTGCCCTCTGTTAATGCAGAAACACAAAAACAGAAAAAACTCTAAAGTCCCCATAAATCTAAGACATTCATTCTCCACTGAATGCAAACTTGTTTATGTTTTAGGATGAAAACTCCAGCTTTAAACTGATTTTACAAATAATGCACAAAATGCAGTGAGGAAAAATGTCCCTTTAAATTGTCCTGTGTGCCTATAGAACTGGTTTCAGCTGTTTGGTTCCCTTGGTTAAAGCACAAGTTTAAGGTTGTTTGCTTTACTTTTGCAATTCAGCTCTCAGCCTCTTGGTGTCCTTGGTTGGCCTCAGTTCTAACCTCTTATCCTCCACCTTTTTCTCATTTCTATTTTGCTAAGTATCACGAGTCATTCCTTTCATTATATTATTTACTCCCTAGTTTCTATAGTTTTAGTGCAATGAATGGACTACTGCAGAATTCAGATAGTTTATTTAAAACATCTGACATTGACATGACTAGAAGACATTTCTTTATATCCTGTACAACGAACAATTTAACTCCAGAGGCCAAGAACAGGGAAAACATACTGGCTAAAGTTTGTTAATAGTTTGATTTGCTACTATGAAATTAGACTTTTAGCAATTTGGTTTGAAAAGGAATTCAGCAGAGAGGAAATCATTATTCCAAACCAAATGGGAAGGAAAGTAACTTGAAAAGGCATCAAGGGTCAAAGAGCTTAAGTTTAAGTAAGGGGATGTTTTGGGACATAAGAATTTCTAATTCTTGAAAAGGTAAAAGGGAATTACACAGGTCTATTTTTTCTTGTCATTAATCTTTCTCAATTTTTCTCCCACCGAGGGCTTTTACCAACGCAGAACATCCGATTCAACAAACATTCTTACCTTCAGTAAATGATCTTGTCATGATCTTGGTGCTTATGACTGGTCTGATTACTCATTTCATTCACCTGTCTAGCTCAGCCCAGTTTCTCATTACCGTTCACCTATTCCATCTGCTCCAGCCTGTATTTCACCTGTCTTCTTCCAGTAATCAGTGCCAGATTATTCGAGTCCTTGGTGAGAGTCTTCTAAAGTATCTAAAGTATCTGGCACCTTCCTGGATTACCCTTCGGATTTCTGATCTTCTGGCGCTGACTTCCAAGCATGTTCTCGACATCGGCTTTGGCTTCGCACTCTGGATTATTCTGCTTTACTTCATTTGTTCGGTTCGGATCTCCTGCCTGTTCTACGGCCTCTGGGACATCAGCATCTGGGATTCTCTGGGCGGCTCCTGCTCCGTCTTGTTGGCAGCCAACCGGCTGGGATCTACCTCATCCTCTGGGCACAGACTGAACTTTAAGACCAGGTTAGTGACTCACACGTTCATAATCATCCTCTGTCAGATTGACGTGGTCACTAACCTATGTTCACTTCCTGCAGAGGTTCCTGCCTTAGACGCCCTCTTTGTTCACTGCAGATCCATCTTTCTTAAGAAATGTTTTTTGAGACATCAAACTGTCTGCTTCAAAAAGAGGATCTTCTCTTCTGAGCCTTGACAGATCGTGGATGAATGTCTTAAACATGATGCTCTCCAGCTTCCAGAAAAAACGTAAATCTGCTTGGAGGTGTTCATTCACAGAAATTGTAATTAAGATTAAGAATAGACTTTAGAAGATTGAACTGTCTGTCTGTTCTTTGTTCGAGATGTTATTTGAACTTCAGCTTGATCTCACATAGAACTCACAGACTATTTTTTCTTTGGACGAAATTAAAACAAATTAAACCAGAGTCCCCGGGATACCGACATGCCAAGTGCAGGAGAATTTGCAGGAGATAGAATTTATAATTACAGAGTTGCATAATAAATAATGTTGCAGCCAAATAAAACGGAAAATTGCTGCCAAGTTGAACAAAAGTGGTCATCTTGTAAAAAACTAGGTTTGGCTACCAGCTGACTGATGGAACAAGACTCCTATGTCAGTCTGGATGTGGGATGTTGTGTGGGGTCTGGAGGGTCTCATAGATTACATGATATCATGAGGAAAAATAACCTAATGCTCAGGTACGACAGTGACTTAAAGACATCAGCTTTTAGTATAGGCCATTAACAATGCCAGAGGGTAAAAGGTGTGTGCAAGGCAGCCTACTTACCATCTCCATCAAATACTAAGCAAATATATTTAAACATCTTTGTCTATTTGCTTTCTAAAGAAACATCCTTATATCTCCTATGTAAATAGTCTTTGTTTCTAGAATTGCACTGCTCAAGGTGGCTGAGAGTTGGCAGAGCTCTGTTAGTTTCGTTCTGGTATAATCTTTAAAAAACAATAAAAAAAAATTGGTTTATTCTTTTGTCGATCGGGTTGACTTTTTGGGGACGATTTACTCCTCTGGTGATGGTGGCAGTTCAGTTAGAAGGCTCTTAGTAGACTTCATGATGCATTACCGTTGGCATCCAGTTGGTTTCTTACAACCTTGTGCAGCCAATTAACGGCTCAATGGCTGAATAATACTTCAACTTCAACCCCAAAATCCAAGATGTAAAAGTAGAAGAGTTAAAACGGACAAAACAGACTGCTGAGAAACAGACTGACTCCTCCCAAACTTTTCTTTCTGGACCCCCGTTTGGGTTTCCACAGTGTTTTCCAGACCCCCTTCCAGATAACGAAATAAAATAAACTGCTATCTCCTTTAGATCTCCAAATTGCCATAATGATATGTAACAAAATGACATATTATTGATTTAAAAAAGACAAATTCTTACAAAGGGTCATTTCTACCAGCTCCTCCTTCCTTGGTAACTGAACAGTTTTTTCACTGGTGAAGGAAAACCATTCCCCTAAGACTGATCATTAGATGGGTTTCATTTCAAACCGTGCTAACCCACACGTCGGAAAGGGACTAGGAAAATGAGGATCTTTGGCTGTTGGTCTGTGGAGGTGTGTGTCTACCTGCTAAGCGTGCTTTCAGCACGATCACTCTCCTCCTCTGTCCATGTTTTCACTGATAGCCTGTGAGAATCGTGCAGCGGACCCGTCATGCTGCAGAAAACAGGAGCAGAGAATGGTTCTTTTCATTTACATATAGTCTAAGAACCAAAACCTCAAACATGCAGCAGACAATAAGCAGAGATCCCCGACTTTAGTCAAAACAAAAGCAAAAGAAAGCTGCTGGTGTTATTCAAATAAAAAAAAGGCAATCAGACAATCACAAAACGAAGGTCATTCAGTGCGAGGTCACGCTGCTCCTGGCATCACCACAGAAACCACTTAGCAACAAGCTGATGGGCAGAAAATAAAAGAGATAAAACAGAGAAGTAACTAACCTGATTTATTGTGTGTCACCCAAACGTTGCTTAGTCAGGTCTCCAAATTAACTAGCATGTTCAGTTCAGTTATAATCCACCTTGTTTGGTGTGTTCAGCTTATTTCAAGCCTTTCGTCACAAAAAGCATAATGGACAAACAAACACACAGAGGACAGCTGGAATAGATGAAGCAGCCAAATGTAACCAATAAAAGGGATGATCACATGGTGCACTCGAAAAGCATCATCTAAATTGTAAATGGTACGTATGTGTGTCTGTGGGTGTTCCTCTTTAACTACCAGGCTCATCTGAATTCAACAACCCTGATTGAAGTGGCCTCTGGGCTGCTGCTGTGTCTTCGTGTGCTCCACTGGTTACGGACTGAGAAATGTATTTAGGACCATGTCTGCCTAGAAACATTGTTTAAGTTCCAGATAAAAGAAAATCTGTTTTTTATTTAACCAATTGGTAACATTTAGCTGAGAAAGATTAGTGATTCACTGGTTTCTGGAAAAGTCAAACATCTGGCTCCATCGAGGGCTCTTATACACTATTTTCCTTCATTTTTTATCAACTCTTATACCTTTGACATAGTGTGTTGTTGGTATAAATGAAATGAGACAAATTGCTTTAATATTTTAATTATAGCATTACCGATACCATACAGTTACGAAGATATGAAGAACTGCATACTACTTTGATGTAAAATAATCACCATCATGGCTTTGTCAAGCTGCTGCCTACCTTTGTGGAAGCAGGAAAAAGACTAATATAAAAGTGAATCCAGTAGAACTTTTTATTGCCTACCTGAATGGGTGACAATAGTTGAGTAAACTTTTGGTATCAAAATGGTATCGGTGCCCCATTTGATGGTACTTGCCAATACCGATACTGGTATCGTTATCGGTGCAAGACTAAAAAACACTACAGTATAATACTGATTCACTTTCACAAAAATTGTGGTGTGAAGTCAGGGTTGAGTGTAGAGGAGCCAGTAGCTCAGTGGTAGTTGTGGACAGTCCACATTCAAGAGTTGGTAATCAATACATGTGTTTTTTAGAGGCCTCCGACTGGTAAAATCTACATCCTCTCTACACTGTGTGTATTTCCTGTTTGGTACCTTACCAGATTGTTTGTATGACCGCCTTTTCGGAAAGTGACTCGTGAAGATGGACCAGCTAGAAGAGCTAGGTGCGTGATGACGCTGGGACCCTTTTTCTACCTGGATCCCCGCTCTTTTTTCGCCTTAATGTCCCTCCGTTGTTGCGCAAACTGGCCCCCACTTCCTCACCGCCTCGGCCGTATTTAGACCCACAGCTAGTTCCTGATTGTCCCTCTTGCCTTATGGCGTGGAATAATATATCGCAGAGCACACTTCAATATTGGGCATAAATCAAAAATATCTCTGTCATACCTGCGACACACTGCTGGAGTATAAATAGCCCTTTAGGGTTAGGGATATACCGACAATGGTTTATGTTGGGCTAAATGTGATAAACAAAATGAATGAGCTTCATCTGGTCTGTTTGGCCTGATTGGCTGCGACTCCATCCTGGAGAGAAATATCAGCTGGGCTGTTGCCATTATCACCTTGGATTATAGATCAGGGGTAACCATTTAAAAATCAGCGCAGCCCAAATAAAGAAAATTAACAACCAGTAAAGGTCCGGAGGCATTTTGAATTATAAATTGTTACTTTAAACAGAATTTAATACTGAAATAATATGAGTTTTTTATGCATCCATGTTATGTAATTAATTTTTTTAATAAAAAAGTATAAAATGTTTTTTAAGTAGAGAACAACAATCTTTCAGTTTGGTATGTAAACAATTTCCTGATTCACATATTTTATTAAACACTTAAACTGACTGTTTCTTTCTTTTTTCGTTCTTTTTTCTTCTTCCATTGTTGGCAGTGGGCTTTATGCTGCCCTGCAAGGCTTTAAACCTGGTTTGAATGGAGACTAAGCCATTCTAAAGCACAGATCAAGGAGCTCATTTTGAGCCTGGATCCATATTTATTATTAATTCTGTTCATGGTGGAGAATCCACGCTACCACAGCAGCAGGTTGAGCCAAACATCCTCTAAATGTGCAGGATCATCTTTGAGCACCATTTCTCTTTTCTTTCACCAGTTCACCACAGTTCTCCCAGCAGTCCACACTTTCTCTGCTCTCTTTTCTCATCATCCTCTCCTTCTTTTCCATCGCCCGGCTGCCCACAGGTTTGCCCTGTGTCTAAATGTAGCAGCAGCAGCAACCCAGACTCACAGCAGCTCATTGGATAATCTGGATCACGTGCAGCCTGGTGCCGGATGCTCCTGAGGGCTTTACTGTATTAACAGCAGTGCAAGTGGAATTAGACACTGAGGTCAGACAACATGCTGTAATTTATAAATGTTAGCCAGCAGGTCGGTCTGGATCCGGATCACGGTCCGCTACTCTGTGACCTCTGATATAGATAATGTAAGAAGCAGAATATATATGAACAATGTGTAACCCTGACAGAACTGATATACATTTATTTCTATCTGGTCCAACAACAAATCTCTCTTTTATCTACAGTAAATATGAATATACAGATGTAACATCTGTGGCATTGTGACCGCTTGGCCTTGAAAGATATAATGTGCAGAGTAATACATGTAGGATAGGGTGGTAATTACTGTTAGGTTTTAAATCATTTTGAATAATTACCAAGGATGCAGAAAAGTCTGAATGTAGTGAATATCTTGGAAATCACAGGGTAGTCCATATTGAGGGTGTTCTAATTGTTCCGGTAGATATTTGTAATAAATCATGACAATTTTACTAAGTATGCACAGAAGACTGCCAAAACCAATGAAAAAAAATATTTATTTAAAACAAGAGATATGATTGTACACAGAGTGTTTTCAGCCAGCATGAACTGGACTGAAATGATTGGAAAGCAGAAACGGGAATGACTCGTTTGACAGACATTAAAACATTACAGATGCAGAGGAATGTGTGAAGAAGCAGCAAAACTAAATTCAGTTACAATTCGGAAGTATTTCTACTGCCCCAATTCACAGCATGTCATCTCAAGGCACTTTAGAGAGACAATCAGCTCCTCCAGACAGACTGGTTAGAAGTTTTCCTTGACTGCATCCAGGCACTGACTTCTCAGGATTCGCTCCTTCTGGATTAACGTGAAGACATTACAGTCGCTTGCATGGTGTGGATGACTCTGCAGCAATCCCTCACACCGAGCATGCATGCAGCGACGGTGGAGAGGAAAAACACATTGAGCTGCAGCATTTGTTCACAATTTGATTGTGAAAACTACAAGAAAACAGCAAACTAGTGTGATGAAATAACTACTTTAATGTTATTAAGGTTAGAAAAAGTTGGAAAGAAATATTTATACCCAGGTTTCATTCATTTTTTGCCTTCTTTCTAGAACATGATGTTTTTTGGATATATTCAGTCTCAGTCCCGATAAACAACATCCACTGTACAGACCTTCTATAATCTAACTAGGCCACAATTAAAGGCATCTGTGAGGATTTTTATGGCTTATTTTGATAAATGTGAGCAGGCTGCCAAACAGCAGAGCTGAGAAAGCAGTGACATACAGAAAACATGAAATTACACAGAGTCATAACATGTGTCACAGGGTCTAACACACTATTTCCTCTACAGGTGAGCATGTGGTCCCATCAGTGATCTCTAATTTTCACTCCAAGTTTCACTCCCTAAATATTTGAATGATTGTGAACTTGATTATTTTTTTGATTATTGCTGCTCACATTTCAGATTTTGGATGATGTTTCTCTTAAAAGTCAGACAGCACAGGAAAAAAAAAAGTCTAAACTAAAAAAAACATCAGATATCTCAGCAGGATTAGACAGTCCTTGTGTGTGTGTGTGTCAATCAAAGTGGGTAGGTGTGTCCACGCTGCTCCTTAGGCCTTCTTCATGCCCCGCCCCATCAGGCATGCAAAGATGGTCATCACCATTTTGGGGTTGACTTCTACCAAGTCCTCAGGCAGGGCGTAGACTTTGGCGCCGATCTTCCTTGCCATGGAGATGGCATACCTGGGGCAGGGAAGGTTTAAATGAAGTTACTATGGAAACATAGTTTATACGGATCTACAATCAGCTATAACAACTGATTTTATTTGATAAATATTTATTTTAGATCTAAAACAGCTCATTAAGCTGCTGTAAGCTGTTTAGCGTTAAAAATGTACAAGCCGGTAAGCCTTGTATATTCTTATCTTCAGCTACCACAGTATACATGTCAGATTAAATAATACTACTTATACTTCAGTGATAGTATCAAGGTGCTACTTTATTATATCTCTTATAATATGTTCATTGGTTGTGCTGCTCTTTTTACATCTCTTTGCAGTTGATGAGGCAGACAGAGGATGTTTTATCGTTATCTGCCTTTTATCTCCTCTTTCTTTCATCTTTTCTAATTTTTTTGTTTTCCTTTCCTGTTCTACTTACATTGCAGTCTCCATATAATCTGTAATGCTCCATGCATAATTATATAATAAAGCTATTTTTTTATGCATAAATCAAGTGGCGATAGCTGTACTGCTCCACTTTTGAAAGTGAAATCTGTTGGGCTCTTTTTCGAAAAATACTTAAGACAATTATTCTTATTGCCACATAACCTGTCAGGACACTGTTTAAAAAATGTAAATAACATTACCACCCTGACTTTGCCTTTTTGTCTAAGCTGCAATGCATCATGGGTAAATAATGATAGGTCTTTTAGCTCTTTCCAAAAAAGTAAAAAAAAAAATCCACTTGAATTTGTTTCCAAGTTTTAAGACGTTTTGTTTCCCATCTAGGAAGCTTCTTCAATTCAAAATGGCTGAATTAGCGTTGAGGCCAAAGCTTTATAGAGTAGCCCAACGAAGATTCATGGTTTAGAAAACATGCAAAATGTATTTAGCCTCGTTAAACCATTTCATGCTACCTTTAGATCATAAGCAGCAGGAGCAGCAGAAACGCACATACTGATTCATTTTCGATGCCTGTACAAGTTTATTTCTGATGCGCAGCTGAAGCCTCTTTGTTCCAGCTGTGCGGTTAAAAAATGGGTCTGATGCGCGTTGGGCGGAGCTACCCTTTACTTTCTTTGCCTGTAACAATGGCAGCTATATTTTCAGTGATCAGTGGGTAAAAAGTTGTTTTAATATGTATTTAAGTGAGATGGTCCACCTGAAAACTACATCTATGAAGTCAGTTCATCTAGATTACCATCCTGCCTTCAAATATTATTTCGCTGTCGGAGACGCTCATACCCCCGTACATCGGCAGTGCGCTTTCACTGGGAATCCCATTCAACAGCAGCTTCTGACCCGGTTGCCCCTTCAAGGTTTGCCGCTACTGTTTGCAGCGGCTAGAAGTAGATGATAGTGTTTTTCAAGTACGTAATCCAAACTGCAGGCACCAGAATAATAAAAGCGGACATATTTTGCCAGCAGGTTTTGACATATTAAGTTAATTTAGGCGTTAATAAATTGTTTCAGAGGAATGACCATAGCGCTCTGCATCAGCAGCACTGTGTCCGTCTCCCTGCCAGCTCCCAGATCAGCTCCTCTGATTGGTTGATGTGGTGCGTTCCAGCAGCAAAAGTAAAATTTTTCAAACTCCAGCTGCTGCTGCTTTCACAGCGCTTCCCGTCATCAGATGCTCAGAAGCTCAGAACGCGCTAGTCTTGCTTCTCAAAACGCGCTTCGGGACCTTTTCCTGCACCTAGATGTGCATCAACCATTGACTTCTCAAGTATACTAGCTGCTCCTGCTGCCTTTGCTGCTTGCAGTCTGAACATGGCTTCACCCTTTTCAATTAGAACCAGAGCGCGATTAAATGGATGAGAAGGTAGAAATCACAACAGGAGGTGAAAGTGGGGAGGACCAAACAGTGGAAGATAGGAGAGTTGGCTATAGAGCTGCTAATAGGAGATGCTAACCCAGATAGGGAGCTAATCTACAAACAATGCCGATTTCTAATTGAGCCTGTTAGCAGTTAACATTATCATCAAAACATTTTGTCAGATATGTTAGAATGATGAGTTACGAGGACTGAAAGGTGCTTTACTGTAACTTTAAACAGTCCTCCATAACTTTTTGTTTTGACTTGGATTTCACGTTAGCTCCAGCTAATGGCGTTATTTCTAGCTAATATAGTAAGCAGTAGGTGAAAAGTCAAATACATTTGCTTGTTTCAACAAAAAATCTCACGTATAATGGCTCGTGAAAACTTTGAGGCAGCGATGCAGTGTAACATGTGACACACGATACGATAAAAAACAACTCTGCTAATGTTAGCCTTCCCGCGTTTACTCTGTAGCTTCCTGTCCAGTCAGAGATAACCGTGTAATCTACCCAGCATTCATTGCACCTGTAACAGGTAACTTCCATGGGTGAAAAATATATATATATAATATATATATATAATATATTATATATAATATATAATTTTTGGAGTAATTATACATTTTTTACATATTACAAACAGACATTTTTTCAATAGAAAAATTACAACAAATTTAGGCCAACATGTTCAGCTAGTCATGGATCCCTATAAGACCTAAAATGATTGGTTGGTTCGAGGAAAGTCAATTAGCTAATTACTTGGCGTTGTCCAGCTTGTCCTCGTCGGACAGACTCTCTTTCTTCACCAGGTCATAGTTCACGCTCTGAGGCTGGATGGCATCAATCAGGTCCAGAGCTGGAAGGCTGGTGCTGATAGATTTGTCCTTAACAAAGAAACAAACACCATAAATTAGCATAACCCCTGAAAATGATAACACATGGACTTTTTTTTTCTGTATAAACCTCTGTACTGTAGCTATGGCTGCATGTCGATGGTTAAAGATTCCCCTTTAACCACACAGTGCTGCTGACGGAGGCCAAACACTGAATCTGGATCTAATCTGACCACAGCACTTTCTTCTACAGCAGGGGTAAACAGTTAAAAATCAGCTGGCGTCGAATAAGATAAAGAAAATGATCAACCAGTAAAGGTCGGAGAGAAATTTTTATTATAATCTGTTACTGTCTGAATGGAGACTGGAGCTAATAATTCTGAAGCAATATCAGGTGCTCATTTTGAGTCTGGATCCATATTTATTTTTGATTCTGTTCATGGAGGAGAATCCTGCTTCACAGCAGCAGGTTGAGCCAAACATCTCTCTAAATGTGCAGGGTCATCTCCTGAGCACCATTTCACTTTTTCTTTTTCACCAGTTCACCACAGTTCTTCCCGCAGTCCACTCTTTCTCTGCTCTCTTTTTCTCATCATCTTCTCCTTCTTTCCCATCGCCCAGCTTGCCTCCACAGGTTTGCCTGCTGTGTCTACAAAAAGTAGCAGCAGCAGCAACCCACACTGACAGCAGCTCATTGGCTAATTTGTATGATGTGTAGCCTGGTGTCGGCGCTCTGGAAGGCTTTTACCGTATTAACAGGAGAAGCGGTGCAAGTTAAATTAGACACTGTCGTCAGACAACATGCGGTATATAAAATCAGGTTGGGTCGAGCTTAGCCAGCAGGTGGGTCTGGATCCGGACCGTGGTATGCTAATCCGTGACCTCTGTCATACATATTAGTACTATTTCTACATGACTTTAAGACATCCAACAGTTCTCACATGTTCTTCATGATGCTGGTGGTTCAATAATGTTCTGTAAAAACATCTTAAAAAACTAGGTGGACTCTTTTTAAAGGAGTCATCTCCTGAATATCTGACTTTTTCATGATATACACTGCAAAAACAATCCAGAAAATAGTAATAAAGTCTTAAATTAAGTATATTTACCCTTAATTTGGAGCAGGTAAATAAGATGATCTGCCAATGGAAATGAGAGTATTTTTACTCATAAAAAATAAGCATAGTTAGATAATATTTACTTGAAATAAGACGATAAAATAGTTTTTCTTATTTTTAAAAGGAAAATTGTCTTGTTCCATTGGAAAAGTGTCTTACTTACCTCCTCAATTCAAGGAAAACACACCTTATTTGTATAAGAAAAATAACTATTGAGATTTCTATTTTTGCAGTGTAGGGACCTTCATCAGGCAAAATCTGCTTTCTGGAGCTTTTATTGACATTGCAAGGCTATTCCTTCATTAACATCAGGCTGGAAATATCTTGTTGTTTTCAATGTCTTAATAAAAAGTTGAGGTCCGTTCGACAGCATGATGTGTTATTTAGTGTTAATCTCCCACATTAAACCCAACCATGTGGTTTTTAATGTAAATTAGGGGGAGTTAAGAATAAAATGAGCTTCTTGCTGGTTTTGGTTATCAGCTGTATCTCTTGCCTTAAAGCTTTTGATGGAGGAACTCTTGCCGGCTTCCTTCAAAGTCTTGTTGACCCACGAGATGATCAGATCTTCTCCAGCCACCTCTCCATCTCCGAGGTCCTCCAGGATGTTTAAAGTGTACCTGTATCGGGTTGAATGTCGTTATTAGCTCCTCTGACCAGATATTGTGCTGTTTTCTTAATAAAATTACAATAAACATAAAACTTTCCCATAAAGTTTCTGTGTTTTAGGTTGTTCTTCCAGTGATGCAGCTGAGCTTTACCTCTATGCCAACTACTCACAGTCAAAGCTTTGTAGTTTTGCTAATTCTAGCTAGAAGGTGAAATGGTAAATCACCTCCTCATCAGCTGCCACACCAACGCCAGGGTGAGAGTTTCGTTTCCCTCATTCAGGTCTTGACCTCCGATCCCCACAAGGGAAAATCCGGCTTTCTTTTTTCCCAGCTCCACAGCGTAGTTACAGTTTTCAATCTGTTAAAGAGAAAGACAGGAAAACAAGCAGATGTACGGTATTCTGATTTAAAGTTTTTGATTGAATCTGAAGTCTTGCTGTGGTCCATACTGACCTTCTTTATGCGACCTCCTCCTACTCCCTTGAAAGGAGGAAGGTTGACTCTGTTGCCCCAGTCCACCGGTACTTTGATCTTTTCATACAACTGCAGAATCACCATGGCGTCCTGTAGATCTCTGCATGCAAACGCAAACAAACACATAAGCCCCATTTACACTAACCTCTGAAAACTGATCCGTGCTGAGTTCGGAGCGAGCTTGGACCAGTTAATCTCTTAACATCCACCTCATTTTGGGTAATCCTGGCCTATTTTGAATACCCAAATGGAAAAGCAAATAACTTACGAACGGTAAGCCCAAATTACATGTGCAATACATTATTTGAAAGCTAACACTGTCTAGTTTCCTAATATATAAAGAAAATTGGGTGACTAGAACACAGACCACCCTGCATCAGTTCAAACATGACTCAAAGTTGTTGTTTTTTTTATTCTTGGAAATTATAGGTATTTTTTAAACAGCAGTAATAAAGACATTCTTGAGAAAAAGCAGGTTTTATTGTATTATATTTGTTCTACAGCATGTCAACCACAAATGCAGAAAATTTCAGATCTCTAACTACAACGGTTCCAGAGACGTGTGGTATGGAACTTTTGGTGTCACTGTCATTGTCTTGGTTCTGTTGTGCTTTAGTTTGCTCCTTGTTTTCTAGTTTTATTGGTTTAATTCCTATTTTGTTGTAGTTTCTAGATTTATGTTAGTTTTCAGGTTTTTCTGTTGTTGTCCTCTTTTGCCCTCTTGTGTGTGTTCCTTTCCCCTTGCCTCCCTCGTTGTCTCCTCACACCGGCTCCTTGTCAGCTCATTAGCCCTGCCTTTGTTTCAGACAGCTACATATACTCTCCCTCAGCTGTCACTCTTGGTAGGTTCATGTCTTTGCTGTCCTCCCATGCTGTTGTCTACCTACCTCGTCTCTCCCTGGCTCCTCATGTTTGGTTTCCCCAGATGTCTCTGTAGTTCTGGTTTGCTTAACAATATTAGTTGGATTTTTGGATTACCTGCCTTTGTTTACGTTTTTTTCCCCATTAAACTCCAAGAAATCACCTCAGCCTCTCTGCCTCTGCATGCTGGGTCCTCAACCAAAACCCTGACAGTCCTTCAGCTTGGAGCTGCTCGGCGCCAATATGGCTCCCATGATGTGACCGATACATGTGCGTAGTTGTCTTATTTAACTGGCTGTTAAATTATTATCATTCCCAGATGTGAATGTAACACCTCGCTCCATTCACGATTGCCCCATGTATCCTATTTAATGAAATTGATTTGATTTCACTAGACTACATTAAAAAAGGTTACTTCACATCCCATTGCCAATGAGATAATATAGCGATCTACTTATGTAAACCCACTGTTGGGAGCTGGAGAAAATACCTACTTTTCTCTCCAGCAGGGGAATATAAATTAATCCCTCATAGGGAGCCTCCTGCACAGGTGCAGCTCACATCAACACCATCAGAGGATCCACTACATACAGCTGCCTTCAGGCCTTACCGCACTCGCGGCACTTGGTAGTGTTGTTTCCAGTTGGTCAGCGGCAGCTAAAGCCTTGATCTCAGTGATTTTTCCATGTCCTTAATCCGGAGTCATGATCCTAACGCTTGTCTCTGTGCCCCTAGGTGACTCGGGCTTCCTCCGTGAAAGCTCTGGAAGAGCTAACCTGCCGCAGCCCTCCATCGAAATACAAACCCAGAAGATTCTCAGTCTACCTCTAAGCAGCTCTGGGCAAGAGCTAGGAAACCCAAGCCAAGGTCTGTTCTAATAAGACGTGAGGCAGCTGAAGCAGCTAACGGACTCTGCTAACACATCCTTCTCCAGGTTCCAACAGTGACTCTCCCAAGGGGAACCTCAAAGAACCCTTAAGGTACTATATCAGAGCACCATTGGAAACCAAAACCTAAATCAGCAGTCCTTAACTCTGTGTTGTCTCTCACGCAGACTCCTGGTGAAACCAGATTCCAGGCCCAAACCAGACCATCTGCATATTATGTGCTTGTGCTGCAAATAAACTTGTTAAACTTTTCATCCTGTGTCTGTCAGTGGTGTTCTGCATCTTTGGGTCTCCTTTAGAGAACCGATCATGACTCTGTATTGTTAAGTATAGATAGTGCATGTTTCTATCATATTTTATCCCACTTTTTATCACACAATATGCAATCCTCGTCTTGGCGATTTCATGGTAAAGTTGAAACATGGATTATAACACATTATAGGCACAGACTACAGCATAGGCATCGGCCTAGGTTTTAAGTCAAACATGAATTTAAATAAAGTTAAAACGAATTGGAGCGAAATCCTCACTCTGGCCTTTGAATTAAAAACCGCTCTGCGCTCCACAATATTTCTTCCGCTCCACACTCAACTCTGCTCACATGCTCTGAAACAAGCAAACCAACATGGCGGCGCCCGTAACATTCCAGAAGTTTGGTTATAATTGCGAAAGAACGCAGCATTTGGTGAAATTACTTTACATAGTCGGCTTTTGAGTAGTGGATACGATTAACGATAGTCTAATCAGGGCTTACAGATGCAGGAAACAACAACAGACGTTGAGGTTTATCACACTGTTAAGTAGAACCATCACTGAAATTGTGTGGCACGGTAGGCAAGCTAGTATTTTTATAAATCTCTGAAATTTCATGATTGTGGAGGCTTACTGTAAGGAGATGATGCGGTCTGCTCATGCGTTCTTTGTTATCTGAGAACCACGCCAAAACTGAACCTTGCCGAGCCCTACTGATGAACTAGTACCATGGTCGGTTCTGTTCTGTCTGTCGCAGTCCAGTTCAGTTTGGTGTGCCATTTACACTTAACAGTTACCTCGGTTACCGTGCTGGGACTGATCTTGGCACGGTTTCAAAAGGGAAGTGTAAATGGAGCCATGGATGTTAGCAACTGTGGATTTATCATTAGGCAAAACTAGGCAGTTCAGTGTCCACTATATTGATCAGTCCATTTGCTGCACATGTTCAGAAAGGTCCAAACAGACAGCAGCAAAACCATTCAGAAGCAAACAGTGTGAAGAGCAGTGTTGCCAACTTAGCGCTTTTATTTGGCTTACTCCCTTTTCAGACCCCTCTAGTACTTTTATTTCAAAAAGCGCCTAGTGCCAAATCTAGCGCACTTTTCTTCTGCTACAGGAGACTTTGGCGACAAAATATAAAAAAGCAGCTAACTCGTAGATTGGGTAAGCCCTCCTGCTCCCCTCTATCTCATTCTGCTGTCATGATTCATGCAGCTATTATTTCATCCAAATGAAAAATGGAGAACAGAGAAGCAGATCATGACTTGTTGACATGTGAAAAGAAGGACTGGGTTATTTACTTTGGCCTTTTGGAAACACAGGAAGGAAACAATCAGCTAAGTGAGCGTGCTTTGAAAAAAAAAAATTAATTCCTTTTGAGAGAGCATGAAAAGTCAGCTGAGTACAAAACATAGAGAGGAAAACAACAAGAAAAGGGACAAGAAGAGAGGGACAAAACCCAGAACTAATAATGGATGTCTATCCTATAAAAAATTCTGTATCTGTATAATGGGTCTGTTTTATGAGTTGTCTTCTCAATTCAGAGGGCCTCCTGCCTGTCTTTGCCTAGGGCCCCAAATTTCCTGCGCTGCAGGGAACTGAAAAAATACATCCCTGCAGCTGGAAGAGAGTTACTGACCCGTAGACGTAGTGAACATGTGGACTGACTCCTAGCGAGTTCATCCAGTTCCGGAAAGTTCTCTCCTCTCTGGTCTCACCTAAAACACACAGAAAGAAAGATGAAGCCTGCACACCTCTGCACATGCGTGGGAAAACTGTCTTATCATACTGGGGGCGGGGTCTGCATGCTTACTCTCAAGATTCCAGTCCTGGTTTTCGGGTTTGGTGAGGGCCGGGTGTTTGGTGAAGAGTGTGGCCACGAAGGCCAGGTTGAGTTTGGCGTTTCCTGTCACAATATCGGTGGCGGTCACAAACTGACGACATCCTAACAGGTCGGCCTGTTTCAGCAGACAGTCGGCTCTCTTTCGAAGGTCTTTCTCCTGGTGACACAAACAAAGCATCATGTTTAAGATCAACAACAACTTCAGAAACGCCCAAAAGAGAAAATCAGTCCCCCTAAATAAACGGCCACTACGTAGCGTAGATTTTCTTTCATTTATCCAAACATTTCTGATGTTCCTCTTATGGGTGCAAATATGACATTTTACTAAAGTGGACAATAAAGATGAAAAGCAATTCTTAATGTAGAATAAGGCTTGTATTGGTACATCTGACCAATTTTTTTAGGGTGATTGACAAATATCAATCAACATTGATATTAGTGATAGTGGTAGGGTGTCCCAAGGCGAAGCGGCTCTGAGTGACAAGCCAGACGAAGAGTGGTTCAAAGATCCCTAATGATGGCCAAAAAAAACGGGGATCCCCACCATGGAGCAAGGCCTGGGGTAAGGTTTGGTTGACGAGCCCCTGGTGGTTAGGTGGTTCCTCGCGGGACCCTGCTGGGCCCTCTGAGGATGTGGAATGTCACCTCTCTGGGGGGAAGGAGCCTGAACTTGTGTCGGAGCTGGAGCAATACCTGCTAGAAATAGTTGGACCGCCTCCTCACACAGCCAGGGCTCTGGAACCCAGCTCCCTGAGACATTGGCCGTGTACTTGTGCGTTCTCATGTGCTCGTCATTAAAAACTTCATCAGCCTCAGCCCTAGTACTGTTCCAATTCATAAGAACTGCAGACCAAGAACGGACAAAGTCCCCTGAATGTTGTTCTCGCCGCCTCCCTCTTTACCCAGCATGCATCAGAGCAGACTTGTCCTCTCTTCAGATCACTGTCCCAGCATGCACTGCAGCAGCGCCTTTAAATGGAGCACTCAGAGAGCTCACAGCAGTAAGTTAAAACATTCTCTTTTTCAGTTAAAAGTTGTTCAATAAAAGTATGTTTTAAGATTATTTTAGGCAAGAACATTGTACTTTTAAGGGTAACTATATGGCCCATTTAATGAATTAATATGTAATTTAAAAAACAATTCTTGAAGTTCAGGGAGAACCGCTGGGTGAGCCAGAGGAGCTCTGAGGGTAACTGCAGCCAGGTCTAATGTTAGCCTTATCTGCAGCAGCCCCTCTCTCTGCATAGCTGATGAGTGAAGGGAACGCTGGCTCTGATGACAAGTTTTTTTGTTTTATTTGACAAAATGTTCATTTGATTTGTGTTTATCTGACTGTTTTCATTATTATTCCCCCACTAATTTAAAAAAGTCAGAATCTATTATTATCTAGAGACTATTAATAACAGGAGGTGAAATGTAGGTCCAGACGAGCCGAGTGTGTGGTGACATCATCAGTACGTGTCTGTTCCAATTGACCCATATTTATTCTGCTTGCTCCTGTTCTCCCTGACTCCATGCTTTCCTGTGTTCTTCTCAAGAACATACTTGGAGAGAACACGAGTCTGTACTCGTGTTCTTGTGAGTTGAGAAACGGTCCCTGTGTCACTAGTCCTGATAGTAACCTTTACAGACAGGACTTCTAGGAGCAGCCAAGAACCAAAAAGGGTCCGGTTCTGAGACCATCTTGTCGCAGTTTTTTTGACGTGGTTCTACTGGCTCCCTCCTACCAGGACCTAAATGCACAAGCTACACATCAGTGACATTTAACACATCACAAACAAAATTTATACCACCGTCGTTTACAACAGCCATTCTCAACCTTGGAGTCCCGACCCCAATTGGGGTTGCAAGATGATGTCTGGGGGTCTCTCAATCATTTTGGAAAAATAGAAATGTGCAAAATAAATGTAGCTTCTAAAAATAAATATATAATAATAATAATAAAGTAATAATATAAATAAATGTAAATATGAATAATACAAATAAATGTAGAACATTAGAAGGACGGTGAGCGGCTGGTCTCAAACAGGCAATTATTTCTCAAAACCAGTTACTGTCGGCTGTAATTAGGCCAAAACACAGCAACAAACTGACCCAGTAAGGTCACAGCATTTAGGAGAAGGCTGGAGCGGTGGGCTGTTTGAGCGGATGGGGGAAATCTCGAAATAGTTGCAGAGCTGGAGGTCTTTATTCAATTCAGTTTATTTATATAGCACCAAATCCCAACGCACCATCTTAAGGCACTTTACAGTACACCAGATCATCCAGTCAAATTGATTCAAAGTTTTCTATCTAAGGACAACCAGTTGATTGCATCGACTCATTGACTCTAATGCAATCCCTGTGAAAATTTCACAGTGCATCAGCTGTATTCAGAGCTGCAGGACGCCCTGCTCCATCTCTCCTCTGATCCAACATTATAGACTGCTAGTTCTCTGCATGCCTGCTAAACAGTTTTGGTTGTCAGTAGCAACAGAGTACAAAGCACTTTTAACCACTGCAATTGATGTTTTTCCATTTGCATCCACATATCTGTGCAAAAAAGACCTTTTCTGCACTGGAATACAGAAAAAAGAGTTACAGATCACAACTCCTCAAAGTGGAGAGTGATCTCAGTGTGGCCATTTCTGACATAAAGCCAAAAAGCTGCTCTGTCCAGGCAAGCAGGCCAAGCAGGCCAATCTCTGCTTTTAAACAGGAAGTTATTTTTATCACAAAGTACTCACATAGAGACCAGTCATGTCGATCTCAACCCGAGGAACGTCCTCCTTGGTGCCATCTGGAGCGATCTGCTCTAGCAGATGAAAATACGCCTTAGAGTCCTGCAGGGAAAACACAAGAAATTAAGCGAGATCTTATGAATGCATCCCACTTTCAACACAGCACTGCAGAAACAACATAGAAGTAAGTTAAATAAATCTGAAATTAAGTGTATTTACCCTTAATTTAAGGGCAAACCCATATAAATACTTAATATGCACTTGAAAAAAGACAAAGTAATTGTTTTTTCTCATTTAAATGTAAATTGTCTTGTTCCATTGGCAAAGTGTCTGATTTCCCTACTCAATTCAATAGAATATGCACTTATTTGAAGTGAAAAAGACTTATTTAGATTTCCATTTTTTGCAGTGTACTTATTAACTCTCATTGGAAGTCTTGTGGGAAAATATTGCTGCAAGTCTCGCGAGATTTCGGACTTACGGCATGTTTGGAGTAAAGGGAAAATTGGAGAGGGGGAAGCCTAAAACAGCTTGGTTAAACATGCCGTGCAAATTGCTTTAGGTTAATAGACTGTTAATAAGGCTTCTAAAAAAAAAATCCACCATCCCCCTTCTTTCTTTTTTACAGCTGGACTACTGGAAACATGGCAAACAACATAGGCACCTTCAGCGAATATTAGCAAACAAGCTAAACCAGGTAGGGCATTAGGTTAAAACCACATCAGAATCGCCCAACAACATGAGCAGAGATACAGGCAATCATCCCACAGTGTCGCCTTCTCACCTTAATATCTCCAGAAAAGTTGGAGATGGTCATGCCAGCCTTCCTCAGATGGAAGTTGGCCCACCGCAGCAGCAGCTCTTCAGGGCTGAGTTTCATCAGGTCCTCCAGAGTCTCCCCCTCCTCCAGCAGCGCCGCCAGGACTGTGAAACACGACGATGTTCAGAGAGGAGCAAGACGCGGGAGCTTTGCTCTGACGTGCAGGTTTGTGAATGCTCACCTTCGTTGCGGCTCAGCTGTATATCTGCAAACAGTCCGATCTTGATGATCTGCCAGAGGAGGCCCAGCACCAGGTGAGGCTTCCCCTCCTTCAGGTCCTGGGCCCCGATGTTGACGACTTGGCACCCGATGGCTGAAGCGGAGTTCAGAGCCAGGTTCAGGTTTTCCTGTTGGTCAAGTCAGGAGGAGCTTGATACTGTTGTGGACTGGACCTCAGGATCAACAGCGATGGGTGTTCATGCATCGGTGAGAGACTAACCTGGGTGGTGAAAGGGGTGAGCTTCTTCTTGTTAATCGTCCTCTCATCGATGGTGTCAGGAACGGACAGGTTGATGAGTTTACTGCAGCGATTAATAAGGGGAAACCACACAGAAGTTCAGAACCTGAGAGCAGATATAGAGGAGGAGGAGGAGGTAGTTAAGGTTTACCAGAGTATGATGCCGTCTGACACGGCTTTGAACAGATGACTGGTGTTTGGGTCAATGGGCAGAATATGTTTACAGTCTGGGTCCTCCTTCAAAGCTGAGTTGATGTAGTTGGCGAAGGCGAAGCGCTCCTGCTCTGAAACAGAGTCCAGTCTTATGTCACTTTACATGAATTGCTTCAAAACCCTGTGAATGCGTGCCTGCAGGCTGTACTAACCAGAGATGGAGTGCTGGGTTCCCTCACTGGAGATTTCACTGGTGCCTTTGATGGCTACAACGCCTTCTTTCTTGCTGAGAGCTTTCCTGAAACCCTGAGCCATGCGGTCGTCCTTCATCTCCTGGAAGATCTGAGAGTCCAGAAGAAAGACGGGTCCAATGGGTTAGAATCTGCTTTGCTTTTTAAGGGATCAGAGGTCAGTTTGCATAGATCTACAGGAAGAGCTTAGAGCCCAGACAGACAGAGGCCGTTCCTCAATTCACAAGAACGTGAGTAGGGACTTGTGTTCTCGACACGTTCTTGACAAGAACACAGAAAAGTATGGACTCAGGGAGAACGGGAGCATGCAAAATAAATCTGTGTCAATTGGAACAGAAACCTACTTGTGACATCACTACATTCAAAGGTAGTAAATGGCCTGTACTTAAATAGCGCTTTTTCAAATCACGAGACTTGACCAAAGCCTTTACAGTATATTGAGTCATTCACCCATTCACGCACACACTCACGCACTGAAGGTGGTGAGCTACATTGTAGCCACAGCTGCCCTGTGGCTTACTGACGAAGGCAAGGCTGCCGTACACTGGCGCCATAGGGCCCTCTGACCACCATCAGTAGGCAGGCTGGAGCTGCTGTAACTAATAGCCTCTAGATCAGAGGTCATGGATTAGAGGACCGCTGTCAGGGTTCCTGTGTGTGGTGTGGGTTAGTGTGAGTTGTGCATCTCTACTGTAGAGGATCTTTGGGAAGAACTTGGGTGGCCTACACAGGTGAAAAGACATCTTTATAATCATAGTGCTGGGCTTAAAGCAGCACCAGAACCTTCATTCCATGCAGGTTTCTTGTGTGTGGAACAACAGCAACAGAAAAGAGAACTTTTAACTTAGTACTGTGAGCTCTGTGAGCGCTCCATTGGAAGCTGCTGCTGCCGCAGTGCATGCTGGGACAGCTGACAGTCTGAAGAACACACAAGTCTGCTCTGATGCATGCTGGGTAAAGAGGGAGGGGCGAGATCAACATCCGGGGACTTTGTCTGCTCTCTGTCTTCTTGTTCTTGTGAACTGGAACAGCACTAGGGTTGAGGCTGATGACGTTTCACGAGCACAAGAACGCACAAGTTAACTTATTGAGAAACGGCCAACGACATGTCTGACTTTTATCATTTATTGTTTGTTAATGTCTGCATCCATCTTTTAGGTTGGGTTAGATTTAGCTCTGTGATGTCATTATGGTTCTGAAGATGGAGTACCAATCAGCTGTCAATCACCAGACCAACAGATAACAAGAGCTGTTAGTTAGTTAGTTAGTTAGTTAGTTAGTTAGTTAGTTAGTTAGTT
>JAGKQL010000054.1:33957601-34044283 GCA_018398635.1 Cyprinodon brontotheroides
TATATATATATACTACGTATTTAGTATTAGCTAAAATTTAAGTACAGAATGACAGTGTGGAGCAGGAAGCTGGAGTACACCCCTTTACTGGCTGGGAGGAGTTAAACTTTTAGCTATCATCTTTAATGGTATCAAATTATCAGCAGTGAGCCTGACTGACCAAAAAACAAATAGACAGTTAGATGGAAGCATTAGGATCCCCATGTTAAAACAAACAGCAGATTTTCTTTTGTCTGTTTTGTTTGCAGTATCACACAAAAGAAAAAAAAAAAGAATGATGATTAAAAAAAAAATTCTGTATACCCAGACGTATCAAGGACATAAGTAGCTTTTTTTCTGCACTTGTATCTAATCTTACTTTGAACACAAATATCTGTATTTTCTTTCATGAATTTCTTCAGATCTGCTCCTTACTTCTATACGTAATTGTTCCGTGGAACAAAATAGGAAGAGAATCTGTCTAGTTTGAAACCTGTTTGGTTCATACAAAAACACTGATAGAGACATGGATGGAGGAGAGGAAACACTGCAGATTCCTTCAGGTTCTACTTCAGATTTAATGATATTTGCAGCTTTAATGCTGTGATAATCCCACAGTACTGCTGATGAAGGACTGCTGGTCAGTTCAATCTATTCCACCCTCTCTGAAATATTCATTCAGAAAAAATAGACAGTCTGTATGTTTCATATTCACTTTACAACCCAGTGAGGAAAAGAAGAAAATTATTTTACATGTATTAGCATTTTTATTTACTTTCAACTACCAGTCTTTTGTTTTTTTTTCTAAAAAGGCGTCTATACTTTGACCTAAGAACGAGTGTAAGAACACCTCTGCTTGCACTGAAAAAAACCCCATCTAGAAATAAGTAAAAATGTCTTAAATTAAGTGACTAAAGTGATTAAATGACGTATCTTGATTTTTATTTTTCCAGTGTGTCTGTTATTCATAGATCAAAACAATGACAATACGCTCTAATCTGCATAATATTTAATAACAGCAGCTGCTGATCCCAGAGCAAGAAAAATATCAACCACCCCTCATCAATAGAGCTGCTGCACTGGAAAAAAATCCAAATCTACAGAAGTCTTTTTTTTCAAAGTGCATTTGTTCTTGAATTAAGGAGGTAAAAGAGATACTTTGTCAATGGAACAAGACAATTTAGATTTAAAATAAGAAAAAACAATTGCATTGTCTTATTTCAAGTGCATTGTATCTAAATATCTTATTTTAAGAGTAAAAATACTCATTCCTTTAGCAAACTATCCAATTTACCTACTCAAATTAAGGGTAAATACACTTGTTTTAAGACATTTTTTACTTATTTCTAGATGTTTTTTCCTGAGTCTGTCTAATTTCTAATGACTTTTTAAGGAAATGTATTTATGTAATGTCACAGACTTCCTGCTTTCCGTAAAATGGTGGCTAAGGTGCATCTTACTTCCACTAGATGTCGCTGTCTAAAGGGAAATGTCATTAAATCCTGTGGAGTTAATGACAGCAGTGCTGCAGTGGGTTCATCCAGACTAGTCTGAGGAGACTGGTCCACCTCCTGCACCAAGTCCCAGCTAAAGCACAGTGTACAGGTGCTCATCTGGCAGACCAATTAAAAAAACAACTGTGAGTCTGTCAGGATGGTTGGAAGGAACATCATGAATTCATGCCCATCCTGCCAATCATCACACAGCTTCTAAGCTGGATCTGTTTCCTTTCTCAGCTGAACATCTGTCTTAGAATATTAAGCAATTCTATGATGTTTATTTCTACTGCACTGCAGAGCTGAGCTGAATAGATGATGTAACCTAGATTTCCTCCCTGCTTGCTCCTAAACCCTGTGAGTGATCATCTTCTCCTTACCTGTGGTCTGCTGGATTGGTGCGGTGAAATGTGTCCCTGTCAGCCTGCCTCTGCTGCTCTGCCCCGGCTTTTAGGGCTGACACCGCCCGGCTGCTGGAGCTGCTCCTCCTCCTCCCCGCCTCCTCAGGAAGGAGGAGATCAGGGAGGTTCCTCACTGCTCCTCCTGGAAGATGCTCACTGTTTTCCTGCTTTGATTGCTCTGTTGCAATAAGATACACCCCCACTCATTTTATATAGACATAGAAAAGCAATCATCCAAAAACTAACTTTTTTTTTTTTTGCACAAAAGCTTTTATCTACATGTTTGATTTTTTTTTTTTTTTTTTACCAAAGCAAAGATTAAAATTATGCTTATTATGCTGATTTACAGCTGGATACTTTTCTCATGAAAAGTGGAGTTTACAGACTCATTATGTGAAGAAAAATATATTAGACTGCATGTTTTTAAATTTTTTTAACTTTGAAATTAAATAGATTTTTCCAGAGGTGCGCGTCCACAGCCATTTGCATGCCCTGCCGTGGGCACGCGCATCGCTCAGTCGGTCTTCATTGACCTCAAAATGGGACAATTTTCAAATGTATTTCAATTATGAGCACACTTCTTATTTCTGTGTGTAATTAAAAAGCATTTTCCTACAGATTAAATAATAATTAAGAGAAGAAAACTAGGATTTTGAAACCTTTTATTAGTAAACTTTCTGGTTTATCAGCCTCTAGAACAGCGATTATATTAAAGAGACCTTTTAAATTATCGGTTATAATCAGTACCCTTTGGTAAAATTACTTAGAAAGCAACTAAAATGTATTGAAATGGTTTAAAAGTTTAAAATACAGGTTGTGTTGACGAGTTTTAACAACAAATAATTGGTAGTGTTGCACCGATACTGATACCAGTATGGGGCGGGGCCCCGATCCAGCACTAAAATGGTGGTATTGGTATCGGCGAGGACCAACAAATAGGTCACTGATACCATTTTGAGAGCCAGAAGTTTATTCAACTATTGTCACCCATTCCAGGTAGCCATGATGGTGATTATTTTACATCCAAGTAGCATGCAGTTCTTCATATATACACACACATCAAGTTAAAACAGTTGGTATCGGGTATTGGTATCAGGGCCAAAAAATGGCATCGGCATAACAGCAATAATTGGTAAAATTTGACAAATGTGGTTGGTATGTCCAAAAAAATCTTTTGGTTAAAACAACCAATCTATAAGGGTAAAAGGGCAAACCAATAAAAAAAAAAAACTGTCCCTTTCACCAACATATAAGTTAATTAGAGCAGCAACATTGATGTCAGAACCAGGGATTGAACCAGCAACCCTACAGATAGAGGCCAAAGTCCTGCATATAACAGTTATGTCACCACCAAAATTGATGGAATCTAACACTAGTTATATAACAACCAAGTTTAAAGTTGTAGGGAAAGTCATATTTAAATGTCAAATTATTCAGGGTAAAACATGTATATAAATGTACTCTTTTTCAGACGATATTGTCCCAAAAGTTAGAACATTTTTATTAAAAAAAATCCTGTCTTAAAATCTGTGTTTTTTCCCCCGTTATCCTTTGCAGGCCAGTTAGTTATACCTCAGCCTGTACGCCTAAATTCAGCCAATCATATATCAGCGGTCATCTGTCAATCACATTTTTTCAGTCATGGCATCTTGATTCATATGTCGCAGCTAATATACGCAAAGGTTCAAATCAGAATAATTTCCTTTCCCATTGAGTTCCGTCCCAGTGTTCACGGGTGGTGAACGCCACATAGGATTTTTGTGTTCTCTGATGTAAAGTGACCTACTAACATAAAAAGTGCCTGTCCTTTTCATCTATCTAAACTAGTCCAGTTCTTTCCTAGTTTAGGTTGAAGGCTGTTTCCTCTTTGATTGGAACCATATTCTTTCTGCTTGGGGGTATTGCTTTGAATGAGGTTCTGTGACAGTCTGAGATGTTGCTCTATAACCTAACTCTGCTTTAAACTTCTCCACATGTGTCTGCACTGTCAGCTGTGTTCCTTGGTCTTCATGATGCTATTTGTTCTCCTTTGTTCACTAACGGACCTCTACGGGCGTCGCAGGACACACCGTATGAGTAGAACATTGAGTGCAAACATCCTGCACTGTGTAGGTCCATCATATAAAACCCATATAAAATAAAATATTGTGAGAAAGTTTGGGAGTTCTTTTTTCTTTTATTCTGAAATACTAAGCTGGCTGAAAATAGTATTTTAAATACCTTATGTTTCATTTTTACATATATTTATATATATTTCTACAGACTCATATTTAGGCTGAAAAATATGCCCTGAAATGTAATTCTAGCCTTAAATGTTTCTTCCTTGCTCAACATTTAAGTATCCTTTACTCACCCGTGAGAGGAAGCCTCACCTACCCCACTCTCCAGATTATTGGGACATACTTCGTGAATCAGAAGGTGAGTAAGACCCTCTAGCTATAGTGTAACCAATGCACAGTTATGCATGCATGCATGCTGCTGCATCGACAGACTTTAATATCCTAATGCATTAAGTCAGGATAAAAGGGAAGGCATCAGCAGATCTATAGATGGACCATCATCACTATGCAGAACAGCATATGTATTGATATTGTTTTAAAATCTGGATGCTTCCTTTGTGCAAACATGCTGTTAGTGCTGCTAGTCTGTACATGCTGGGATTCCTGCTCCCTCTCTTTCCCATTTTCTCCACTTCTCTCTTGCTCTCTCACCCTCTCTTCCTTAAGCGATGTGCTGAATCTTGTCTGAGGAAATTCTTCTCATATACCAAGAACCAGAAAGGAGATTTCTAGAAGGCTTGTTAACTATCTCTATAGTTATGCTGCTATGGGCTTAGACTTCTGGAGGACATACACTGGAAAAACGATCTTGAAATAAGTAAAAATGTCTTAAATTAGGTGAATTTAGCCTTAATTTGAGTAGGTAAATGAGGTAGTTTGGTTTGCCAATGGAAAGTGTATTTCTACTCTTAAAAGATAATTAGATAATATGCACTTAAATTAAGACAATGGAATTGTGTTTTTCTTATTTTAAGTGTAAATTGTCTTCTTGTTCCCTTTGGCAAAATATCTCTTTACCTCCTCAATTCAAGAACAAATGCAGTTATTTTTAAGAAAAATGACTTATCTATATATTTTTTTTTCCAGTGTAGAAACCCCATTTCATTATTCTGCCTCATTCTATCTCTATTCTCACAGTCTGCAGAAGTCTGTTGGCTCAATCTCTAACGTTCTGCTCTCTCTGCTTTTCTCATGGTAGCTTCATCTGGTCTGTTCCTGCTGTTTGGCTGTGACTCCATCACACAGGAGAGAAATATCCTAAGGCACATTTTATACTGCCATCCAACACCTTTGTTTATAGATGTTGGTGATGCGGCCTGTTTTCAGTGTAGTAGTCCCTGTTTCTCTGACTGCTTGTGACTGGCTGGATGTGCAGCGGTCTCTCATCCTCTGACATGGCAGCTGGCTTAGAGCTCGTCTGCCAGGCTGTGATTGTATTTCCTGGACTGGGCCGCCTTTACAGCTGCTTTTTGTATCTCTGCTTCTGTCTCCTTGAACTGATAGAAGCCTCAGCAGATGGCAGCAGCTCACACTAAAACTAGCAGGTTTCTTCCTGTTAAAAGGGTGTTTTCCTCTCCACTTTAGCCACTTCCTATAGCATACTTACCTGTAAGAGGGGATTGCATTCCAGTCAATGAGTTGATGCAATCTGGGTTTCCTTTGAAAATAGAAAACTTTGAATCACTTAGACTGTATGATCCTGGTTGAACTGTAAAAGTGCATTGGAGTATTTATTATGTGATTTGGATTTGGCTGAAAGAAATAAACAAAAGATTAAACTGAACTCTCTGAGTTTGGGTTGTTCCTATCAGCTCTGTCACGCAAAGGAATGCAATCAATCGTATACCTAACCATAACCCTTGTAGCTGTTAGGAATGTGAGGTCCCTACAGTAAACAAAGGTCCTCTAGGAAGCATACTGGTCCCTCATCCTTACTCTTTCCTTGCTACAAGCAATATTTGAATAGCAAATACCATGGCAATCACTGACACACTTTTGCAGTGGCTGTAGCGTCTTTACAAATTTGAGGTGCTTGGATCCAGTCAATTTCTCCAAAGTCCTCCTTCTCATCTATTTTCCAGATTTGGGTGGGATGGACCAAGGATATATATACAATTTCACCTCAGGACAGTGATAGTGATGTTTAAAGCCCTGACCAAGACAATAAAGGTTTCTCTGAGTCTGTTTGTTGATAGCGGTTTGCTTATGTAGGTAGGAGACTCTAATGTTGATTGATGTTTTTAAAGAATTAGAAGTTACATTTATTTAAAAAGAGAATTAAAAGTAATAAATGTTATTAAGGCATGAGTTGTTGTCATGTTGCCAAGTTGTTTAGTAGGATGAGTTCTCAAACCAGAGTTGTGGTTTATTTGTGGCAACAGATTCAACCTTAAACCTCTATTCCAGAGAGAACGTGTGAGAATCAAGACTCTCCTGTTTTCTAAATGGGGGAGTGTCGGCCTAGTGGGTTAGAACAGTGCGCAAGCACTCTGAGAAGCGGTTGCAAGTATCCGGTTCGAATCGCACTGCTTCCCTCTGGGTCCCCGGGTGCTGCACAATAGCGCCCACTGCTCCCCAAGGGGATGGGTTAAATGCAGAGTGCATTTCTCCAATATAAGATCAATAAAGTTCAATTACTATTAATAAGAAATAATAATCCAAATAGCTGTGCTTATTTTATTAGCATTTCTATGCTGAAGCTTACAGGTGGTGTAGAAGTTGTAGAGAGGTTCCCTGCAGATGCTGACAGTTATATGATGGACTATTGGGACAAGGCTAAAGGTTTTTTTTCAATTGTTATTTTAAGAATAAAGTTGTAACATTACGAGAATAAAAGTGTGATATTAAGAGAATGAAGTCATCATACCACAACCCGTTTCATAAAGAAAGCTTGGAGCTCCGACCAGCAGAGGACGGCCGACCAGCTCCACCAATCAGCAACCTGAGTCCACTTTGACATGCTGCCCTATTTGATGCTGCTGCTAAAAGATTTCCTTATTTGTCAAACCAGAGCAAAATTATAGCTTCACATGATGCTCCACATTCCTCATTTTAGGGAAGAAAGTGCTACTTGTAAGAGCTGTCATAAAATACAACTTGTTTCTCATAATTTTACGACTTTGTTCTCGAAATAGAAAAAATATCTCCAGCCTGGCCCTAATAATCCGCCGTAGAATGTACTGATATTAGAACATTTAATTTGCATTTTTAAATACTTTTAAATGCATGTACTTTTGAATACTTAAATTAATTTCCAAATTGAGTACTTCAATACTTTACCTTGAGTAGATTACCGACCAAGTCACTTTTACTTTTAGTTGAGTAAGATTTGACCATGAGTACGAACTTTTACTCAAGTACTCCTGGTTAGTACTTTTCCCACCACTGCCTGTATTTTAGACTAATAAGATTGAATTTACTCAGACTGATTTTCTTTAACCTTAGTAAAAATGGCATATCTCTTACTTTTTTTCTTCCTGTCACTCTGCGGTAGGCTTGCTGCTGTGCTTGTTGATCATGTTGCATGATCTAGTAGAGACAAGCTGTCATACCAGAACCCCTACATTTGACTCTATAGAAGAGAAGGACAGTTCTGGGCACCTCCGTACTGTTGGTCCAGTTTAGGGATGATCCATGGATTGGTCTATGGATTGGTCCAGGGAAAAGTCTAGGTATAAGTCCAGGAAATTGTCTACGATTGGTGCAAGGATTGGTACAGGGATTGGTCCAGGCACTGTCACAGTGATGAGTCCAGGGAGCAGTCTAGTGTTCAGTACAGAGATCGGTCTAGGAATTGGTCTAAGAACTGGTCCAACGATAGATCAAGGGAACAGTCTAGTGTTCGGTACAGAGATTGGTCTATGGATTGGTATAAGAAAAGGTCCAGTGATGAGTCCAGGGATCGGTCTAGTGTTCAGTACAGAGATTGGTCTATGGATTGGTATAAGAAAAGGTCCAGTGATGAGTCCAGGGATCGGTCTAGTGTTCAGTACAGAGATTGGTCTATGGATTGGTATAAGAAAAGGTCCAGTGATAAGTCCAGGGAGCAGTCTAGTGTTCAGTACAGAGATCGGTCTAGGAATTGGTCGAAGAACTGGTCCAACGATGGGTCCAGGGATCGGTCTAAGAACCGGTAGAGTGATGAGTCCAGGGAACGGTTCAGATATTTGAGAACATTGAGATTCTTACTTTAATTACAAAAAAAAAGAGAAAACAACCAAAAAAAAAGCTTGAGTTGCAAATTCTTGACATCAGTTATGAAGGTCAATGATAGCAAACACCATCAATGATAGCAAACACCATCAGGGACAACTTGTTCCAGAAACAAGAGCTAGCCAAAGGTTCCTAGGTCCACACTGAATGTGTAATACCTGGCATTGAGGAAACGCATGCGCTATCTTGGCTGTTTGTTTTTTTTTAGTGGCTCCTTTTTTCAACAGTAGGCTGACAGGAAAGGGGGAATGAGAGAGGGAGAGAGGACACCAGGTCGGATTCAAACCCAGGTCAGCCGCATCGAGGACTCAGGTCTCCGTACATGGGTCATGCGTGCTAACCTATCTTGGCTGTTTGAGTGATAAAAATGGTTTGTTGCATATTTGCAACAAGGAGTTAAAACAATTACCATTGTTTTCCCTCCTTGGCATTGAGTAGACAGACATCTGTACATCACAGACCAGGAAACTCCTGCTCTCATAGGTTTAGCTATCTGAAGATCAGTTTATCATGTGCATTAAAATCAACTCTTAAATCCCAAAGGAATTCAGCTATTCAAAGGGTGAGCCATCCTACCCATTCCATTTAAAAGGCAGCTCCATAACCGCCTCTCAGCCCCATCTGACATGATGAGCAGCACTTGTATGAAGTCAGCAGGCAAAATAAACAGCTGCCCAGTTCTTTATTGTTCGCCACTGAGTCATACGTGGGAAAAAGCAGGTGAATGGAAAACAGCCAGCCCTGTGGGATGACCATCTCACGCACAAGCAAATGTTCAGAAGCCACTGATGTTTGTGGAACTTGTCCTTTCTCTCTTTAAATGTTAAACATTTGAATATAGAATGTAGGCCTGTTTAGACGGTGTGTCTCCCAGCCCAGAGATCTGTTACCCATTAACCTACCATCTGTGCACCAGCAGCACGGTTTAGCACTAATTTGGTCTTTAACTCTGCAGAGCAGTTAGTTTAAAAAGAGGGACAATGGAGATCAGAGATTACAAAGATTTTCCAAGCATCCATTCATCCAAACCTGTTTACATTTAGTCAAATTATATTATATTAACAATGCATGATAAGAGAATTCAGAGGAAAATTCTGAATTATTTAGAACAGAGGCTGACATTGTAGGAGCTGAGCAGTGCAGATTCGCTAAAGAGCTTTCTGCTCTTTCATAGGGAGAGAAATTTGTTCCAATATTACTGAAAGCAGAGAATATATTGTTCCAAAAATGGAAATTTGAAAACATCTAAATGAAAAGATGAAGGTTTTAAGACTGATTTATGCATAAAAAAACTTTTTAATTTATTTTTTCAAATCAAAAATTCTCTTCCTGATTCTATTTTTTGACATTTACTCTAAATAAACTTAGTTTTATGAATCATCTCTTTCCTAATCTTGTTTTTAAAGAGACGCCCGCTCCCTCCTTCTTTAAATCAAATAATGATCTCATATAATTGTTGTCTTTCTTATGTCCCTACAAATATTGTGGGACAGGTGACAAAATCATTAACTTTATGTGACCTGGATTATTGTGCACCTGTATGGTCCTTTGCATCTAAAGGTCTATTAAGGAAATGACAAACTGCTCAGATCAGAGCTGCCAGGTTGGTTTTACATTGTTCCATAAGAACAAACATGATCTTTCCTAGTTAATGGTAGACTACAGACTGGCTTGCAATAGTACATTTTTTTTTTTATAAACCCTGTCTTTTCTTTTCAACCTGTTTTCTTATATAATTATTTTCAGATGAGATCAGGTTCATCCTTAAGTAACAAGCTCAGTTAATGCCGGTCAGACCATGTTACCATGGCCAGAATCAAAAGCCTTAAAGAAAGCAGTTCTTTATCGAGCCATCAGTTATTGGAATAATTTCCCAATGAATATATACCTGACCTGGATAACAGGTGTCAAGTAACGAAGTACAAATACTTTTGTTACTTTTACCATACTTAAGTACACTTTTTAGGTATCTATGCACTTTACTCCATTACTTATTTTCTTCCTATTTATGACTTCTACTCATTACATTTTCACACAAGTATCTGTACTTTATATTCCTTACATTTTTAAAGCAAATGTACTTTTCCGTTACTCTTGGCTTTGTTTTATATTTATGAATATTTATTTCACATCCCATGTATGCTCCATCCAATGCACAGATCATTTGCACGCCATACCATCACACAAGTGAAAACTAGTGTAATTGGATGAGTCATATAAAGCAAACACTCATTGGTGTTAGCTAAAAGGAAATCATCAGAAGCAAGCAGGTGTTCTTTAAACTGCTAACGGAATTGTCTATGCCATGCTACAATGTTGGATTCAGAAAAAGATGAAATGTCTGAAAGGCTCGGACACGAAATGTAGAGGCGTGTATCGGGAGATGGAACCAAACACAGGGCCCTCTCATCCTTTTGCCCCATCTTAAAAGGAGCACTTTTCAAAATAGTCTAAAAATTGAGCTTTTCAATTCATATAGCTGACATCTGATCAGCTATTTTATTTGCAAGGTTACTTTTATACTTTTATATCTTTAAGTAGTTTTTGGAGCACATACTTTTAGTTTTACTTGAGTAAAGAGGTCAAGTTAATACTTCAACTTTTACCAGAGTGTTTTTTAAACTGCAGTATCTATACTTCTACTTCGTAAGTAACAAAATGTGTGTACTTTTGATACCACTGCTGGATAATTAAGTATCTTTTTATCACTTAAGAAAGAATTATATACATTTGTGAGTAGTGAATTAACATATTAACGTTATGAAAGTGAGAAATAATGTATTAGATATGAATGTAATAACTTATTCTGTATGATTTCTGATAACATCTACAATAATCTACAATGTTTAAATGTTAAAGGGGTCATAGAATAATTCTATAGGGTATCTGGTGCTGGTCCCAAGGTCTCTGAATAGGGTGTGTAACATTGGTTGGGCTGAAAATGGCATATTTGCTGTTCTATGAGCCTTAATCCCAGCCTGGTTAAAAAAGCCTGTCAGAGTTTTCTTCCTTTTATGGTATGATCATGGATATTTAGATGAGCTGTGCGCTGATTGGTTGGTTTAAAATGAGCGAAGCAGCTGAGCAAAGACGCATCATAGCAACAAGCACTCACTCACTGAAACATCAGTGCAGCAGAACCAAGTCGTCAGCTCCAGGGCAGGTCCGGGAACCCTGGTGGACGGGGACAGGGATCTAGAGCGACAGAACCCGACCAGGTGACGGTAACCTGGGCACCGGCAGCCCCGTGCTTCCCCCCGCCTGCCTTGCCGGCCCCCCTGCTCCAGCTGAGGACGGGCGGTTCATGGCTCTCTGCGGTCCAGTCAGCGGCCCAGCAGTCGACATCCCCCCCCCCGGCCAGTGAACCAGAGGACTGGTCTCTATGTAAATTTCAGGACGTGGCAAAAGTACAGACCAGAACCAAATAAGGCAACATCCCTGAGTTTTACGTCAACTTGGGGTTTCGTTTGGATTCGTCCGTTTTATGGTGGAAGTTTAGAATTGTGAGATTTAGAGAGAAAGCAGGTGTCGATTGGGTTTGAACTTTCTGTACGTCCATTTCACCCACTGAATTCATCTTATTCATCTACGACTATGACAATGGAAACTTGGTTTGCCATTCTATTACCCCTTTAATTGATTTTTGTTTTATCTTGTGGACCCCAGCGAGACTAGCTCGTCTCACTTTGGTGACTGCGCCGCCATTAAGATACCAAGGAAAACTTTCAAGAGGTCACCAGAGGTCAACCCCCCCAATCCTCCTAAAATCAACATAATGTGGTGTCAATCATTCCAGCTACAGGTGAAAGGCTGTTTTTACTGATCTCGCTTTAAAATTATTCACCAAAGTTCAAAGGACAAAATGCTGATCAGCCTAAGGTAATTTAGCTGAAGTAGAGATCATTTTGTCAGGATGAAGGCGGCCATCTTCAGGTCCCAGGTTAAATGAGCCGAGGTCAGTGGTTAGACAGGAGCTTCTGGGCAGCTTGTGACGACACAGTGAAACGCGTCATCTTCCCAGAACCGGGCCGGATGAGTGGACCCGGATGGGCGAACTGGTCACAGTAACAGAGCCAAGCAGTAACAGGAAGTGGATTCCCGTTTGCAAGGGGCTTACCAAAATAAAAGTCTAAAGAAACGGTTCTCAAACCTTTCTTGATAGTTTTCACACCCTTTTAACATTTTATATAAATTTTTACTTTTTTTAAGGAGTGAAAAATTACAATGTTCCATTAGTATTTATCTTTTTTATTGGTTCTTTATTCAGTTTGCTGAGCTTGCCTCCCGTTTGGCTTTCTGCTCCAGTCCTCTCCTTTTCTCTGTAGAAAAAAAGATTCAAACTAATGCAGACGCCCCTGATGTGTCCTTACTTCCCATCTGTGACCTCTGACCCCTATAGCTGAGCTGTAGAGATGAAAACCTTCCTCCCTTACTTCCAACTTTGTAAATTGCCAGGATCATTGTTGCTGCGGTTCGTTTAAGCCCGTGTGTGTCTGATGAAGCATCAACCAAACCTTGAGGCTGCGTGTGATGGAAGCTCTGCATTTTCTATTACATGCAAATAAACAGCAAATGAGACTAATGAGAGACCGTCTGTCTGCGACCACACCCATCCCGGCCACACGGCGGCCCTCTGCCTCCTTATTTGGTCAGGCTCCCAGCTCGGCTGCTGATTGGCTCACGGGTTGTATAGGGACCCGCTCACCTGTGCAGGCTTGCTCTTACCCACCCTGCATCTCCTCTGCAGAGCAGACGGGCTCAGGCATGAAGACACTGTTGCTTCACAGATAACCATTAATGCTCCAGTCATGCTGCTATGTTTGAATCTTAGGTCTTTTAAAATGATACCAAAGCATCCTTCAGTGCATGTCTAGTGTTAGTGTGTTTGTGAAACCGTAGCAAACCGTGACCTTGAGGCGCTCGGATCCCTTTGAATCCAGCTGCACAGCAGTCAGACATGACATTCCAGGCCTCCTGCGTATAAAGTCACATTCAGCATGTGGAGGAAGGAGCTTATCAGTTGTTTCAGGAAGCTGGTCAATTATCACACAGAGAAATGTGGGTTTGGGTTTGTACAACCGCCCCCCCCAAAGGACAAAGTCAATTTGGTGAGATTAAACTGACAAACTGACCGGCTGGGATGGTCCACTTCAGCGGGTCCGACATTTTAAAGAGTTCAACCAAAAAAGGAAAGAAAGCGCTGCTAATGATGCTCAGTGCTGGGGAACGAAAATGACAAACACTGACCTCTAGTGGACACAGAGAGAACATCAGGCTGTTATGTCATTTTATTGAACAGACAAGTTTTCCATCTAACAGCTGCAGAGGCTTTTAGATCAGACTGATATCTTCTTTTATTCATTGCTCTTCCTCTGCTGCAGCTTCAAATTCAGACAAAATGGATCTGGAAGAGAAGGAGAGAAAGAACCAGAGGCAATGTGTTTGAAAAAGGGGCTCTAATGCTAATAGTTCACAGAAGAACGTTTATGTGAAAGCTGAAATCTAATTTAGGTTTTAAAATCAGACAGACACTTATTTAAAGGTCAGAGCAGCTTCTTCCACAGAACATCTAAAGTGGTGCAGAATAAAATAATTAATTTTATGGAAATAACTGTATATAAATTGTGTTATAAATTGTGACGGTTCCAAACTATATAAATATCTAATTCTGGGCTTAATTTCAGAAAGATCTCCACCGAGGTGTAAGCAGAAACTCTGAGCAGTTCTATCTTCTTTGTTCAGAGTTTTTCAATTTAATAACTAAACTCAGCATCTAAACAACTCTTAAGCCGTTTCGCAATATATGTACTTGTGCGTTCTTGTGTCCTCGTGAAACGTCATCATCCTCAGCCCTAGCAATGTTCCAATTCACAACAACAGCAGACAGAGAACGGACAAAGTCCCTGGATGTTGTTCTCCCAGCATGCATCAGAGCAGACTTGTCATTCTTAAGATTGACAGCGTAAGTTTATATGAGGTGGGCTATGGCAGGCTGTTTTTACATTTATTAAAAGGACATTCCTCTCTACTGTTCCATTTATAGATCACTAAAATAAGATTCTACCTGAAGTTCATAGAATGTTGCTATGGTAACAGAAACAGTTGAGGAAACTCTCTTTGTATAAACAGAAAAGTCAGTTTCAGGTTCAGAAAACTTTAGAGGGTTCAGTAAACCTGCTTTGTGAAATGGACCCCAGCTGGCCTAGCCTGATAAACCAGACTAAATGGGAGATTAAACGTGTAATTTATAGTCTGGCCACGATGAATGAGACATGAGGAAGATTGTTGATGAGAACAACCCGTGATAGTTTTTCAAACCACAATATTGTGCCTATTGGCCCAGCGGCGCTCTGACCAATGAGCTGCCAACCCGACTGTGACGTAGGAAGCCGCGCGGGAAGCTGAGTGGGAGTGTAAACCGAAGCAGCCTGTCAGTAAAACAGCGAATTCGTCCTTCTAAAACTGAATGAGCGTAGGCCTCTTCCTGCTCGCGTTTCAGCGAAAACCTCAAAAGCCTAATCCTTCCTAAACTGATTCCAAAGCTGAATCAAAAATGCATGCCATCAGAGCCAGCGGTCCTTCACACGACGACTATGCCGAGAGAGGAGCTGCTGCAGGACGGGCTAATGGTTAGCCTTGTCTCTGCCGTTTAGCCTCGGAGAGTCCGCTGGTTGCCGCAGTCCGGCTAAACTTTGGAAATCTTTTTTTTTTTAAATCCGCTTAATAAATCGGTAAATGGACCATATAGTGACACTATAAAGTATAATATTCTCACCTTGAAATGATCTTAAAACATACTTTTTTTAAACAACCAGCGACAGAAAAGAGAACTTAACTTTTAATGGAGCGCTCCATTGAAAGCTGCTGCCGCCGCAGTTCATGCTACTGTGTCATGCAGCTTTTGTCGTCACGCCCTCAAAACCCCGTCTGCTTTGCATCCAGACATTCAAAACACATCTCTGCGTTGTGATTGGCCCGCCAGATTTAGGGCCTGGGGAACTGATCGAGGCTAGAGTAACTCGCAGGCAGAAATGATTTTGGCCGCTGGCGGCTGGGGCTAGTTTACTAGGCTACAGCTGGCTAACAGTAGGAAAGGAGAGAGTGTGAGTGCGCCATCTACAGGCTTGGAGCCAACAAATGGCTGCCCTGGTTCAGACTGACTCTGAAGCAGAAATCGCTTTTAAATGTCAGAGAAAGATAAATACGACTAATCTCAGTGTTAGCTAATAATTCAGCATCAGATGCCTTGCTCAGAGTATTATTGCCAACCTTCTTCTAACTTTAAACTACTGTAAAGACTAAAGGCTGAGAAGTTCACTTCCCACTCGCTGATTCCAGGTTTTGCAGGATAAGAGCCCCTCTCCCCGCCTCACCTCTGCTCCTCGGTCAGCTCCAACTCGGCCAGCGCTCGCTTTGCCAGTCCTGGTGTGGCCGGCAGACAGAAGGCTGCGGACAGCTGGACCAGCTCCACGGCTCTGTGAGGAACACCGCTGCTTTGACACGCCGACAGGAAGCTGTTCATCAGGGCCTCGCTGCAGAGCAACGCAGGATTTATTTCCTATTGGTTGCTTTAAATGCTTCAGACAGAAGCTAGTGTGTGTCTAAACTTACGAAGGAACTCGGTTCTGGGCCTTGAAGAGCTGCAGCATCTCCCTGGAGAGTATGGAGAGCAATGTGTTCATTTAATGAATAAAAAAGGTTAGAAACATTATTTATTGTGTTTGTTAAAATCCAACCAGCATTTGTTCAGTTTGCAATTTTGCCACATTTTATTTTCCAGAATTTTTTTACTTAAAATGTTACATTTTTTTAATTTGATTTTCAGATATTTTTTCTGGTGATACTAAGTTTTATAAAAATATTTTTTTTCCCCAAATCCTTTTACAGATTTTAACCTCCAAACTAGTGCAGGCTCTCTGCACGGACTGATAGAAACGAGTCTTCTCTACGTGGACATTAGCAACTGCATTTTTATCAGTAACTGTGGATGAAAATTTGTTCAAAATGCTTTAAAAAAAAAAAAAAAAAAAATTCGAAGAAAATATGTTTCAAAAAAACAACTTCTGAATAGAAAAAAGGTTTGGAGAGAAATTCATAAGATTTATAAAAAAAAAATTATCCAATATTTTTTTTCTTCCATTGATTATTTTCAAACTTTCCGTTTTTTTCATTCAAATCTTTAAAGTTCTGATATGTTTAACATTTAAAATGATTTGTTTTGGAACCACAGTTTTACTAATTGAACTCTTTCTGAAACCTGTTAATCAGATTCTCCATCTTTATTTCTATTGGCCTGTGTGCGGACCAATAGAAACACTGTTGCTAACGTCTGAGCAGAGCAGACTTCTTTCTATTGGTTATCGGTTCACAGGCCACCCGAGTATAAGGGTAAAATCTGCAAATTTGATAAGAATTCAATTTAGTGTCCAAAACAAAATAAATAAATAAAATAATAAATAAATAAATAAGTAAAATCTGAAAAAAAAAATGAAAAAAAACAAAAACAAAATTAGCAGACCAAACCTTTTAATTAAACTTTTGCCTGCACATATAAATTACTCTCAATCTTTTTTTCTATTGAGACATTTTTTTGTTCCATCTCTGAAAAGGATTTGTTTCAGATTTCCTTTTTATGACACGTTCTTTGCATTTAATAATATTGGAATAGAAACGTTCTTTGCATTTAATAATATTGGAATAGATTTCTCTCCATAGAAGGGACCACAGTAGAGCAGGAGTTCAGGAATCATTTAACAGACAGATTCTTCGTAGCTTTCTTCAAATATAACCACAGGCAAGGGCGAAGGTTTGATTTCACCATTGGTCTGATGTCGTTGGTCCGATGCAAAAATATGAATGCTCGCTTTTTTATGCTTGACAGGAAAATCAGGGTGTATTTCGTAAAGAGAAAAACAGCATTTCTTGCTACATTTATACAAATCTTCTAAGCACTATATACACTAGATGCTGTTTATCAATGAATGAATCTTTAACTGGTTCTGATGAATGAGGAATTGGGACTTTTCCACTTTGAGAAGATTTGCATTTGAAATTACCAGCGACAAAAGTATGTATGTATGTAGGTAAATGTAGATAAATCTGTGCCTATTTAACAAAATATAGTCTAAATATGTGTGCTATATGTGGATTTATACTTTTTATTTTGAAGATATAAAATTGTGCAGAGGTAAATAGAATTAAAACCCACTCTTTTAAATGTTCTCTTATATAATGAGAACAAAGGCGAAATAATCGATTCAAGGGACGCCAAATAAATGCATTGCCCTGGAACGAGAAGAGGAACTGACACTGAGCATTTAATATATTAACCTCACTCTACAAGTTGTACATCTAGCCTGTAGATACTCTGTTTAACCCATTTCATGTATTTTATTTAGAGCTGAAACAATTCATTTGACTAATCCATTATTGAAATAATTTCAACAAATTTAGTAATCAATCATTAACTGGAGTATAGAGACTCTACAACATGTCTTTAGCTCACAGAGCGACCCACTTAGAGCAGGAATTATACCAAAATTGTAAAAAAAATTTATAAAAATTTAGTATTTTAGATAAAACGTGTTTTTTCGTCTGTCAATATTCTCCATCCAGAACTCCTCTACTGCTGCAACAACGCTGTATTGTAAATTATAAACTTGTTATTCACATGTAATTGTTGGTAAGGACAAGTAGGTTGGTTCAAAATTCTGGTAGGGACATGTCCCTATGGTCCCTATGCAGACCTACGCCCATGACCACAGGATTCAGTGAAATGAAGTGAGTGAAGAAGCAGAATCCAAACAGAAATCAGAGCAGTTTCTACTCTTCTAGTTTCCTGCATCTGTGAGAATTTAAGGAGGATGGACGTGTCTCACCAGGCCTGTTGCAGCTTGTTGGCTCGCAGCATCAGGGTGGTGATGTGTGACAGCGAGGGCGTGGTCCACTCCATGCTGGACCTGCCATCGAACGCACTCTTCACATCCAGAGCGCACTGAGCAAAAGACTCCTGGACCTGGAGACACGCGGAGACGGGTCAGGAACAAACAGCCAGAGAGCGACATGGACGGGACGGAAACGTACCTCAGCGCTGTGCTCGTCTCGGGCCATGAGACTCAGCAGCTCCCCCACCAGGTCCACCTTGTTATCGTGACCAAGAGTCTTTATATCTGCAGAGAAAAACTGAAAATGCAACAGATTTCCAGCTTTAAGAAAGAGTCCAGAGCTGCTGGGCTGTTCCTTACCTTTCCATATGGCGGGCAGCAGGTCCAGGCGGCTGTCCGTGTCCAGAGCCTGGAGCAGGTCCCGCATCCCCTGAGGGTTGGGGTAGTACAACTGCAACACCAAGAGAAGAGAGATGGAGTCAGTTTCCATCCATTATTGTTCAAAGCAAGAACACGTTCAGTAAAAGGAACTGAATAAAATGCAATATAGAAATGAAACTAATGAGAATAACTTTGCTGCTTTCTCAGATTTAGTTTTTCTATTTTCCATTATTTATTTTTCAGTTTAATATTTCTGATTCTCTTTTTGTTCCTCTATTGTGAGGAGTGATGCGGCATATCTGTTGGTCTGCATGAACGACACTAACGTCTGTGGATAGCGAACGTCAGGAGAAACTTTTTGAAAAGAAAACAATCCTTAAAACTCAACCTGAAATAAAAAAAAAAAAACATGAAATATGTCCAATCTGTGAAAAAAAAGCAGAAAAAAATTTGAAATAAAATCTAAGAAAAAAGCAAAGTTCCTCTAAAAAACCTTTTTTTAATAAAATCGTTTATGAAGGTTTTATTTCTAGACTGCGGTGTTTCCAATAGTAACGGATCGGAGTTTCCGATGTGCACTGACCGAGGGGATGATCCGGGCGTACCACCTCAGCACCACGTCCACGTGCTCCATCATGCACAGCAGGTTGAAGAAGCGGCCGCTGTGGAGGAAACAGAGGAGGGTTATAGAGAGGTGGGAAAGATCAGGCAGAACCAGAGGAGAACGTCTGACTTACTAATAAATGCTCTGTTGGTAGGAGTCTCCCAGCAGCCTCCAGTTCTCGCCCACTTCTACCAGTTGGTGGACTTTATAGCCCAGCTCCAGATCTTTACTGTCCAGACACTTGGAAGGAAAACACAAGCAGCTGAACATCAGATGGATCAGATCTACTCTACAGAACCAGAACCAAACATGGAAGAGCAGCTTTCACATCTAACACCCCAATAATGTGGAATAAACTCCCAAAAACTGGAAAAGAGCTGAAAGCCTGACTTTAAATCCAGATTAAAAACATATTGGTGTAGAGCGGCCTTTGACTAGGCCGTCTAAACATCGTTATTTATACACTGCTCAAAAGAATTAAAGGAACAATTTGAAAACACATCAGATCTCAATGGGGAATAAAATCATGCTGTTTATTTATACTGATATGGACTGGGTGATGTGGGTTAGGAACCAAAGGATGCCACATCATTTGATGGAAGTGAAAATTGCCTGAACCTGGGTATAGAGGGCTTGAATTCAAGAGACCTTGCAAAAATTACAGTGGAAAACATGATGCGAAAAGTTGTAGTGCATTTTGGCTAGGTCATATTGCAGCAACCTCAAAATGCCCAGTATTTGTATGGCCCCCACATGAGTGTATGCCCTGATAAATGTCGGGGCATGCTTCTAATGAGACTCGATCGGATGGCGCCCTAAAGTATTCTCCCAGATCTGGACCAGACATAATCTGAGCTCCTGGACAGTCTCGAGGTGGTGAAAACCTGGCGGCATCGCGGGATGGAATGGAAACAGAATGTCCCAGAGGTGCTCTATTGAATTTAGCCCAGCTATAGCTAGCCAATCAATGGTATCACGCTCTTCATCCTCCAGGAACTTCCTGCTTACCGCCACATGAGGCCGGGTATTGTCGTGCAATCTGGTGAGTGAAACCCAGGACCCAACGGGTAATCTGTTATAGACCATATGGGTGCGATTTTAATCCCCGGTATTACCAATGGCAGTCAGCCATTGTTCCAGCTCTGTGGAAGTAAGTCTGTGCATCCCTCCACTACGGGATATGCCTCCCCAGACTCATCAATACCTGACCCTAATTCACCAAACTGGTCATGCAAGCGAAATCGATGTTGGCGGTAGTTGCAGAACGTTTCATCCACGTTTCTCCAGACCTCTTTTTCACGCCTTGTCACATGTGCTCTCTGGGTGGAACCTGCTCTCATCTGTGAAAAGCACAGGGCGCCAGTGGTTCCAGCTTCCGGTGTTCAGTTGCAAATACCAATGGAGCTCCACCGGTGCCCACAGTGGCACAGGCCCACCAGAGTGTCCTGCCAGTTCCAGCAAATACTGTCTCGCATGTTTTGATAAAGCTTCAACTTCCAATAATCAAAGTTAATAATTGATCGTACAGATTATTATCAGTAAGTTTTGCTGAACTGCACTACCTGAATCAGGTGTGTTGGAGCTCTCAGAAACATCCAAACACGTATGAGCAGGGTGCCTTGAGTAATCAGGTTGTAAGAACACTGGTACGGAGCACGCCTCAGGCCAAATCTCCCTCAAGGAGTGGGGTTCTTTCTGATTGTTTTGATTATCTACACCCCTGTGGCCTGCTGGAGGCTCGCTTTTAGGCTCCTTTGGCAGTGCTCCTCCTGCTCCCTGTAACAAAAGGAGCCGATACCGGTCCTGCTGATGGGTTGTGGTGACCTTCTACCGCCCCTTGTCCAGCCTTCTCCTGGAGTAAGTTGACAAACCTGAGGTGCGTAACCTTCATTTTTTGTCCTCCAAAGCAAAGCTGAAACTGATTAACAACCCCTCTGCTTGGACCCACCCTGTTTTGAAATCAATATCCCAGAAGTTTAATTAACTTGATGCTATACTCTGATTACAAAGTGTTCCTTTCATATTTTTAATAGTGTATTTCCAAGTCTAAATTTCCTTTCTTTCTCTGATCAATCATTTGATGCTTTTAACCCGAATTCCTTGTTGAATAAAGTAAATTCTGATTCTACACTTTGAAGGACAGTAAAGCCAGAAACGATTTTTACTATTTATTGTTATGGAGTGAATTTTGTTCCATTATTTTTGCAAATGACATTTTTGGTGAATCAAAAGAGTAATTTTACAAAACTGAAAAACTTCTTAATTAAAAAGAATAACTTTTCTTTTCTCAGGTTTGGTTATTTAAATTGTTTGTATAAATGTTAGCAACAACATTTTTATGGCTCATGAGCGAGGTTGGATTTTGCTGGAAGGGGAAGTTTAAAGTATGTGACTAGTTAAACTCAATCTGGACTTTTTTTCCCTAAACTTTTGTTTTTCAAAATAAGACTTTCACATGACCCATGTATGGAAGCTTTAGTTTTCTATGTGGTCGACCCGGGTACGAATCCAACTGGTGGTACTTTGCTGAATGTCTCGCTCCCCTCTCTTGTACCCCATTTCCTGTCAGCCTTCTGTACAGAAAACCAGCCACTAGTGCAGTAAAAACCTCAAAAAATATAAAATAAAAATTTTATTTTGTTTCAAATTTTTCGAATTTCCATTTACTAATCATATTCTTTGCCTGGAACAATAATGGAACAAAATTCACTCCATACTTTAACCAAATCTTAATGGGGAGGGGGTATGAATACTTTTAACCATTAATGGATTCAAGGAGCTTCAAACCAAACGTGCATCGTCATTTCAGCCCATTCCTCACACTTCTGACTGCCGGTCATTAACTTACTATTCTCATGGCACTGGAGAAGAAGAAAACTGCGGGGAGAAGAGAAGAAGAAAAGCAGAGGTTAGAAAAGCACTACGCCTGACATGTGACATCACTTCCTGTGTGACTCACCATCATCGGGGTCCTGGCAGGTGAAGCGGGTTCCTTCCAGCTCTGTCAGGATGTCCTGCAGGATGTCCGTGTTGTTCGGCCCAGAGGAGGCTGTGGAAAGGGACGCCATCGTTCAGTGAGTCCCCGGCTCCCAGAAGGCCCCGCCCCAGTGGCGTCCCCACCTACCTGACTTGTAGAAAACGGCCAGGACATGGTCGTAGGTGGCCAGGCTCGGAGCTGTAGGCGCAGAAGGTGGTCAGGAAACAGAAGGAGACGTGGATGGAAACAGAGGAGCAGAGCTTACCGATCCCGAGAGCCTTCATCTCATTCAGCGTCTGAGGAGCCAAGGATTTGGCCAGAAAGCCGCAGCGCCTCAGAGCTTTCAGGACGCTGTTGAAGGTCAGCAGGTTGGGGCAAACTTTCTGTTGGCTCATCTGGTTCAGCAGCTCCTACAATCACCCAGAGGAAGGAGTTTAACAGCTCTGAGGGATGCTGGAGCAGAAGGCGGGCTACCAGAGCTCTGACTTACAGTGATCAGGTCCCACCGCTCGCTAAATTTCTCTCTGACATCTGGAGCTGCTGAGATCAGCGCGTTGAAGACGTGGACATCAGCTGTGAACACAAGGCGAGGTTACGTAACAACAGCACAGCGAGTCATGGCCGGCCGCCGTCATTTCAACATAAAACCAGTTATTAGCCTGATGCTATGGCCGAATTATTAGGTCAGGCTAGTTTGTAACATTACAAAATAATGTAATAAGATTCTGCGAGAATAAGAGTTGTAACATCACAAGAATAAAAGTCGTAACATTACGAGAAAAAGGTTATACATAACATTATGAGAATAAAATTACAACATTACGAGAATAAAAGTCGTAACATTACAAGAATAAGATAGTAATAAGATTACGAGAATAAAATTATTAGATACGAGAATAAAGTATTAACATTACAAGACAAAAGTCGTGATATTACAGAATAAAAGTATTAATAAGATTGCGAGAATAAAATTGTGATTACGAGATTAAAGTTGAACATTCCAAGAATAAAGTAATAAGATTACGCAGAATAAAGTCGATAAGATTAGCGTGAGTAAATAAGAGTCGTAGTAAAGAATTTTATTGCGAGATACTGGCTACGGTACCGTTTTCCCCAAATATCAAAGCCTCTAACATATGCCAATGCGCCAAATATATTATAAATGCCCTGTTAAGTAGATGCTTGAATAAAGTAAGTAACATTGCGACAATAAAAGTCGGAACATTACAAAAATAATAAAGTCAGAATATTACAAGAATAAAGTAATAAGATTACGAGAATAAAAGTCGTGAAGATTACTTAGATCGGAAGTCCAGCATTACTGCTACAGAATAAAAATGGGGCGATTTAGTGAGTATAATAGTCATAAGATTATGGGAATAAAAGTCGCAATATTACGAGAATAAAAGTCGTACAACATTATTAGGTAGAATAAAAGTCAGAATATTTACGCAGGGAATAAAGTCGAATAACATTACGCAGAATAAAGTTGTAAAATGCCTTTAGAAATAGAGCTGCATTTAATGACAACTTTTAGAAGAAGCCCCAGGCAGCTGTTTTTGTTAGATAGAAACGCGGCTCCTTCTGGTGTTTTTTTTCAGAGTTCTCTCTCATTTTGCTTCCATTAAATCAGACACAAATCAACCAGACCTTCGGCTGCGTGTTCTGGATCCTCACCCGTCAGCCTGTGGCCGGAGCAGCTCCGTGTACATAGTTGAAGGCCTTTGAAAACACCTCCGTGCTGCAGACAGACATTAGGGACAAGTTTTGCCGCGCGAGGACGCGGTCGGACGGATGCAGCGCGCTGAAGCAGAGTCGCACGTATTCCTTCACACATGCCTCTGAGGACACCTGTGGTATCGCCCGGAAAGTAACACTTCCTCGAAGTCTCTCTCTGTGCAGCTGCTGGAAGATTCGTTCTGCACAAGTTGTTTTCCCTTCTCCAGGAGAACTTCAGGTCCGCTCCTCGCCGCCCTCTGACTTTACGCCTCTTTGTGTCGTCGCCCCCCTCCTGCTGAGCGAAAGTAACAGAAACGCTTTTAGCTCACCTGAGGCAGCGCCAACGGCAAACACTGACAGAGAGCGACTCACTCCATCCTCCAGCATTGGGGCGCCCTCCTGGACGGGGTCCCTGTCGCAGTACACGCAGATGAGGTCCAGCAGCTCGTGGGTCGCTTTCCATGGAGACAGGTGTGCCTGGGAGCAGCAGTAAGGAGCAGGTTTCTAGGCGGGCGACCACCTGAGAATCCCCCCCTTGCTGTGGGTGAACTCACCTGACTGCAGCAGCTGGTCGTACATCTCCACGGCAGCAGAGACCTTCGTCAGGCTGATCCGCTCCCTCAGCGCCGCCTCGCTCACCTCCTCCAGACGCAGCGCCACGCTCTCCGGCATCAAGCACTGAAACAAAACGCCCCGTTAGACGCTAAGCTGAAGAGAAATGGATCCAAACACGCTCCGGTTCTTACAGGAATATGTGGTTCAGCAAAGTCTTTGGTGAAGAACTTGGGGTTGTTGTTGACGAAGTATTTAGCTGCAGCTCTGCCAGACTCCTGGGAGAGGGAGAAGAGCTTCTGCAGAGAGGAAGAGGAAAACATGTCAGACGCTAAAGCACAGACGTAAGGCTATAAGCTCTGAGCGGCGTTTCTAAACGTACGAACTCAGCAGACGTCCTGGGTGAGAGGTACGAGTCGTCCTGGAACTGGTAGGGATACGCTGTTGGATCCTGCAGGGAAAAACACGTTAAAACAAGAGGAGCGAGCAGAAAAACACTGAAGCGAGCGGAGAGGGGGGTCCTACTCTGTGGACGGTGGAAGCCAGAGCCTCCAGGACTGCTTCTCTGTTCCTGTGGGGAGAAAAGCCCATCGATGACGGATCTGATGACAGGAAACTGAGCTGCAGGCGTCATGTAGGAGGTAGACTTACCATGATTTCTTCCTGGGGATAACTATCGCCTCTTTGGACTCTGAAATGCAAGAAATAGAAACAAAAACCAGCGTTGATGAAATGATTCATTCTGTTAGGCAGCAGAGAGCAACGCTCAACATCCTCAATATTTGGTTTATGGACGGAAATAAAGCTTGGAATCAGTAAATCTGAATCAAACAGTAAGAAATTAAAAACCCTGAAAGAAGTTAAACTAAACTATTCATTTAGTTCTTCATTTAAAAAATCTTAAACATGCTCTTTTAAATAAAATTATTGAATGTAGCTTTTTGTACTGAAATATTTATTTATCTATTTATTTGGTCAACATATCACCCATTTATTCTATCACAAAATAGAGTTGTATAAAAAGAAATAAGATGTTTAGTGTAAAAAAAAAACAGGCTTAAATACATTTTAATTAAAATGTAATCAATTAAATAATTACATGCCTAAAAAAGATTTGCTTTATTATCTTTAACGTTGTACGGCTACCCCTTTATTATTTTGTACGTAAAGTTTTCAATTTCTTCCATTGAATACCTCCAAGTACTGAATCTCGGTAAGGAACTAAATTACAGTTAATTTTATTTCCAAAAGCAGCATTTTTAATATTTATCCATTACATATTACTATTAAACTCCTGTGAAATTAAATGTGAAGTTAAATGATTCCAAGTTATTTAAAAAAAAAACATTATTTTATTCATTTGAGAGCTTATTTAAAGGAATAGTACACCCAAAACATGATTAGCCTTCATTTTCTACTCACCCCCATGCTGAACAACACTCTGGAGTACTTTCTTGATATCTCAAATGCATCTGGAGATCTGGGAGGCTTCTTGCTGTCTGCTGACATTCAAATAATGGAGGTCTATGGTGCCCGAGGCAGAAAGGTCCATAAAAGTCCACAAAAACGTGTCAATATTCCTCCATACTGCTCGTCCAATGTATTCCAAGTGTCCTGAGTGGGTAGCATCCATAATTTACTCGAAACGAAGTCATTTAGAATGTTTTTAGAGCATAAACAGTAGTGTATAGGATTTCCTGAAAGCGCGCCTGCGCGTTCAGGACGCTACGGAAGCCGGCAGACCAAACCAGATGAAAGTGCGCATTCAGCGTCTGCTCTGCCAATAATGCAAGCGTAGAAGAAGAAATGTGCTGTTTACCTGTGCAAAGAAAGAAACAACGAAAGAAAAATGTCTGAGGACTTCAGTGTTGAGGAAGAGCATGAGTTCTTTGCCGAGCTGAATGCGCACTTTCATCTGGTTTGGTCTGCCGGTTTCCGTAGCGTCGTGAACTCGCCGGCGCGCGCTTTCAGGAAATCCTATACACTACTGTTTATGCTCTAAAAACATTCTAAATGACTTTGTTTCGAGTAAATTCTGGATGCTACCCACTCAGGACACTTGGAATACATTGGACGAGCAGTATGGAGGAATATTGACACGTTTTTTGTGGACTTTTATGGACCTTTCTGCCTCGGTCACCATAGACCTCCATTATTTGAATGTCAGCAGACAGCAAGAAGCCTCCCAGATCTCCAGATGCATTTGAGATATCAAAAAAGTACTCCAGAGTGTTGCTCAGCATGGGGGTGAGTAGAAAATGAAGGCTAATCATGTTTTGGGTGTACTATTCCTTTAAGGGGTTTCAGTCTGTGACTGTTGTTTTTAGGTGATATTTTTTAATGTTTTTGGGTTTATATTGTTAAAACACTTTATAGTATTTTATTGTTTATCTTTTAACTCTTCACTAGTGTGTTACTCTTATTTACATATTTTTCTAAGGGGTCCATATTCGTCTGACAATTTTTTTCTTATAATCTTTTTAAGTTGCTGTAAATGTCACCAGAGAATTTTTCCCATTGTGGGAGCAACAAAAGGCTCTCTCTCTTATTCTATTCCTATTCCTTGTCATTCTATCTCTCATTCTCTCATTCTATTCCTATTCCTAGTTCCCTATTCTCATAAGTATAGGACTGTTCCCTCAGCTTTATTTTTACACTCATTAAATGTTTCCACAGCTACATAAGCGACCTTATTTCATATTTACAGCATGTGTAATTTGTCTCTACCTGCCTTGTTAAAGAGCATCTCCCACAGCATGATGCTTCCACCGCCATGCTTCATCATGCGGATTGAGTATGCAGTTCACTTTGTTGAACTTTGAGCCAATTTTCATAAACGTTTATTACGGATGATTTAAATTGGATGACTTGGTATTTGCCCTGTAAAAATCCAAACCATCTGATCCGTTTACCTTTAGGAACCTCAGCTGCTTGTTGTCGAAGAGCCGCAATCAGACTGAAACTCCTACAGGAAACAAACAGAGAGAGGTCAGATATTTCAAATAGACCGCGGCTTCTCTAACTTTTCATCCTAATAACTAACAGTGCTGCAGCCTGGAGTGTATAAATATACAGAGGAAGGTAATTACATTCATTTTTAAATGCATTCTTTTGTAGAAAATTCATCATTTTAAACTTATTCTTTAATTAATTGATGTGAATTGTATTTATTTCAATCATGCATTCCTAATAGTATATGTACTGTGACACTTCAACAAATCTATTGTATTTACATAATTCATGATGCATTTCTTTATTTCCTCATATATGTTATCCCTCCATAAACCTCAGGAACCACATCACAATATTTTTAGAAATAGTTTTGTTCATTTCAGGTATTTAACTGTTTAAACCTGCATTTGGATGATTTTGGTGATGTAAGTAACTGACAGAAACATGACCTCTCCTGCCGGTGGGGATGCTGTCACTAATAAAACACTAGATATTACAGCTCTGTAAACTTAGGACATTATAGGAAGACGACATTAAGCGTATTTTACCTTCCAGCAAACAGCTGGTCGAGATTAATCCGCAGAAATCCACTGTTTCTCTGAATATAGTGTCCTACGTGCCTACAGGGAGCCGCCATATTGTTAGCAACTGAAGGCTTGTGGGAACGGAGCAAACCATATCAGCTGAAACAGGGGGTTGGGGTGATAGTAATAGGTTATTTCAAACCTTTAAAATAATATATTTGAATTAAATATAGTAAAATACGTTTTTGTGCACTATTGTAATATAAACTAAAAGTGACGGTTAATTCCGCAGTTTAACTCCGTGTCGGAGAACTCCCCCCTCAGTCTCAGAGGCGGTGGAACGGTCCCACGTGTGGAACAGGAGGACTCTGCAGCTCGTGGGTTTCAACACTTAGCAACATGAATTATCAGCACTAAACAACAGAGTTTTAGCTAACATCCGCAGAAAAATGCTGTTTTCCAAAGAGGTGCCATGGCGGCGGCTAGAGGGCATGACCTTTGGTTTGTACTCGACCGAGGAAATAAGGTGAGACACTTTTTAGCCTGTTAGCTTGCGGCTAGTTAGAGCTCAAAACATCCAGGCAGAAATATTCTGATGTTTACTTTTAGCTAATGTGCGTGTTATTCATGTCAAACCCCAAACTCTTCCTGTCATTTTAACATTTTATCCCCTCCTGTGCAGGAAGCTGAGCGTGAAAGCCATCTCAAACTCCAGGTTCCTGGATGCTGTGGGAAATGTGGCCCCAAACAGTTTATATGATCTGGCCCTGGGGCCAGCAGACATCAAAGAGGTACAGAAACATGGAGTGCTTTAGATGTACTGGATGGATCCCATGTGTTATTATATACTTATTTCAGTCTTGATTCATTTGTTTTCAGGTCTGTTCAACCTGCTGTCAGGATTTCAACAACTGTCCAGGACACTTTGGACACGTAGAGCTGCCTCTCCCAGTATACAACCCTCTGTTCTTTGATGTAAGCTCAGTTTAACACAAACATGCATCAGATCTAAGTTCCTTTTTTTTCAAATATATTTAAAATCAGCTGGATGAAATGGAAGTTTATTTGGCTGATGCTAAATATTTAGTTATTTGTAGTTTTCACACAACAATGCAGACTTTGCAGATGTAACACAGAGTATTAGGGCCAGGCTAGAGATTTTTTTGATTAGGAGAATGAAGTCATTACATTATGAGAATAAAGTCGTAAAATTATGAGAACAAAGTCGTAACATTACGAGATAAAGTTGTAATATTACGAATATGAAGTCGTCATACCCAACCCATATCATAAAGAACACTTCGGCTCCGACCAACAGATGACGGCCAATCAGCGACCTGAGTCCACTTTGACATTCTGCCCTATTTAATGCTGGTGCTAAAAGATTTCCTTATTTGTCAAACCTTAGCCAAAATATAATTTCACATGATGCTCGACATTCCTCATTTTAGTGAAGAAAGTGTTTCTTGGAAGAGTTGTCGTTAAATAGAATTTGTTTTTCATAATTTTAGTACTTTTTTCTCCTAATATTACGACTTTTTTCTCGTAATGTTACGACTTTATTCTCATAATAGTGTATTAATAAAAGAAAATAGGAAAAAAAAATATTTTTAACACGAGCAATTGATCATCATTTATAATAATACAGAGAAGAGGCTGACCACAGAGAGAGCCAACGTTGGAAAAATAAGGTTTAATATCTAAGAAACAATCACACAAAAGTTACTGAGGGAATTTCTTTTGCTACGGTACTGATTTAGAGAAGAATTGAGGGTCTTTTCTGTCGTCGCTTTTAAATTAAATACATTTTAAATAAGTTTAATTGAATTTAATTGATTATTTATATATCAGCCATTAATTTAGTCAATAATTATTCGTTAACTTGAGCTTAGAGACTTTAAAACATGCTGAACATTTAATCCACTGAAAGCAGTTATTATTCCAACATTGTAACAAAAAACTATTTTGGAAGTCCTTACAGATCCAGCTTTAGCCTCACTTGGTTTATCTGTTTATTAATCCAAAAAGGAATTAGCTCTAGAATGAACAGTAGTTAACTACAGTAGATGTTCTCAAACTTTTATTTTCCTCTCTAAAAAAATGTACCAGAATTGATTTTTTTTTTAAAATAAATAAAAAAAAAAATTCTATTTGTTTTTTTATATTTAAAAAAAAATCAATATATAACATTGATGCATAAAAACCTACTGTAATATTGCTTTAGTGTTAAATTCTGTTTAAAGTAACAGATTATTATTAAAAATGTCCCCGGACCTGTACTGGTTGATGATTTTGTTTATTCGGACTGTCCTGATTTTTAATTGGTTCCCCCTGATCTAATCTACACAGAGCAGAGCAGCACGTTGTCGCTAACAGCAGTGCTTTTCATAATAAAGTACTTTTTTATATATTATGATATTTAAATTAAAATAAGTGCAAAAATACATGGTACGCTATTTTATATGCTTCATATTGCTTAGAATGTCTTTTAAATGAACTCTGAAGGTGTGGAGGCTTTTAATTTGCTGCTGTGTCAATGACGTATAGATGGAACTCTGATATATTTAATATTTGAATAACCTTTCTCTGTCGATATGGATTTGGTCTAAATGGACTTAATCTTTTCAAGGCTTTAGCCTGTAGTTTTATTCTTTGCTCTTTCTCTCCATCTTGTTCTTCTTCAGAAACTCTACCTGTTGATTCGCGGTTCATGTCTGGCGTGCCACATGTTGACGTGTCCCCGAGCCGCCATCCACCTGCTGGTGAACCAGCTGCGGTTAGTGGAGCACGGCGCCATGCAGGAGGTCTACGTCATCGAGAGCGTTCTCAATCAGGTGAGAGGAGGAAGGAGCTGCTGGTTTTTAATCTAGATCCTTTGTGTTTGGTTTTCGGCTGGAGACGGGCTTTTACTGCAGCTGTCTGTAGGTCATTGGGCTGAAGGTTAAAGTCGTAGGGAAATTATATTTAAATGTCAAATCATTCTGGCTTAAACATGTATCTAAATGTACTCTTTATCAGACTATATTGTCTCAAAATTTATAAATTTCTATTTAAAAAAGTCGTGTCTTAATATCTGTGTTTGTTTTCTAGTTATCTTCAGCAGGTCAGTTAGTTATACGTCAGCCTGAACACCTAAATTCAGCCAATCGTATATCAACGGTCATCTGTCAATTAAATTTTTTCGGTCATAGCATCTTGATTCATATGTCACAGCTCATCATTGCTCCTCCCATCTGCAATCAGCTGCTAATGCTTTGATTGATCTGTTCTCTTTAAGTTGAGATTCATTCTATCATTTTTATTATGCAAAGGAAGGAAGAAGTATTGGCTTGGAGAATCACCCCCAAAATATCAGCAGCTCATATCAGGGAACAGTCAGAGTGATGTCAGAGTAATCGGTGTCAATATAAACAAACCTGCATCAGTTGATCTCTGTTGGGAAAATACTGAATCCATCATCTCTGCTTCTAATAACTAACTTCTACTTTGTTTGAGAGCCTCAGAGGAGGAGATGAGTATAAGATTGTATCTGTTGTCGTTTATTCTGCATCGCCTCTTCTGAGCTGGTCGTATCTGTCTGCTAGCACCTGGAGGAAAACCCCAAAGCTACAGGAGATGAGATCGAGCGGCTGCTGAGTGAGTTTACCAGCAGCGTAGTTGGAGCGAACGCCAAAGCTTCGCAGGGATCCAAACCTGTGAGTCTGCACCTCCTCCCGCTGACAGAAACCCAGCAGGCCGGCGCTAGCGTGCGCTGACTTTGTGTTTGTGCCGTTTGTTAGATTAAACACCTGGTTGAGAAGAGGAGCAGTCTGATAAATGACTTCTGGAAGGTCCAGATGAAAACCAGGAAGTGTCCTTACTGCGGGTAAGTTCTGACGTCGTCTGAGTGTGAAAATGTCTCAGAGAGCCTGGATCTATACTACAACACCATGTGACTGTTCTATCTGTGTGAAGTGGCGGCAGGTCAACGGTGAGACGGGAACACAACAGCAAGCTGATCGTCACCATGCCAACGGGAATGCAAACTGGAGAAAACACAGGTGGGGACTTTACCTTAGATGCTGGTTGGGTTATAAAGGATTGGTCTGCAGCTGTGGATGGAAGAACGTCCACCAGGTTGGACATTAAAAAGCTGCAGTGAATGTTGGAGATGGAGACGCAGCAGCTCCTCATCGGTAGTTTGAATGCTGCTTGTTATAATATTAATTGTTTTTTTTAGTCTCCTTGAGAAAATTGTTACAAATTCTATTCCGCTCGTTTCAACGAGGTTCTGGATCAGATGTCTATGAAGCTTAAAGATTTTCCTCAAGTAACAGTAGCACTACTTTAAAAAATGTTTACCAAGTAAAAGTAAAAAAAGTATTTGTTAAAAAGGCTACTTGAGTACTGAGTAACTCTTGGATAATAACATCAGATTTAATGTTTATAAATGAGGCTGGCAAACAGACTTTATGTGCAAGTTCCATTTGCATTTTAAAGTCGTAGGGAAGCGGCTGTTCCAACCGTTGCATTTCTGAATTCTCCCGAGTGGTGCCCGACTTTACGACAACTTAATAAAGTGAATGTGATTGGTTGATTATCGAAGGGGTGGGATTGTTGTGGTGGATTGTTTCTACAGAGTGTCGGGGGAAGAAGGCAGCCTTTGCTGAATTTACTTGCCAGAATTGGCTTTTGGGAAGTGGATACGACAAACGATAGTCTAATCAGGGCTCACAGATGCAGGAGACAACGACAGAGGTTTAGGTTAATCTCACTGCTAAGTAGAACCACGGTAGGGAAGCTAGTATTTTTATGAATGTCGGAAGTTTCATGATTACGGAGCCTAACAGTAAGGAGATTACGCGGTCTGCTCATGCGCTCTTTAGCCCCATTTACACCGTTCTCGACACGGTTTCAAAAAGGTAATGTAAATGGGGCTATAATCACTGATTAATGCATCTCTCAGCTTTGATTGAATTTTATTTATCGTCCAGATCAGCAAGTAGCACAACATGAATCAGTCTTCTTCTTATACAACAAGAAGGCAAATCACTATTTCTGTCTGTGCAGTAAAGCCGAATGAAGCAACCCTGTCAAATTCAGTGCTTCCCTCCCCCTGGATGTCACTGGCCAAAGTGGTTGCAACAGTAACAGTGTAGCTCATGGGCCCCATGGCGTTTCTGCATGGCCACTGGGGATAAGTATGTGCTGCACACAAATGTTCACATTTAGTGCCATTAGGCTGGACTGGACCACATGAACAGGCTGCAGGTGGGCGTGTTTACGTTTTAAACCTCTGTAATGTTGAAAGGTTTGGTTTCACTCAGCAGTTTAGATAACAGCAGGATTCCTGCAGATCCTTAAAAAGTCTTAAAAAGCATTGAATTCTTCAAAATAACAATAAGGCCTTGATTGGTATAAATCAGTCTTTCGTAGGTCTTAAAATCGCCACCAAGTCATAAATAGGATTCTATTTTTGTAATTCATGTCAAAGATTTAAATATTTTACGATAATCTTTTGACATTTACTCAAGAGTTTTCTGCATGGATAAAAACAGTACCAGGTAACATATATGAGGAATGGCGTATTTTGAGCAAGAAGTCATTCAAGCTTGGCACGATGGGAATCAAAGCTGTGGAGTCAGTCAAATAAAAAGTGAAAAACAAAACGCCAAAATCAAGTTACAGTGAAGCAGCCGTTGTTTCCTAGTTCTGTTCCACCCTTGTCTCTGCAAGGCCTCTACAGCATCTCTGACGTCAAAAAAAGCACCAGTAGCACCAAATCTCTGGATAATGTTTGATGGAAAGCAGAACTATTATGGACTTTGAGTAGGAATCAAAACAAAGTTTGTGAATTCCATTCATTTGTTGTTAAAGTCATAGGGAAGTCATATTTAAAAGACAGCTGCTTCCTGCCGACCAGTCATCATCATCGATCTCTCCAATGTCCGCCCAATTTGGTATTCATTGAATATTTTGAAGCATTTTTTAAAACCTGTTTCTTTGTGTTTCATTTCTTCTGAAAGCCATAATTTCCTTAATGCCGTATTTTCACGACTATAAGAGCGCACCTAGCGTCTTTTCCCCTCAAAATATTGAAGTGCGCCCTATAATGCTGATGCGCTAATATCTGCGGGGCGTTGTTGAGACCGCTACTTGAGTATATGTAGAGAACCTTAAAGGGAAGTGTGAGAGGCGGCTTGTGTATAAAAGAACAGGTATGTGCTATATGCAGAACATTGTTGTCTTAACAACCTGAAATTGGCAAAAAAGTGCAGCCTATGAAGCCCAGTTTAAACTGAGGCTATCAGCTACGCAGAGGAACATGGAAGCTCGAGCAGCTACCCGAAAAGGAGTCCAATATAAATGAATCGATGGTTATGAAGTGGAGGGAAGCTGAAGCACGAACTCCGACAGGTGAAGAAGCGCCAGCCCCAGTTTCATGAGGACATAAAGTGGCAGTGGCCCGAGGTTGGAGAAGTGGATAGGTGGAGCAAAAAAGCAGTGGGGCCAGCGTTTTCAACGGGTCACTGTTCGACTAAAAGCAGTAAAGCTGGCGGAAGAAATGAAATTGAAAATTTTCAAGAGGTCCATCGTGGTGCTTCCGTTTTATGAACGGTGCAATTTTTCCATCCGACCAGGACTACAGTTGCTCAGCCGACGTCCAGCGGATTATGATGAAAAGCTGGCGAAGCTTCCACTCCTTCTGCAGCAAAACTACATATCGCTGACAAAGTCATCAGCAAGCCACATCACCAACATGGACGCAGGTGCGGCTCGCTTTTGCGACATCCCAGTGAATCACACGGTGGAGAAGAAGGGGACCAGCACTGTAGCGATACGCACACAGGTATGAAAGAAGCGTCGTTTACTGTTGTGCTTGGCTGCCGCGCAAATGGACAGAAACTGGCGCCTATGGTGATTTTTAAAGAAAGACTTTGCCTAAAGAACTTTCGCAAAAGGCGGCATCATTTCCAAGGAGCGCCGGCAGTGACTCTGACAGCGAAGAAGAAGGGAAACTGGCATGTCGGATTAGCGCAGCTGTTTAATTCAGAAGCAGAGGATGAGGACTTTTGAGGGTTTGATTGACCGCTGTAAGCAAACCTTGAATAAACGCACAATCATACTTTCAGTTTTTGCTCCAGCTATTTTCACCTGAAAACTTAATTCAACAGCGCCTCTGGGCGTAGCCAGTCGAACTGTGACCATGAGTGTTTTCATCTAAATGAGCTTATCTTTTTTAAGTGAGAAAAAGCCCACCTGAAAATTTATCATTGCAGTCAGCTCATCCAGATTATTATCCTGCCTATGTTTTTAAGTTAATTTATGCGTCAATAAAGCGAAGAAGAAGGGGAAGCGGCATGTCGGATTTAGGCGCAACTGTTTAATTCAGAAACAGGATGAGGACTTTGATGGGGTTTGCTTGATTAATACTCTGTAATAAATACTTCAATAAAGCACAATCATACCTCAGTTTTGCTCCGCTCTATTTTTCTACCTGAAAACTTAATTCAACAGCAGCCTCTGGGCCTTGGTCGTCTCGGGCTCCACCGGCAGGTGTTTTTGCCTTTCATCTAAATAGGCTAATCTAAATCTTTTTAATTGAAAGTCACCTGAAAATTTAATCATTGCAGTCAGTTCATCAGATTATTATCCTGCCTATGTTTTAAGTTGAATTTATCAAAGACCAGCCGCTTGAAGAAGAAGGGAAACGGCATTATGGGATTTAAGCGCGGCTGTTTATTCAGAAACAGGATGAGGACTTTGATGGGTTTGATTAATACTGTATGCTTCACTTCAATAAAAGCACAATCATACTCGATTTTGCTCCCGCTCTATTTTGTCTAGAAGGCTTAATTCAACAGCAGCCTCTGGTCATGGCAGTCCGGACTCACCTCGGCAGGTGTTTTTCATCTAAATAATCCTAAATCTTTTTAAGTGAGAAGATCCACCTGAAAACTTTAGTAACTTGCAGTCAGTTCATCCAGATTATTATCCTGCCTATGTTTAAGTTAATTTATGCGTCGGCCAAGCTGTATCAGAGGAGTAAATGCAGCCCTGTGTCATCAGCGTGTGTCTCTCTCACGGCAGGTTCCAAGGTTTGAATAATACTTTGTAATAAATACACCTTGCAGCTTTTTTTGTTGCTGTGATCAGTGGGAGTCAATTAGTTTTAATATATTTTTTAAATTAAGAAAATACACCTGAGAGGTCATGTACCTGTATATAAAAAGTATATCGGTCTTGTATTAAATACAGAAATGGGACACATAACTGAGAGTCAGTAACTTTTAGTACTAGCAAACGCTTATGAGTGCATTATCACGGTAGTCAAAAAGTTCCAGTTTTCTCAAAAATGGGGAGTTAGTAAAATTTGAGGATTTGTGCCGGACTTATGAGGTGGGCAGAGAAGATTTCTATCGCTATTTGCAGGTTCGAAGTTTCTTTAGGAAAGAAATCAAAACTCCTGACTTGGATACAGAACCGGGAATACTACAAATATTTATGGATTCATATGCCGGCAAAAATACAAAAGGCATCATCGGCAAATGTTACAGAAATCTAACATGTATGAACAGGAACTCAACTGATTATATCAGACAACGATGGGAAAAGGAAGCAGAAGTACTAATTTCTCCTGAGGCTTGGATGCAGGTCTGGAGGAACGCTCTGTCCACCACAAATTCTTTAACATGGCGCGATTTCTGCTGGAAAAATCTAATCAGATTTTTTATTACACCAAAGCAGAGATCGAGGCTGGGTGGTTTACAGTCCGCTTGCTGGAGGGGGTGCGGTGTGGTCGCAGCAGGTTACTTCCATGTGTTTTGGGATTGTTCGGAGTTGAAGACTTTCTGGGAGGACGTTAACCGATTAATCTATGAAATTGTGGGTATTTCCTTGGTTTTGTCGTTTCCTGCTATGTACCTTGGAATACTTCCTGGGGGACTTAATAATGAGGATATATACTTGTTGAAGATATTTATGGTTGCAAGCAAGAAAGCGATTACTAAATGTTGGCTCCAGCCCAGACCCCCTAACCTGAAGCTTCTAATAAATATTATAAAAATGATCCATTATATGGAAATATTGACTTTTACAATACGACTCAAGAAGGAGAAAGGAGAGAGACTTTGGGAAAGATGGGATTATTTTATTGCCAAAGGTGTGTAACAGTTAACTTGTATGGTTCAATCAGTCCATTAGTTTAAACCTGGTTATCATTTCAGGTCTGCTGGCTGGAACCAGAGTCTTCCTCACTGCCAGTACGGCCAGAGAGCACATCAGTAAAGTCTGGGAGAAAGAAGGTAAAGTAGAAAGTTTCCTGGCCTGAGCTACAGGCTTTGAATGTTTAAAGATGTGAGTTGGAGCAGAAACGTTTCTCAGCTTAAAATCGCGTCCAGAACACAGGAGCCGACTCCCGTTTCTTCTCCAGGTTTCTTCCTGAAGTTTCTGTTTCCCGGGCTGGAGGAGAGCACAGGCTCAGAGGGGCAGAAGGGTTTCTATCCAGACCTCTTCTTCCTGGAGCTGCTGGTGGTCCCACCCTGCAGGTACGCTGTCGGTACGTGAGGCGGAGGGCAGCAGTAGAAGCTGGTAGTCACACCCCGTCCTCTTTGGCAGGTACCGTCCCATCAACCGGCTGGGCGATCAGATGTTTACTAACGGTCAGACCGTCAACATGCAGGCTGTGATGAAGGACTGTGGGGTCATCAGAAAACTTCTGGCTCTACTAGCAGGAGAAAAACACGCCGAGGCGGAGGAAGAGGTGAGGCGGTTCTTCGTTCTCTGTGGAACATTCAATCTCTGGGATCCTAGTTTAACTTGTTTTTTCTCCCACAGCCTTTGGAGGCAGAAGATCAGACGTTTCTGTCAGGAATAAGCGGAGCGACGTTGGCAGATAAACTGTATAACACGTGGATCCGCCTGCAGAGCCACGTTAACATTGTCTTTGACAGCGACATGGACAAGCTGATGGCCGACAAATACCCCGGGATCAGACAGGTAGGTCTGCCAAGGGTCGGGAATGAAAGTTGGGTGGAGAATAGATCAGTTTGAAGGGCTGTGCTTTAACAATAGGACCCCCAGTATTCTGATCCTACTAGCACTGCCACTGGCTGTCAATTTGACGGATGACATTTTTCCCAATGGACCGAATGAGTAGTGATGATGTCATCACTAAAATGGTTCTAGCGTGCGATATAAACTCATTGAGGATATGTAGACCTTAAAACAGGTCTAATATATACATTTTAAAGGCTGTATTATATGCTGTTATTAGTAAACTAAATCTGTATTAAAAATAAATCCGTAAAATAAATAAGACTGTTTTACTACTCCGGTTGAAATGTATTTAAATTTACAGAAATTGGTTGGTTCCCCTCGCACATTTCCTGCAGACCAACTTTTCACATTTATGACAGAAATCATATGAGCGTTTTTTTGTGCATTGCTGATACTCCTGTTTTCTTGCCACGCCAAACATGGCTCTTCTGCGATGGAGGGGTTGGTAGCCTGTGGAACTCAACGGTTTTACCAGTTAAAGAATAAAATCTCTGTGTCACATGTGACGTTCAAACGGGTCCTGAACAAAACAAATGCGTTTATAGCCGCTATGTCCAGGAGATTGTAAAAGACAGCCGCTTCCTGCCGACCAGTAATCATCATCGACCTCTCCAATGTCCGCTCAATTTGCTATCATCAATATCTTGAAGCATTTTTAAAACCTGTTTCTTGTGTTTCATTTCTTCTGAAAGCCATAATTTCCTTATTAGTCAAAAAGTTCCAGTTTTCTCTGTAAAATGATGGTTGCTAGGAAACAGTCCTGCACGTCAATCAACTGCGGGAAGAATTTACAATGCAACAAATAGAGCCGTGACGTGAAGTAGAATTAACCATATTTATGTTTACGTTTTTTATTTTATTTTTAAAAATGTGGAAACAAAGGAAATATAGAAACAGGAAGAGTCAGTTAACATTACCAACATATTATTAATGTAATTAAATTTATTTCACTTCAAAATCTTGGAACCGCTTACAATGACGGCCTTGGTCGTTCTAGTGTTAATATATTAGTGCAGCAGTGGTTATGCTAACATGGGGTGGGCATGGCTTTCTAAGCATGTAGGTTTCTAGCAACACATCTCTATTTTTTGGCTCTAAATGTTTCTATTTTTTGGCTCTGAACGTTTCCCGTTGTGAGCTCTGAATGTTTCCCGTTGTGAGCTCTGAACGTTTCCAGTTGTGAGCTCTGAATGTTTCCCGTTGTGAGCTCTGAACGTTTCCCGTTGGGAGCTCTGAACGTTTCCCGTTGTGAGCTCTGAACGTTTCCCGTTGTGAGCTCTGAACGTTTCCCGTTGTGAGCTCTGAACGTTTCCAGTTGTGAGCTCTGAACGTTTCCCGTTGTGAGCTCTGAACGTTTCCCGTTGTGAGCTCTGAACGTTTCCCGTTGTGAGCTCTGAACGTTTCCCGTTGTGAGCTCTGAGCATTTCCCGTTGTGAGCTCTCTGAGCGTTTCCCGTTGTGAGCTCTGAGCGTTTCCCGTTGTGAGCTCTGAGCGTTCCGTTGTGAGCTCTGAGCGTTTCCCGTTGTGAGCTCTGAGCGTTTCCAGTTGTAGCGAGCTCTGAGCGCTTTCCCGCTATGAGCTCTGAGCATTTCCCGTTGTGAGTTCTGGTACGTTTCCGGATTACGCTGTAGAGCTCTGAACGCTTCCGTTGTGAGCTCTGAACGTTTCCCGTTGTGAGCTCTGAACGTTTTTCCGTTGCTAGAGCTCTGAACGTTTCTGTTTCGTTTCCAGCTCTGAACGTTTCCCGTTTTTACGCCTCTGTTGTGTCTTGCAGATCCTGGAGAAGAAGGATGGATTGTTCCGGAAACACATGATGGGCAAACGAGTGGATTACGCTGCACGGTCCGTCATCTGTCCTGACATGTATATCGGAACAAACGAGATTGGGATCCCCATGGTAACTAACTCTTAATCTAACCCGTGTCATACCCCCCGCTTTTTTTTTTTCAAGCGAAGGTTATCTATTAAGCTGGAGTGACGTTCATCTCTTCAACAGTCGCTGTCTGTTAGCTGGCTGGGCATCTGCAGACTCTAGCTTAGACTTTAGATGATGTATTGCGGTTTTAAAGGCTAATAGTCAGTTGGGCAGTCAGTCCATCTGACTATTAGCATCCAGTCTCAGACAGTGGATGCTAACATCAGACATGGACAACATATGTTAGAAATAAAAACTGATGAGGAAAGAAAAGGCAGATCCCAACCATTGCTGTCACTATTGCAGGGGTTTGCTGATTTCATGCTGCTCTAGATGACTTTATCTTGACGCACCATAGTGAGCTCAGTTAAAGACTAGCACATCACTAATGCTAAAAACTAAACACTTGTTTAAGAAAACCAGAGACATCTTCTGTTCTTCCCCGTTTGAATTCTTTAACTTGAAACAAATGGTTTAGATTCTGCTGAGCTGTTTATTTGATAGGAGCCTTTTAAGATCCTCAAAGATCTCTGAAGATTGAACTTATCTGACGACCAGTCAGAAGGTCATAGCTACAACCTGTTCATTAAAAAGATTAACCTTTGAAAAATAATACACCAGCAGAGCAGAATAAACTGTTCCTTATACTTAATATCCACTTTATAAATAACAATTTTGTCAATTTTGAAAGTCCCATAATGTATAAATATTTATTTCTGGCTCAGAACATTGAGAAAATATGATTCTGCAGCATTAGAAATAGTAAATTGAAGATGAGCTGGAGCTCCATGATGGAGCTGATACATGGCTTCTTCTCAGTAGCAATGCGGAGGCTGCTGCTTTCCTACTAAGTTAAACATTTGCTGACAGGCCAATGGTTCAGAGAAGTGCGCCACCTACTGGTTAGGAAGAGTTCAAGTAGGAGCCAATTCCATCATAGGGGAGCTACCTCTTCATAGCTGCATCCCTGCTGTTCATAAATTATTTTAGTATAAACACCTCTGACACCTCATGTTAGTGAGGACATTTCATGGCTGGACTCGTCGTACGGGTATCTTTTGATAGGAGAGGATGAGCAAATACCTTTTGAATGGTAAATTTGTTCTTTAGCTCTTTAGCATTATTTGATCAGCCTTTGATCTGGTTATACGCAATGTTGTTGCCTAATAAGTTTCTTTTTGAGGAAACTGATCTAGAGCTGAAGGGAAACTAAACTAGGTACGTAATGAGAACAATGATAAAAGTTTGATATAAAGAGTAGGAAGTCATCTGCGTGAAGGAAAGGTCCTCAGCATCATGGGAGTACATTCAGAGGTTAATAAGTGAGCCAAATGGCAGCAGACAAAGTGGGGAATCCATTGATGCTGATTGTTGATGGCTCCTGTTGTGTTCAGGTGTTTGCCACCAAGCTGACGTACCCACAGCCCGTCACTCCATGGAACGTGAAGGAGCTCCGGCAGGCCGTCCTTAACGGGCCCAACGTCCACCCTGGCGCCTCCATGGTGATCAACGAAGACGGCAGGAAGACCATCCTGTCAGCCACCGACCCCTCACAGAGGGAGGCGGTTGCCAAGCAACTGCTGACACCCTCTACAGGTCCACACAAGATGCCCATGAAGATCGTGAGTCCTGAGCGTCACTGTGGCGTCCCTGGGTGGGCTGTATGAATGGCTGTCGGCCCTGATGCTTTGTTTGTGTTGCTTCAGGTGAATCGCCACATCAAGAACGGAGACGTTCTGTTACTCAACAGACAGCCGACTCTGCATAGACCTTCGATTCAAGCTCACTGCGCTCGCATCTTACCAGGAGAGAAGGTAACGGGGCCCTGGTATTCCTCTTCTGCTCCCTAATGCAATGCTGGCTTCCATCAGGGTTCTCTCATTCGGCTTTATTTCAAGTTCAGATCAGTGTGGAGAAAAAGATTAGTATTTAGAATCTTTAATCTTTATTCCAACATCCTACCTTACTTTCTTAGTCCCCTCCCCATTCTATCCAGTGCGGTTTTATCTGAGGTCAACTGTTAATGATGTTACAGGAAGTCTGTCAGACTTTAACGAGAGACCAACCAGCATTTATTGATTGATTTTTTTTATTTTTTATTTTTCTTGTGTTTAATGTCTCAGGTTCTGAGGCTCCACTACGCCAACTGCAAAGCCTACAACGCTGACTTTGATGGAGACGAGATGAACGCTCACTTCCCTCAGAGCGAGCTTGGCAGAGCAGAGGCCTACACTCTAGTTAGCACCAACCATCAGTACCTGGTCCCCAAGGTGGGCATCCATGTTTCTATAAGCCCCGCCCTCCATGTAGAGGCAGAAGGCCTTAAAGCAGCTGGTAGGGATCATGGAGGCTGATGTTCTCCTCTGTTCTGTTTCTGTTTAGGACGGTAAACCTTTAGCAGGTCTTATCCAGGACCACATGGTTTCGGGAACCAAGATGACCATAAGAGGCTGCTTCTTCACCAAAGACCAGTATACAGAGCTGGTGTACAGAGGACTGACAGACAAAGTAGGGCGAGTGAAGCTACTACCTCCGAGCATCGTCAAACCACAGCAGCTGTGGACGGGGAAGCAGGTAACCGCTGGGCACTGATTAGAAAATGAATACGCTTCCTAGAAAGAGTTGCTCTGTTTGATCATTTTTCTGTTACAGTCACAGATTCCTTTCTAGTTTATTTGGATTTTAGCTGATAGGACATCATAAAGTGGATAAAGGTTTAAAGTTTTTGGTTATTTTCTAATATTAATCTGGCAAGTTTGGAGGGTGTGTATAATCCACGCACATCCAGCCCCATGGACTTGCACCCTGCTGACATCACTGCATCAACTCCTGCAGCTCAAGTGACACCAGCTGCAAGATGGCTCTGCCTAAAGAAAGGCAGCTAGTTAAGATAGGGCTGTGGTGTTTTGACCAAAGAAAAACAGGCTTAAAGTTTCCCCTACTGCCAAACAGCAGAACTCAATCCATGGAGCGACTTTCCAGACATTGGATCACAGCAGGTTTTAAGAGATGAATAAAACTCAGATTTTTAGAACTGAAGAATAATTCTGTTCAGCTGTAAAAATTGGTTAGCATTTGTTATTTCTGTTGATCTGCACTATTTTACAGCATAATATGCAGGGTTTGTAGTGATGGTTAATGAGGCATCTTGAAGCCAAACTGTTGATGCTGCGTTGATACCGTCTCACAGAATACTGACACCTGCTGGACATTTAAAGACACTACAGGCAGCTGATATTACAGACTAAACTGAATTGATTTGATGAGCTATTACAATGATAGAATTGAAGTTATTTCAGGTTATATTGTATTATTTCATATCTATGTTTAAATTGAAAATCTTTGATACTTTTAGATGCAGCATATAAATAATAATCTAATAAATATAAACATATATTAAATATGTCACACGTGTATATATATTAAAATTAGGGGAAAATTTGAATGAGGATTCTTGTCGACTATGATTTTAAGTCATATTTTTAAAACAACAGGTAAAGTAAAAACAGTAAATAAAGTAAATAAATAAATTATTTGAAATTGACTTTAATGCAGATAAATTGAGTGATAACTGAAAGGAAAGGCTGACACAACGAGAAAATTAAAATAAAAACGCAGCGACTGAAACGTTCCTATTTCTTTTAGGCTGCTCCAAAATTCTTGATAATTTTAATGATAAACCTTAAAAGATGAGATGTTTTTTAGCAGATGCATCATGTTGACAGTCTTTTATTATCATTTTATTAACTGATTATGTTCAACCTTAATTCAATCCCTTCACTGTGATGGGGTTCAGTTTATAGCTGTATTAAGTCCTACAGCTGCAGGCTCTGTGTTGTTGTTTCTGCAGGTGGTCTCCACCTTGCTGCTGAACATCATCCCAGAGAAAGCCGTCCCTCTAAACCTCGTGGGCAAAGCAAAAATCCCAGGCAAGGCTTGGATCCAGCTCCCGCCTCGAGCTGCTCCTGGCTACAAACCAGAGAGCATGTGTGAGTCACAGGTAGGAGGACGCAGACACTCAAGTCCAGCTGCAGGAGCAAGGATTGCTTAAGTATGTGGTCTCCTAGGTGGTGATCCGTCAGGGCGAGCTGTTAGTCGGCGTTCTGGACAAAGCTCACTACGGTTCCTCTGCTTACGGTTTGGTCCACTGCTGCTACGAGCTCTACGGAGGAGAGACCAGTGGGAAACTGCTCAGCTGTCTGGCTCGCCTCTTTACCGCTTACCTCCAGCTCTACAGAGGCTTCACTCTGGGTAGGAACCGTTCACTTTCCCTCTCACTACGCTGAGAGAGACACGCTCATCTGGATTTCTCCATCTGTACGTCCAGGAGTGGAAGACATTTTGGTGAAACCTGGAGCCAACAGAGAGAGGAAAAGAATCATCGAAGAATCTCTGAAAATTGGCACAAAGGTGAGAGAAAAGTGGTCTAGTAAAATCCTGCAGCCTTGTCAAATTCAGTGCTTCCTCCTTCCTGGATGCCACTGGCCAAAATGGCTGCCACAGTAAGGGTGCAGCTCATGGGCCCCACGGCGCTCCAATATGGCCACTGGGGATAAATGTGTGCTGCACACAAACGTCTGCTGCTGCCCCTGATAAATTAGTTCCAGTATCACTGAAAACATGAAACACGATTCAGAAAAAAAAGGTTTAAAGAAATTTTTTCAGAAACATTTTTGCGAGTAATATATAATAAGTATGCAAAGTATTTTTACATTTAGCTATTTTTCAGATTCTAGTCCTAAAATTTTCTTCTTTTTTTATTTCAAATTTTATGTTTTCAGTTTATTTTTTAGGGCGGTAAAGTTTTAGAAATACCATTGTTTTGTAATTCCATTTTACAGACCTCTCCCTCTGTACCTGCTCTTTGACCCATTAGAAATCAGTCTGCTCTACTTTGAGGTTAGCAACAGCATTTCTATGGGTCCACAGACAGACCATCCAGAGGTGCAGGGGTTTCGTTTTTATGAAACGGGATTTTAAATGGTAAATGATCTGTACGTATAAAACGCCTTTTTCAGCTCAGACTTGACCAAAGCGCTTTATACTACATTGTTATTCACACACACTGATGGTGGCATGCTACATTGACTAATTCCTAAAAAAAAGATAGTGTCCTATATAAGTGTGTAAAAAATCAAATAAAACAACATTTAATTAAACAAATAGAAAACATATGTTCACTGATACGGTAACTTTGAAAACTACTTGGCAGCAGTGGAATTAAACACATGAGATACATCCATATTTCAGCCAAAGCTCTAGGGGGCGCCACCATCATGAAGAACACCACCACACTACCTGTGTTCTTCTTCATCCCTTTACAAACATGGAGGCCTTTTTCTAATATGCGTACTTCTGCGTTCTCGTGTACTCGTAAATTGTTGTTCTCGCCCCTCCCTCTTTACCCAGCATGCATCAGAGCAGACTTGTCTGTTCTCGAGATAGACCGCTGTCCCAGCATGCACTGCGGCAGTGCGTGACATTAAAAAAAGTGTTTCCGTGGCAATTTTGCGAAATGTAAACTTTTCAATACGACCAAAAAAAAAAACACCTGATCAAAGGCTAAAAACTTTTTACCGTAAAACATTGAATTTTTTTCAATATGCAGTGTTTTGATTTAGCAGATTTATTTTTATAATTGCTGTTACTGCAATTTGATGGTTGAAGGAATCGCAGCTAGTGATGCAGCAAAGGATTGTGGGAGTTGATCTGAAGCAGAGATGTTATTGGGTATCATGGTGTCCACAGGGTGAATATCTGTCACCCATAGAAATATTTTATTATAATTATTGGATGGTGATATCTGCACTTTTTTTTATTATATTATATGTCATACAGAACCGCTACAGTAATGTTTTAAACAGCTGAACTAAAGTTCCAGCGGATTTGATGATAAATGTGCCACCTTTCAGTCAAAATCCTGCTTTATTTTATTTTATTCAGTTTATTTATATAGCACCAATTCACAACACGTGTCATCTCAAGGTAGTTTACAAGGCCCACTTTACGGTGGAGTGACTATTTTTACTCTTAAAATAAGATAATTAGATAAAATGCACTTGAAATAAAGCAGTGCAATTGTTTTTTTTCTTATTTTAAATGTAAATTATCTTGTTCTGTTAGCAAAGTGTCTCTTTTACTTCCCCAATTCAAGAACAAATGCACTTATTTTAAGAAAAATTGCCTTATCTGGATTTACAAATTTTTTCCAGTATGTCGTCATGCGAATTTGTTCTTGATGGCGTCATCTTAACTATCGTGCATCGGAAAACTCGAGATACATCGAGTATATTTGCTATATCGCCCACCCCTAATTTGCAGTCAATGCTGTTTGGTAATGTCCGTCTCAAATAAACTAGCTTATGATACGGCTCGTAAGGGGTTAAAATAAAGCATTAAAACCTTTAAACAATAATAGCTGTCTGTTTAACTTGGTTTATGCTGCAGCTTTAAATCTGAGTATTTTTCTGGTTCTTCTATTAACCGCCACAAGATGGCAGCAAAGTCTGCTCCAGAAATCTGCCCCATCCTTTGAGGGAAGTAAATGTTCTGTGTCCCTGTTCCTGGCCCTCAGGCCCTCCAGGCAGCCTTCAGCCTCCCTGCCAACGTGGATCCAGCTGAAGCTCGGAGCCGATGGCAGGACGCCCACCTCAGCCCCGACCAGAGAGAGTTCAGCTTGGCCGACCACAAATTCAAAGAAGTGGCCAACCAAGTCAACAATGACATCAACAAGGTAACGTTTACAGACTCAAACATTTAGAACAAACAAATTAGTGTACTTCTTCCAGGGATAAAGTTCTTCAGCTCCATTTATTGTCCTGCTGAAGAAAAGCAGGTTGTTTGGAAATAAAATAATCTGAGCTAAAATCCTCAGAGTTGTTCTGGTTTAAGATGAAGAATGGGTTCATGTTCTCCCACAGGTGTGTATGCCTGTAGGACTGCATACCCCGTTCCCACACAACAACCTGCAGCTCATGGTCCAGTCAGGAGCAAAGGGTTCCACAGTGAACACCATGCAGGTAAATCTTCACCTGTCCTCAGTCCTCCCGCAGCCGCCCGTCCTCCCTGTGTGACCGTGAGGCTTTTTCTTTAGATCTCCTGTCTGCTGGGTCAGATCGAGCTGGAGGGCCGCAGGCCTCCACTGATGCCTTCAGGGAAGTTTCTACCTTGTTTCCAGCCGTATGACCCTTCGCCCGGAGCAGGAGGCTTCGTTTCTGGACGGTTCCTCACGGGCATCAAACCTCAGGTACATCAAGTGTGATGGTCTGTGTTTGATGGTGGTTTGAGAAGTAGAGGAAGGGTCACAGGACTGCAGGGAGAGAGATTTACAATTTTATGGTTTAGTCAGTTCCATCCAGGCCTGTTCAGGTCCATCCAGGCCTATTCAGGTCCGTCTAGGTCTGTTCAGATCCAGCCAGGTCTGTTCAGGTCCGTCCAGGTCTATTCAGGTCTATTCAGATCTATCCAGGTCCCTTTTTCCAACCAGAACAATGGATCCTTTTATTAAAGCTTGTTTTGTCTCTGTTTTTTCTCATCAGGAGTTTTTCTTCCACTGCATGGCCGGCAGAGAAGGACTGGTAGACACAGCTGTGAAAACATCCAGATCAGGATACCTGCAGAGGTTCTACATTCATCTTTACTTAAAAAAGATTTTCAGATGTTGAGTAACATAATGACGTGTATAGTTCACAGTGAGCTAATTTTAGCAGCTGGACTAGAAAAAGAGAAGTGGACCTAAATGTGCTGATTCCTCTTGGCTTCTTCTCCATCCTCCCCCTGTCCTCCTTCTTCTTCTTCTGCTTCAAAGATGCATCATCAAGCATCTGGAGGGTTTGGTAGTGCAGTACGATCTGACCGTCAGAGACAGCGACGGATCTGTCATCCAGTTCCTGTACGGTGAGGACGGGCTAGACATCCCTAAGACCCAGTTCCTGCAGCCGAGGCAGTTCCCCTTCATCGAGGACAACTATGAGGTGTGACATCACACACGCATACTTCATTTCTCCACTGGGATGGAGAAAAAAACTTAGATTTAGATTTAAAGACAAGAGTATATTTCAGAAGTATTCTACCTAGTTTGGAGCAAAAATGGTTCTATATTTGTTGAGGTTTTATCAGGAGAAACCAGCGAAACAGAAAGTTTGACATCCATCTATTTCTAGTTAGAGCCCTAAAAAACAAAAAAAAGGTCTGATGAAAACACTTTTTGGTAAAGAAATTTTATTGAAGGAAAGATTATCAAGTTTCTTTTAAATATGAAACACTAATGGTATAAGCAGCTTTTTGTCTTTTCTACAAAGATATGTAGAACCTTAAACATTGACTGGGAGCTTAAGTTCGAGCCGACAGAGTTGACAAAAACTCCCGGATGGGTTTTAAAACACCTTCAGTAAAACAGGCAAACAGCAAAGTCTGCTTCCTCCCAGGGTTTCATTCATTAAAAATCATTAAGTTATTATTTTTTAAATGAAGGCCTTAATTGGTATTAAATTCATTGAATGTGATTATCGTGGCATTTAAAATGCTTATTTAAAAAAATGTTTAAAAACAATTCGTCAGATTTATGAGATAAAACTGATTCTACATGTTTACATGGAACTGCTAGTGTGTGTGTGTGTGTGTGTGTTAGAGTCATGGGTACTTGATGGCATTAAAATTATTTCTAAAAGCATTAAAACAGTCTTAAATTAGGGTTACTCATTCCTGTATAAACCCTGCCTCCCCTTTAAGCCTTTTTTCTGTGGCTGTCATGGCCTGGATGACTGAGAATTTACACGGGAAATATGGACAAAAGCTTTCCGCCATCGTTTATTATCTGGGCTGCAGGCTTAGCAGTTACACGTCCAGGATGACACCATCTGCTGTTCACAGGCACCACCAACCCACCTCCGCCTTCTTAAAATCACTGTATGCTCCTATAAACAGAGACGCTGGGATATGATCTTGGAGCCATGTTTCAGTGAAACGCTTAATGCTGAATCCCCAGTATTTTGGCTGGGTTTTTGCTTGGGCTTGATTGATTGACTTTATACGGTGAGAAATTTACTCATTACATCAGCTCAAATAGTCAAACTAGAAGAACAATGTGCTGAAGGAAGAAAAAGGGATATATACAGTATACATTAGTAGCCATTCAGAATTTCCCCACTTTTCTGGATGGGAATGGCTGGTCCCATTCCCATCCAGAGTTGAACAGTCAATCTCCGCATCTCCGCTTGGCTCAACACTTGCCAGGCTTTTTATTGAGCAGTCAACACATTACAACAGCAGGCATTAGTTTCGATTACTTCAGTCTCTTAGACATAGCATGAACTTTTAAGATGGGGAACTTGTCTGGTTTCAGCATACGCTTTTACAAAAAGTGTCCGGGTTAGGACTTTTCACTTCTCTGCTTCTCAAATGAAAAACAGGAATTCATTGCAAAACATTTGACCGTCTTATGACCTTCATACACTATTTCCAAATGATGAGAGTAAGCACATATAGAAAAACAAATGATTGAGAGCAATATAAAACATATAAATGAATAAAATGATAAAAAACAACAGAAACAGCTTGTCAAATATAGAGAACAGGATATTGCGCAGGGTATCAAATAGTAATTGCACATTATACGTTGCACAAGTTATTGCTGTTGTAGTGTTGCATTGTAGAGTCTGGTTGCAGCTGGGATGAATGACCTGGGAGTGACTTGGGAGTTCTTCTAACTTTTGAAGATCTAATATTGCCCTGAATGATGGAGGGAAGAAATGTCTCTCTGCTTTCACCTGCTCAGCATTTTCTCTCATTTTTAGCAGTTTTGAAAGTAGCTGAAGTATTATTTCAGCCATAATCATTTTTACTGAGCTGCTCCCTGTTGTTTAAAAAAAATCAACTTTCTATGGTTGCTAAAGTTATAAAACACAACTAAATTTTTAAAACAAAAAAATATATCAGATCAACTGCACAGCATCTAACATCTGAGGTTAAAAAAAGCAAAAGCAAAAGCAAACTCTTATCTATGAACAAAGAAACTGAAGTTCTTTGAAAAAAGAAAATATCAGAATCAAAGCAGCAGAGCTAATCCACCATCTAAAAGAAGATGAATGTTCAGATTAGGGCTGTACGAAATGTTTATTAGAAATCTGCAACATAAGCCCTGATGAATGAATCTCAGGCTTTGATTGAGTCATAGCCTTATTTTTGTCAAGATCAGGAAATAGCACAACATGAATCACAGTTTTTTCTCTCCACCTTCGTGTCTTATTCTTATACAACAGGAAGGCAAATCGCTATTTCTGTCTGTGCAGTAAAGCCGAATGAAGCAACCCTGTCAAATTCAGTGCTTCCCTCCCCCTGGATGTCACTGGCCAAAGTGGTTTGGTTTCACTCAGCAGTTTAGATAACAGCAGGATTCCTGCAGATCCTTAAAAAGTCTTAAAAGGCATTGAATTCTTCAATATAAAAATAAGGCCTTAAGTGACATTAAAATGCCTTAAATCAGTCTTCCGTAGGTCTTAAAATCATCACCAAGTCATAAATAGGATTTTCTTTTTTTGTAGTTCATGTCAAAGATTTAAATAATTGATGCACCAATGACTTTTTATCTGGAAAACATGGGGAAGTGTCAATTCAATGAAAGTTGGCTAAGCCAGCTAACAGTTTTCTGCATGGCTAAAAATAGTACCAGGTAACGTACATGAGGAATGGCGTATTTTGAGCAAGAAGTGATTCGACCTTGGCATGATGGGAATCAAAGCTGTGGAGTCAGACGTGAAGAATGAATTACAAAACACCAAAATCAAATTTACGAGGAGTAGAAGCAGCCGATTTGTTTGCCCACAGTTCTGTTCCACCCTTGATCACCTGCAAGGCCCCTGGGTACAGCATCTCTCTGACATCAAAAAAAGCACCAGTAGCAACTTTCAAATCTCTGGATAATGTGTTTGGTGGAAAAGCAAGAACTATTATGGACATTTGAGGTAGGAATCAAAACAAAGTTTGTAAATTCCATTCATTTGTTGATAAAGTCATAGGGAAGTCATATTTAAATGTCAAATCATATCATACTGGCTTAAACATGTTTATAAATGTACTTTTTATCAGACTATATTGTCCCAAAAATTTATGAAAATTTATGTTTTTTTTTTTTAAATAATCCCATCTTAAAATCTGTGTTTTTTCTCTTTATCTTATGCAGGCCAGATTAGTCATACCGTCAGCTGTAAACGCCATAAAATTCAGCCAATCATATATCATCGGTCATCTGTCAATCAAATATTTTCGGTAACAGCATCTTGATTCATATGTTGCAGCTAACTTATATACAACGGGTTGAAATCAGAAATCAGAATCCTTTTCCTTTCCCATTGAGTTCCGTCCCAGTGTTCCGCGAGGGATGGGCGTCTGTGTCTTCAGCGAAGCGTGAGAGCTAACAGAGACTGCCAGCTTGGCATTGCTAGGCAAAGGGCGCTCTCAAACATGTACAGAACTGGAAGCCTTGGACACCGAAACCAAGCTTCTGCGCCCTGAAAATTCCTGCTTCCACAACATCTTCAATCCCCCGCTCCTCCCTCCTAAATAAAAAATGTATGACAGAGGAGACTCATCCACGACCTCCGACACTAAACTCCTCCTCCTCTTGCATGTTTCCTCTGTCCATAGCGTTTCCTTGACAGTGTCGTTTTCTAAGTCACCAATTTGGTGCTACTTGGTCCCAATGTAGTTTCCCATTGGGAACCTACTAGCACTAAGATGCTAACTGGTTAGCAAGATGCTTCAGAGAAACGGCCACAATCAGGAAATGCTTGCAAACCTTCAACAATCCAAAAGCACTTCCCTTGATAAGCGACCAATCATATTTACATTTATTCACTGTCCGTTGAAGTGTCTACGCCACTTCGGGAGGAATTCAGAAATGCAACCAACGGTCGCGACGGCGATTTCCCCACGCATTTCAAAAAATTAATATACAGTTATTAGTGTTGATTTAGCTCTCCTCGCTTCCTATATGGAACATTTTTTCAATATTGTGAATTGGAACAGTAATGCGGTTTATGTCAGAGGTCTTCAACAGGGGGTCCACGGAGGAACAGCATGGGGGGTCGCACAAACTTTTTGGTTGATTAGACTTTTTTTTTTTTTATATATACCCCTCTGCAATTTTTCCACTAATTAAAGCTGTATTAAAAACACACATTAACATGAATTCAACACACTGTAGTGAAACAGATAAATGGAGGCAGAAGATGTACCTTCAGTCATCAATGCTCACATTCAGAGATTTCACAGGAGCTGCTTTTTCGCTGGACACCGTTTTAGCATTCACAACACCTGTCCCATCAACCAGGAATCAGAATCAGAAATACTTTTAATAATCCCAGGGAGAAATTATTTTTGTTTCATTACTTCATCTGTAATACGTACAGTGACTATAGGACCAGTTTGATAGAACACAATTTCATACAACATATTTATAATCAGGGTCCCTGCTTCCATCTCGCCATCAGTTTGGGGTCCTTGGCCTGGAAAATGTTGAAGACCACCTTTTGTAGAGGATTTGATAAAGAGGAGTGAATGTTTCCTTGTCTTTGACAGCGGCTTTCATCACTTACCAGTCTGAAAGTTTGGTCAAACTGGTCTACTATCAGAACCAGGACACAGGGACTGTGCAGTCTGGAAATGACAGGTCTAGCTTCCCTAATAGCTGGACGTTACACAGCACTGCTTGAAGGAATCTGCCTTTAGAGGCAGGAGGCAACTCAATATGCTCTCTGATTACCAGAAAGAGCTTTTTAGATGACAGCAGCTGGGTTTCTGTCTCTCTTAAGGTCATCAGGAGGTCCCAGGACCTGGACAGTGTTCTGGCTCGTTTGGACCCTCAGAATGCATCTCACCACTTTGCAGCCGTTCAGCGCTGGAGAGCAAAGAGAGAGCTGGCGTGTGCTCGCAGAGGTACCCAACAGCTTTGCTTTACTCTCTCACCTGTGGTTTTAGTTTGGTTTGGGGTTTTCCCTCCACATATTAGAATGTTGTCTTCATGCTGTGAATACACACTTATGTTTTTTTTTTTTTTGTTTTTTGACAGGAGCCTTTTTACTATATTCTCAGAAGAAGTTAGCAAAGTTAAGAGAGGCTCTCCAGGTAACGGAGCCAGTGCCCAACCAGGATCCTGCAGTGCTCCAGGTAGAGCTGCACACTAAAGGCTGGTTTATACTCAGAAACCAGGTGGTCTGCATGTGTGTCACAGTGAACACAGATATGCCCCCCTTCCCCAGACACTCTGGTGCACCTCTCCAAAATTGTAGGTGACTTCCTCACCGCATCCCCCACATCTAGAACTACAGCTAGTCTGTGGTTGACATAGCACAGACCACGTTTCAAAATTGGGCATAACTCAAAAATAGCTGTGACAAGCTCACTGCGACACACTACCGCGGGAGTATAACCAGCCCTTAAGATCTGTTTGCCTCGTTTTCTTCTCTGGTTTTCTGTCACTCTGCTGAACCATGATGTCATCTGATTGCTCCTCAGCTGGTGAAGGATTGGCACTCTCTGGATGAAGCCAGCAGAGCCAAATACAGAAAGAGGTCGTCCCGGTGCCCTGAACCGTCCCTGGGCTTGTTTAGGCCCGACGTCTGCTTCGGATCAGTTTCTGAAAACTTCTACGATATCACAGAGAAATACCTTCAAAACAGAAGCAGCACAGCAGAGGGCGACGTGGAGTCCCAGAGGTACTGAAAGCGAGGGGAGCCCAAGGTTTTGCATCACTTTACAGCCTCAGACCTTAGCGTGTTTTATTGTGGTGCAATGGAAAAAAATCCAAAGCTAGATAAGTCATTTATTTTTTAAATAAGTGCTTTTGTTCTTGAATTGAGAGGGTAAAAGAGACGTTTGCCAATGAAACAAGATAATTTAAATTTAAAATAAGAAAAAAACAATTGCATTATCTTATTTTAAGTGCATATTATCTAAATATCTTATTTGAAGAGTAAAAATACTCATTCCATTTGCGAATCATCTCATTTACCTGCAAATTAAGGGTAAATACACTTTATTTAAGACATTTTTTTTACTTATTTCTAGATTGGTTTTTCCACTGTGGACAAATTAGTGAATAATTTAAAGGACCTGCAGACCTGGAAGAAACCCAGCCAGTCAAAAGGCATGTGGAGACACAGGAATTACTCCTAAAATAGGGTTTATATTATAACCCAGTTTACAGAAAATAATCACTGAACTCATAAAGAAATCAAAGAAGCTGAATTTAATTCTAATGTTATGTTGTACCACTATTTGCTTAAAATTTAGATTTTAAATCTTATCAAAAATAAATTACAAAAAAAAAAAGAATTTTAGATTTTCAAAGTATTTCACTGCTTGCCCTAAACAGGCTTAAAGCTGGAAATCTGACTGTTTGATGCCAATATGTGTGTGTTGGTGTTTCAATTCACTTCAAAAATACTTTAATTCCAAAGGGTAATTAAATGTCACACTCACTCTTAAGTTTAATTTAGTTTGGTTTACAGAGCTGACAGAGCGACCCAATTGGAGCAGTAATTATACCAAGATTTAAAAAATAAATAATAATAAATAAAAAATGAGTTGTATTCTTTTTAAATTCCAGTTTTTATAGATTTGATCCCTACATTTGTCTCCTAAAAATAAAAATGGAAAAATTAAAAAATAATTTAAAAAATCAAATCTGAAATTAACGGTTAAAGTTTTGCATACAGACTATAAATTACTGTTTGTCTTTTTTGATTGAGGAGATTTTTTATTTCGAATTTCTATTATATATATTTTTTTAAGTGTTTACTAAAGGTGCGTCAAATACATGAAACCCTCACCAAGTATTTATTTGATCTATAAATAAGTTTTGCGTGACTCTGCATGGTGATTAAATCTATTAAAATCTGTGGTTTGATGTGACTGGGTTAGAATAGAGGAGGCAGCCTGCGGTGTTCAGCTGAAACCCTCCTTTGTTCTTTAAAGGGTTCAGTTTCATGCTTGGCGTCAGGTTACACCCCCAGCAGAGGAGTTGTTGTATAAACTAACATTGTTTTGGTTCCTGTCATCACCAGCCTGCGCCGGCTGCTTCATTATAAGTGGCAGCGATCCCTGTGTGACCCTGGTGAGGCAGTGGGGCTGCTGGCGGCTCAGTCCATAGGAGAGCCCTCCACCCAGATGACCCTCAACACCTTCCATTTTGCAGGCAGAGGAGAGATGAACGTCACTTTGGGAATCCCTCGGTAATCTCAGACTCCGATTCATTCATAAAAACACCCAGGTCACAGAAGGAAATTATATCAGCAAGAATTTGATTATTGTCAAATTTATTTGAGGTTTAAAAATCCCCAAACATGTGCATCATGAGCCTACTTCATGCTCATGTCTCTTCTGAAAGAAAAGCAGCTGCTGTTGCTCTACTGGTTGAAGAAAACATTCAACTTCCTGCTTTGGTAGCGATACTTTGGTTAAAGATGTCATTATTTTACTACACATGGTTGGAAACGTAAAGTCATTAAGAGAAACTCCTCCTTCCTGGCAGAGCTAATGATGATTAGTTTGATGCTATGAATTCTGGGATTCGGTTTGTTCCTTGTGTCCACCTCAGTCCTTTGCCGTTTCAAACAATTCACAAGAATGCGAATACGGACACCTGTCCTTGCCGAGTATGTTGAGAAGAACACAGGACAGTATGGACTGATGACATCACCACACGCTCGGCTCGTCTGGAGCTGCATTTCACCTCCTGTTATTAATATTCTCTGGATAATAATAAATTCTGACTTTTTATTTTATTTAGTAGGGAAATAATAATGAACACAGTCAGATAAACACAAATAAAATGAACATTTTGCCAAATAAAACATAAAAAACTCGCCATCAGAGCCAGCGGTCCTTCACACACGGCTATGCAGAGAGAGGGCCGCTATAGACGGGCCGGTCTGCTGATCCTGTGAATTGGAACAGTGCTAGGCCTGAGGATGATGACGCACCTTGTTTCCTCTGACCCAAACACCCCACCAAGCTGCATTTCCAGCAGTCATTAGCTCTTATCAAATTGTTTCTAATGATGAGTTCAGACCATCAAAGCGTTTGATTTCCATACAAAGTCTATGGGTGACGGCATTGAGAGATCCAGAGGCGTGTCTGAGCATTGGGAGCAGCGCGTCGGGAGCGTCGCATCTAAGCTTAAGTTCAAAATATTTTTGCCGCTCGACCAATCAGAGAAGCTGATCCAGGAGGTTTTTTGGGGGGAAATAGACACTACAAGCTGTTATCATTTCTGCACAGCTGTCTGCATATCAAAAGTAAAAAATGACCAAGGAGTTAAACTAAAAAGGTTGGAAAAAAGCTAATAGAATAGATTATGTATAGGGGTGAGTATTGGCATGGGTGTTGCAATACGATACGTGTCATGATACTTGGGTCACGATACAATATTATCACTATATTGCAATATTTTTCCTGCTATTAAAATTAAATGTATAGATAAAAAAGTAACCTCTGTATACTGTATGTTCATCAGATGATATTGATCAATCACGTATTTCGGTATCGGTATCCGAACAGCAAAACGGCTCCACGGCGCCATCTGCCACACTGGCAATGCAGAGGGAGCACATTTTCCAGCAGGTTTAGGTAAAATTGTTTTGTTTTTAAAAAAAAATCAATACTAGGAACTAAAAGATCGATATTATATCAGGCAGCCAGAATTCTCAATATATTGCCAAAACGATTTTTTTTCCAAATCCTTAGTTATGTAGAAGGAAAAGAGAGAGAGCAAAGATCGTTATTGCTGCACTAAAACATTTTGTTTTTTAAAAATGTTACAAATTTTAAAAACCTGCCAATAAAGATGATTCAATTTTATATTCTGGTAATTGCAGTTTTTACAGCAAACTTAAAAACTCTTAATATTCACTTACGGCCGCTCTGAACGGCAGCAGGCAATCCCCCAGTGGCTGGCGGCTGCAGAGCTTTTCAGCTAAGCTGCCTCAGCGGTTTGCTGAGTGGGATCATTATCCTGATGAACTGACTGCACACAGGATGTGTGGCGGTGGACTTTCTCGCTTAAATGCTTTGTGGTAAAACTTTTTCTGACTCATCAAAGTGAAAAAAGCCAAGCTGCTCTCTAGCTTGAAGCTACATAACAAAGCAGATCAACGACCAGAGCGCCGAGCATCCAGAGCGTCAAAGCAACTTGACCAGCGTTTGACCCAGTGTCCAAATTTCCGCTTTTAAACATTTTCACCCTCATGTCCCACAGTTGTCGCACAAACTTGCCTCTACTTCCTCACCGTCTCGGCCGTATCTAGACCCATAGCTAGTTCCTGATTGTCCCTCATGCGTCGTGGCGTGGAATAACATAGCGCAGACCGTGCTTCAATATCAAAAATATCTCACTGCAACAAATCACTGCAGGAGGATAACCAGGCCTTTAGAGTTGAAGTGTTTGAAGCTTACAACCCAAATCAACATTTTAGTTCTTTTAAATTGAATAAACAGGGTCGTTAGTTGTGTTTTATCAATGTTATGAAGGATCTCTGTCTCTCACTGTTGCCCTAGAGGATGAACAGAGGCCGCTCTGTAAAGAAAGCCCTTACGTCACTGTTTAAGGAACGCATTTCAGGTTTACACCAGACATTCGTGGTTATGTGTTTCCTAGCAACAGTCCTGACTCCTGCTACATGTTGCTCCTTTCTGTTGGAGCAGAGAGTGAAATGATTCATCGGGTTACGGGACCAGAACGTCCTCTTCTTCTTTAGAGGTTGTCTTGATCAGTTCAAGCTTTATCTTTTGCATTACTGCCACCTGTGGGTGATCTTAGGTAAATCCATTCCCCTCCTGGTGGGTTCAGTGGAAAAAAAAAAAGACTAATTGTGTGTGTGAAGGGTGCTGACTCTGGTCCGACCCAGGGATGTGTTCCTGCCTGCTAACAGGCACTGTGAACGTGCTATTTCAGTCTGACCTCAGGCTGCTGCCTCACTGTGCCAGATCCCTTTATCTGTGGCAAATGTCAGAGAGTTCAGGCCTGCTTGAACGAACAGTCGTTATCTGGAGCAGCAGCATTTTTCAAACCAGTTCATGCAAGTAAAGCCAAGTATGTTTCTGAGGGTGTGTATGTGACGCATAGCATGCCCAGCCTAGCAGGCCTCGTACATGAAAATCAGAACAGTCTAATAAAACATGAGCTGGTTTGATTGAATCCCTACAGGGCTTTTATTAGTCGCCTCTCAGCATCATCTTAAACCACATGTCTATCTTTGCAGACTGAGAGAGATCCTGATGGTGGCCAGTTCCAACATTAAAACCCCCATGATGAGTGTTCCAGTGCTCAACACCAAGAGAGCTTTGAAGAGAGCAAAGACGCTGAGGAAGCAGCTCAGCAGAGTCTGCCTCGCTGAGGTTAGACCACTACGCTGTTTCCGGATCAATTTCCTCTGCTGCCTTCCTCTTTCTCTACATTTAGGCCGGCCCCATCCACACGAAGCCAAACCCCTGGCCTAAACGCACAAATTTTTCACCAAACCAGCCTCTCATCCATACAAACCCGGCGTTTCGGGGTCTGTAAACAATTTTTTTTTATAAAGCATCTTCAGAGAGGGAAGATTTTGAAACGCCGTTTTCGCGTTTTCCATCTTTAAGCTCTAACCGCATTTTTTTTCTTACATGCATGCGTCATAGCGCCGCCTCTAAACACGCATGCGGCGACACAGTATCACGACAACAATGGCGCCATACTGTGTTGAATGGTTGCTGCTCATGCTACTCACCCTGCTGTCGGCTTACAACAGAATCTTCTTCTTCTGGAATATCTCCAGGAAGAACAGAGCAATATCGCACCACATAGTTCAGCACCTGAATTTGACTGAACCACTAAAATGGACCCCGCAGGGCCATTTTCTGGTTTTCCCGTTTGGTTGTTGTATAAATATTACCTCCCGACTCCCAACATTTTGTTGCCTCGTTTTCGCCTTTATTTTTGCTTTTTGGCACCACAGCCACTTACAGGCCTGGCATACATTTTGCAGCTGTATTATTCATGCATTCGTGTGGACGCATCACATTTATTTTACCTCCGCCTTTACGACAAACGCTCTGGAAAATATTAGCGTTTCGTGTTCGCTTTTGACTTCGGTGGTGGAGGACGGGCCTTAAACTCTATCTAGTCTTGAACCCAAATTTAATGACCTGTTTACATTAGGTATAAATATGTGCCTTAAATAGGGTTTAGATTTGCTTTAGGTTCAGATGGTTTTTAAATATGGTTTAGATTAGGTTTAAATGTGGTTTAAAATAGGTTTATATAGGGTTTAAATTAGGTTTAACTGGTTTAGATCTGGTTTAGATTAGGTTTAAATGTGGTTTAGATTTAGTTTAGATTTGGTTTAAATTTGGTTTAGATTAGAGTTGCATCAGGTTTAGATGTGCCTTAAATACGGTTTAGAATTGCTTTAGATTAGGTTCAGATGGTTTTTAAATATGGTTTAGATTATGTTTAAATGTGGTTTAGATTCAGTTTAGGTTGGTTTTAAATGTGGTTTAGATTTTGTTTAGATGTGGTATAAATAAGGTTTAGATTAGGTTTAAATATGCTTTATATCTGGTTTAGATTAGGTTTAGATCTGCTTTAGATTTGGTTTAGATTAATTTTAAATATGGTTTAGATTATGTTTAAATGTGGTTTAGATTCAGTTTAGGTTGGTTTTAAATGTGGTTTAGATTAGAGTTGCATCTGGTTTAGATGTGCCTTAAATATGGTTTAGATTTGCTCTAGATTAGGTTCAGATGGTTTTTAAATACGGTTTAGATTAGGTTTAAATGTGGTTTAAATTTTATTTAGATTAGGTTTAAATCTAGTTTAGATTAGGTTTGAGTGTGGTTTAGATTAGAGTTGTATCTGGTTTAGATGGGGTTTAAATATGGCTTAGATTAGGTTTTCATGTGGTTTAAATTCAATTTAGATAAGGTTTAAATCTAGTTCAGATAAGATTTCAGTGTGGTTAAGATTAAGTTTAGATTAGAGTTGCATCGGGTTTAGATGTGCCTTAAATATGGTTTAGATTTGCTTTAGATTAGGTTCAGATGGTTGTTAAATATGGTTTAGATTAGGTTTAAATGTGGTTTACAATTGGTTTAGATCTGGTTTAGATTTGGTTTAGCTTAGGTTTAAATGTGGTTTAGAATAGGTTTAGATCTGGTTTAGATTTGGTTTAGCTTAGGTTTAAATGCGGTTTAGATCTGGTTTAGATTTGGTTTAGATTAGTTTTAAATATAGTTTAGATTATGTTTAAATGTGGTTTAGATTCAGTTTAGGTTGGTTTTAAATGTGGTTTAGATTTTGTTTAGATGTGGTATAAATAAGGTTTAGATTAGGTTTAAATATGCTTTAGATCTGGTTTAGATTAGGTTTAGATCTGCTTTAGATTTGGTTTATATTCGTTTTAAATATGGTTTAGATTATGTTTAAATATGCTTTAGATCTGGTTTAGATTTGGTTTAGATTAGGTTTAAATATGGTTTAGATTTGGTTTAGATTAGGTTTAAATGTGGTTTAGATCTGGTTTAGATTAGGTTTAGATCTGCTTTAAATGTGGTTTAGATTTGGTTTAGATTAGGTTTAAATATGGTTTAGATTTGGTTTAGATTAGGTTTAAATGTGGTTTAGATCTGGTTTAGATTAGGTTTAGATCTGCTTTAAATGTGGTTTAGATTTGGTTTAGATTAGGTTTAAATATGGTTTAGATTTGGTTTAGATTAGGTTTAAATGTGGTTTAGATCTGGTTTAGATTAGGTTTAGATCTGCTTTAAATGTGGTTTAGATTTGGTTTAGCTGTATTCTAAAATGTGTGTTTATATTTTTTTAGGTGCTGCAGAAGGTAGACGTGGTCGAGACCCTTTTGATCGATGGTTGTCAAAAACTGCGCTCCTTCAAGGTCAAGTTCCACTTCCTGCCTCCTGAGCGTTACCGTGACGACAAGCTTCTTACCCCCCACCAGATCCTGCGCTACATGGAATCGAGGTGTTTGTTGATGTCTGTGTGTGGGGAAGGTGTGGAGACCGTTAACCATCGCTAACCCTCTCCATGATCCGTCTGGTTCCAGGTTCTTCCGTCTCCTCCTGGATGCCATCAAAAAGCGCACCGCCAAGTTAGCCTCCATCGCCGTGGAGACCAGGAGGGTCTCCCCCAGAGATAAAGACCTGGACGAGCCCGGCACAGCGGGGGTTCGGTTTTTCATCACTTTACTCTCAAGTCGTTTCCTGTGGTCTCCGTCAGCTTTTAATGGTTTTCAACTTTGCTGGCTCTCTGCAGGTAGAAGATGGAGAAGCAGAGGAGGAGCCAGAGATCGCCGATGATCAGGGGGAAGAAGGAGACGCAGATGCATCAGATGCCAAGAGGAAAAGCAAACAGGAGGAGGAGGTAGGGTGGGAGCTCATATCTTTCATAGAAGGAGGCATTTGAGGAGCTTTGACTCCAGGACTGCCTCACTCACTGTCAGACTTTTTTGAATGTGTTGAAGTTCTCAGCTATTAGTGAAGGAATGCAGTCCAGCAAATTCTCCAACTGGCCTCCAGGCAGAAACTGCTCAGAGGAACCTTCGGTATTCAGAGACACTTTTACTCCATGCTGTGTTAACAAGTTAGACTGTTCTCTAGCTACTGTCCTATGATAAAGATTAGACTGCTAGAAAAAAATAAACTTATCTAAGGGTAGGAAACCCCAACGATGAAGTTAGGAAAAATGTTTTACCTCTCTGCTTCCTTGGTGTTGATGAGCAATAAACTGAGTGATCATCTGTTCTTCTTCTAGTCAGTAAAGTCTAGGCATGGGTATCAATAAGGAATATTTAACAATATAAATTAGAGATGTGAGCAAATAAATGACCTACGATTATAGCTTTTGTGTTTCGTTGCACTTTTTGAATGCTGGAAAACAGAGAGCTACGTCACAGTTAACATGTACTTCACAGAAACAAAGCCGTAAATAATCCTGACAGTATGTCAGAGCGACATACCCTGTCTGTTAGTAGTAGCTCTACATCTTTGCTCATGGAAATGTGTCTTTCTTTCCCACTCTTTTTATACTCAATATCCTCCTAGCCTTCTTATTTGTTATATCTTGTCAACAGGTTTAATAATTTGCTTTTTCAGCTGGTTAAATGAATTGTCAAAGCTTAATGGACTATGTTTTTTTTTTTATTGATATAAAAGAGAGCTGAGTTTTTAAGGAAAAGGACCACTATGGGTTATTTTCTCTTCTGTTGAAGCTGGAGTTCTCACTGCTCCACCTGCACCACATATTTATGTAGAGAGATTTGTTCCAATAATGAAAGTGAGGAAAAAAAAGTCAACCGGAAGAAAATGTTTCAAAAATAAAACTTTGAAAAACGTCTCAATCAAGAAAAGGTCCTGAAAGTAATTTATGTGAATTCGAAAGCTGAACTAGTTTTTATTTTTTTATTTTTCCTTTTTTGGTTCTAAAACCGAAGCTTAATAAAAGAGGATGAAAGCAGCCTAACACCAAAAATGTCCCATAATCCAACACTTAATTCTTCTTTCATGTCTTTTTTTAGCTCAGAGTTGTACTTTTTTACTAAAGCTGCCTTTATCTGTAGGTAGACTATGAAAGCGAAGACGAGGACGACGATGGCGATGTTGAGGAGGATCAGAAGGAGGAGGAGGCCGAGGTGAACAACCAATCTAACACTGTGGAGGAGTCCCAGCCGGAGGTGGCAGTAGCTGGATTAGAGCGCAAGAAGAAGAAGAAGCAGCAAGTGGAAATGGGGGAAGGAGACGAACATTCGGTCCAGATGAGGGTTAACTCGGTTCTGTCATCAAACTCGGCCATCCAGAATTATTCCTTCGATCAGCAGGAAGAACTGTGGTGTGAGGTGAGTTGGACCTACTTTAAAGCGGCTGTTTCAAGGACAAGTCCAGTCAGCGAGGAATAACCAATGGATCATTACCTAAAACCAATACGTTTGCTGTGATTTAATGAATTAAGCGTTAATCGTAAAAAAATAAAACTAAATTCCAAAAACATCAAATTAAAAACAATCCACGGGACTACTTTGATTTCAAGTTTGAAGATGTTTTGTTTCCCATCCAGGAAGCTTTTTCAATTTAAAATTGAATTGAACATTTTGAATTGAAAAGGCTTCTTGGATGGGAAGCAAAACGTCTTCAAACTTAGAATCAAAGTCCAGTGAATTGTTTTTAACACCAACACAATAATATGATAACCAGTCCTCTAGAGGTGTAAATAATCTTTTTATATCGATGCATCGATCCGACAGCCGACGATCCGATGCATTGACACGTCCGCAAGAGTATCGATTCATGTTTTTTTTTTTTTTTCCTCTGGTCTATTTTTATCCATTTGCTCCTGGGCGTAATTCTCCTCCCGTACTGCGGTGGCGCTAAACCTTTTTTGCCCTCCTACCTCGCTTCCTGGTTATACTCTTACAGCAGTGTGTTGCAGTGAGACATTTTTGATTTATGCTCCATATTGAAGCGTGGTCTGCGCTACACACTGGGTCTTGATACGGCCGAGGTGGCGAGGAAGTGGGGGCGAGTTTAGTCCGACGACGGAGGGACATAAGGGCCAAAAAGACAACAAGCCAACCTCCTGTCTGCGGCACTTTCTGCAGTCAGCTACAATTAGGGAGAGGTGCAGTGGAGCATCTGTGGAGGGGGCGGGGACGTCTGGAGCCGAAGTATTGAATTGCACTCATTGCACTGATTATGTGCAGTATTTTTGGATGCAAGACCTTGCAGAATCTATTACGCAGGGCATTATTATTTTCAGTGAATGAGGTTTTAATAGTGAATAGGTGGAGTGCAACTTTACTACTTCTACTGCTGTTGTTTCTCAAATAAAAATGCATAACGATATTACAGCTTTCATTGATTTATTTCAAATTTGAAACATTGTCTAGCCTGCAAGGTAAAAAAAAAATTAAAACAAAAAATGAACCAATCGAATCGTATCACGGTGTATTCTAGAGTATCGAAAACAATTGAGTCGTTGGGTCAGGAAATCGATACTGAATCGAATCGCCATGATGGATGTGATGATTCAATGGGAACTATTAGACACATCTGTAATCAACAAATAATTATTGAAGATTTCCAGAGGACTTCACCATTGAAATTCACCAGCTGCCATGCACGTGGACAATGCCCACGGGCATGGCAGCTGGATGTTGAACATCAAAAGTGAAAAAACTAATAGCTCGTTGTGACAGCACTGGGACTTGATCAACAGCCGACACAGCACAGTGACGGAATAAACCAGTAGGTGGCAGTATTGTTCTTTGCCAAACATGGATGCCTCCAGTAAAGCACATTCAAATAAAAATGACTCTGAATTAACTTTCTTTATCATTTATTGAAAAAGTATGTAATAATTTCATACTTAACGCACTTTCATAAAGTTTGTCTTCTGAATATAACGGACTTTTCCTTTAATCAGGTTGCTTCATATGAGGCTCTGTAATCCTCACTGGAATGGCGGTGACTCCTGTGCTGCTGAAAGAGAAAGTAAACACTTTCTGAGAGAAACAATGATTCAGTCTGTAATTGATGGACATTATTTAACAGAGAAGTAAAGCTGAGCGGCTGAGGAGAAATCTAACTGAGTCTCAATCGAGTTTTCTTACAGAAGGGAAACGGGCTCCTCTGTCTCCGTTTGATCAGAACATTCTCTCACTTTTGTTTCACAAACAAATTACTATATTTTATTGAGCGGCACATTCAGGAAACTACGGCCGCTTATTAACTATAATGGAAGTTTGCCTGCAGTGAAACCAAAACCCCTGCTTTTGAATGCCATTTCTAAAGGTGTTGTTTTTTGTTTTAAATTATTCAGGGTCACATGATCAGCTGGTGTCTCCTTCAGCCTGCTTGGTCGTTGGGAAGGTGGTCAGAGGTGGAACCGGCCTGTTTGAACTGAAGCAGCCTCTACAGTAGAGCAAGGATCGCCTGCTGACGGCTGTTTAAATGTTTGCTCTTCTCAATGCTGACAGGAATGTTTTTCTTTTTTGTTTGTTTTTAAGGTGAACCTAAAATACCAAAATGTTGAGTTAATTAGGTTATATATTTTGGGTTGTTTTTTCCTACAGCATACTGTAGAAGATGCAAAGTTCCTTTTTTATTGTTCTAAAAGCAGAGCGACGTTTGTTTCTAATAATAAGATATGTAAAGAGGAAATAAAAAAAATAGCTCAATAGTTTTACATGTGCTTTTTATGTGACTGACAAATAAAGAAATCTGACTGCAAAAGCGGAAGTGATGGGTGTGGAGGCCGCCTCTGATTGGCTGGAATCCTCAGCGTCTCCTTGAAGGAGCTCAGAGATCAGAGGAGCCGCAGCGACTAACCCGGGCTGCGGTGCGACAGAGCCGGGCTGCGGTGGCTTTATTGGTCCATCAGATGGAGAAATGAGGAGTCCATGCGAAGGTAGGGACACATTCTGACTGAATAACGGAGGAAAGGGCGGCGAGAAGGAGTTAAAATCCCGGCTTGGTGGAGAACTGCTGCCGTTGCTCGCTTTAAATGGGGGATGCTGGAGGAAAAAAGCTGCTAAATCTGTTTCTCATCACAGAGAGGAAGGGAAGTGGTTTGTTCTGAATGATTCCAGCCATCATTAGTCTATTTTCAGCAATAATGTGGTGAGGTTAGATGTCCTGCTGGCTGTTGTAACGGACCGACTGATAGAGGTCGCCATGATGGCGCCCCTCCACCAGAACCTCTCCGTTATCAGCTCAATACCCGCTTCCTTCTACAGGAAAGCAGCTTTTCACTCTCTCTAAATTCCCTTACTTGAAAACTAACCTCCTAAACTGCAGCCGAATGAAGCAACTTGGTGGGAATTACCGCGTTTACTAAAAGTTATAACTTAATCGGTCTTTAGGTCCTGGTTCATTACATTATCGAGTTAAAAACATGTTTAATGTCTGATAATAAATGTAGATTTATAGCCAGTAAAGCTGAAACAATCGGATTAATTATTTGATTGAATTTTCTCTCAAACTTAACCTTGTAACCTGTAGTTATACACTGTTAGATTAACTCATGCTGTCACCTTTCAAACTGTTTATCCAAAAATATAAAAAAAAAACTTAAATCAACAGGGGGCCCGCGACCCCTAGGGGGTCCATGAGGTACTGCATGGGGGTCACAAAATTTTAGTTCATTACACTTATTTTTTATATTCCCCCCTGCAATTTTTTCCACTAATTAAAAATGTCTTTAAATCCACATTAACATGAATTCAACACACTGTAGTAAACAGTTAAACGGAGGCAGAAGATGTCTTTCAGTCATCCCCCCCAAACTGATGGTGAGATGGAGCGGAGACCCCCTGATTATATATGTTGTATGAAATTCTATCTAACTAGTCCTATAGTCACTTTATTACAGATGGAGTAATGTAACGAAAGTAATTTCTCCCTGGGATTAAAGTATTTCTGATTCCTCATTGATGGGACAGGTGTTGTGAATCAGTGTGTGTGCATCAGTGGAATCAAAAGTACACACGTGTTTCTTAAGTAGAAGTATAGATACTTTAGTTTAAAAACACTCTGGTAAAAGTTGAAGTATCAACATGACCTCTTTACTCAAGTAAAAGTGAAAAAGTATGTGCTCCAAAAACTACTTACTTAAAGTATAAAGTAACCTTTATAAAAACAGCCAGATGCCACTATATGAACTGAAAGCTCAATTTAACAACTATTTCTAAAAATTCTTTGAGATGGGGCCAAGGATGAGGGAGGTCTTGTTGGTCTCCATCTCCCGATACGCTCTCGCCTGTGTCCGACCTTTTCAGACATTTCAACATCTTTTTCTGAATCCTACATTGTAGCATGGCATAGACAATTCACGTTTGCAGTTTGAAGAACACCTGCTTGCTTCTGATGATTTCCTTTAGCTAACCAATGAGAGTTTTGCGTTATATGACTCATCCAATTACACTAGTTTTCACTAAATGTGGATGGAGCCAATGATCTACATTGGATGGTGCACATGACGTGAAATAAATATTTATAAACATTAAACCGAAGCCAAGAGTAACGAGTAACGTTTGTTTTAAAAATGTAAGGAGTAGAAGTCAGAAGTAGGAAGAAAAATAAGTAATGGAATATAGATGCCTGAAAAATTCACTTAAATACAGTTGCGAAATATTTGTACTTCGTTTCTTGACACCTCTTGTGTGCATTGATGACTGACTGCCTCCGTTTATCTGTTTACTACAGTGTGTTGAATTCATGTTAATGTGGATTTAAAGACATTTCATTAGTGGAAAAAAACCTAATCAGCCAAAACTTTCGTGACCCCCATGCAGGACCTTCATGACCCCTAGGGGTTGCGGACCCCCTGTTGAAGACCTCCGCTCTACATGATCAATGCTCACAGAAATGGAGCGTAGTTTTTAATAGTATGAATCATAGCAGCTTCTATCACTTATTTAATAGTGTAGAATCTCAGAAACGGTTTGATCTAAGGCTGCAACTCATCGATTCATCTGTCGATGATCTTTTTAGATGAATCCATTAATAATTGGATAGCAAAAGGTTCCTTGAAGATTTTTTATGAAATGAAACCAAATAAAATTACACTTTTTTTTTTATCTTAAATGCAAAATGTTCATATACTTTTTTTTACAAATTTGATATAATTACTGTTCTGATCAGATCAGAGGTTTGTGGGGTGAGGATTTCCATGTCTGCAGTGGTGAGAGAGGAGAACTGGATGGGTAACCAGTATTGGGATGTCAGGACTGCTGTGATATGATCATATTAATGTATTTAAAAAAGATGATATATTTTCAAGATTTAAAATATATTTAAAATGTGTATTTTTTAAGATATGTTCAACTGTTTTTTTTCTCAAATTGCTGTTTTCCATATACATTTTTACAAAAGACGTCCTTTTTGGATCACATTCTCTTCCTTTCAAGCCTAAACAAACTTTTGCTTTTGACAAATAAAAAAAGCTAACATCAATGCAGGCCAATCAAAGTTCACATTTAGAAATTACATTTTAAAATATAAAAAACATGTAAAAAAAAATGTTTTGAATCAATCACATATGAAAATAAAAAATTGACCACAAAGTGAGTCTCAAATCCGTTTTTATGATTCAAACATTTTTCAAAGTTTTCTTTCTGGATTGCAAAGTGAGTCTTTTTTTTTTTTTCCCCCATTTTTTTTTTTTCCCCCATTTATAAAACAGGATTTTTCCTTGCAATAAAAATGGACCAATATTGACTCCATAGATATCCCGCAGAAACTCTTTATAAGCCCCAACTGCTCTAATCTGATCTCAGCTCTTCTGCTCAGTAGAGAAGAATTAAAATTAAGAGCAGTTCTTCTGTTTACACTGATGCACGCTCTCTGAGGTTTCTCCTCTCCATCCTGCTGACTCAGACCTGCTGGAGTTTCCCACGGTAAAAACTGAAACCGTTAACAAAAACGCCTTTAAACAAGATCAATGGAAATGCCACCATGGGATCCATGTTGAAATGATACCCTGTAGGTCAGGGGTCGGCCACCAAAACTGTTCAAAAACCAATACTGGACCAAAAAACCAATCTGTCTGGAGCCGCAAAAATGTAAAAGTTTTATTTAAGCCTCGTATGGCAGCAGTTTATTAGCCAAGTGTATTAGCACACTGTAAAAAAGGGTTAAATAAACTTTTAAATAAAGTGGGGTTAAATAATATACTTTGTCGTTTATGGCTGCTTATTGTGGGCAGTCTAAGGCACACCTGTGCACTAATCATGGTGTCTAATCAGCAGCTTAATATGGCACACCTGTGAGGTGGAATTATCTCAGCAAAGAACTGCTCTCTATCACAGATTTAGGCCCTGTTCGAAATTAATATCTTCAATAATTGTTGTTGATTGCAGATGTGTCTATTAGTTCCCTTTGATTTTTGTTTTGTTTTTACTACTTAACGCTTAATTCATTAAATCACCGCAAACGTATTCGTTTTATGAATAAATAATGATTCTCTGATTATTTTTTGCCACTAGACTTTTCCTTTAAATTCTTTTACAATATTAATTTATTAGGTTTTGTTCCATTTATGAAATTTTACAAACACAATGAAGACATCAGATTTTTTTGTGTTGTTATTTTGAGGATTTGGGGGAAAAAATGGAAGAAAATCCACATCCCTGCATCAGAGCTCTACCTGTTCGATCTATGAACGGTTTTCTATACTTGACTTACAAACTAGCAGCAGTAGTGGAGTTTGGAGATGAAATCCACTTCTTCAATCTATCTTTGCTCTCCTCTAATTTATCCAGAAGTTTTGCATTCAGCTGCATATTTAGCCTTCCCTGGAAATGCTTTTTCCAAATGACTCTTTTTTTATTTGAAAACCTCTCATTAAAAAGAAAATGAAAGCAAATAATTGGCTCCATTGTTCTGTGAATCCTCTGTTCTCATCAGCTATTTTCCTTTTCACCGTTAAAGGCTATGATGCAAATCTTTGTTGACAGAAATATAAAAATGTATTGTTTGAATTTATTTAATATACAAATTTGTACAGCAATGAAAACATATTGAATGTTTGTCTGACCTCCTGCACACCGTATTTAAAAAAACAAACTCATTTTTGAAAAAGCTCCAGGGAGTTGCAAGGGGGGCATTAAATAGCCTCGGGTTGCTGAGCCCTGCTCTAGGTGGTCCGTGTGTGGAGGTTGGTCCACACGCTGAGGTGTCGAGGGTCAAAAACACCGTCACCATGGAGATAGCCCAACTGCAGAGCTTAATGGATAGGAGGTCTTCCATCTTTGCACATGTAGATGTTTAAATTCCTCCTGTCGCTCTCTGAGCCGCTCTGATAATCTGAATTGAAGCACCTGCTCAGCTGCGTCTGGTTTGTATAAACGACTCCGAATATTTCCATACTAAATTTGATTAGAGACTGGTTTGAATTTGCCTGCAGTGATCACTTCCCAGACTGAAGGAAACGGTTTGAACCGTTTCCTAACGGCGGCAGATGGTGAGGTGATCGTCATCCTACCAGGCCGTCTTTTGTCTTCAGCTGTGATCGTCTCCACAAAGCTCCCCTACGATCTGGACGCTGATGGTCTGTGTGCGTTTTACAGGAAAGGCTTCCTGAGTGCCAGAGGGCTCCGAGCTTCAGCTGCAGAGATCTCTGGATCTACGGCCAATGAAAACATGAGGCTGACGCTGCGCTGGGTCACTAACAGGTGATGCTCGACACTCTGACATCTCCGTTTTCCTTCACTCTGTCCCTCTGTCATCAATTGCTGCTGTTTTCTGCTGCCAGGCTGCTGTTTGTAGCCACACTGTTCAACCAGGCTTACTGACATGTGGGAAGTTCCCTGTTTTGGAAGTTTCCTTAAATTTCCATTGCTGCTGTTGGACGCTCACAGGGGGGAAACTGATTAATCTGGACCTCTGGCCTAGGCTCATGTTCTGGTCAACCATCAGTTTCATGTTGGATCTCTCTTCCAGTTAGCAGCTGGAAGGATATTTCCAGCTGCTAACTGAAGTGTGGACGTTCTCTGCAGCATGTAGCCTAATGCTACGCTCAGACCGCAATCGTGGAAGCAGCAAAAAGCCTCTGCTGCTTCATTTTTGATGCTCGTACACATTAAAGGTGGGGTATGTGATGTTTTCTGGAGCATGTTTTTACCATACTGATTGAAAACCTCCTCACGAGCCCATTGCGCCAACTGAGATAGAATGTTTGGAAAAAAAACGAAATCTTTTTAGTCCAGTGTAGAGGGCGTAGTCAGAGGAAAACGCCAACCAATAGAAGTAACTATCATCCCTACTTCTATTGGTTTCTGGCACGCCCATCAACCGTCAGCTCTGAGCTCTTCCCCACCCCTTCCCCCGCGCGTCAGCTCACTCCGCGGACTCCCCCCCCAAGTGCCGGCGCCAGGGAGTCATTTCAGGTAACTCCACCCTACCGTGAGAACTTCAATGTTACTAGAGAGCTAGCTAGCTAGCTATCAAGCTCCAACTCCACAGATTTATCTCACACAGCCAGAGAGAATATTGACTATGGCAGAAAAGACATAAACAACGGGTTCTAAAAAGAAAAGGCAAAACTGTGCTTGAAAAAGCAACAGCTAGGATAAAAGCAACAGAAGAACGAAACAGGACCGAGAGAGAGTGGTAATCGGTACAGCTTTCCAACGTTGGCGCCAACTGAAAGAAGACAGGGGACTACAGGACGGATGCTAAGGTGGCCTTGTTTCTACTCGATAGGTAAGACAACGTTATGTTTTCTTATATGTTGAGATAATACTTGGTTACTTCTTATTTACCACATTAGTGAGAAAGTCAAAGATGTCGACTACATGCAATGTCCCAGCATGTTTCTCTAGCTTACTAGCAGGCGCGTTCATGTAATTTGGAGGCGTGGTTTCGTGGGGTGGGCTGAAGGTGTGTATTTTCAAAAATGTAGCTGGCAGGAACCGTTTATCCAGGATCATATACCCCACCTTTAAGGTCAGACGCGCGTCAAGAGGTCTGCTGCTCCTGTGTTCCATGGCAGAGAGCGGCTTTGCTATATTTGTTGTGATCAGTGGGTAAAACTTTGTTTTAATATTTTTTTAAGTGTGAAAGTCCACCTTAAAGCTTCATCTGTGCAGTCAGTTCATCCAGATTACCATCCTGCCTTCTAATATTATTTCGCTGGTGAACCAGCATGAAACAAGCAAAGGTGCTCTGTCCTTGGAATCCCCTTCAACGGTCTCCTCTTGCGGTTTCTGCTACTGTTCGTGGCGTCTGGAAGTAGATTTTTCCAGCTCCAGCAGCTGCTGCTTTTGAAACATCAGATGCTTGTGAGACGCAGCTCCTGCTTCTCAAAACACCCTGCAGGACCTTTTGCTGCGCCTTGATACCCGTCAACCATTGGCTTTGCATGTAAACCTGCTGCTTGAGCAGCGTGCGGTCTGAACGTAGCCTAACTCTGCCTGCTGCAGCTCTGCGTCTGGTTCATGTACTGCTGGAGTCATTGTTGTTTCTGGTTCTGCTGCAGGCGCGTGCTGTGGCTCCTCTTTGCCTTCAGCTCCTTGGGTTTGGTGATGATCTCTGTGCAGCTGTTCCAGAGGAGGACGGATGGACCCGTGGAGTGGCACGTCAGCCCTGCTCACAAACAGGTGAGGCTCTAATTAAAAATCAGCGTGGTTCCAATAAAGAAAATCATTAACCAGTTTTTTTAGAAAAAATCTAAAAAGAAATAATTTTTTCTAAACTTCTCAGCTGTATTTACCTCCTAAACTTCCCTTTGTCACTTAAGTTAAATTGTTGTCAGTTTGTCAAAAGACATAAATATCAGATCTCTATATAGATCTTTGACAGTACGTTTGCCCTTCTACAACCAAGTTGGCCATAAAAATAACTTTTCTTTCCTCCGCTACTTTATTGCTTTTTAACGAGCAGATACTGATCTTCAGCCATAGAGCTGTGATAACAGATGTGTCTGCTCTTTATCACCTCACCTTGTTTTCCTTGTATCTATAAAAGTTAGTTCAAATATTTAGTTTCTCACTTTCTTTGTTTGTTTTATTTATTCAGGGCTCAGATTTACTTTGGCTGTTGATTAACTATATGAACAGAATGTGTTGGAAAAAGGTCCAGAACATGTGATCTATGTTCTGCTCTTTTCTTTAACTTCACTGGATCCATTTAGCTTTCTCTGACTGCCTGAATGATCCATCTTTATAACTGACATTGGACATTTGCCAACGGTGTCCATTCATCCGCTCTGTAGACCTGAGAAAGTCTGGATGTTGCTCATCCTATACCTGCTGCTTTGTCTTTTAGCGACTTGATTTGTTCTTCTGTTTTTATTACTTTCTATGTTCTGCTGTCGTTCATTTAAAGCACTTTAGTTAAAAATGAAGCTTTTCATTAATTAAAACATATTTGACCCGTTATCATCTGTTATTGCATTTTTAAAAACAGGAAGTGATCCCAGATGATGTGAAGCAACAAAAACCTTTGAGCTGCACTGAACGCTGCTTTTTATGGGACTTTTTAAATGGAGTCAAATAGACGGACTGAAGCGTCTCTTTATGAGATCAGTGTTTTGATTGAATCTCAGAGCTGCTTATCTTAAACGTTCAGAGTGTTAGAGGACCTGCAGCAGAGCATCTCCTAACTCTTCCTCCACTGTCCTTGCAGCTGGTGCATGAGAACGTGCTCAGAGTTCTGGAGGGTCGGTGTCGGCCCGGCGGCGCCAGAGAGAGGCTGCTGGCTCTGTTCCCGTCATCCAGCGAACCCGTCAGACCCTTCCTGTGGAAAGACGAGCCACTCCCTGACGAGCTCTTCCTCGACCCGCCGCCGTTTGGCTTCAGGGGTCTGAAAGGCAAAGCAGAGGATCTGCTGCCGCTGGTAATGCAAATAACCTGCTTGGAAACGGTGCTGTCATCAGATCATCCTTAACGGAAACTCTGTAATGCAAGTTTAAACAATCATCAGTCTGATTCTTATGGTGGAAAATAATTCAACTAGAAATGGATTTACTTGTGAGGAAGAAACGAACCTGGCTATGAAACAGTTTTAATTATTGGAACAGAGAAAGAGGAACAGAGACGTATAAAATCAGCTGAAAGCAACAAAAGCAGCAGAGGAACGGCAGAATCTGGGACGACTTTAAACAATGAATCCACTAATCACTGACGATATAAAAGATTAAAACTAGTTCCACCTGATTAACCACTAACATGTTCAGACTTCAGTCCCAGTGTTCGTTTCTATGGAAAGGTAGTTTTATTTTTTTTAACTGATGTTGTAATGCTGCTGCGTCCAGTAAACGTTCATTATAAACACTAAAGAGTTTAACATCTTTGTTTATTGGAAATTAGAGATGATTCCCATATTTTGATTTTTTTTTTTTCCCAGTAACCTAAAAGGTTCCTGTTCTGTTCTATGTTTTACAAATATCTACTTTAATAATTTAATAATGTGTAAAAACAGGTTTATTCATTCGGTGTTTAACTCAGCTGCAACGATGAATATGTAATAATAATAATAATAATAATACATTTTATTTGTATTGCACTTTACATTTAAAAAAATCTCAAAGTGCTACAAAATTCATAGTTAAAACAAAACCGTACAATAAAAAAAGTATACATAGTTAAAATGAGACAATAAAATAACATACATAGTAAAAACAAAACAGTAAAATAACCATAAATGTAAATATAATGATGTTTATAAAACACTCTAATGTTCATGGACTTGTCAATTAATTTCCTTCCTTCCTTCCTTCCTTCCTTCCTTCCTTCCTTCCTTCCTTCCTTCCTTCCTTCCTTCCTTCCTTCCTTCCTTCCTTCCTTCCCTTTTCTTTTCTTTCCTGTTATTCCTTCCTTCCTTCCCTTTTCTTTTCTTTCCTGTTATTCCTTCCTTCCCTTTTCTTTCCTGTTCTTCCTTCCTTCCTTCCTTCCTTCCTTCCCTTCCTTCCTTCCTTCCTTCCTTCCTTCCCTTCCTTCCTTCCTTCCTTCCTTCCTTCCTTCCTTCCCTTTTTTCTTTTTCTTTCCTGTTATTCCTTCCTTCCTTCCCTTTTCTTTTCTTTCCTGTTATTCCTTCCTTCCCTTTTCTTTTCTTTCCTGTTATTCCTTCCTTCCTTCCTTCCTTCCTTCCTTCCTTCCTTCCCTTTTCTTTTTCTTTCCTGTTATTCCTTCCTTCCCTTTTCTCTTTTATTTCCTGTTATTCCTTCCTTCCCTTTTCTTTTCTTTCCTGTTATTCCTTCCTTCCTTCCTTCCTTCCTTCCTTCCTTCCTTCCTTCCTTCCTTCCTTCCTTCCTTCCTTTTTCTTTTCTTTTTATTCTTTCCTTCCTTCCTTCCTTCCTTCCTTCCCTTTTTCTTTCCTTTTATTCTTTCCTTCCTTCCTTCCTTACTTACTTACTTACTTACTTACTCTTTCCTTTTATTCCTTCCTTCCTTTTATTCCTTCTTTTTTTTCTTTTCTTTCTTTCTTTTCCTTCCTTCCAGCTCCCAGCTCTGCACTCTGACCCCCCCTCACAGACGCCGTCTGGCTGTCGGCGCTGCGTCGTCGTGGGAAACGGAGGCATCCTGAAGGGCCTGGAGCTGGGCCAGCTGATCGACCGCTTCGACACCATCATCAGGTCAGACTCTGCTAGCTTAGCATTAACCACGGCCAGTTGAGGCTGTTTTAACGTGCTGAGCCGAGGGAACATTAGTGATGCTGGTTTTCCTGCCCGTCCGCCAGGTTAAACAGCGGCCCCCTGGGAGAGTTCAGCACAGACGTGGGGAATCGGACCACCATCCGGATGAGCTACCCAGAGGGCACGCCCTTCCACTGGGCCGACTCCGATCCTGAGGCTGTGTTTGTCGCTGTGGTTTATAAGAGCGGTGACATCAGCTGGATCTCAGCCATGATCAGAAAGCTGAGCGTGGTGAGCCCCTCCAGCATCACACCATCAGCCACATCAGCATCCAACATTCGCTTGTTCTTCAGCAAAACCTTTTCCTAAGGGCGCTCAAAGTCCTTAAAAGTTTGTGAATTTGAATAACATATGTTCAAGATTCTTGAAAGTTTTGAAAACAGTTATAAAGACGAGCCTCCTTGGTTTCCAGTGTCGGATTGGTCACTGCGTCCGATGAGCCGTTTCCTGTTCTTAGGGAACACAGCAGACCTCTGTGGGTCACCTGCTGAATCGGCGCACCAGTCAAAGGTGACGGGGGGTTTCAGATTGGAGTTTTATTTGCTCGGGACAACAAGAACGGAGAACCAAGATTCTCTCTTTTCCAGAGCTTTGCTTAGATTTCACACAAGAAGTGGTTAAATCTAAATCCAACTTGGTTATAAAAGCATTTTCTCTTCACTTTAAAGGGAAATTGTGTAAATATTGCTGCCATCTAGCGGTGAAATGGGGTATTTCACTCTAACAAACACTAAACCCCTGCACATCACTAGGTTAAACCCCTGAATGAAGTGTGCCCCCCACCTTCTTTAAATCAGACAAAATTAGTGTCAAAAGTATGTGCTTGTTTGTGCAGCATAAATTTTCGTTTGAGCCGCTACCATATTAAAGATATAAAGAAATATTTCTAGAGGTCATCAAAGGTCAACCAGCTCCCCCACCTTCAAATTAGACCAAATGGGTGTCAGTGAACTCAGCTCTGTCTGTGCTGGTTTGTGCAGCAAAAACAGATGGCAACTGACTAGCTCGTGGATTGTCCCTCTTGCATTGTGGCATGGAATAACATACCGTATTTTCCGACCATAAGGCGCACCGTACTAAAAAGGCGCACTCTCAGTTATGTGTGCCATTTCTGTATTTAACACACACATAAGCTTAATCAGGACTATAAGGCAGCAGGTTTTATATACAGGTACATGTCCTCTACCACGTTTAAATACCTCTACTACGTATTTAAAAATAGAGCGGGAGCAAAACTGAGTATGATTGTGCTTTATTCATGTATTTATTACAAAGTATTAATCAAACCCATCAAAGTCATCATCCTCTGTTTCTGAATTAAACAGCTGCGCCTAAATCCGACATGCCAGTTTCCCCTTCTTCGCTGTCAGTTTCGTGGCCTTTGGGCTCCTCGGAAATGATGCGGCTTTTGCGGCCCGCTCGAACAACAGTGCCAGCAGAGCTGCCTTCCACTTTTCGTGGAATTATTCTGCCAAGCAGAATATGTTCGCTTTATTAACCTGCTGCCTGCAGTTTTAGAATGTACCAGATTAGTTCTGGTTCTGGCGGCTGAAGCAGCTTTGCTGCTCTGCCTGCTCGGTGCAAAAGTGTGTCTGACGCCGGCGTTGGCGCGGAGCTATCCTATCCTTTCTCTGCCTTGCAGCTATATTGGCTGTCCAGCAGCAAAACTTCAATTTTTCCATCTCGAGCAGCAGCAGCGATTCAGATGCTTTAAACGCCGGCGCTGCGCCTGCTGCTCAAAGCGCGCTGCGGGACCTTTTGCTCGCGCGCCTATACTAGCGTCAACCATCGACTTTGCATGTAAACTTCGCTGCTTCTGCTGCACCTGCCAAGCGTCCGCAATTAATGGTGATGAGTGGTAAAAAAACACCTGGTCTCCTTACATTCAGCCACTCTTTCATCATCTCCTCAATGAGGTGGTCTCAAAAGTCGCAGTAACAACACACATAGAGCTAAGAGCGCACCAAAGGAAGCGCACGCACATTTTGAGGGAAAAAAAGACGTTTATGTGCGCCTTATAGTCAAAAATATCTGCGCGACACACTGCTGGGGAGGATAACCAGTCCTTTACTTGTCAAAGAGAAACACGGAAACTTCCGCATCCCTTTTAAAATCGTTATACTAAATATTATACCTATTGTTGTTAGTCCTATTTTATCCCTAACCGGCATAATATTTTCATAGATCATAGAGCTCTGCATCAGCAGCACTGTATGTCTCCCTGCCAGCTCCCAGATCAGCTCCTCTTGATTGGTTGATGTGGCGCATTCAGCAGCAACAGTTAAATTTTTCCAACTCCAGCAGCTGCTACTTGTGCAGCGCGTCATGCGCATCAGATGCTCAGAAGATCATGAGGCGCTGCTTCAGATGCATCTAGATGCGCTGCTCTAGACGCTTCAGGACCTTTTGATGTGCGTCGACCATTGACTTTGCGTGTAAACTAGCTGCTTCAGTAGTGTGCAGTCTGAACTTAGCATAAGAGCTTCCTCTCCTAAAGCAATCAGGATATAAATGAGGTTTATAAATATTCTTATTCAAGTCTGTGAATGTTATTGATGCTTAATGGATTCTCATCCATCTTCTCTTCAGTTTTTCCTTTCATTTTCCTTCTATTAAAGTCATTTATTAGCAGTAACTGTAGGCACATTCTGAGTTTGAAGAAATGAATTCCTGAATGGGTCATAGAGTGTGATGTGTGGGAGCCGTGGTGTCTGAAACTGTGGATTTTCTCACTGTGAACTTTGCTCCCACTGGATGCCTGCCTGGTCATGTGACGCTCAGCTCTGCTTTGTGTTGCAGCCTCTGTGGGACTGGCTCTTCTTCTGGCAGAGGGTTCCAAAGGAAATCCCACTAGATCCTTCCAGGTTCCGACTCCTGAACCCTCTGGTCATCAGAGAGACGGCGTTTAGCTTCCTGAAATACCCTGAGCCCAGGTGGCGCCTGTGGGGCTGGGACCAGGTGGGTTGAACACAGCACAGACGGTGAACCAGGACATGTAGGTTCAGCTACTTTAGCCGCGCTGCCTGATCAATCTCACAGACAAAGAGACCCTTCAATGGGTAACAATCAGGTCCACTCAGGACGTCCTGCTGCTCCATCTCTCAGGCTTTAACCACAGAGGCCACGTCCACTTCTCAGCTTCCCGTAAAGCTGGTCAAACATGCTCGACTTATTGGTTTAATCTTTAGAAGAAGGAGGCTTGAATGCCTCTAAAACAAATCATAAGTTTCTCTGCACTTTAACTCTATCAAACATGGAGTTAAAGTGCAAAAACTTCTGAGCCCCCATATCTTGTATCCATAGAAACTAGAAGCATATCTTTCCAATAACCTCTTGCATAGCAAGTATATTTGTGGCCCAATTCAGTACAAAGAAAATCCAGAGTTCTTTACATGAATTAAACAATGAATGAAACAAACAAAAGAAATATAAAAGCAAGTAAATATAAAAGCATGATGAGAGCAGGTATTAAAGCAAATCAAACAGTTGGACAACCTTAAACTAATAATACCTCAAATAGGAGTTCAACTTCAACATTCAAAGGCAGCTCTAAACAATGAGTTTATAACTCTGACTTCAAAGAACTCAGCCTTTCAGTACTTTTCCAATCAGATCAGTGGAGCAGAGGAACTAAATGCTGCTTCTCCATGTTTGGGTCTAGTTCTGGGTGAACAGAGACCTGATCTAGAAGACCTGAGTGGTCTGGGAGGCTGATCCACTGCCAACAGATCTGTTATGGTTTAAGGTTCTGATCCATTCAGCGATTTCTAGACTAACTAAAGGATTTTAAAGTCTATTCTCTGAGCTACAGGGAGTTGATGGAAGGACTTCAGATCTGGGCGGATGTGTTCTACTTTCTTAGTTCTAGTGATATGCCAAGGCTCTTGGTTTGATCCGGAAGAAGAGGCCGGCGGCAAACTTTTTTTTCTTCGTCATTTCGGCCAGTTTGCCGCTGGCCGCTTCTTCCGGATCAAACCAAGAGTCTTGGCAGACAGGGGTGCCGTACTAGCTGTGATCAGTTGTTTCACCCAGTTTGATAAGAGGAAAAACTCTAATAGCTCTCTGTTAGTAGCTAACTGACGTTTTGTAATTCTGTTTAACAAAAAAAAATTAAAAAAATCCTCATTCAGCCGGGAACAGTGCTGAGCGCAGCCGTTGTGTCACATGACCAAATGAGCTAATTTCATTGGCTAGAAGCTGCTCGACTCTATCGAGTGTAGATTGCTTTGGCTTGAGTTCACCAAAAGGTCAACACTTTTGCAGCTGAATTTTTTTGCAGCTGAATTTTTTTGCAGCTGAATTTTTTTCTGGTTAATTTTTACCAGATAAAAATTGAGGGTAAGGAATTCAATTTCTAAGAAAAATTTAGCTTTTAAAATTCGGTTTAAAAAAAAAAGGCAGATTCCAATGAGACTGTTTTTCTTCCATATAGTGAGGACACGCGCAGCAGTGTTCTGGATCAGCTGCAGCTGTCTGATGGAATCTTTAGGCAAACCTGTGAACATTAAAACCATTGAAGTCTATTAACTTAGACTATTAATTTGAATTAAATTCAGTTATGTATTTAATATTTCTGTTACGGTTCCATGGATATTAACATGAACTGATTTATTAAGTAAACTGAACCTCAGAGTAGTAAGCTTCTTAATGAATTTTTATCTATATATCTATTGGCTGTAGTATCACTGAGCATTTTTGACAGAAAGGGAACTTTAACTGTTTGTTTTTAATTATTAATCAAGCATGAAAATGATTTCTTTGAACAATCATGCTATAGTTAAGCGTTAACTTTTAACCATCCGCTGTGCTGCATCATTAAACTGTCCTCTTTAATAAAACATGGTGTTGCAGCTGTAGCCACACCCACTGCCAACTAACCAGCCAATCAGGTCTCCTTGTCTAAAAGCATCAGCTGTTCTCCAAGGACAGCATCATGGAACTGCTCCAAAACACACAGACTCTGACAGAGTCTAAGGCTTTTTATTGGTAGTAGAAATATAAGGTGGTGGTTAAAGGCAGTAGACTGGATACTGGGATGACTGCGTTAAACCAGTAAAGTTTTTTTTACTGGGACATAATATTCAGGGATGATCTGATCCACTTTATTAACTTCTGATCCCAGAGCTCTATTTGCTTTAATGTTCTCATCATTCCTGCTGATTTTAGGAGGCTGTAATAAACTGCTCTCTATGATGAGCTGCATGTAGAAAGACAATAAAAATTTGAACTGGATGAACTAAGAGATAATATCAGATGGATGTCTGTGTCTTCAGCAGGCGTTAGAGCTAACAGAACTGGCAGCGTTGCGAGGCAAAGGCTCAAACATATGCGGCTGGAAGCCTTCTACACCAAACCAAGCTTCTGGCGTCCTCTTCCACAACATCTCGTTCCGCTTTCCTCCTCTAAATAAAAAATGGATGACGGAGGAGACTCATCCACGACCTCCGACACTAAACTCTCCTCCTCTTGCATGTTTCCTCTGTCCATAGCGTTCCTTGACAGTGTCGTTTCTAAGTCACCAATTTAGTGCTACTTGGTCCCAATGGAATTTCCATTGGGAACCTACTAACACTAAGTTGCTAACTGGTTAGCAAGATGCTTTAGAGAAACCGGCCACAACTAAACGTGCTTAAACAACTTCCGCCACAACAATCCGCCCCCTTGATAATCAACCAATCACATTCACTTTATTCACTCGTGTAAAGTCAGACACCACTCGGAAGTATTCGGAAATGCAGCGGTTGGAACAGCCGCTTCCCTACAACTTTACTCTTTTTTCTCTTTTTAATGATAAAGTGAACAAAGACTGCACTCATGAGAATATAGAGTGGAATAAATAAAATCAAATGTAATGATAGAAACCTTAGTCAGTTAAATAACATGCTGCTGTCATTCTGCACATCTCTGATGTTGCTGCTATTTTCAAATATCCATTACTGTAAAATGTCCATAGCTGCATGTTGGTTATTAATTCTCCAGTTTTATATTGTTAAAACACTTTACAGAATTTTATTGTTTATCTTTTAACTCTTCACTATTATGTTATTCTTATACATTTATCTAAATTATATCTCTCTAAATTATCAAAAATCTCTAATATTCAAAAACAAAAATAGTTAGTTAAGCAAATTGTGCAAAATAGCAAATAAAAAAATTAAACTCCTATCAGATTTATAGTCCCCACCCTGCAGATATATTAGAATCTGTCCTTAAATTACAGCCAAAACCCATTTACACAGTAACAGATAAAAAACCTTTAGATGAATCAAACCACCACATATCTGACTAAATAACCATTAAAAAAAGTTTCAGATGGAACTATTCACACATTTGGATAATATCAGAGATGGCAAAAGTACTCACTTTCCTGTACTTGAGTAAAAAGTACAGATACTTGTGTTAAAAATACTCTGGTAAAAAGTGGAAGTACTGATTAAACTTCTTTACTCAAGAAAAGTAACAAAAGTACAGGCTTGTAAATTTACTTAAAGTATAAAAGTAAAAGTAGAAACCACTTTTTTCATGCCGTTGCCTACATTTTAAAATGGATGTCTGCCAATAGGACTAGATCTCCTTTGTGTTCATTTTCAATCATCTCGTCGTCCATGCTACTATGCTAACGCCATACAGCCACCAAGCTGCAATAATTCGCGCGCTGAATGAATACTACTACGCGCCCGAATCACAATGGGATTTAAATGCTTGTAGTGGTGCATCAAATGCAACGCTGAATTCCCATCCAATTAGATTGAATTTGGTATTGATGACGTGAAAAATAATACTTGGTAACTCCATTGAAATGATTCAAAACTAAAGTAACGAGCCAATTTTTTAAAATGTAAGGAGTAGAAAGTACAGATATTTTGTGTAAAAATGTAAGGAGTAGAAGTAAAAAGTCATCTATAAAAATAAGTAGTAAAGTAAAAGTAAAAATATCAGAAAAAATCTACTTGAGTACAGTAGCTTAGTATTTATGGAATGCCAGCATTCAGAACATGTAGGCTTAATCACTGTCCCCCGACATCAGCCGTTGGTATTTTTTATATTTATATATCTATAAAGCAGAGTGTGCATGACGTCATCCACGTGCCTGACTGGAGTAGTGACAGGCAGCCCAGGCCACAGGCGGCTACGCTCTACCCCTTCTATTCATTCTAGCTAATCTGAATCATTTAATTTCATTTTGAGAGCTGAGATCATCTGTGGTAGCAGAACTAGACATCTTCCACGCATGTGAGGAAAACTAGCAGCAGTTCAGCAGACAGGCTGAATGAATGGTAGCCAGCGCGCACGCAGATTATACATCTGCAACTCTACACATCAAATGTGGCTTGGGTATGGTCATGAACCTTTTGCTGGTATGCTTCTGCACCGTCTGTCTGGAATTTCTAGAGACGCACAGCAGTTTCCCGCCCAAGTGCAAGGGGGAGCCTATTTGAGAACTCGCGGGAACTTTGGCGACGCCGGCGGGAGTGTTTATCTCCCAAAACATGTTTGAGACATCGTATTAAGTGGTTGTAGTTCCGAAATTCCTCAATCAACCTTTCATCGTGGTTATCCATTGTTATTACTCCCTCGGTTTTTAAAAATGGCGCGCCCCGGCACCGAACCGAGAAGCGATCGACCTGTACACAGACAGCTGGAAAGGCATGCACCAAGGGACCAATCACAGCTGCTTTTTGTCATTGCGCACTTCTGCTTGAGGTCTGCCAATTAAAAATCAGCGATTTTCTGACTAATGAAAATCATCAACCAGTTAAGGTCCGAAGACTTTTTTAATGATCTGTTACTTTAAACAGAATTTAACACTGAAATAAAATCCGTGTTTATTGATGCATAATGTTATACATTGAATCTTTAAATTAAAGAAATATGAAGAAAAAAAAGTGATTTTTTGATTTTAGAAAACAACAGAACTTTCAGGTTGGAATTTTTTTCCTGTCTTAATGTTGGCAGTGGGCTTTATGCTGCCCTGCAAGGTTTTTAAACCTGGGTTTGAATGGAGACCAAGCCATTCTAAAGCATTATATCGAGGAGCCTCATTTTTGAGCCTGGATCCATATTTATTTTTGATTCTGTTCATGGTGGAGAATCCTGCTTCACAGCAGCAGGTTGAGCCAAACATCCTCTAAATGTTCAGGCTCCGCTCCGTTCCGGCCAGGTAAAGATCCGCTATTGCAATCGCACCAAACAGGAAAAAGAATGGCGAGAAGATCCGGTCTGTCAAATTAAAATATAGTAACAACAGATTGATAACTAAAAATTAGAGCATAACTTTTTTAGACATTTCTAAAAACTAACACTGTTTATTTAAATAATTGGATGCAAACTATTGGTTCTTCAACAGACCTGGAAGCAGATTTCTGATCTCAATCAGAAACCACACATCTGCTGGATGCTGATGGGGATTTTTTGTATATGTCATATTAAATTAAGCGTTCCTTTCTGCATGTTTTGCTCCTACGAATTTAATGGTAATATCATGCATGCTCTCCTAAAGCTCAGAGGATAAGTCAGAGCGCAGCAATAAGGGAGGAACAGCAGAGGCGGAGGAGCGTGGATGTGGGATTTTAGAGTAACAGGAGAAGCGGCGCAAGTTACATTTAGACACTGTCGTTAGACAACATGCGGTCATTTATAAATGTTTTAAATCAGGTTGGGTCCAGATTATCCAGCAGTTGGATCCAGATCCGGACCGCAGTCCATTAATCTGTGACCTCCGATCTAGTGGCTTCGTAGTGGCGAAGATGGCCACTTATTGGAAGATGAACTACTTTGTTCCAGCAAGTAAATGTGATTTTATAAGGATTTTAATGCAGTTTATTAAGCAATAACATCACAATATTAAAACAACAATCAACTTAGAGGTACTATAGATAAATGATTTCACGAAAAAAACGGCTTCTGCAGCAACCGAAACTGTCAGTAAATGTGGAGCCGATCTGGCAGACCGTAAGCCTGGTGGCTGCTGCCAGTAAGGCGCCGTGTCAGACTGACGAGCCACCAGAAGTGTCACAATGCTGCCATGAACTGAGGGGCTGTCCCTCTTTTTCCTATGATTATGAATCTGGCCTTGGGAGAACGCAGCCTATGAATTTGAACGCAGCCCTGGTCTAATATTTTTTCATTATTTGTAGCAGTATTATGAATACCTCAGCCTGCTTCTAAGATCAGATGAAGAGGTTCCTGTCGGCCATGATGAGCATCTCCTGGGTCTCAGACCTGCTGCTGTTCCAGTAAAACCATCAAAGCTGTGATGTCTGTATCGTATCGGAAATGAGACAGTTGGTATCAGAACATCCCTGAATGTTATCTGATCACTTCCTGTCACAATGAGCTAATCTCAGGAACATTCAGCCTCCAGCTTCAGCCAGAGTCAGTGCATGGCTCCGCCCACATATACGATCAGGATGCAGTAATGTAGCGCCACGCGAACAGGGTTAGATTCCTGTTCCTGTCGTTATGTGACACCGTTCCTTCAAACCCTGCCTGTTTTCTCCTGATGAAGCTGACTCCGTCTTGATTTTCCCCCTCAGAACGTGCCCACCCTGGGGGTGTCTGCGCTGAACTTGGCCAGCCTGCTGTGCGACCAGGTCAGCCTGGCGGGCTTCGGCTACAACCTGTCCCAGGAGGGCGTTCCCCTGCACTACTACGACCAGCTGCCCGTCAGCTTCATGCAGCAGCAGAAGATGCACAACGTGGACAAAGAGACGCGGCTCCTTCGGACGCTGGTGAGAGAGGGCGCCATCAGCGACCTGACCGGAGGAATCCACTGCTCCTTCTGCTCCAGCTGACCTCCTCCCATCGGCTGAAACAAAGCGGTTTGAACTTTTCCCAGGTTAAAACAACCTGCTGGTTTTAACCGCCGGCTGCTGCAGGCCATCTTGGAGCTGCTGAGTCCCAGGAATCCATCTCAGTGTTGAACTTCTCTCATATTTAAGTGTTTAACTCGTCTTTTAAGGAAAGAAAAGCATCATGTTTTTTTTTTACGAACACTGAGAGGCGTTTTAAAGCAAAGGGGGCAGAGCCAGGCTGGATCTGCGCTCTGTTCGCCGTCCGCTGGCTGACGGACCAACAGGAGTATCGTTTACCTGTTTAACCACTACTGAAGATCATTCACTGTTCAGATTAAAGTTCTTCTTTATTTGAAGCCGGCTTCAAATAACCTGACTTTCCACACAGAGAAAATAAATCTTATCTTTATTCCTCACTCTGACACTAATTTCAGATTGCACTGTGGCGACTTTTAACATTAAATGTTATATTTTCCTTCATTGTTTAATTTGGGACCATAGTTTTGTTTGTAACACTTCATTTTCTTTTATTCTCTTCATGTCATCGAAATGAAATGTTTTGTGTTTGAAATAAAATATAGAAACGCTTCTGACTGCTGGCTGCTTGATTTATTAGAAACAAACTGGATTCCTTTGGATTCTCTTAGAAGTTATGAAAAGTAGAGAAACGCCGACTGGTTCACCATGAACAAATAGGAATGTATTTCAGACAATTTGACAAACGACAATAAATGAATTTAATTCAGTTTATTTATATAGCACCAATTCACAACATGTCATCTCAAGGCCCTTTACAGTTCACCAGATCATCCAGTTAAATTGATTCAAAGTTTCTATCTAAGGAAAACCAGTTGATTGCATCGACTCATTGATTCGAAGGCAATCCCTTACACGAAGCATGCTTGTAGCGACAGTGGAGAGGAAAAACTCCCTTTTAACAGGACGAATTAACCTGAACGTAAATGGAAACAAAACCCTCCACCAAATAAAGCTGTCGGTATATACAGCCAGAGAAATGACATCAATTAATGTAAGTCGTCTGAAAAGGGACCCCTCTCCCTCTAATTGCACTTAAATTAACTTAAAGTTGCGTAACCTTCATGTTAAACTTGTTTTTTTTTTCTAATATTCACACACACACAGTGGTGGCTTGTGGAGTTTTCTCCGGGGGGGCTATCAATTCAAAATAGATGTTTACCAAAAATCAATCAAACATACCGAGTTATAACACCAGTTATACAAACATTATAAAAAACAGTTTAATGAAACAAAACATCATTTCATGAACAGGTTTACTTTTTGTACATAAATCTTCCCTTTCTGGGGCTTTGTGAAGGTAAATCTGTGTTTTGCATGGTCCAATATGGTGTCACAAACCTAAAAAAATAATGTACCACTCTAATAATGGAGAAGCTCTTAATCAGCTTTTATATTTTTTATATATACTGTATATAAAAAATATTTATTTTCTGAGAATGTGTTTTTTCTCCATCAGAATCAGAAATACTTTAATAATCCCAGAAGGAAATTACTTTTGTTACACGCTCCAGTTACAGTTTTATATATATATATATATATATATATATATATATATATATATATATATATATATATATATATAACTATGAATCCAAGTAAAGTGATAGTAACGTGCAAAAAATAGTGCAAGGAATAGTGCAAGGAATAGTGACCTTGTACAAGAGCAACTATGCAAATTAACAAACATCTAGAAAAACTACACTATAATATATAATTTTCCATGTGAATCCCTGATTGTTCATTCTTCTTTAAAATGCTTAAAATCAGTCCTAGCTGTCTTCATCCATGCTGGGTCAGATCCTGACGTTTGAAAAAGGAGGCAGGGAAAGCAGAATAAAGCATTAGCCTCGCTGCATGCAGTTAGCCAAGCCTTTTAGCTAAACCAGGTTCCTGGAAACGGACAGCTCTTGTGCCATTTCTTTCTCTCTCTCTCTCTAATCAGTGTAATTGGGTGGCTGGCGGCGCCCTAGCGCCGCCTATTG